>JAAWXA010000002.1:10729003-10942892 GCA_038090715.1 Florisuga fusca | reverse complement strand
AGCCCCGCTCCGAGACCCCCTCCCTGGCCTCAGCCCCCGTCTGCAGCATCGCACGGGAGTCTCGGGGCGGTGTTTGCTGCTGCTGGCGCCGCTTCCACCGCCTCCCTTCAATCCTCCACCCCTTTTCCCTGGCGGTTTCACGCAGAACCGTGCTGCTGGCGTACCTGGCAGTGTCTTCAGACCTGAAAGAGGTTTCCTCACGTAATCAGCACTGTTTTGAGCAGAAATCCAAAGCGTAGCTCCATACAAGCTGCCATGGAGAAAATAACCCTCTTGTAGTCAAAACTAAAACAGAAGTGAAGCGGTACCATTTTTATAGTGGTGTGGTTGTCACAAAAATACATTTAAATTGGATAAGATAAGGGAATTGAGGCAGGCTGCAATTAGATACTGTTTACCTTTACCACTACCTTTCTTTACTTAAAACCGTAAGGTACTTATTGCTTGAGTATTTTATTTTTTTGAAGGTAGGAAAGAGTCCATTGGATGAGAAACAGGAAAATCTTAGAATATTTGTTGGGTTTTTGTTGTTCTGGTTTTAGTAGGTTTTTGTTGTAATGTCAAAGTGTCTCTTGCTTTCCTTCAAGTAGAACCATATTTTAAAACTGGTGAATGCTTGCAACTATAGAGAGGTTTTCTGCAAGTACAGAAATAGTGAACGCAACAGTGACAATTAGATTCACACCGTGATTCATGCTGATACAATATAAAAGAATTATGACCAACCGCTTTTTCCCCAATAAGTATTTCTTGGGTTTCTTGTGATTCTTAATTTAAGAATCAGAAAATAAAGTATTAATACAATTTAAGCAGAAAAAAAAATTGATGAAAAAGGATGAAAAATAATAGGGACAGAAAACTTAAATGCGCTCTGATTTGCATGCTGAAGACAAGAGATGGGAGCCCAAATGTGTTCTTATGCTGTGTTCTGTATGTTGAGTTCTGTATGGTGCTCAGAAGCAACTGAAGCCAGTGTTGTCCAGCTGAACTAGCAAAGCCTCAGAGCCCTTTCACTTTTACTATAGCAAATGTGATCTTCCTGCAGCACTGTGGAACTGGGTATTGGCCTCTTAATTTTTGACGTGGCAATGAAGTTTTGTGTCTATCCTGAAAAGTACTTTTTACTATTGTTGCAACATTTTTATTTAGTGCTCAGGAAGGTCTTGCTTTTAAATCTATATATTTTGAACAAGAAGATCCACCCCAACTAATCTCAGAGAGAAAAGACAAAAGTGCTGCATCTGCAGTCCAGTTCTTGGGCTTTTACAGGACCAATTAATACAATATTTTAAATCTCAAGTTATAAAAATTCTTTATAGAGACAGATAAACATTATTATCTAGTTGCTGCAGATTCAGTCTGATACAAAGAGGTAATGATTTTGCCAGATCTCCTAGGAAGCACTTTAGGTTCTGCCATGAAAGTACATTTTTTCAGCATATTTTACAACATTTCTAATGATTGTTCTGAATTATGTCAGTATTCAGCAGCTGTTTTATTTCTTTCCTCTCCACCTGGATAGAAAGCCTTGTATTTCACTCATTTAAACTAAATCCACCCAGCTTTCAAGCAAGTTTCCTTCATGTTCTTGAATAAAAATAGTGCTTTTGAAGGAGGAGGGAAATTTGTGATTGTAATTTTCCAAGGAAGAGTCATCCATTTCTAGGGCTCTCCTCCCCCGCCTTGGTGTTTTGTTTTTTTCCCCTAACTCAATATCAAGAATCAAGCATCATAGCTCCCTTTGTTTTGAGTCTAGAAACTGAATACAGGGAAACCTCATCAAATTATCTAGTTCAGTTCAACTGCTGCAAGAAGGATGTATTTTTGTGCTGGAGCTAGATGCAGTGCTTTTCAGTCTGCCTTGGACACCAGAGTTCAGTGCAGTAGGAAAAAACATAACCAGCAGACCTGATTTTAAATGCAGATCATTTCAGGTTGCAGCCTTACAAATCCTTTTAGCAGTCAAACTGAGAAGACAGTGAACTGAAGTATGCTAAAGGTAATACTGTCTGGAACTGTAGTACAGTAGAAACTTTAAAAATTAGTTTTGATGCCAAATATAATACTTTAGTGAATCTCAGTCCAAATAGCAATAGATGATTTTTAGAAGACAGAACTCTGAAATATTTATTTTCCAAGATGCTAATCACCATAATACCTGCAAATTTACATTGCATTTTGTCTGTTCCAGTCTTCAAGTCTGTTTTGTGAACTTGATATAGTAGAGAGATATTTCAGAAGAAGCAGCAGAGGCAAATGAGGACTGATTTTATTCAGTTCTCTTATCCACTGGGCAGGTGAACTGAACAATATTTTGTTACTACCCTATTGCTATTTCAGTACTCTCTGTGTTAGCAACTGACACTTACTATAGTTTCATTTGGTGAGAAAACCATCTTGTTTATAACCTGGTTTGTAGCTGTTTATACTTGGAGAAACCAACTGAAGTAGAAGGGATTCTTTATTTTTCCTACCCATCCTATTCTCTTTTTCAGTTTTATGAAATAATCAGCATTGTATAATATTTTTTCACTTTAATATTTCTCATTGTTTGGGGGGATGAGGTGGTCTTGCTTTGGCAGCGGGGGTTAGACTAGGTGATCTCTAGAGGTCCCTCTTCCAACCCCTAACGTTCTATGATTCATGAAACATATTGGAACTGAATCAAATATTAACAGTATTTTGATTTGAGAACAGTCTACAAGAATCTCATGAGGTAAGAAAGTAAAAGCCTAACACAGAAATTGGAATATGTAAGATCATATGCAAAATTATTCCAAATATTGAAGAATGTATTTGAAATTATCAATTGCCAGCATTTCATTGGTTTGATGTGAGAGTTTTCAGTCTTGAAAAAATTGATGGAAAACAATGAAGCTGGAACTACATTTCTGTATAAGGTTCTGTGAAATAGATGTGTAAATCAAAATGAGATATAAAAAGTAAAATATTATTCAATTTTTTGCTTAGAAACTAGTTTTATTAAATTCCCTGATTACTTCTTAGTTCCTAGAGGTAACTCGTGAATTTGTAGTTTGAATTTATTCAGGACTTGAATATGTTAAAATACAAACATTTATCAGTTGACTACTGTTGTAATAATAGCAAACAATAGAATGCAGTGCCATTGTTTTTCTTTATAGAATGCAACCTTGAAAACCTTCTTACCTCACAGAACTTGACCCTTTTCCTATGGCTGTTTGTGAGATTTATGGAAAAGTGGTCTAGTTTGACATCAGTGAGGAGTCTTGAAATAAAGAGCATTTGATGCTTCCTGTTCTGGGTAGGATGAGGTTCTTCTGTGCCCATTAGTGTGACACAAAGTAGCAGGCCTGACACTATTACTGAACTAAGTCTATTATTTCTTTTGAATCAGATTTTGAAATAGTAAATGCAATTTACTTCTAATTATTACTACAAAATATTTCACTTATGATAGAGAAGAATATGCAGGACGTAATAGAAGAAAGCTTTTGCTTATTAGCTTGGAATCGAACTGGAAAGGTCTGCAACAAGCTCAGGCTCTTGCAGATAACTGGCTTTTTGGCACAAATGGTAAAGCAATATACAGGTCATAAAGGTTTCTAACCATCCTGGATCAGATTAAAAGGTTTGTTTAATCCAGTGCCCTGTATTCATCTTTCAAAACCAGATGTGGATACTTCCCAAAATACTCTCCAATTTCAAACTAAGTCGTATTTGCTATATTCTGCAGTTAATATCCCACAGTGAATTCATCTGAACTCAGTATTTATACGCCAGAAAGTTTTCAGAAGTACTTCTCTTCCACCTCCTCTTTTTCTCTTAAATATCACCATATTTGAACTACAGAACCTCTCTTACCTGTATCACCCAATTGTGCTTTAAAGCAAACTATGTTCTGTGTGACACCTGTAGTGTCCTGAATCAGACACTGTGGGAGAACAGCTCTTCTCTCATATAAGCCACTGTTCACTTGGGCCTATTAAGCAGCTTCCATCTGTCTGGAAGTGGCTACTGGAAACCCAATCGAAACAAGTATGTATAAAAACCTCTCTTTTATCAGGATACTTGAATTCAAATTCCTTCAGGAATCATAGAATCATAGAATTGGCTGGGTTGGAAGGGACTTCAGAGATCATAAAGTCCAACCCTTGACCCACTACTGCTGCGGTTACCAGACCATGGCACTGAGTGCCACATCCAGTCTCTTTTTAAATGTCTCCAGGGACAGAGAATCCACTACTTCCCTGGGCAGCCCATTCCAGTGTCTGATCACCCTCTCTGTAAAGAAATTCTAATATCTAACCTAAACCTCCCCTGGCACAACTTAAGACCGTGTCCTCTTGTCTTGCTGAGAGTTGCCTGGGAAAAGAGACCAACCCCCACCTGGCTCCAACCTCCTTTCAGGGAGTTGTAGAGAGTGATGAGGTCTCCCCTGAGCCTCCTCTTCTCCAGGCTGAACAGCCCCAGCTCCCTCAGCCTCTCCTCATAGGATCTGTGCTTGAGTCCCTCCACCAGCCTGTTTGCCCTCCTTTGGACCTGCTCCAGCACCTCAATCTCCTTCCTGAACTGAGGGGCCCAGAACTGGACACAGGACTCGAGGTGTGGCCTCACCAGCGCTGAGTACAGGGGAAGAATCACCTCCTTGGACCTGCTGGCCACGCTGTTCCTGATAGAGGCCAGGATGCCATTGGCCTTCTTGGCCACCTGGGCACACTGCTGGCTCATGTTCAGCTTCCTGTCAATCCAAACTCCCAGGTCCCTCTCTGTCTGGCTGCTCTCCAGCCACTCTGTGCCCAGCCTGGAGCTCCCCATGGGCTTGTTGTGGCCAAAGTGCAGGACCCAACACTTGGCTGTGTTGAACCTCATCCCGTTGGAATGAGCCCAACTCTCCAACCTGTCCAGGTCCCTCTGCAGAGCCCTCCTGCCTTCCAGTTGATCCACACTCCCCCCCAGCTTAGTGTCATCTGCAAATTTGCTGATGATGGACTCAATCCCCTCCTCTAAATCATCAATAAAGGTATTAAACATATATCTCTATGTGAAAAGCTTGCCTACCAATCTATGAAAGCATTGTTAAAACCAGACTGATTAAGGATACTGTAAAAGACATTGCATAGCTGAGTAGACAGAAACAGGTTAATGCACATATAAATAAAGTTTCCTTAATTTAGAAGGACTGGTAATGCTTTTTAGGGATCGAGGTTCCTAAAGGTCAGTATCCTGCTAGTTATGCAACATCAGTTCTGGTTACTTCAAGATTCCAGTGTTCTGTGCAGACTGGGAAAGACAGAGAGAAAAGAGATCTGAAGGGGACTCTGATACAGTCTGAAACAGCAATTTGTGATTTATTGTTCAACAATACTGAAAAAACAACAGCCATAGAGGTCCTTTCTATTTTAAGTTGCCTTGTCTCCAACAAAGATGTTTCTTGGACAAGTAATACAGAAGGTGTCAGGCAGAAATTTCTGGATCTTTTCCTACAGAGCTACTGAAAATCCTCCGTATTGTTGGGGAAGTGATTGAAGTGGTAGGAAGGGAAGGAAAAAAAAAAAAAAATAAATCCAAACAACCCGTTGTCCATCAGGGCCACAGTCCTATCACAATTCTGCAAAGTCAGTATCAGGAGGAAAAGAAAATACCAACTCTACACACAAGTGCAGCTCCCACAGGTTTCTTATCTTGTGGTCAGGGTAGATGGCATTCTCAGGATGTTTTGGGTCCCTTAGGAAAACAACACAAGAAAGATCTTTCACAGTGTAAGATACAGAGCAGTTCTGTGGACTTTTGTTATGCAGCAGAGCAGGCTACACGATTGCACAGCTTCTTCCCATCTGTGCATCTGCTTGCTTGCACCAACCACCAGAAAACATGCCTGTCACCAATTCTGGTAGCCCAAGAGAAGCAAGGCTGCATCACCACCACGTCTCCAGGTCCAATCCGTAGGGAGCCTAAGCACGTATTCCCAGCCAGCATTTGGAGGCACATGTGTGCACAGACAGACACACAGGGAGCACCACAGAGAAGAGCACTCACAGCAACAGGAACAGGACCAATGGCTGCCTCCCCTTTGCCTTCCCTACTGATCAGACCAGAGGCCCAGTGATGGGGCACACAGACACCCATCCCATCCCTCCAGACCTGGCCTCGGGCACTGTCTATCCAGCAGCTCCCCCTGGATCTCTGCTCTCTTCTGCAGTTACCACCTGCACTCACCCTGCTCCAGTGGTAGCTGCAAACCTCTCCCTTTGCACACATACACCCACCTCAACACCCCATGGATCCTTACAGTAACTGGGCTTGGACAACCAAGTTGAGCTCTTAACTGGCCCTTGGATCTTCATGTCTCCAGTTGCTTCCTGCACAGAGATGGAGCCAGACACACACAGCCCAGCCTCTCCATTAATACTCCCCCACCCCCCACTTCAGGGACACCAGGCTCCTTCTGCCCTCAGGTGGAGGGAATTTTAGAACAGATCCCCATAGCTTCTCAGGATAACCTCAAGCATGAACAGTTAAAAAAAACCAAAAACCAACCAACCAAACAAAAAAGAACCATACAGATTCCATGAATATTCTTTAGGAATGCATTTCATTACAAAGTCGTTTTGATAATCTATCAAATGTTATATTCTTTTAAAAAAATTATGGAAGACTTTCTTTTGCTATAAAATGCAGCAATTTTTCTCATTTGTTATCTGCTATAAAACAATACTGACCAGACAGTCCATTTGCTGTAACAGTTATTAAAACTACAGAACTTCCATAGCACATGCAAGGGAAGGCCCAGTCAATGGGCAAGGCAAGACAGAGCACTGCTGCACCTTGCCCTTTGTGCATTTTATAATACAGCTGATGTGTTTGTCTGCCAAGATCACTTGTGCTTACCTTGTCTCAGATTTGATCTAAAGGACATATTTGGTATTATTGAAATGTCTATTACCTCTTGCCCAAACAGTTAAAGTTTTTTTAATAGAATCAACTTATACAAGACAAAGAGACGAGATTCAAGTATTTTAAGGTACTTTTATTTAATAAATAACTTCAGTAATAGCACTGTAAAAAGTGAACATCTGTTAAAATAAAAAGGCACTTAAAACAAGAATATGACTATGATGCAGTTTGAATGGTCAAAGGCAAATATACATGGCACATGTCAAGAATGATGTGTGACTCGTGTCACCTGACAAACTATGCAATCTTAGCTACAGGATAAAGGCAAATTTACAGCTAAGACTGCCCAAAAAAGAAAACAAAAACAAAACAAACTTGTGATGATACAAAATATTACAAAAACAATTGCAACCAAATAGGTTAAAAAGATTAGGAGGGTGACAAAGCACCAGGCTTTAAACCAAGGAAATATTACAGAACAAAGACACAGGATGATGTAAGGCCCTTATGTGTTTTGAGGATGTCTCGGTAAGGTACTTCATGATACTGCCACCCAGGGCTTGAATTTACAAAGGAAAACAAAGCAAGTTACCAGTCAGCAACTTTTTCAATAATGGCACGTGCTTTAAAGCTATTTTTGCTTTCTTAACATTCTTCTCAAACCCATTCATTTTAACCCATTCATTTAACTTGGCAATAAGCAACTTAAAAATAAGTATGCACACCCTTTTCAGTCTTTTACACTGCTTGCTTCCAACTTACTCAACTTACCATATATTTAATCACATGTCTAGCAAGTAGAAGACCAACGAACCACCAGCTCCATGCTACATGAGTTTAATTATATTTGCAAACTCAAGCCCTGATATCCCTGTAAAGCTAAAAAAATTAATACTAAAAGGCTAGGCAGAGCCCTCATGCTAACTGCTTTAACCATTTCCCTCCCAGTCATGCCACAGCAGCATTGCACCCTGCAGAAGACTGAGATTCACAGCACTGGAGTAGAAAAGGTCAAGAAGGCACCATGTGACCTTAGCTGAATAGGCTACATAGTCTCAAGTTTTTTTTTTTTTATCAGACCCCTGGCACTGATTACTTTTATTTGCAAAAAAATTAAAAAAAAAAAAAAAATTACATATGGTACATTTTCAAAACCTGCACAGGAAAACAAACCTATATGTAATGAAATTAGTAAAATCACTGCAGTTTGCCCTAAATCTATCTTACTGTGACTACAAAAATCGCTATGCTGCATACAGTGTTGTGAAGTTACACAAGCAGTGTTCATTTTCCCTCATATTTAGGATTGACCACAGTTGTCACTGCACTCTTGTAAATAGGATTTTCACCCTAGAAAAAGAAAAATATTCGTATTAATATTTAAAGAGATTTTTTAAAGCACCGTGTTTGCAAGAAGTGTAAAAATTAGCCTAGGAAATTAGCTGAAGAAATTACCCATTAATGGTTGGTTTATACACACAGCTTAAGTCAAACTAGTTCTCTCTCTAGCAACTCGAACACAGGCATGCTCAGCTAACACAGCAAAGGGTTAGGGCTCAATCCCATCCAGTTTCCACCATATTTCCTTCAAAGCTGCTGACCCTTGTATAATGATCTGAGGGCTGAGCCTGAGATGAACTGAGATAAACTTAGGGGTCTGCAGCCCATTGTAGTGTTTAAGGAAGAACAGAACTGTAAACAACATTGTTTGAAACCAAGACAGATCACAGAACACATTCTGCTATAATAAACATTTAGAAAGCTTATCATGTATTACAATTTAATTCTAGAAACAAAGTGGAAAGACTTGTATGATTTTAATAATCACATTCAGTATTTATATTGAACTTTTAGTACTTGTCATTTTCCTTTTATTCCTGCAGGCCCCCCCAACCTCCCATAAACACAAAATGCACAATTAAAACTTAGAAACTTCTGTACTGGTGGAAATGCTGTAATCAAAGCATTATTTCTATTGATATGAGAAGTGCCTGCAGAACAAACGCTTACATCTCTTTCTGAGATTTGAAAACCTCTACATTAAGCCTATTTTAAGCTTCCTTTGTTGCTGGGTTTCCTTTTAGCTCAGTAGATTTTACTCCATTTAAGGCACCCTTGCACACCTAAGATGAACAGCTTGAACTCAAAATCAACAGATCAATCTTTGCAGCAGAAAGGGCGACTGCAGGGACTCGACTGATTCAAGCCTGCATCTGCAGTACTGTGCTCATATCACAACCTTAACTACAACCTAAATAAATGTTGTTTACCACTATGAAGCTGTTCTGTGCATATACAAATAATTCCTGAGGAAATTCAGTACAGTGCAGATGGCAGCCTGAGCACAGTTCTGGGCAGAACTGTATCTGGCCTTCAGCAGCAGTAGAGAGACTGTCTTCCCTTTGAAGTTCCCCCAATCTGAGATGGCCTATGTAACCATATTAATTGAATTCTACTCTATTAAATTACACAACATTTAAAATATTTCAGGTTATAACTATTTTTCCTACAGTTAATTACAGGAAATTTTCCCTTAGACACACAAATACAGGAGGTGTGTGGTTTTTTCAGGGTCATAAACCTGGAAAGTCAACTGTCAGTACTACAGGATGTGCCAAAAGATGACAGGGCAAGCAAGAAACCAAGTTAGTGTGAAATTTTTACATCAAAAATCCTGAGAAGTTTGTCACCTTCTATCTGCAAAACCTGGTAAGGGATAAGTAACTGCCCTAACCCAGCAACAGTAAGGCTGGCTGTTGCTGCTACAGAAGACCATTTAGGTCCCACCTTTCTGTCATGGTTACTTTCACTGAAAAAATAGCACTACTTCTTCAAGACAGCTTCTCTACATACAAAGATCCATGAGGTGTGTCCAATCCTACCTAGATGACCTCAGAGACTCCAGCCCAGTCTCCCAAGTCCAGCCAGAACCTGGATTGCTGGACAACAGAAGTTAAGCTTCTCTCTTCACTGTTCCCAAGATTTGTGTCAATGTCACCTGGCTTGAGGTGAAAGAAGAACCAGGTGTCCAGTGCTGGCCATGCTTCACAAATACCCAGTAACAGCAAAATGCCCTTCTACGAGTTCACCAGTTCCCTGGCCAAGTGTCTTCATTTAAAGTGTACTGGCCAGTGGATACACTTGGAAAAAGATGGGGAGTTAAAAAAAAAAAGTAAAGAAAAAATCTTTTTTTTTTTTTTTAAATATAATGTAAATGCACTGTTGTGGCAAATTAATCAGTGCAAAATTACTTCCTCTCACAATAATTTTAATAAAAAACATTGCAATAGTAAGATGTAAATGTAATGGGAAAAACATCCAGGAATCAGAGATTTAATTTGTAACTGAACTATCTCATTATACCTCAAAGTTCTTGGCAATGTACTTTGTTTCCTCAACAATTTTTAATGGAGAATTCTTAAAAACATAACTACAAATCAGTAGAAGTTTATAATGCAGAGAAAGTCTGCAAGCTTAATTGTCTCTGTCGTATGTAGACTAGAAAATATTGCAGTTTTTCAATGGCAAGGCATTATGCAGTAATTGTTATACTGTGCTTTTAACCTTCAACATTTACTAAACAGACTACCCCCAGCACATACAGGGAGGTATATGTTTACATTTTTTTGTTTGGAAAAGAGAGATAATTTCTACCAGGTAGCATAGGAATCAGTCTAAAGGTTAGGTCTAAAACTTTGAAATTTGCAGGGTGCTGTTCATACAACTGATTTGAATTTGGAATCAGGTTTAAAAGGCAATTTGCATAATTAGATTGTATATTTTTACTATAGTTCTTTCTTAAGAGAAATCAGAAATTGAAATTTACATGCTCTTTATTTAGCAGAAGTCCTATTTACAAAGAAATTGAAATGCTGTATTGTCTTCCCTTGTACTTGCATTTAATAATCATAAGAACTCTCAGAAGCCCACAGTGGGAATTTAGCTAACTGAATAAACATTTACTTAGATGTCTGCCCGTGCCAGCTGAGTCTCTCTGTTCTGTTCTAAGTAACACAGATTTAGTCAGCACACACAGAACTACACAGCTTAACATAAATGCACATTTCATCAGCTAAGTGGTGCCTGATGCATTTCCAACTCTTTCCCTGGTACCTTTTGTTTGACAGGCAGCAACAGCCCTGGCCATCCCAGTCATACTCCATCCCTGTGTCTCAGCCCCAGCTTGGCAAGGCCTTCTTCAGACAGTCTGTCATTACAACTTACATGGAAGCAGTAAATAAATGTCCCCTAGTCCAACATGACTCTCACCTTGCTTAGGGGCCCTCCACTGCTGGCACACTGTGGCACATTGTATGAACTTCCAGAGACCAGCAGCATTCCAGTTTTTAACTGGCCACTAAAACACGGTATTCCAAACTTGATGTCTTAGACAAATCCTACTGTTTTCAAATCAACTTACTTTCTTCACACCACTGCACAGAATATACACTGGCTTAAGCATGCAAAATTAGGGAAAACACTTTTGTTACATGCCCCTGTAAAATACCACACACACTTAAACCAAAATTAACAGGCAGTAACTATATACAAGATTGAATGAAATAGCAAAATAAAGATGGAAATATTTTTTAAAAGGACCTCCAACAGAGCATAATGAACTTTGTTCTTGCAACAGTTTTTGTTTTCAACTAGACTGGGCTGTTCAAAGTGTAACAGTTCAGTCTAGTGCTGCATAAAGATGAACCTATCACATAGGATGTTTTATTAACCTCACTCTCCCTTTTTTCCATGGATTTACTTTTTAACAGTCACTTAAACTGCATCATAGTGGGTTTAAGTCTCAAGTCACACAAGAAACTGCACTCTGTAATATTTAAACTCATCTACATACATTGTTCAAGAGCTGGTTCTTACCATTTTTCAACTCTCAGCAATATCCATCATTATTTTAGAGTAATACTAAAGAAGATATCCCTCAGCCTGTAAACAGGGCAACTGCACTGGAGGATGAAGCAAAGGCCAAGGCTAAGGGCAATGCAGACAGAGGGTGTCAGCTGCCACCACTGCTCTGCTGGGAGGCAGCTGGACCCACATCAAGTGAAGACTTTTAATGGCACAAGTCTAAGCAGGACAGGCAGTGAAGACAGAAGGCCTGACAGCAGTGAAAGGACACGATGCTATGCTGCAGGCCAAGGACAAACTGAACTCTGCTCTAGCCAGCTGGCTGGAGCATCAACTGCTCCTATACTGTGGTGGGCAAGTCACCCACAACATCACAGACCAGCACTGGTGAAGTCTTTGGGCACGTGGCCCATGAGAAGCTTCCTGGTGCTGCAGTTCACTCACTGTAAAACCAAGCCACATGCTAACTGCATGCCACAGGCTTTGTCTGGGTAGAAACCTGGAGGGAACTACTGCAGTTTAGTTTTCTTGCAGTGGGCTTTCAGATTACTTTCTCACCTTGGCAGTACAAGACAACTCTTCACCTAAATGAAAGGTTATTTCAAACAGTCTAAAAATCCCAGAAAATCCTAGTTGTAGAGGAAAGGAGGATTTTTCTCCTTTTACTTCTTGTGGGATCACCTATTCTGGCATTATTGACCTCCTCCTTTTTGGTGGCCAATACAGCTAAACCCACCTCCCTCTCTCCCCTAAGTTCTGATATTCCTATGAATGCCAAAAAGGACAAAGTCATGTTTAAAAAAAACTTCCAGTCTTTCATACTTTTAATCCTTACAGTGAGTAAAACAAAAATCGGAATTCAATCCCTCCATTTACACAAGAGGAAAGTTTTCTGCAAGAAATACACTTTGAGGAGAAATGGCAGCACTGAGGAAATTAGATCCTGAAAGTCACAGGGTAGAGAATGAGAGCAGAGAATGGAAGTTACACACTGTATGGTTTGTTAGATGCTTGTCCTGCATGCAACAGAAAGCATACAATCAAGTGAAGAGCAGAAGAGCAAGTAACAGAAACTTAACCAGATTGATTATGTGAAATGTTAAAAAAGAACAAGAACTCAATTTCCTCCCCAGAACAGTTGACTCTGGGAAGAAAACAGAGAGGTGACTGGTTGGTGTGACAAGCAGAATTAACACTTCTACAATCAATTTTGGACACATGGGAAAGCTAAATGATTGTAAAGATAAAAGGAAAGTATATTTCCATCAAGGGCTCAGAATGCTAGACCAAGTATTCAAAACTTTTGTTACAGTAATGCCAGATGGAAGCTTAAATACTCTTAATTCTTGCTTTCCTCCTCATTTTTCCTTTATAAAATACTTTGAGTGCAACACTGAGAACAGGGAGACAGAAGACAGAATAATATTAGAGATACAGATCCTTTCCTTTCACAGACTCTTGAAAAATGCCTTCCTAACTTCTTCATTCCCCTCGCTGTAGCTGGATCTCTTAACTACTGATCTGTTGACACTGTTATGACACCCATCCACTATCTCATTCCTTTCCCAGCAGTTTGAAATCCCAGGGAAGCAGGAGAACACCTAAAGCATTCAAGAAAGTGAAACCTCGGAGTCTGCAGAAGGTATCTATCCATCACTTCTGGTTTACTGACTTGTCCTTCTGGATACTGCTACTTCTTGCTCGTTTGGGTATGAAGAAAACCGAAGTCAGCATTTACAAATACAAAGGAGGTGTTCAGACAGAAATTAGGAAACTGGGGGAATATGCATCTGGAGGGGACAAGAACATTTCCTCCCCTCATATTAATGTTTTTTTTCTATGGAAAACCCCAACCTTGCTGGGCTACAAGGACTGTGATATTGCCTGATGAAACAGAAATAAGGACAGAAAAAATAAGATGCACATAAAATAAGATCAGCAGAGTATATGCACTTCAGACTTTACATACAGGCTAGTTCTATACTAGGTTAATAAAAAGTTAGAAAAAAGATAATCTGTAAGTCATGAATGTTCCCAGAGTTATTCTAATTAAAAAAAGTGATATTTAAAGGCTTAGATATCTGAGTAGTATCTAAATTAGATTTGTAAGCATATCAAGTGTAAACAAACTGATCACTGATTTGAGGAAAGAGTAGACAAACCCTTCCTGAACGCTGTGTCTCCACAATCCAAAGAGCTTCTTCAGTCCTAACAGCTGATCTATTACATACCCATACATTTATCCACCAAGAAGGAAAAGACAAAACTCAAACATCCCACTCATACAATAGTTTAAGCCAGTACTAGTGGTTTTAGTAAGCAAGCAATCTTGCTGTCAAAACAAGCTAACAGTTTTCAAGCTGCACTCTTTAAAACCCCAAATCAAAGCAGCAGTAGATAAACTGAGAAAGACTCGAACTGGTTAACCGTAACACACAGGGAGTATGAAGTGACATGCAAAGGGAAAAGACAAAAAACAAGAAGAAAAAGAAAGAAGATACAAACTGAGACTTAGAGACCAGCTTTACGTCCATAGTTTGGATTCTTGAAATTGTTAATAGGGCTCTTGTATATTGGATTTTCTTGCTAAAGTAAAAGAAATGGTCAATGTCGAGTAACTCAACAGGACAAAAAAAGAAAAGTAACATTCTCAACTATCACTGAAAAAAATCATGCTATGTATAAAGAAAAGTGTTAGTAAGTTTTTCCCAGCATAGAATTAATTGACTTTCTTCAATAAAACAGAAGACTTCCTAGGAGATTTTTTTAAAAAGTAAAGGGTTTTTGATTTAGCAGATTCCTAAAATTTCAAAAAGGCAGTGACCCTATAGCCTATGTAACCCTCTGTAAGACCATAAGCTTGTTATTCTTTCATACTTTTCTGCTAACAAGGGGCTGGGAAGATTTCAACAAACCAGTACCAGAAACAATTTTGTGAACAGTTATTGAAACTTCCCAGGTTTGTTTTTTGTTTTTTTTTTTTCATGGTAAAACATAGTATGTTTTAAAGTCAGCTTACAATAAGGATATTTATGGTCCTCCACAGCACAGGACTACAATTTGAAACATTTTGAGCAAAGGAACAAAATCATTCTATTCTTTGTGAACTATTGTAGCTTTTACACAGACATAAGCCTCTTGACTTACCGTATCCCACTTGGCATTCATCTTCTCCTTTTCAAATTTAGCAAATTCTCTTCTGTCGTGAATGATCATTAGTAGTTTCCAAATCAATAACAATGCAAGTCCAATAAGAACAATTCCAGCAACCACACCAGCTACGATGGGAATGATGTCTGGGCCACTAGGGCATTCTAGGGAACAAAGTGAGGGAACCATGATTTTACAAAACTGTAAAGGTAATGCACATCCAGATGCTTTTAAAATTTTATTTTGTACTGAAGCCAGTGCTCTGAGCACCAGAGATATGCCAATACTATTTTCCTTTTAAATAAATGAAGCCTTGGAATGTGTATATCCTGTGACAACATTCCAGCTTATTTTTATCCTCTGAATTTGGGTTTAATCTTAGCAAAAGAACAATTAATGTTCTTATGATGAAGTCCTCATACTGCTAACCTTTTAAGCCATTCATCTAGACTATCAGAGTAACATAACTACTAGCAGTTGTATTTCACATATGAAAGAGCTACAAGTCAAAGATGGCACTGGAGGGACAAACCAGCTTGAGTACAAATGCAGATTAGCAAAACAGTGCCCATATACCCTATCAACAGTGTTAGAGAAAAAGGACGTTCCTCCTTATTTTATTTCAGATGGCTGCTACTGTTTGTAGCTAATATACAGATAGTAACTTTGATTCTGAGAGAGATTTTTTTGAGGATATTTTCTCATCTTGGGAATTGATCTCTGCCGAAATAAATAAATAAATAAAAAAGGCATGTCTTCTTTGGATAAAATAGCATGTTCTTTCAGAATAAGCAAACTACATCCTTGAAAAGAATAATACAGATACAAAATCATTTAAGCTGAGTGGCATAGGAATAATCCTCCAAAATAAAACACAGCTCTTCTGCTAATATAAAATTCTCATAATCACAAAAAGAAAAACTGGCTTCTGCTGAGCTCAATGCACAGACCTGATAAGTCAGAAGCAAATAAACACAGTTCCTGTGCTGTCAATAGGAACACTGCTTATCCCCAGACTGCAAACTTCTAATTTTGGTAGCTGTTTCTGCAGGAGTGAGGGAAGTGGGATGGGACATGACAGGAATTCCTTAGGAACCAGTAAGGAGCTGGTGTCTGCTCCACCAAATACAACTCTACTAAACAGAGCTTGTTCCTTCAGCACTTGTATGGCACAAAATTTAGGTTCCTTCTGGGGCACAAAGGCTTGATTCAGCTCTTAACTAAGGCAACAGAAGTTTATCCATGAAGAACAAAGGTCAGACCCCAAAAGTATACAGCATGTGTTGACTTAACCCGAAAAAAGATGGGGCTCAAGGTCCTCTGCTATACTTTGAACTGTATTTTTAGAGAATTTAAAATACTCTGAATGGAAGTAGCAGTTGTTTCTAAGAGCCACTAAACACTGATCTGCATTAAGTGATGATTACCCAAATGATAAATTCTGAAAATTGAGTAGAATACAGTAGTAAACCTTTCAACACATAGGTAAGGTGTGTATTTTGTATCTGACATAAAAATCAGGAGACCACATACCGCTCATGCAAAAACCAAGAACTTCTGCACTGTTGGATACAACATCCAGATTCAAGCAAACAATACTTTTGGTAAGTAAATGGTAAATTGCTAATTGAGCTGTAGCATTTCTCTCTTTTTTGTATCAGAAGATTGAACAAAACCAAGAATGACTCACTAGTAAGGACTAACTAAGGAAAAGGCTTTTCACATCTATTCTTGAATGTACCACAGTTAACTAAAAGCAAACACAGTACACACACCATTTTGTGCATTTTGTATTTGTGCAGGACTAGTCCCATATTAAAGGAAGAAAAGGAAAAAAGAAACAAAACCTTATAGACACTATTGTTTATAACCTGTAGCACAAGCCCAGTTAAAAAAAAAAAATAAAATAAAAAAAATTAAGATTTACGTATCTAGAACTTGCTACAGGACAGGTAGAACAAGCCTGCAAAGTACAAGTGGAAACATGAAATGTTTTAAAAAATATACATATATGATTGACATTTTGTCAATCAGCAAAACCTGCTTCTGTCAGCCTAAGGAACTAGAACCAGAGAGACTAGAGCCATTCAAGTTCCAGACATCCAGAGAATAGGTACCTATTTCCAAATGTATCTAACTCCCACAAATCAACCAGATTTACTGTGTCGTACATCACAACTGCACAAATTAACAAAAATGAAGGCAGAGTAGACAACACCATGTCCATACCTGGGGTCTCTACCACGTGGACATTGGGTTCACCATTTGAGTTGACAGAATATGTGAAGTAGAACCAGCAGTCATCAACATCCTTCTCTTTGCAGTGAGACAAGGGATCTGGCTGTCCGGGCTGTGGCAATTTGTCTCGACTTTCTACTCGTGTCATGTTGAAGTGCATACATTCCTGAGCACACGTTTCCTTCTTTTCTCCCTTATCGAAAGCTCGGCACTGAACACAGTCTCTGTGGAAGTACCAGTCAGAAACAATCATCTTAAGTATGCTCTTGAAAGATTTCCAGGAATTAATCTAAAGAAAGTAATGGAGAAAATCTGGAAAAAAAACCCCAATCCTTTTGCAGCAAGGCTAGGAAAAAAGCAGGGCATGGCTTTTTACCATTTCTCTACCTTCTGATTACTAAAGGCCCCTTTAATAAATTCCTCTTTCCTTGGATGACCTACAAGCTTCAAGGACAGAAAGAAAAAAAAAACAAACCCACACCTCTAAAAGGAAATAAGGCTAAAACTTCTTCAATATCTTCAACTGGAAAATGAATACTTCCAGAGAAGACACTGTAGAAATTGTCAATTTACAGTGAAACAGTATCTGAGACACAGACAGATTGAACAGAACAAATTGAGTGACAAGCTTTAAAGCAGGACATCCCTCTGAATAACTCATTTTAAAAAGCAGACCGAGCACAATTTTTACACTAAAAAGACTGTGCTGACAGAAAACTTTAAAGACAGCTGCACACAGCCAGGAATCATCCCAGCTGCTAATCATAAACTTATTTCAAAGTTTCCATGCAGAAAATGCTTGACTTCTAAACAACCCAGATTTCCAAAGGCAGGAATTCAAATGTCACTGGCCCATGCAGATCTAGGTTTAGTTTTCAACTTCTAGGATAGTCTGACTTCCTCAGTAGTATTTCAGAATGAAAGTTTTAAGCAAAAAGCTTAGCTGAAGTTCAGCTATTTTGGAAATTGCACAGTACACGTATACTTTTGCTGCATTAATTTCAAAAGAGCAAGATTACAGGAATTTACAGCCTGTCACATTACAGAGCTGCAAGAGGCTTGCTGTCAATAATCTCATATGAAAAAGGGGAAAGCTGTAAACTTCCCCAAGTCAATCCAGTTGATTAAAACTGACTTACATAATGTATGTATTTCTATGCCTAATAAAACACGGCAGGGAAAGAACTTAAGAAATAAAAAGCCTACCTGGAAGCAAGCAAAATACTGTATGAATAAACTTTTTATTTATCACTATTGATTCTCACCTAACAGCTTTTACTGTTTAAAGGGATGATATATGATGTCCCTACTTTTCAGGCTAGAAGAAAGCACAGTAACAAAAGGCTCATTTTAAAAATTCTGCACATTTAAACATCACCAGCTCAGATACATAGAAGCTAGGACTTTGTTTTCTAGATACTTACTTGTGCTCTGCACAGACACCGAGGCAAGTCTGACACATTTCACACGTGGGGCCTTGGAATTTGGGATCTGTACAGTTACAGGTGCCACATTCACAGGTTCCTCTGCCATTGCAAATCTGCCCATTGGATGCCATACATGGAAATGTATCCAAAGAACAATCACAGGCACTACCAGTGAAGTTGGGGAAACACTCACACACCCTGCATTTGCAGATACCATTTCCTGTGCATTGGAAAGATATTTCAGTGAAACAGAATCTAATATGAAACATAAAATTTGTCACAGTAAGAAATAAACGTTTACCATCTCAGGACAGATACAGAGAAAACACTGGTGGAAAGATAACAAAGACACCAAAAAATTTTAGCTCCTTGGAAACCTACTGGCAGGTGTTTCTTCTCCTGTTGTCCTACATTTGGATTGCCTTTCACAAACAATATAACAAGACAAGGGAAAGTTGATCAAGAACAGTAAAATGTGATGACCATATCTTCTGGGTGGAAAGCATTACAGCACTCCTTCAGTTCACAATTTTATATGTATATACATGCACTGGCCACTAGAGTCTTTGTATCTATCAGTATGTAAATTTATAAAGCAACACCTAAAAAGATGCACTAACTTAGACTTCACAACACATAAAAATGAAACACCTTTGGCTCCTGAGAACACTACCATTTAGCTGCTATACTTCTGACCTCATCCACCCAACCAGCTCTACACCCCTTACAGTTCCTGCACAGCAAACAAGACACCTGTATCTCCAGCAAGGTTATCTGAATGAAATAAAAAGAGCTACACTCTTTCTTCTTTATTGAGAATGTTTAAGTTAATATTTTTCTGCCAACTTGTATTTTGGAACACCACAATTGCCCCAGATCCTTTGTGGTGCTGGTGAGCAATAAGTGCATTCTCACCCTCTTGGGCAGATGAGGTATTCTCACAATTAAGTTAAAGCTTGGTGGCTTCTCTGTCTTTGATCAGAGTCAAAACTGAGCTAGTAATTACACTCCTACCAGGTCCTGCCATGTGCAAAGCAGCCTAGATGAGTTACAGGACAAAAATACATGCAGCAAAATGATTTAGACACTGGCTGATGGTGGATGTTCTAAATTGCTTTTGGTTTGGGAAATTAACTGTCATCAGAGACTTTTTCAAGCACTTAAGGTGGTTTTCTGGGTCTTGCATGTTCTAATCTCCACTTACCTTTCAGAATAGTCTCAAGATAGCATCTCACTGGTATCTTGTCAAGCACTCACTAGTACAAGTGAGCTGAGGTCATTATCTCTTTTTATTGACACTGAGCCAGTATAACATTACAATCTCAGGCCAGTTGTCTCAGCATTCTTTACTATAATACCTGAGGGTAATTCTGTAATAAACAGCAGAAGTGAAGTTCACTTTACATCCTTCTTGAAGCAGTGATTCAAGGAAGATGAACGGTGTATTAACACACTACATGTTCATGATCACAGAGAGTTAATAGATGTTAACCACTAAATCTGTAGATAATTTTATTGCTGTTATCAAGCAGCTGATATATAAGCTAAGTATCACTACAGGGCAGAGCTGACAGACTTGTAAACTACTGGTCAGTTTTGCTTGGAGAAAACTCTGAAGTAGTTTCTCACCTCCACAAATCAAACCATTTGATCGATCACAGTTGAAGTTATCACATTCACAATATTTGCCAGAATACACTTCATTAGTGTTCTCTCTTTTCTTGCATACACATTGACCACAAATGCATTCTCCATTATTGCTGCATATTTCTGTACTGTTCTCCCTCCTGCAGTAAGCATCCATATCCTCACTATTTACTTCATCTGTACTACATTCACATAGTCTTCCAATACGACCTTCATTACATCTGCAAGGTAAAGACATGAAGGAAAATATTAACTTAATTAGAAGACTACAAAACCAGCACAAAGAACAGAAGCAAAATTGACTACTATCTCAATGGCTATTCTGATGAAACTTCAAACGATATTTACAGTTGACATCTATGCAGTCATTCCTGAAGCCACTGGAGCAAACTGCACTGAGTTGCTCCTGTGCAGGTTACTTGTTCCATGTGAGAAACTACACTTCACCACCTCTAACTGAACTGTCACATAACCACTATTAATCCCTCTCTCATGTGACAGAACAGTAATTATTTTAAGTGACAGTGACTGTTCACTGTAGCTGCTGTCATCTTTGAATGAAAAGATTTCCCATGAACAGCAATTAGGCAGAAGAGAAGACAATCTCCAGAGCTGCTGAGCTGACATCTTTGAGGATCAGCCCTTCTCATTACTGAGGTTAAAATATGGATTTTAACAAATGGAGGTTGTTCTTGTTCCCAGCTGAGATTGGTCAACTGCTGTGGGATGTCAATCACAGACAACACTTCTATCAGGGAACTGCTACAGTTGCAAAAGCAAAAGGCTGTTCTTGCCCCTGGGGTCTGTTCTCCCCTCTGTCAAACAGTGGGGACACCAGTGACAGTGATACTGAGTTTATTAAGTCTTCTACACAGAGGGCCAAAATTGATTTTCTTATTTAGAGGGAACATCAAAAACTGCTTGCAAAATGGAGCAGTATTTCCATTACTTATGGAACAAAGTGCTCTCAACTTAGAGAATCCTAAGAAGTTTGAGAGCCTTATCACAGTCTTTCAAATGCCCCATTAACTACCACCAACAAATTTATCATTCAGATGTTAGTCAGATCTATCCCAAAGGACCCCTAGGTTTGTGCTCAGTATCTTTTGTTTTATTTTTAAGTCATATATTATGTTTATTAATAGTCATATATTAAACCATGAGGAATGAGAGAAATTTTATTAGGAAATAACACTTCATTGAGAAGGAACCACTATTGTTTTCCAGAGTCCTGAATCTTGTTTTCCTACAGAAGTACTCAAATTCATTCTGCTCTTACCATTCTCATGCCAAGTTTTCACTTTTGCTACAGGTCTCTTGGAGAAAGAAAGAAAGAAAAAAGGCTAAAACCTTGACCTACTAAGCTGGTCTTCAGTGTCCACTGAAACTAAGATTTTATTCTGCTTTCATTGTGTCATCGATTGTGTGTAATTCCAGAAAATCCAGTAAAATTTACCTTAATTTTCAAATGAGTAATAAAGAATATACACCTAATCTAATTAAATCCCTGTGATGGGCAGTAACAGTCATTTCAAAGGCATATGTATACAAATAGGTTTTATATAGTGTGAAGGGCAACATGGTAACAAGACAGCAAAAGGTTCAAAATAAAGTAGGCAGAAGAGATTGCGGATGTAATTAAAAATAAAAGTTTTTCTTTTATGACTTTTTACTCTTCTCTGCTATGAAACAATTGCTGCTAATATAGGGAGAAGCTCCTACCAAACAACTAGGAAGACTCCAAATTTCTCACTACCAGTAGACCTCACATTAGAGGGATTTAATTAGATCAGTATAAATACTTGCAAAAATATCTCAGATCAACTCCATTCATTTTGTTCCAAAAAATCCATAATTTTTCAGTATTACATGGACCTCAAAATTAAAGACAGACACAGAAAATCTGTAAGACCAGTATCATTTAAAGAACTGACTTGAAGGACAAATTCAAATTCTGACTTGAAGTATAGTAACAAGCTCATGATCAATACTATGAATTTCAGCATATGGATTATTTGCAGAGGTAAGACAGCATGTTAAAACATCCCAGAAGAAATAGGTGTGTATCAGTAATTCTTATCCTTTCACTAAAAAAAAGTAAAAATAAAAAAGTAAAACAAAATAAACCCTGAGTAAGGAAACAAAGGTCTTGCCAACATTTCCCTTTTGCAAAAATAAATAAAATTTATTTATAAATAAATAAAATGTATTTACCTGCATGCACCACATTCAAACGTTCCATTTCCTTCATGGCAGGCTGGACTATTAGGTTCTCCTTCACTTTGACACTGACATTCACAGACAAACTGGAGATTAATTTCCACCTCTTCCGTGAATCCCAGTGGTTTAATTTTAAATGTTTCGTTTTGCTCTTTTTTTGGACATTCATTAGCTGTTACATTAATCTCAAATCTAACCTGCAAAGAAAAAAATAAATGGGGGAGTCCAACATTACTAGAAGTTTTGCCTGTAAAAAAAAAAAGATACTGAGTGTTGGACATGTTAAATAAATTTTGAGTAGCATCATGTATACAGTAAGTTTACCTCATCTCCAATTGAAATATTAGAACATTTCCTTCCATCTTCTTGTGTGTCATTCACTCCATTCTTGCAGAAGGACTTATAGCTGATTGTCACTCCTTTTGGTAGCTTAGTATTTTCCAGGATGACCTCTGAAGAAAGGGACTAAAACAACAGATATTTGCTAACTTCAAACTAAACTGCATAAACATTTTGCTGAAAGAAAAAAGACACTGTACCACTACACACAGCCTATGGATCAAATCCACGGAAGCACTGGAATTATTTTTGTTCCAGTGTGGTGAGAAACACCAGCCCACAGCTGCCCATTGGTAACCCCTTCTCACAGCTGAACACTGATAGACAGGATAGTCAGGGCAGGTCTCCACAGACATTCCTGGCCCCATGTATTGCTAAGGAGAATTGGGGATGGTTTATGCATCAAAGCCATGAAGAAAAGTTTTGGGGCCCAACCCAGGAGTCAAGAGGTTGCAACATGGTCCTTTTCCTTTCCATGTGAAAGGAAGGAAAAGAACTGAAGGTGCTGTAGAAACAGTGCATTGTTTTCAGTGGTTTATTTGTTTTTGAAAGGGAAAACACAGCTGATAGAATTTCCTTTCTAACTGTGTTGTAAGCAGCTTTAAGAGCTTCTTTCTAGTCATCTAACCTCCTATTGCTGTAGTGTCTATATACCATATTACTGCAATGGCAGTGTACTTTTAATTTAGTATACTAACTTCCTATTTTGTAGAAAAAAATAAAATCCACCTTGGAGCAGCTGTCTGAAAAATTCATAATACCTTAGAAGTTAGAAAATTAATACCACCTAAATTAATACCACCACTTACATTGTATGCATCAATGATCAGCTGAATCACGTTGCTGGAGTTTGAAGACAATGTCCCCACTGCTGATTTTGGTATCAGATTTTTCAGTTCCTTTCAAAATTTACAAAAATAAAGAAAATTACAACCTTATTCACAAAGTATAATTCATCCTCTAAATACCTGTATGGTGATATAACACTTTAGGGGATTAACCTGTCAGGATAAAGTACTTCAAAAAACAGGGATAAAATGTTGCCAGTGATCTTCCATGATTTTTGAGGTTACACGAGGTTACACACAGCACTACTGGTATAAACAAATATACAGACTTTTCTTCTCCTGCATTTATTACATGAAATTTGGTAATGCAATACTAAGACCTTCTCTTGTACAATTTGACTATGGACAGTTTATCCTCAAGATCTTAAAGAAGCACCATGCTTCTAGTGCTTTAAAGACACGTATGTAAAAGATAATTTCCAGACACAAAAGAAAAAAGGAAAAAGAAAACAACAAAACTACCTTCTTAGGTTAAAAGAAGGAAAAACATGCATCTCCTTTACACAGGCATTTCCTATTTCACAATCACATCCAGCAGTTTAGTTAATTTTAAAAACAGGGAATATAAATAGACCACAAAGAACAAAATATGCTCCTTCATAAGCATGTCTCTTGATTCACTGTCCACACCCCCTTCAGCTATTTTGCTGTAAAAATGTTCATAAAAAATGGCATTGCAAATATGTCCTTCACTCCCTTCACCTATAGAGAAGGGCAAGGAAGAGGGGCACTTTCTCCTTGGAAACTATACCTGCGATCAGTATCAATTTGAACAAGTAAAAAAGGCTTAATAACAAATATATGAGTAGCAAAATGCTACTTTCACAATCACTTCAATACTACTTTTAATTTCAAATCATCAATTCTAATGATTTCAGAGCAAATCTCAGTCAGTTGTAGTTCTTGAAGGGAAAAAGTAGAGATCAGAAATACATGCTATTTATTTTTACCTTATAAACTGCCTGAAACTCTTCAGTAACAGCAAAGATTGTCTGAATATTGTTCTCACTAAGCTTCTGTACCAGATGAGCAATAGAGGGATAATCCTATAAAAATCAAGCATAAAATACAATTCAAAGTTGGTACACATGCTGGAAAACAATCAGATATACAAATCACTTTTAGGAACATCTGTAAGACTTCTGACTAGCCAGCTTATGTTACAACTCTAAAGGAAAACAAACCCTGCACACAAACAAGTACTGAAAAGACTCCATATATGCTCCATGAAGTTAGGTGTCTTTTAGAAGACTACAATAATATTCTCTTACATTCCTTGCCATTGAAGTCTCCAAGTTAAATTCATAATCTTAACATTAATTCAGTAGTTTTCCATATGACTTACCTGGGTGAAAACCACTACCTTTTGCAATGTTTCATAAAGAGAAGATCAACTATAGCCAAACTAATTTTAGGTTTTTTACTAAACAATTAACTTAACTTTAGGAATGTATAAATACAATTTTTAAAGTTTGTGTATTTACCCCATCCAGTACACATTTTTTTTCCATTTTTCGTCTGATTTACCTACCAACAATCCATGAAGGTAATTTTGTTAGGCATACTTTTATTGTAAATTTTGCTTCATAAGATTTCAAACAGTCTTTAAAAACCAGCCAAGGAGCTCTCTATTTTACAGTAGTTAAATACTTCTGAATTCACCTTGGGTAAGCCAACACCAACTGATGTAATACAGAGGTAAACAGGTAAAGTTCAAAAGCTGTAGCAGCCTGAAACTATACCTGATGACCTAATGAGGGTTTTTTGAGCTTAAGAATCACAAAATATTAATTTCCCTAGAAGATGATGTAAAAACTTACGTAATAGTGGCTCATTGTGTACATATTATTTTCCAGGTGACATTTTCCATCATTTGGTAAAACAATTCCACCAAGTTTGCCATCTCCTGCAAAGTGGAATCCAGCATCTGTGGAAAACACTAGGAGTCTTGTAACATTTCTCCAGCCAATTTGTTCCTTGGGAAACAAACAAATAGATTTTTGGTATGTTGCACCAGGGACTGACCCTCAAGAGATAAATCTGTGGATAAGCAGACAGGCTTAGGAGAAATGAGAAATCATACTGCAAAACTGTCACTCAAAACTTGCATTTAATTAAATGTCTGCTCTGAAACATCTGCTGTAGGTTTTTTACCAACGACACAAAATGCTCTTTTTTGAGGCACATTGGTTTGTTCAGTTCTCATTAGAGTATCTGAAGAGCAACACGGATTCAGAAACTGGGAATGTTTGTTCAGCTCTTTCATGTCCCCAAGCCCACCTCTGTCACTACCATGCAGCATGAGCACAGAGGACAATGTCAGTGTGTGCAATCTTGAATTGGAACATAGTGGCTTACTCAGCATTAGGCTCTACAGACTCATCAGGCTTTGACAATGTAATTCAGATTCAAACCCAGTGCAGAGCTGGCCAGGAGGACTGCCCTTTTACACCACCCCATTGGCATCCTTCTCCACAACTCCAATTCCACAATGTAGCCCTCTCCCTTTTTAAAAATTCTCTTCCAAAAGTGAAGCTCTAGTTAATTTAAGGGAAGAAGGCCACACACATAGCAGTTACCACAAACCCCCATTCCCACCCACACCAAGACCCCTTAATAAGGCACACTCTTCATTATAGCCCTGGATCATCCCTAAGGATACACAAGACCCCANCCCACCCCCCCAAACCTAAAAAACCCAAGCCAACAAAAACCAGAGGGCTTATGATTAACCCTGTATATTTAAAGTAAGACTCCAGATTGTTTCAGGAAGTCACAACTCAATTGATGAATGGCATAATACTATGGTAACAAAGCAGTAAAACTGGGTGCAATTTCTTAGGAGTCCATGATGTACACAGATGCATAGTTTATCAGACTGTGGAAACATCAAAGAATGCAGTGATCTGATCAGATCTTCAAAAATGAAGAAAACTCAGGTTTCCATCTACTTCTGAGAAGCTTTTAGAAGTTACAGTTGATTAAAGTATTCTGAAACAACTACAAGGAGCATATAAAGCTTTGAAATAATTTGAGAATGGTTATTTACTCAGAATTTCATCCACTTCTGAGGAGAATTTAGACTCTTAGACCAAACTTCAAAAACTTCAGAACACATCTATCATGACCTCCAGATCAGCACCTTTGCAGTTTCATTCACTCACTAGAGAGCTCTACTAAAGATAAAGCTTGTATTTATGTAGACTGCCTAGTCTGCCTTGTCTTGCTAGCATGAGGTGCCATCTAGCATTAAGTGAAACATTCCAATGTCAGCCACTCTAAGATGCTGTGTTCAAATGATTTCATCTAATAGAGCAGTGAAGAAAACTAATACACACTTACCCCACAAACTGCAACCTGCATTATTGCATCAAATCCACCTTCAGGAGAATCTAAATTCCCAGAAATGTGCTGTTTACCTACAAGTTCATTGAATTTATTTCCTTCACTGGTAAGGCTGAGCACATTTTTATAGCTGAATGGACTTGTACAGTTCTGGTCACCTGTACAAGGATTTCTGAGTTTGGCTGGTGTTGTACTTATATATGGCATCACAGTTTTTTCCACAAAAGATCCAAACCCTAAGACAGAAAAATAAACACTGTATATTGAAGAATCTCTTATATTCTGACACAATAGAATACAAGTGCATTGCAGATGAACTATCATCAGATATATCTTTCATACTTGTTTGCAGCTTCTGTGGATTAGAATATCTGCCATAATACTGTTAATTAAAAAAAAAAAAAGTTACTCTTCATACATTGTCATGGGAAAAACACCAGGCAGGAAACCGGATTTTTTTGGTATTTTTTTTCAGAATAGGCAAATCTTTCTTACCAATTCGAAAGTCTGAAGTTATTTTTTCCATTTCTAACATCAGAGCTGTTCCGAGACTTTTCACATTCTCTAAATCATCTTTCATAGAATAGGAGAGGTCCATAAGATAATAGAGGTCAATGGGGTAATCTTCAGCTCTCTTAAATTTTAATGAAAATGTCTGGGGTTCCCCTGTTTCAGAGATTAGAATAACAAATAGAAACCATTAAAAACTGCAAATGTCCTGGCAAGAATTAAAATCTTTCAAAGAGCTTTGGAGGTTTTGAACTAAAGTGAGTAATTTTTTTCTCCTGTCAATTTAAATTCTTAACATCAAATTAAGATGAAAAAAAAATTCCAGAAGTGTTTCTTTCTAATACCCAACTTTGTATTTCCAAGGCAATTTATCTTCAAAAATACTAGTCAGCCAAAAATGAAGCCTCTCTTAGTTGCTGGAATTTCAAATGTTTATACTTGCCATAATTTTCACATAGGTCCTATAAGATCTAACAGAACAAATTTTCAACATCTACTTGCATTCAAGATGACCCCTAAAATTCTCAGAGGATAGTTTAACAAACACACACTTTTGTTTAAATAGGTTTATAAAAGAAAAATCAGTTCTGGATGAAAAATTTCAAGTTACTTTGCATGCAATACACAGAAATGGCAGTGAGATGATGGCAAGTTACTACTCATTGTAATTGAAAGCCCAGATCCCAAGTTTTGCCTCAGCAGCATGTAGTCTCTCACCCTTAAGTTGAAAGACACTGCAGAAGAATTACACCCACTTCCCCCACTGCAAAATGGAGGAGTATTCTTTTGAGCATTATATATGAAATTGAATTTTTCCTCTCAATCTCTGAAGTTAAATGGTGACATCACTGCTGATTAAGTCTGCTTAATAATTAGTGAACATTTGCTTGATATTAACAAAATCTGCAAACTGGGGAAACAATTCAGTGGTCGAAGTGAACAGCATATGGATCACGCAGCTATACAGCATGTTTTACAAAGCACCCTAGCAAAAACAAAATCAAAACCAAACCTAAAAACTTCAGATTTCTTTCAGTACTGCTAAAAAGAGCCTGTACAGAAAGCAAGCATCCTCCTCTGCAAGCACACAGTCATCTCTCAAAGAACTTATGACCAAGAGCAGTGCTTCTAAACAGAGTAATAAGCTTTAGGTAATTAGGTTCTGGTTGTCCAAGTCCATTCTATGTTCCAACGAAAAAAATCTGTCTCAACAGTGGGAAAATTTGGTTCAAAGCTGAAAGGGTCAAATTAGAAATAAATGGAGGCAATAACAAAATTGATAAATAATTTTTATTCCTTTCCTCTCCTCTTCATAAGCTACTTCAGATCACATGTTTATTAAGACAATCACCACCAAGCAGCTGACCCTGAATAGAGGCCCTTATTCCAGGTAATTACAAGGTAGCTGTTGAATGCACCTGCAGTACCCCCAGGACAATCTCCATTATGTTCAAATGCTGTACGAGCTATTAGCCCAGCTTCCCCCCTCATTTGAATGAAATAAAAGTTCTCTTTTGGGGCTAGAAATGGCACACAACCATTTTGTTTTCATTACTGTAGTGCTGCGTCCACTCCTTTAGCCTCTGGAAAGTACTCTACACATCAGTCCAAAAATCTTGCTGCATAAATACAAAACCATTCCATTCAGACACACAGACTGTAGGCTACAGCAATACTTCAAGGAAAAGGAAATGTTCTCATAACTTCTCTAAGTTTTTAAGCACTCCTCTACTTCCATTCTAAGAATTCACACTGTAGAGAAGCAACTACAAAATACCAAAACCAGAACAACCTCTCGGATAGATATATCAATCCATGCTATACCTATTTTCTCATAAGTTCTATTTGGAAGAAGTGATAATATCTAACCTGTCATAGAAAACCAAAGTGTATCTGGAGTATCTAAACACCTAGGGGCTGGTCTGAATGTTTCTGCTGTCATTCAGGTACAATATTCAAGCTACAATTACAAATACTAATTTCTGTAACAAAACATTAATATATTCAATATTAAAAATGCAGATGTGGTGGTGACAGAAAAAGTATCTGGAAACTAGAATGAAACTGTCCTTACCGACTCTTAGTTTCAGTACTAATTTTTGTGGCTGGATCTGTGTAATGGCCTCTGGTTTCAGCTTCTCTGCAGCACCTTTCTTACGATTTGTCACTTCTCTATTTTCAAGCACCTCTTTGTTACCTCTGGGATTTTCTATATCTTCCATAGGACAGCCTTTACTCTTTAGTGCTGCCAAGTCATCACATCGAGCCGATGTTGGCTCTCCTTCTTGCAAAAAGTCCTAGAAAACGCAAGTGAAAGAGCATCAAGTTTACAGCTAGCTGCCATTTGTTATACTCTACCCATAGTAACACTTTTTACAACAACTCCGTATTTTGTTTTTAAAGTTCAGTAATAAAACACACAGTGTTAATTATGTTAAATTATACTAAACTTACCAGTGACTACTATTTTGTCCAGGAGCTTCCATCTACTTATACTTATTTGTGTACAAGATGTTGGCAAGATGAGACAAAAAAAAAGCCCAATGCTACGTCGGACAGAAGCAAGAAGTCCTTTTAAACTGGCTTCTCTAAAAGTGGTATCAGGTGGAAAAGCTCTCAGCTTCATAGAGCTGTCAATAACATGAATCTATCTGTAGAGCCTACTTGGCAACTACCCTCCCTTCTAACCTTTTTTTTTTTTTTTTTGAAAGGCTTTAGTTAAAGTTCATGTAAGTGTACCTGTGTACCTTGGCACAATAATGACAATATGCTGAAAGACCAGGGGAAAGACAGACAACAACTATTATTTTGGGGAAATTCCATCCAAAAGTAAGATCCATAAGCAAAACCAGCACATAACTTTGTTCTGGTCAACAGATAACCATTATCTCAAACCTAAAAAAAAGTCCCTAACCTCAAATACAAATAAATGAGGCTTCCAAATGAGGAACTTCCTAATTCTGATTTTTTCCCCCCAAAACCCATGCCTACAAATAAGTGTACCTTAAAGCCAGTCAGTTCTTGATGACTAGGACTTAAAACAAATCTGAAAGCTCAAGGCCAAATTTTAAAATTAGGCATTTAATTAAGTGTTTAAACTTTACAAGATGGTTTGGGGAATAGTAAACAGGTACTCTATGGAAATAAATATACATTATCCTATTCTGGCAAGAAACAGGAAAATTTCAGAGTTTCCATTAACAAACATTTTCTTCTAACTTGAAGATGAGTATACTGGTTCTCTCATATATTTTAAGATCATATTACAGTTTGCATTTCCTGAATTTAATTTAATTACATAAGAAAGCACTCTTTTTGTTCCATACTGGAACAAACAACCCACCCACATAAACCAATCTCCTATCCTCCTTCCAAGTCTACCAACAACAGAAAACTAAATTTTTAACATCAGTCCTTTATAAAAGAAAAAAACCCTTCAATCTCCTCCCCCACTCCACCTATGTCTGAAATTACCTCTTACTATAATGTCACTGGAAGTATATAATTAAATATACCCAGACAGATTCCATGTTGGAATGATTTAAAATAACTTAAGACAATCTGTAGGGTCTTTACGTGCTTAGGATTTAGAGAAGTACAAGTAAACACATTGTAAAAAGCAATTCTGTTCAGACCAGGACAGCAGGAAAATCACAGTATCTGAATTTTTATGTACAAATTAGTAACACATTGAAAAGCTACTGGAAAGTATTATAATGAAAACAGACATCTCTAGACGTGTATTTACTAAAATTTGAAACCAAGAGGAAAAAAAAAAGAAACAATAAAAGGAATTTTGCAACACTTACTGTTTTTTTACACCATCCACAATTTGGTCCTGCTTGTATACATTCACCACATGATTTTGCATTAGCTTTTATGCAGTCACTTCCACCTAGCAAAATACACAAATCAGTCACTTAATTTACAAAAAAAGTGCTAACTGTAGTTTCCTTCATTCTGGCTTTGTAAACTAAGTTCCAACTACAAATGACTTATTCCCAAGAGATATGACTGACATATTACCATAAAGTTGTGAAAACTGTATCTATATAGAGTTTTAAAGCAAGATTAAACCACTGCAATGAAATATAAGTGACTTACCTTGCTGAGCAAATCCACTCCATAACAAGCAACAGAAGATGCCAGCCCACGTGAGCACTTTTAAATTAGTCTGAAATACAAAAGCAGAAGACCAAATTGTACAATTTTTCCTAATGAGTAAGCAAAAAAATAGTTGCATGAAACCACAAACCATGTTTCAGAGGAGACAATGAACAAAGAGCAGACACAAATTAAATTATTTTAGTTGTACCAGCTGCTGGATAGCTTTGCTCTAATACAACCATGTTAGTAGGCTAAACTGTATTTAGAAAACATCTAACAGGGTAAATTCTTAACTTATTTTGAAATACTCTTATGTTAGGTAAGCTACAAGAAATTTGGAAATGCTGTTCAGTCCCAGTGGGGGGAATACAAACCAATCTATTAATATCTCATAAAAAATATTTATGCTCTGAATGTTACTAGAGAGACTTCTAGAGAAAGGTATCACAGAAATACAAGATGGAAATGGAGCTTCTTTATTGAAGTCTCTGTTTTAAGACAAACCTCTACGCCCTTTGCCTACAGGTTTACTTTCCTTCGAAGGGCATTTTACAGCCTAATTTTGCACCTTATACTCCAAACTGGAAATTTCCTCTCACAATACACAACAGAAAGCATCCTCAATATAAATGCAGTCCCTTTTTAAATTTTTTAGTTAACAGAGACTTAATGGGTACCATCCTAATTAAGGAAAAAACACTCTACGCTTTGTTTGATGCTATAAATCCTAATTAAAACCTGTCAGAAAAAATAAATGCACACAAGCTGTATTATCAACATGCTTTATGAGAGAAGATCTGAATGCTTATAAACCACAATTCAGGGTTACTGACTTGTCATTTTCCCTAATTAGTGGTGAGACCTCAGTTAGTACTCCAGAGACTATTACATACTAAAACCAGGTTTGAAGTAGACCCTTTTTATACGCAAATTTTCTTCTACTCTAATAGGAGGTAGCCAGCCAGGGTTAGCAGTCACATCTTTGAAATTTTGGTACTATCTTAAATTTAATTTCTCTTTTACTCATTATCGGAATTCTTAGAACTTGGACCACGGCTGCCAAATTCCTTGGTCATACTAAAATATTACTGCAAACCAAAGCCTTTCCAGTCATCCTGCAAAACAATATTCTCAATACCTTTTCGTCCTAAAAAATATCTTTCAATATAGCCAAGAAGGATTTGGCAGCCACTTCAAATGAACCTGTCATTTTCTAAAAGATGTACTCATTCAAATTAGCTGCAAAATGAGAAATGTTTAAATAAGTTCAGCAATTGAACTTTGGTTTTCCCATACTGATTTTGGGTCATTCATTATTGGTACTTTGCACATCTAGCCAGACCTAAGAGAGAAGGGATAGCTGCTCTAATGTGGTAGAGGTAGTTTCAAACAAAAGCCAACCCTTTGCTAACAAATTGTATCCAACAACAGTTATTAGATGGTTCATATTTTTATAATAAACCATTCTGTCCCACTCTTTAGTGGATGCTGTAGCCAGAGGGTGGGGCCAGGAGAATTAAAAGAATTTGCTGTGGAATTACTTTGCCAGATATTATGCATGTTTGCATAAGAAATTACTGATTAAAAAAATAAAATAAAATTGAATGGTGAATTATATCCTACTTACTTACTCCTTTGAGCATTGCTTATTGTACATATGTATTTTTTTCCTCCACCTGTTGCTGAGGAGGCCATCAGCCCTTCATTCTCAAAACCTCTTTCCTGAACACTCTTTATTCAGTCCCCTCTATAAACAATTACCTAAACCAACCCCGAGCAACCACCAATCTTGATTGGAGGGGACCCACAACCCAACAAATATAAGTGTAAAAGAGATGAAGGGACTGAGTCAAGGTTAGAGAAAGACATGAGTTACATGGTCCTACTGGACTGGGATCCTGGAGTAGAAATCTTTACCAGGCTGCTTGACTTTTAGATATCTCCTTTTCTGGTAAGTAAGTTCTGTGTTTAACAAACCTTAATTCCCACTAATGAGGGGGCATTTTGCTACTCTAGAAGTTTTGCTTCAAGTACAACCCAGAACATGGGGCAGGCTTTTCCGTAAGAAAAAAACCTGAGCTGCTGACACCAGTTTAGTTCTCTTTTCCGTTAGGCAGAACGAGAAAATTATAAACATTTCACCTTTTTAGGGCAGACCAGCAGCGGATGCACAGCAAGACCATGCAAGCTATAAAAATAAGTCCGCGAAGATGTGACACAGTGCTAAAACTATGACTAAGACCATTTGGAAGAGAAATGTTCCTGTGGAAATGCATCTGCATGATGAATGTAGTTCTGGGCACAGATTCCCCGTAAAGTTAACAAGGAAAATGTCCTCTTCCATATATGGGCTAAGCCAAGGCCTCTCCTGAGGCCCGATGCCTCCCCTGACACAAGCACACAGACACACAGACAGACAGACACACACAGACAGACAGACACACACAGACAGACAGACACACACAGACAGACACACACACACAGACACACACACAGACACACACAGACACACACGCTAGCTCCCTTCCTTTACCTCCACTCCTTTAACATCTTTTCCATCTGCTGAAACACTTGAACAGAAACTTGCCAATTTGGATTAAATTGTGATTGCTCTTTAATGCAAACTCCTCCTCAGCACTGCAGCAGTCTGGTAAAAACAATGTCAAATACATCCTCCTGCAAGTCACTGGTTACTGCATTGCTGCAGACTTTTCTATTAAGGGAACAAATCAAAACAAATGATGTCTAACTACATCTAACTACATGGCTAGGCAGCTAAAGGAAGCCTTTGAAAACTTGGTGGAGCTGGAACTAAACCCTCTGTCTGTATTCAACCACAGATGATGGGAACAGAAAAGAACCCATTGTTACAAACAAGAAATAAATGAAATTTTTGGGCAACATTTACATATTTTCTATTATACTTGTTCTCCCCTTTGTAATACAATCCTTGAAACATATCCGAGTTCTCTTTAACAACTGTATCACTGGTTGAATCTTTTTTAAAATGCTGCAAATGGTGTGTTATTGAAACACTGATTAAAAAGTTTATTTCTGCACATTTCTAAACTGTACTCTATTTTTGTTAAATATATTAAGACAACAAACAGGAACATAACCTTGAATGTTTGGACTCATTGCTTTCTAAGTTTTTTTTCTGCTGTCTCGACAAGCAGTAGTGCTTGAAGATCACTTTGATTTAAAATCAACTTTGATTTAAAACCTCTGGAGCTTCTAATTTGAAATGAGAGATTAATTAAGTGACAACAGGAAAAGGAAGGATTAATTCTCTACAGTGAGACTAATTTTAAATTCACAAATCAAATGTTCAGCACCTTTGTGTTCTGCTAATCATCAAGATTTTTAGAAACTAGATTCACTACTCCATAGCACTAAAGTTTTTTCCAGCTTTTAAAATTCGTTAGGACACCAATAGCATCAGTGCCACATTTTATACTGACATTAAGGCAAAATTAACAACAAGCCATTATCCCATGGCTGTATTGTTCCACTCAGGTGAGCAGCTCCTCATCTGACCCAGTGCTTTGGCACCCACCAAGACAAAGCAAAACCAAGCAAAGGAAAACACTGCAAGGCATCTGCCTCTACCAGGTACTGAACTGTGTCTTGCTGCAAAGGTTCCTATTGAAACACAAACACACTTCAGACCACAGGGGAAACATTTAAACATACATTAAGGGTTGAGTTGTTGTGCAGAAAAGACGTTTTTGAGGCAATAACCAGACAAACTACTTACTTGCATCCCCCCACACTGCTCTAATTACACATACAAATCTAGAAGGTAGGTAACAAGCTCACACTTTTGGACTAGCATTTGTGCTTCCCACAGACTGACAGCTTTTTGCATCAGCTGTGTTTTTACCTGTTTAAAAGCTTGATTCAGAAATTAAATCAATTCCTCCTAGAGCCGAGATTATGCTTACAGCTACTTTCATCTGGTGTAAGTCACTTAAGAGTCACTGCCCCATCTCCTTTGTTGATAATTCATCCTTGCTAATCGACCTCCTGGCTGATTATTCTTACTAGTTTCCTTTCTGCTATCATCAGTGCAGCCACTGAGCTCCCAGACAGAGCAAGAGAAAGATCTGGCTGAAACACTAATTTGAATTAGTGTTGAGGAAGTGGTGAGTTTCAGGCATCTGGGGAGACAAAGTGCTTGCCCTGGCATGGTCAAGGTGGTGAGATGGGGATGGGCCAAGAAAGCAAAAGATACTGCTTCTCAGCTACAGCTCTATGCTGGACTACCATGGTCACACAGCCCCCACCCCCAGTCATCAGGGCTCTGATCCTAAAAAGCAGGAAGAGACATGTTTCTAAAATAAGCATAGAGTCTCTGGAGACGCCTGCTTCAGGACCCGATGGCTACCCGGCTAAAAAAACCTTTTCTCCTCCACTCCAATAAGGTTTACCAGCTTTAGATGAAGGCCATGCCTTTTTCAGTGTGAATTTTACAGTCTGGCAAAAGCAAACCCATTCACTTTTCTGGAAAAAAAAAATTGGAAGAGAAAGTGATTTTCTTAATTGGAGAAAACCAAACAACACTAGTGACATGGGACAGCAATGATACACACACTACAAACCTCTAGCAATGACCCACATCTTTGTCAGCACTCCTAATGCTCAGAACTCCAACAGATGTTGTTAATTACAACCCCCAAACTGCTTATTCTCAGCAACTCGGAGCACCTCTGCCTCTACAACAAAGCAGCAATACAATTCACTATAAAGGAAAGTGGCAAGATGGCATCCTGTTGCACTGTCTTGAAGTATACTGTTCAGAAAGGCAGAGGTACAGAAACTAAAACATCTCACACCAAGAGGCTACCTTGGATCAAAACTTCCAAGTCTGTGGTACAGATTTGCAAATTATTCTTACACAGGTAATTCCTCATTTATGGCCTTACCAGCTATCTTTATTTACCTAATCAATGGGAATGTTACTGTAATACTGAATTATAACTGGGATGCACTGCTTTATTTATTTATTTATTGCACAATAAATTCCAGGACCACCAGATCAAGAAACTACATGATGCATTGTTCCCCAAAGAAGTGGAGATTTGGGGTAAACGCTAATGGCTGAAAACCAAGAAATGTAAATCAAAGAACCAAAACATCCCCCTCCTGCAAAACTCTTTGTTCCCTGGATCTGGATCAGTCCTGTGATGACTGCCCTTCACAGAGATGGCCTGATGCCCATCTTGCACCATCAGGTATGAGCTAGCAGAGTATCCCCATGTAGGGAAAGTGAATTTGATGGAACAGTCAAGAAGGACAATGAAAGTTTAAGGCTCAAAAGCAGGACTCTGCAGTACCCCAGTTCAAACTGAAATGCTAGAAGTAATAAGCCTGCCCTCAACAGCCTATGGATCTACTACTGGCCTACCAACAGCATGGTTCATCAAGATTCATCGTGTTCTTCCTCCCCTGGCAACTTCACAGACATTAACAGAACATAATTTGAACTGCTTCAAGTAATATGGAAGGAATGGGGCATTAATCCAGATTATTATGTAAAATAATAAATTCTTTAGCACTGGAACAGCTGTTACACAAAAAATTTAATCACATCAAGCCTGCTTACTCAAATTGTATTTTGAAAAAGCTTTAAGGCATAGTCACTTCAGCTACTGTTATGCTACAGGATTAAAGATTCAGAAGTATTCACACTGGACTTCATTTCTGTCAGTTATTATCTCCAAGTTAACAAAATAAAACAAGCACAGTGACCAAATAATCATAAGCACTTCCATAAGCACTGATTTATTGGAGCACAATACATTAATATATAATAAACCAGTTAATACTTAAATTTTAATTACAAAGAATTAAGATACAGGAAACTAATTTTCTGCTTAGGTTTAGGAAACCAGAACCTTTGTAAACCATACTGGAGGAGATCTGCCACAATTAGTGTATGACACTGATTAGTTCACAAGATCTCCAAGGAGGGTCTAGAATCCAACAAAAAAAGGGTAACACAACTAATGTGCTAATAGTTTATAATTTATTCATATGTACAGGTCTAAAATAATTCCGAACAGATCAAGTCAGTTAAAATTTACCAAAAAGGAAAGGATTGGTAAAATCAGTGGGATGGGAAAAATCAGTGTTAGGTTCTAAGTAGGTTCTAAAATAGTAGGTTCAAAACCACTAAAGAAAACCCAGTGTGAACACCTGCATCACATCACCTCTTTCACTGAATACATGAAAATATTGATGTACAAGTAGCAGCAGGCTGAGGCCACAGCTCATGAGAACAGATCTGGAAGGCTGTGTATGGTGTTAGCTTGTGCCCCCAGAGTATGGGGTGTTTGTTAGTCTGTATAGGACACACCTGCTGCTTCAAGACAGAACAGCCAACTTCACAAGCATTCACATGGTTTGACTGTATCATTCCTTTCATACATAATTTATTGATACTTGTTTCTGGATCTCATAGGAACAACTCAACTTACTGACAGGTCTAAATAGTGGAATAAAAATCAATTATGTATTTTTCCTGAAAAGCATTTTTTTGCTCATTATTTGAATTACAGTAGAAACAAATCCACTCACATTAGGTGCCTGGATTCAGGGATGTCTGTGGGGTAAGAGATTTTTCTTGATAAACCTCATAGGTTTCCTCTGTAATCAGAACAACAGAGGTTCTAATTTCAGAACTGCAGATTACAAAGTTTCTGTATGTGACATCTCTCCACCTTGAAAAAGTTAAAATGTGGTAGATTCAGTTGTGACACAGTTTGCACAAGCCAAGGTGGTGATGGTTCCCAGATATTTTACAGCACAAAGTAACTGCACTCTCCTCCCTCCTCAGCCCCAAAAAGCTTTGAGTTCACATTTCCTGCAAACGCTCTGCCAGCCTACAGCATATAGTAAAAAGAGCACTTTCTACCACTTTTATCACACCAACCCTGCTATTCAACTAAGAATGAAAGGTACAGATAGAAAATGAGCTGATGGAAGTTTTGACTCTTTTTGACTTTGTACTGAAGCACTTGAATGGTGGGAGGCAGAAGAAACGTCTAAATGGGGTTCCAGATCCTGTTCCCTGTAATATATATGGAGATTTTACAGCATACAGTCAATGGATAAAGACAAAGAATGTCTTGGAACATGATTCGGAGTATGAGCTTTATTTCTTTCTCATCAAAGGCCCTAAACTGTAGGAAAATGAAACATGTAGGTTCTCACTCAGACACAGAAGACAGTATCAACTACAGCCTCCTGTATCATGCATGACAGTATGAGTAGTGTACACTGAGCTGAAATACCTTGGTAACTGCAGACCTGACCAATCTTAACTATATGGGAATTCTCTACGGACCTCAAGAAGTTATAGTGAATATCCTCCAAAAAGCAACATAAGTCTCCCAGGGAGCTTCTAGTAAGCAATGATACAACTCCTGGATTTAGACTTCTATGGAATACAGCTGAACTGTTTAGGCAGGACAGACTGCATACATGGCACTGTACGTTTCCATTAGCAAAATCCATTGATAATTTCACTTAATGACAAACTCCTTCAACTGGCTGCAAATCTGTAAGTTTTCTTCTTCGAAGACAAGTTGTGTAGTAAGTTGTAGAGAATACTAGTGCTGCTAAAGCCTACTTGGGTTGCTTCTTCATAAGGTATTTCTATTTAACAAGTCAGAATAGTCCAGGTTTCACATTGATGACAGTGACATAAAATAAAAGAATGAAAACAGACACTCAGGGATATGAAGATGCTACCACTGACCTGTCAAGTCATCAAACCTCAAATGCAACGTTGATCTCTTCCCTTTGTTCTAATGCCTTTTGGAGAGCAGCACAGTGTGGACAGAACTAATGTTTGTTACTCAGCAATACTTTTGAAAAAAGGACCTTTTTTTCAAATAGTACATGTACAGAGAACCATGCAGAAGGTTTGTAATTCACAACTAGACCTCCTTAGTACTTCCATATCACCAGTAGTTATTAATTTAAGAAGAACTCTTAACTGTATTAACCATTCTGGTCTCTAGCTTGCACACAGATGTGTGCAAAGAGACTATTTGTATATTTTGTTGACCTGTTCAATCATCATTTGAAGCCAAGATTCCAGAGTTTAGGAGTTGTTTTGGAAAGAATCTTGATGCCTGAAAGGCAAGTAGTACTTAAGACACAGCTCATGTGAACAACCAACCAGTGTATGGTTGCCACACACAGGAAACTGCTGAAGAGCCAAGTGAGATGCTCATTCTAGTGAGAATATGATTTTTTCCACATAGGTTTATTTATATTTTTTACCAGGCAACTTATGGAATAAACTCTGACAACTGCTTTTTTGAAAACTAGGCTAACAAACAGGTGCATTATGCTTAATGTTCAATATTAAATTAGGAGAAAAATACAACTCTGCATAGTCTCAAGTGAAACAGGCAGGGGCCTGCAGCTACATCTAGTTAAACCACCAGCAATATGCTTTTGCTGTTTATTACCTATGTTTTATACCTAGTTTCAAATAAAACGTTCGCATCTTTTTCTGAAAAGCCAGTTTATAACCACTTCTTGCTACCCTACACCTCTCAAACTATTGTGTACTAAAATATGGAATAGAAAGTCAGAACACCTCATCACCACACATGTGCACTCCTTTCTTTTGCTAAGAAATACCATGTCTGCATCCTGTCCACAGAAACCTGGGACTCCTACAAGGCTATTAAGAAGCTCCTTGAATTTTAAACAATGACAAAATATTAAAAGCTAATCATACACTGCTTATGCTAGCATGCAAGCACACCACAAGACAGTACCTCTCCAAGGATAAACAGCAAACACACCAAGCCCATGGGTACTGATACTGCGGTCAAAACTATTTTCTGTATCTACAGCAGCTTCTATACATCCGCACACTGAACACTTCCTCTTTAAGGATATATATATATATATATATGAGGACATAAGTGTTAAGAAACAAGCACCCTTTTTTCCCCCTTTAAAACCATTACTGTAAAAAAAAAATAATAATTTTCCATACTCCTGCCACCAGAATTTTCCAGTACTTCAAGTCCATTATAGCCCTGATGACTTAAAGGATGCTGTCTCCAGAAATTTGTAAGAATTCTCAGTCCCCAATCTTACTATTATCAGAAGGTATTTTTCCATAACAAATATTTCAGTTTACATTATTACAGGCTCATCTTTACACAACTGTGATTAAAACAGACAGGAAAAAAAAAAATCTCTTGTTTCATCACTTTTCAAATGTTTTTAGACCCATGAGTCCTTTTCTCCTCTTACTTAAAAGCAAGACTTTTCTTTTTGGCAGGCAAGACTGTGAACTGAATATTTACTTTGATTACATAGGCTTTGCTAGTCTATAGGACTTCTTGGCTAAGTTTAGCATTTCCATCTCAGACAGAATAAGGAATGCCACACGATTTAAACCATTCTAGTAGAAAATATGGGTGTCTGTTCCTTGTGGTAGTATTAAGTTCCCACACACTCTGCACTACTTATGACTCCCATAAAGAGACTATTTAATTTTGTGCAACTTAAACCCCACATTCATCCACAGAGGGTGGAATGAAAAGTTTAGTTCAACATACAAATATAGCTCTTACACAGCTGACTGTAACTGATGCTTCCAAACCAGGACATAGCCTTGGTAATACCCACAACCATCACAACATCTGGCTAAACTTACCTTAAGCCAAGCTTTTCTCTTAAAGGGAAAAGCAGGGCAGAGCCATGTACATCCTTAAGTAAGAATCTAGAGAATGTCAGTAAATAAAATGCCTTGTTAATTTATTATATTTATTATTTTTTAAGAGAAAACTATTGCAAATGTCTTGCTGGTTATTGCTGCAGGTACCGCAGGAAGCCAGAAGCTGCAAGTGCAAAGGGGTGAGCTCCGCAGAACCACATGGCAGCACTCACCCACCAGCAGCTATCACCAGCTCTCAGGGTACAGTTTCAGCAACAAAAACAAAGATGAAATCTAACTGCTGCTGAAAGTATCAGAGCGCTACAGCATCCCCTCCTCCGAAAAAGCAACCTCTGCCCCTGTGCTCCCACTCGTGGACCTCAACACCATGCCACAGCAGCTCTGCTTGCCACAGCACTAACTTGATCCACTCCCTTCACCTCTTCATCAAAACCTGCTCTCTGTAAGCTTCAGTGAACTCACCAGGACCTCCACATGGACCAAGCAGTGTTGAAAAAACCACTATAAAGTGGCAGGTGGCTGTCAGGCTGACACCAGTCTAAACTCTGGCTGCCACAGGCCCACCGTCCTTGGGTGAATTGTGTGTAAATGCTCTGTATGCAGCCAGCCAGTTTGGGGAGCTATTCTCATTTTATTTTTTCCAATAGATTATTAGGATGAATTGGTTGTCCAAAGAAATTAAAGGCAAGCAAAGAAAAAACAGAGGGTTTGTTGTTGTCTGGGGTTTTTCTGGGTTTTTTGCGTTTTTAAAATTCTAATTTGGGATTTGAATGGCACATAGATGGAATAATGCTTACGATTGGATATTTAGATACTAAGTTTTAAAAAAGATTCACTATTCCAACATGATTTAGAATGAGACTTGTACTGAAGCAACTCCCATCCTCAGCATACTTCCATCATTGCATAAAGTGGTCAGGAAGATGGACATACAGAAATTTAAAGACTGGTCATCCCATTGAGCTACATACAGCCTTACAAACCTGGATCTATCCATGAGATTTTAAAACGTATATTTAATTCTATAAATATTTAATTTTAAATGTGCACGTTATATATATTTTACACATAACTAATGATAATACATGAATGGCAGTGATGTCTAAGTGTAAGCATGCAGTGAACCAAACATTTTCCTTCATCCAGATTTTAATCCTGAATTTTGAGCACTTGCATAAAGCTCACAAATAGCAGGAAAGAAAGGACTTCAACCTTTTAGGACTTATAAGATAACAGACTCATTACAAAGTATTTTATAAAAAGCAGTATTTGCCCGAACACCTGCCTATTAATACAATTTTATTCTTCATAAAAGGACTTGAAGCCTTCAACCCTCCCTCTAAAAGGACTGCAAAAGACAATAAAATACACAAGTAGCTAAGTAGATCATCAGATAGATGAAGACTACTGAACAGAGACAGCTCAATCTCTCCAGCCCCTAAAATTCCCCACTTTGCACCCTTCATCTACCTGATGCCAACTGTAGACAACACTTTCAACTCTTAACGGAGACAGTGGAACAAGCTGAGCAATAACTCCTTGCTGAGTTATTTCTCACCTGATCTAGCAAGCTAAAATGGATTACTCAAGTTAGAAGTGCACTGAAGCATGCAAGAGCAGATGCCATGAGGTTCCACAGCAGTTTATGCCAACTTATCTCTGGACTACCGCAGTCCCTCACTCCTCTCACTATGAGCTGCACATTTTCCTACTGTTCCTTGGTCTGAAGTGTGTCACTAGTAACACTTCTGCTCACCCAGCTGAAACAGCTCATCTCTCTGAAAGTTATTTTTTGTCAATCTGTTTTTCAACCAGATCAACTACTTAAATGACTACAGCCTTAAGACTTCACTGCTGATGCAAGGAGGATGGCAAGGATATAATAGCTATACACAGAAGGGTCAGTTAAGACTTACATTGGTATAAACTGCAGCAGAACCCTGTTCCTATGAAATAAAATACATTTTTAGTTGAATTAATGATCCAAGGGTCACTGGAACATTTTACAAATCACATAATTCAGGTAAATTTTAGAACTACTTGTCCACTGCAGAATTTTGAGTTATTTTTAGTTTTTGTTTTTTTCTTTACATCAGCAGAGACAGTATTAAAATTGCTTCCATTTACAAGCAAATGTTAATCACATTAAATACAGACATTACAAATTTAGAAAGCAAAACTGCATTGTGAATTATGCACCAGAGTCAGTGTCTGTGCAAGCTTTTTATTACTATCTAAACATTCTCCAAATTGGTCAGCTTGCAGTGATAGAAAAGCTGGCAGCAATCCTAAAAACGACAGTTACTCTTCAATGATGCTAAAGTTTAGTTTTTCACTGAAACTGGTAATATCAGAAACATAGCTATGTAAAATTTTATCCTAGCCTTCGAAAGGTGATGTAAACAACATCTGTAACAGGGGGAGGCAACAGATACATGAAAAAAAAACCACCATGGTTATCACTTTATCAATTTTATGATGAATTTTAAGCAACCTATAGGTGGTACATATAGCATGTTCTTCAAAAAAAGGAAATTTGCTGTTTCCTTTTATACACTCAGGTCCACACCCAGGAAAAATTATACTGAAATTCTTGAGCACTAGTTTTTCACACAGATTATTTGTATAGAAATTACAAAAATGGCACAAAAAATATTTCCCTTTTTGAACTGCACTGTAAAAGCAAAGAAGAACTATTATCTCCCAAAATGTTACCCCTACACATATTTTGGAAATGTGCGTAGGTTACATTCACCTAAAACTGAAAGACAGATTTTTAATTTATTCTGAGACAAAACCAGCAAACTGACATTTCAAGAACAGTCCAGCCTTGTATTTTATGTAGATGGGCTACAGTACTCCTATCAGCATGGGGACAACAATCTTTACCTAGCACCAGAAAGCGAGCATATTAACGTATACTAAATATAACTTTGCAAAAACACAAAAGGAACCTCAGAGAAGGTAATTCCCAGTTTTATCCTATGCCCACCCAAATTGATTTTGTACTATAGAAGAAAATAAAACACGACATTAATAAAAAAAAAACCAAACAACTTCCAAAACACACTGGCAGCACATAATAAACCTTGCTTACTCTAGTCAGTCTTGGGTATGATGTGTGCAACCTCTCCTCATTTCTCCTTTTTATTATCAGAAGAGGGAGCCTTTCATCTCTGACTGGACAAGCAGTCTTCAGTCACTCCACTATCAGATGCTGTAATAACATGAGAAACCATCCCGATGCAAACTTAAACCAAATTTAATGATAACTACTTGGATGTATAATCTTTTGATCCCTGGGAGAGTGGTTTGTATTTTAACATTGTAAAGACAGTTATTTTGCATTTGTCTCCACTTCAGAACTAGGTTTTCCTTGTAGCTGTACTCATCTTCACACAAAACCCTTTTTATTAAGATCTGGAAAACCAGACAGCTAAGCATATAGGCAGAACTTGTATGCTGCCCAATTTAATACTGGGGCAATGTAATCTACAGAGGATGCCAGCCAAGCTAATGTAATGCCAGGTCCTTCAGATGACCTCCTATTGCCTCTGATAAGCTCCTGACACTCAGGTTACCCCACAACTGACTGGGAGAGCATTTTGTGCTTTGTGGCAGGACAGGACCACAGATCTCTCCCAGCGGGTCCTGCCAGATGACCAGGACACAGAACAGATGAGGAGAGATCAAACAGGTTTGAAGAGCAGCTACCTGCACAACACAATCATCAGTGCCCATGCCTGAGGTTAGCACTGTGTTGATGCACACTCAACTACAATTCCACTGAAGAAAATTAACAAACCCTAGGATGACAGCTTATCCTCCTTCTTCCTTTGCAAAAGTGAATGGCCCCACATCCTTATCAATAGTTACTTCAAGGTTATGCCAAACCAGACATCCCAGTCACAGGTTTGCTTTTCAAAACCTCGACTGTATGGACAAAGTACACATTGATATCCAAGATAGTAACTTTGACTCACGGTATCACCATTTCCTACGTGAAATGCTGACTTTTTCTGAATTGATCTAACACAATTATCTTTCTTCTAAATAACCACAAATCAGTCATCTTTGCATCAGGGTAACTTCATTGTTTCAGTTCAGCCCAGTATATAATTATTGTTTTTTCTACCACAAAGGACCAGAAAAGAAGAAAGCTTTCACTTTTTCTGTTCAGCTTCCACATCAAAAGTATCTTTACTTGTGCAGCTCTAAACATTAAAAATTTGTTAGTTAATAGCTGTAGCAGAAAATGAGCTACATGTAAATACTTGTATGCACACTACACAGAAATTTATAGTTTAATACAGTATGAATCCATTGAAACAATGGTTCTTCTTCCTGGTTATACACTAGAACATACCAAGAGCAAAAGTTAAAACTAAACTAAGTCAAAACTGGGACTTAACTAACTCTAAGTAATCTTGTACAAAATACAAATCAGAAATAAATCAACAGGGGTTTTGTTTGTTTGTTTGTTTGGGGGTTTTTTTTTGAGAAAATACTGGCAATAGATATTGTATATGCTACAGTTTATAAGCATTTTAAGAAGTCACTTAAATATGGCCTTGCAAACTAGAAGTTTAGAGAAAATTACCATGAACATAAAACAAGTGATTTGTTGGCAGGTGAGAACCGCATTAACTTATCAAAGATACAAAGGATGTTTTTTCTGTGAGAGAAAGAACAAAAAGGATAGTGAGAAAACACCAGTATCTTCTGAGCTCTTACTAGCAGTAAGATTCCACTCTCAATTTTGTTACTCAAAACTTCCCCCTTTAATAAACCCCAAAAGAATACTAACAGTATTTTGATGCTGATGTTGGAAAAGAGAGAAAGCACATGAAACTGCTTTTAAGATAGAAAACATATTTCATAACCCTTTTTGCAGCTCACTGTAAAAAGAAAAGAGACAAAAATGTAATTTGAATATATTCAAGAGCCTTTACTTCGTGAAAGAAAACATGAATATTGTCCTCTCATCAGGCTACTTTACCTACCATGTGCTTGGTTATGTGCAATTTTGTACTAAATTAGTGATTTTTCCCCATGTCTATGAGAAACTCCAGCCTGTGGGAATGTAAGATATCCCAGAAGTCCACTTCCCACTCACACTAGTCTGAGAAAAGTAAAAAAAGGTGGTTATTACCATCTTTACTAACAGAATGCTTATTAACAACATTCTTGTAAACAGAGCACCCTTAGTACTACTGAAAAAGACAACTGTACTCTTTAGTGATACGTACAAGAGGTGCCCCGTGGCTCATTTTCATTCAGAGGAGTCAAAATTCTCATGCCCAATACAAGCTATTCAGCAAGCCTACATGCATCTCAAATTGGGCTAGAAGCCCACATCGTCTGTAATGAATAACTAAAGCAGGTGACAACTTATTACAGTGAAGCTTTATATACTTTCAACAGGTCCCTACACTACTAATCCACATGGTGGGTGAGAAGAAAGTTTGGAGAAGGGTCACATCATAGATTTATCCTGTCTTACAATTTTAGCATTTTAGGTTACTGAGCCACACCTATGCAGAACAAAATAGGAAAAAGCAGAATTTGTGTTCTCATTTGTGGCTAAGCACAAAAATGACTTTGTAGGCCACCCGAGAAACTCCGAAACCACAACTGGCAGATACTGGTCCATACCACCGTCCACTGTGGTTACTGCATGGTACATAACACCATCCTTTTCAGAATGTTGGCAACAGAATACACAACAGAGCAGAGCAACACCGAGCTAAGAGGAACTAAACAGAAAAGATATTTGCCACCACAAATTACAGCATTATTTGGCATTAGAATTAAGCAAGAAATTTCAATTTTTGATACAAGAAGAAGCCTTAAATCAGACCAAGATATTGCTAGTGTCTGTCCAGGAGACCAAATCCCGTAATATTTGCTCATCTGTTCATTTGCTCATGATTTTGTGACACTCCCTCTTGAAAAACAAACAGCATCTTCAGAAATAACAGCTAACTCTCTCCTACACAAAAACCTCATTTTCCTGTAAAGCCTTGAGATGCAGGTGTTTTTACACAAGCACCCATACACACACCAGAACAGAACCCTAAGAAATCAAATTGTCTAAACAGCAAAGCTAAAACAAGGTATGAGAATGCTACTACTAGTATGTGCCTCTAAAACAAAGTTAGTAGAGCAAGCGGGAACAATCTGTAAAATCAGCAATACAAATGAGAAATAGAAAGACCCATACTTAATTCAGAGTTTTCTATAGTTGGAGACAGGAGATTTTCTACAGGACATGGAATGTAGCAAATGACTTAAAAATCCAGTCATAGGGCACTACTATACATACTGGCAACTACTTTTTAATGACAATTCAAAAATAAATCTAACTATGCATCCTAATTACATTTTCAAAAATTATTTAATTTATCTGGTTGTTTATGAGCTCTACCAATAGATCCTGAGAAGCTTAAAGAAAAAAAACAAGAAGCAGTACTACTGAGAAGGACTCACTCTCAGAAGACTTACAGCAGCTCTCAAGAATTAAAAGGATGCCAAGGAGATTGGCCATTCTTAAAAAAAACAACAAAAAACTAAACCGAAAAAGGCTGGGGGGAAAAAAAAAACAAAACACAAAACAGTTCAAGTTGTGCCATATAAAGAGGTATGAACAATCTTAAATCTACCTAGCTTGCCACAGTTAAGACTGCTCAGGAAAATCCCTGCCTGCTTTACCTTTAGTTTTGCACTGTCTCACTGATCATAAGAGCCTCTTGCATGCAAGTGGTACAAAACATACTTGGAAAGGAGTGGGGAGGAATGGGAGGTAGGGCTATACAACTGCCAGCAAAACTCTATCCAGCTTCTTTCCCCCTAAAAATCCACTCCCCAAGCCATGCTGGTGGGTGCAATGCTTCTGCTGAACTAGCAGGGAACAGAAGGTAGCACAGCTAATTCTACACACAACCAAGACACAAGCAGAGGCTGCACCAGGCATGGTAAGCAAGTCTGCACTTAAGAATCTCAGGCCTCCCAGCCCACAGGTAGGAGAGGAGCAGCAGTGGCTCTGTGTCTGCTAGGAGGAAAGGGAGCAGGAATGGAGCTCCTCTAACTACAGCCTTTGATGGGCTGGGAGAACCACAAGCTAAGTGTGCATCACATAACTCGACTAAATCAAGACTGGGTGGAAAGGTAGGCATGACAACTATTTACAAACAACTGAAGCATTCATACCAGTGGCAGCAAGGGAATTATATTCAGGATAGTTGAACATGTGTCCACCCCATGTTCACATCACCCTCCAAGCCTGCCTTTCTGATGTCCAACTCCTCTGCTTCCTGAACCTGTAGCAAATGAAGTCTTCTCAAAATTGCACCATACTAATTACCCTAAAAGGGGTAGAGGGTGGAAGGTTAAGAGCAGAGCGATGAAATCATGAATCAGGAAGAAAGAACAGCAGGAAGTTTCCTGACAGTTTGTTTTCAGCTGTGGGAATCACTTCCCAAAGGAAGTGGTAGATGATTAACCACTTGAGTAATTTCAAAATCAAGACAGAATACTAAAATTCCACATTCATATCAGAAATGCATGCATATTCTAAAGAAACTCTCATCCATACAAATCAACCCTTCACAAGGGTGGGCATAACTAGGAACATGATGCAGATTAGATGGCCAAATGTACAAAGCACAACGAGCTTCCTGGCTGCATACACACAGAACATCAGACTTTTAACTGCTGACATTTCATTTTGAAATAAATCTGGTTCATTTATCATGTGGCTGGCAAACAGAGCACTTACCAGCTCCAACTTTGATTAAGGTAACCCTTCACTCTGCATGCCTGTCAGGTTTGTACCATTCAGATGAAACATCCTTGAAAAGGACAAAAGTTGAAGATGTTCACATCCTAAACTTGTCTTGTCTTGCCTACCTATTGCCAATGGCTCACTGTTTTTGCAACCCTTATAAATATAACCTTAGGCAGGCTTGCAAAATGCTACTTAATAATTGGCCAGAGGCAAGTAATATTTTTTGTGACAGGAGAATGAATCACCAGTTTCAACACCGGAGTGCATATGCACAGTGAATGTCTTCACTACTTTAGTCTTGCTTAATTTGGTCTAATTTATACCCATCTAGTAGTACAATACTTAGTTTTTTAAAAAGCTGCCACCAAGTAATCTCATTTCACAACAGAAAACTGATTTTTCGCACTCTACCACCATCACCTACCGAATGATTAATGTGCCAGGAATACAGATTATCTGTTTTCATGCAAAGTCCTGCTTAATTTCAGCATTTAAGTACACACAAAGCATTAGCCATGAGCGGTTCCACCAATACAAATAGAGAGAAACCTTACGCCTAAAGGTGTCTTGGAAGAAACTGGACTGCAGTACCAATGGCAAATCTACCAGAAAAATCAGTATTTTCACCCAAAAGGTTATATGAAGGTCTTGGCATGAACAAACGGACTGTTGTATTATACCAAGGACAAATGGAGAAGGAATTGAGAACACTGTTCAACGTTTTTTCATAAAGCAAAACAGTCACAATGATTACTCGATGAGTCTAACAGGCTATCAGACACTTATTCCCTAAGACAGAGACATCTGACATGGGCTGAAGAGTGAGTCAGAAAGAATTTCCTATCACTTCATGTTTCCTTCCAAGGTAATATTAAATATAGGAAGGTGCTAATAAGAGACCAAATATCATGCTCCTATTGCTGGAAGTTATTTGAGAGATGTCCACGTGAAACAGATCGCACACAGGGGCCTCACATTCCCACCTCCGCCCCGATACAAGTTTATAGCAAGCTATAAAGGCTAAGAGCCAACTTAGAGCAAAAAGGCAAAAACTCGAACGCCCCGAGCAGTCACACTGCTGCACTACGATCATACCCATTCAAACACTGCATATACCCCGCTCTTCGCGGTTGCTTTTAGAAGACATGAGCTGGTCAAAAATCTGGATACCCAAGTTCCTACACTGCCTCACTCTTTAGTATCTCGTTCCTGTAACTTGCTTCTCCCCAGCGCCTGCTGCCCCTGGCAGCCAAACCTTCCCCTCCACTCAGCCGCCGCCGGAGCGGGCGCCGATGGGGACTCCCTCCCGCCTGCCCGGGGAAGCCGCCCCAAATTTTACCCCGCCTAGTGCTGCCCCTTTCCCGGGCACCTCCGGGTAAGAGGCCGCGGAGAGCACACGGCAGCTCTGAGCGGGACACCGGTGCGGACTTCCCCCTTCTTAGCGAGGGAAGGGTAGGGTCGGCCGGCTCCGGGCGGACAAAGGCCTGGGCTGGCCCCCACGGGCACGGGAGGCCCAAAGCCGCCGTCCCGCCGCCACAGGAAGCCGCAGGCTGGGCCCGACACCTTCCCGCCCGCCGCGGCGGCTCGGGACGCGCATACCGGGGCAGGCGCGGCAAGGGGGGAGGCGAAGCGGCCCCTCCTCTGCCCGGGACGGGCGGCGGCGGCTCCCCGCGCGGACGGGCGGCAGGAAGCCACGCTCACCCCTCACTGTCCCGGCACCACCCGCCAGAGCCAGNCGTCGTCCCGCTACCTCGGCCATGGCCGCGACGCGGCTGGCTCCTGGCAGGGGGCGCGCTCCGGCCCGCCTGACTGACTGAAGCTCCCCGGCGTCCCGGGTGCCGGACAGGCTGGGCGCGGCACGGCGCGGCGGGACGCCCGGCCTCGCTTCTCGCTCTCCGTCCGGCTGCCCGCCGCAGCCTCGGCTCCGAGCTGCTGAGGGGGAGCCCGGCACGACGGGGGAGGGGAAGAGAGGGAGGGAGGGGAAGATCCGTGCTCGGCCGCTCTTTCCCCGCCCCGGAAACACATTCCTCCCCGCTGCCGTCAAGCCCGGGCGGGGGAGGTGCTCTCCGCCGCGGCGGGGTAGGGAAGGAGGGAAGGGTTCCCCCTGCCCCGAGGGGAGGGGTACAGAGGGGGGGGGCGCGGTGTTCGTCCCCCGCCTCCCTTCGTGGCGATCGCCAGCGCCCTATTTCGTGGGTTTTTATTGGCGGCCCGGCTGCCTGCCCTGTGCGTGCCCGCGGGATGGGCAGCGGAGGCAGGGCTCCCCGCGGCTGGCGTCGTTTCCCTCCCTGCCCCTGGGGTCGAAAGTTTGCTCGACTCCAGGGCTTATTTTCAGGGCTGCTCTTGCCTCTGCTCCACTCGCTGCCTGTTTCCTCTCGGCTCAGCCCGGCCGGTGCCCGCGAAGTCGGGACGGGTGTGGGAGGCTGAGGGCTGAGGGAAGCGGGCGGCCCGTCCCTCTTGCTTGTGACTTTACCGAAACGGTGGAAGTCAGTAAGTGATCAATGAGCTTGGCACGGCTTTGGTACACTGTCCAAGCTAGTAAAGGAGAACTGGCCAAGTGCCTTGGTAAGAGCCTGCGGGTGTTGAGTGCACGCCCGTAGGGGTTTTAACTGCTCCTTAAAGTAGGTTCTTGTCCGATTAAAAATACATAAATGTAGCATTTCACACTTTTTTGGAGGTGAGGAGTGAGGGGAAACACAAGATATGGACTCACCTCAGTCATAAAGGTGTTCCTTTATGCGTGGCCACAGGAAATGGTGCCAGTGTGTGATTTTTGGTATGACTTAACAATGAGTGATGCTGCAGATTAGTAATTACCTATATCACTTTTCCCCTGCTTTGTTGCTTGCTGCACTTGGAAATAAAAAGTTAATGCTTCTGCCTTACTCAAACACAGCCTGGGATTCAACCATATGTTAGATTTGGGCAGTGCAGTTGGTTAAGGTTGTAGTCTCTTGACATAGCATTAGCAGAAGATTTTACTGCTGGTGCAACCATGATTATGAAACCACTTAAGTGATGTTAGAAAATGAGATTGAAAAGTAGCTGCTGCTCCAAACAGCTTTGTCAAAAGCAAGCACAGGACAAATGAAGTAAATGGAGAATAACTTGGATAACCAAAGATAAGGAAGCCAGAAACCATATGTTGCAACAGGTAAATTGCTATGTAATATTAATACTGTGAGAATTAGGGGAAGGAGCTGCCAGAGTTTAAAACCAGTGGAAAATTATGGCGTGCAAAATAAAAGCAAGTGATGGGGAGATAGAGATCTGCCAAAAACGTAAGGAATTTAAGTACTGGGGTGAAAAAATTACTTTTAGCCGAAGTATTCTTCTCTGCTTCTGTATTGCAGGGGAAAAAAGCACATTGTGCCTGAATATGCAGATAGTGAGCAGAAATTCACTATGGTGTACAGCAAACAAGTGCTGGGAAAACGAGTCTGACCTTGATGTGGCTATGAGGAGTAGATAAAACTGCTCAGCAGTCTGGTGCTTCAAGCACTACTACAACACTCAGCTCAGACACGTGTGTGTCAAGTTGCCAGCAGCTGACTGAGCCATGCTATAGGAAACTGGCAAAAAAAATCTCCAAAATGGCTGAAAAAAAAAAAAAAATCACTGACTTAGTTGGCTGCTTTCAAGACTGCTTTGGAGAGTACAGATGCGTGTGAGCAGCAGTCGTTATTTTCCAACACTTCTGAAGCACTAAAGGTGCCAGAAGAGGTGCTGAAGCTGCATCAGCCAACAGACTCAATTGCAGGTGATGTCAAAATGTTTAATGTAGCATCTCCGTACTGTTATATATGAACATCTGGGAGAGTGAATGAACATTGCATGGAAGTGCTCAAAAAAAGACAGGTTTTCATGGCTTGAGTAGATGGATAAGAGGTGTGAGTGAGTCACTGTTAGGCTTGGGTATCATTTCTGGGAATACACATCCTTCCATCTTACAGAAAATAGCTTCAAAAATGTGCCACTGGGGGCAGGAGTATGAATGGTGTATATTCACCTAACATGTATACTTGTTTGTTTGGTACTGCTGGATTTGCTGTTGTGTTTGCTGTTAATTTTTTTCTGTCACTTTGAAAGATTATGGTTCTTTGTTATAGGATTTGGATATAAGTTTTAAAGTTTTCCCTATTCCAGTACTTGCATGTGTCAAATCCATAAAGTAACTGGAAAGTATCAGAATTATAATACTTAAGTTGATTTAACTTAGTTTTCTTTAATTGGCTTAATTACATGAAATTAACACACCATTTTCCTTGATTTTTATATATATTCAGTACTTGGGTTATAGTTAGAAGACAATAAGGACTGTCATTTGGTAATGATGCCTTTTATTTTATGTGTAACATATGTTCATTTTCTGTGAACAATATAAGAAGTAAATTTCTGAGCTGTAGAATATGCCATCTTAGAACAGTCAGCAAAGTGATGTCTGCAGAATTATAAGGAATAGTAAAATGCTTTTTTTCTTATTATTTGACTATCATATTACTGAAGAATTGACACAAATTAATCTGAGCCATTAAATAAATGTGATAAGCAGCAAAAGAGGACTCTGGCCTCACATAAATGAAGTGGTTGGTGGAGCACGAGTGGTGTGTAGATCATGGTAAGAATCTTTGATCTGTTGTCACTGAGTCATTTTATATATCTGATAAAAACACATAATATCAACATGACCAGGCTGTGTTGTGAAGCTACAGCTTGCCGTGCAGACACAGGTTCTATTATAACTTTTATAGATACACACAGGAAACCCAAACGAGGTTTTGGTGTGTACAGAGAACAGCTGTGTCAATCAAGGGTGCTCAGCTGCAGCCCTAGGGCTGGTGGTGAGTGTCCCTGTGCCAGGCAGCTGATCCCTGGTAACCCCAGGGGTGAGTGGTTATCTGTGTTCCTCAGGGACCGCTGCCTCTTGGGGAGCAGGAGCTGGTTGGTAGGAGAGGTGCAGCAGTTCCTTCCCAGTTACTACCAGGTTGTTTCTTTAGCAAAAGTTTCCCTGTGGCCACATGTTGCTGCCAAGCCACTGAGCTCTGAGTTACTAAAACCCACACAGTGAGTGTGGGCTGTTCCCTGTTCCTCACCACCTCTTACTCCACTCATGAAACTTGTACAGGGTCTAAGGGGGAAGCTTTGTAACTGGGGCCACAGCAAGGAATGCCATGGTTTGCACATCTGCCCTTGAATGCCTCCCATCAGAGGACCCTGGTGGGCAGTTTCACCACTCACTGACACAGGTCGTTTGCCCTTTACTTCTTCATATGATACTAGGTATCTCACCCACCTCTGCCTCAGGAAGTGTTAATTTATCTGTACTTCTTGTCTTTGCCAACAAATTATTACCAAGGGCAGAGTGCTTTCTCTTTCTCCCCCTCTTCCCCTCCCTCTTCAAAATGCTCCTACTCAAGGTAATTTTTCTCTTTGAACTAAAGAAAACCAAGTCATAAAGCCAAGGTGAAAAATCATAGTCTAAATATAAAAGACAGATAAGGAGTGGGAGAGAAAACAGAGAGCCAAAATAATTTTCCCAAAGTTAGCAATGGAGGCAGAAACAGAAGGCAGGTCCCCTGGGACCACAGCAGGCTGCAGCCACCTGGGCTGTGCTGGCACCGGGAGCACTGGGTTTGCCGGGCCCGGCCTCGGAGCAGAGCAGCAGCAGCTGCAGCCGCTGTTTTATTCCAGCACCATCTGTGCAGTCGCCAAGGGGCACAGAGTGCTGAGGCCTTGCTGGCAGCTTGTCAGCACTGGGCGATGCCTTCCAGTGCAGAGGATGAAGGAGATGTTAGACATGGACATGAGATTAATACAGACAGTATTATTAGAAGAGATAGGGTCGCTCAGTACAGGAAGTGATGGTGCTAAATGGTTGCAGTAATTGCTTTCGATAGCAGCCTCTCTGTCTCCTCAGAACAATCAGAAACACTTCTCTGGAGGCAGGCAGTGAGCAAGCCTGGCATCTTGTCATCCACATACAATATGCCCATTTATACAGTGGTACATTTACCTTGGAGTGAGGTTTTCCTGGCCCACACAAGGGCTGGAGTGAGGTGAGTCACAGGTATGTCCAACTTGAAGATTGTGTTAGATTGTAGTCTGTGGGCAAAAGTTTGGTCTTCAACATTGTCTACTTGCAAGACTGAGTGACATTGCTTGACTTGCTTCTGGTTCACAGAAGCAATGTTTGGCACTTAGCCATCCTCAGCCTGATACAGTAACACCTGGTTTATGATCAAGGCTTAGATCTCTGCTTTGTTCAAACAGCAGTCTTGTGTCTAGCTTGAGCCGGAAAGGTCAAGAGTCCACCAAGCCCTTCCTTCAGCTCACCAGGGTTGAGCTGCCAGGCAAGAAGAAAGGAGAGGTCAGGCACATAGCTCTTCTGGTGTGACCAGGCCATGCATCTATTGCAATGGGCATGGATCATGCTGGTGGGTGGAGGAGTTGGAGGACAGTTTTTGACAGAGTTGTGCTGAGTCTTGTGATCCTACTGTTTTCCTCTGTTTTTTTCTGCATTTACTTCGCCTGCAAAGCTACCCTCCTCTTTTTGTGTGTAAGTTTGGATAAGCTAAGCCATTGCTGTTACAGTCCCATGTTTTCCTTGCTGCCCTTAGCATACACATTCCTTCTTGTTTGTCACATGGATGTATTTCTTCCAAGCTGTTTTGTGGGACTCCTGTGTCATTGTGAAAATAATTTATTTTAAGGAGAAATTCTATAATATATTTTGACTTTCAATAAGTAAGGCAGGAATCCTTTTTCATCCCAAGCCATGAAGCACAGGTTCTTCTTGTGTCCCAAGAAAAGGAAATGAACAGGAGTTAAGTGAGGAGAATAGTGTTTGAGATTTACTTTCAAAGAAAGCCATTATCATGGTAACACAAGGCAGAGAACTTCTGCACCAGCTCCTTATGTTGGTGTCACTAAAGTGTGCTTTCTGGAGAACCTGATTTCAAAACCTCAGTCTTGAAGATACTTCAGGTTTTAATTACCCAAGAAAAGACACCTATGCGAGTTTAGAAATATCCCCAAAGGATGACAATTCTGAATGTACAATAAATGGCTGAGATTTATCAGTTCTTACCATGTGTTGCTTTTATTTTGTGAGGCTCCAAGATTATGTGCCTACGTATTCCATTCTCTTCTTCTCAGGGGATTCCCACTGCTTAGATGAACAGCTCATGCTCAATTGGGGGAAAAATTAATTCTGCTGCCTCCAAAGAAGTGTGTAAGGTGGGTTGTGAGAGCTTCTCTAAGCAGAACTCTTCTGCCTCAGATGTGCTGTGAGGGACATGCTGCAATATTTTAAACTCAATGCAGTAGGTATTAGTGCATGAAATTACTGAAATTTAGACTTCTGCAGAGGAGAGGAGGGATAGGAATGAGAAGGGAGGATTTTTATATTATCTGCTGCAGAAAAAGTAGGGCAGGGGAACAATCAACTAGCAGTGGGAGTCTTTGTGATGTGAGATCAGGAGTAAGGACAGATTTATGTTCATTGGTATATAGGAGAAAGAGGAACTGTGGAAAACAGCAGATTTTAAGCAAGACTAGAAGGAAAGAAACAAATAAAATCTGAAGTAAAGAAATAGAAATGGTACCTCTGGGAAAAGAAATGTTGGCAAATAGAATCACTATGGTGTAAGGTGATTGCCTGTTCTAACAGAAGACAATGTCAAAAAAGGCAGAACAAAATATTATTTCTGTCAAGTAGAAGAGAGTCCTATATTGAGATTATTCTGAACCCCCTGATTTATCCTTTCTGTTCCTACACACATGGGCTTATTCTCATGATTGTGTTTCTCCAAGTAAGTTCTTTCATGGATTCTTTATTAAAATTTTCTAGACTCATATCTAAAACACTTTGGCAGTAATGATGTTTGGATAAAGATGCCAGTGACGTACATCCAAAATCTCTTGATTGTGCATTCTCAACAATCCTCATATATTGTCCTTTTTCTAGCACAAGTATAATAAATTTTCTTATTCTTAAGAGGTTATGTCTGGACTTTAATAACAATTTTGCTTGGATATTGATTTATCCCACTGCCTTGACATCTAAACAGCATCTAATACAAAGCAATTACAACTTTCTGTTGCAGTATTCACCTAGCTTTTCTTCCCTTCCTTATGACTGCCAGCAGTTGCAGTATTTTGCAAAAGTAAACTGTATAACTCATGGGACTCATCAAGAGAAGAATTCAGTTTCTCAGTCTGCAGTTGCAGGCTCCTAAATGAAATACATCTTAATTAAATCCTAGATGTGAAACTACAGTAAGAAAAATTGCAGTTCACTAATATCCTTGGCAGTAGGATATTCTGGCCACAGCTGACATTTTAGTTTGTAAAAACATAGTTTCCTTCTTATTTCAGCTGAGTGTAATAAACCATCAAAGAAAGTGAAAAGATAGTTGTCAATGAACTGATAAATAATGGAAAGATTCACAAGCAATTTTTAGAACAGTTCAAAAAGAACTAGGTAAAACATTTCAAGAAGGTGAATTTATCAATCTAGTTCTTGTTTAAAAAGTATTTTAAAGTTACTATGAGAAAAATACATGTGTAGGCCATGCTGAATGTCCCATTGCTCAGCTGGTGGAAAGGCATTTGGCTTTTGCCTCACATATTACTCAGGATCTGTGGTATTTTCTGTAACCACATACTTGAACATGTGGCATTGCCTTTCTGCTGTAGCTGAGGTTTAGCTAAAATTAAACTGTCTTCAAACTACTAAACGTGAATTTTATTTCTCTTTGCTTGGGTTGTACCTATATCAGAGAAAAACTTGTTCCTTATATGATCTGTTTTCCATCTTACCCTGACCTTCCTTTTCCTCCTCCCTATTTTCATCTGTGACCCTCCAGGTTTCCTCATGTGCTTTGAGTTTCCTCATTCTGGTCCATGGTGTGGACTCTGAGCTGTCCCTTTTACCAGTGCCTTCATGCTTATGTGTTCTAGTTGCATTCATCTGTTCCTGTTTTCTCTTCAGGAAACAGAAATTTTGGGGGCAATTGATACCACTAATGGCTCAAAGGCCTTTGCCCTAAGAATGGAAAGTTCAGGAATTATTATACCTTTATTTTTTGTGTCCTAGTTTTACACTATTGGAAATATTGAGTCTATTTTTACTTTCCAAAGGGAAATGAACAACTTTGGGAAGATGATTTTCTTAGATGCCTTCTGCCTGGTGCATAAATATAGCAAAGCTGTATGGTAATTAAAAGACTGTTACAAACAGAAATTTGGCCTTGACTGGAGGCAAAGATACTTAGACATTAGTTTTGTAGGTCTGCAAGGATGCTGCTGATGGGATATTATTAACCTTAAAGTCCTAACATTGTAAAAAGCTGCAAAATAGAAAGATGCTATTTGATAGAAATAATTCTCTCTGATGCCATAGCACTGAGATAACTTCTGAGCTCTAAAATAAAATTGGCCTGTGTAGTTTCTTTGTCTAAACATATCCAACATAGCAAGTTTAAAATCTGTAATTAACAGTAAATATTAAACTACCTTTGAAACATACACATTTTTATAATGGGACATCTATTGACACTACTGGCAGCACAGGTCTTTCAATAACTACAGTGCAGGCTTTTTGTCATAAACCCCTCCCTTTTCAAAATTTCTTTACAAAAACATCCTGAAAGACTAACATTTTGTCTTAAATTCAATCACTTTCTTTTATTATTTTTTCAAATGTCAAAGGATAAGTGTTTTACTGGTGTAAATATTTATTTGTGCACTATAAAACTATTCTGCAAGGAGTCCTCAAGAGCAGATCTGTTGCACTCAGGCTGCTGGATTGTAAACTTGGCAAAGACCTAGGAGCAGATCTTTGCCTCTGCTTGTTTTCATAGCTCCACTGGACCCATAGCTATTGACAGTTTGACAAAGAACATCAGCTGATGATCCATCCTACAAGAAAGCAGCACCAAACTTTCAGTGAGATCTATCTCAGAGGCAGCTAATTAATTTCAAGGCTAATACTGCAGTCAATGGACAGAGTGATTCATGCTGCCTGAAGATAAATGCCTGAAAAATCTCTCTCCATTGACTGTAATAATCCGTTTGGACTTGGCAGCTAACTTTTCATTGGCAAAGTTAAGTGCAATGAAGCCTCCCTAAGTTTTATGTTCCATAATGACAAATACTGGGGACTCTTCTGAGGACTGGAAGAAATGTGTGTGTGCCCAGTGTAAGCACTCACAGGAAGTTGCATGCTGTCTGCTAAGTAGATTAGAGACTGTTGGCCACGTCCCTTTTATAGTTTTATAAACGTCTTACTCAGTTCTTATTGGGCAGTTCTCTCTGTGAAGCATTTCCACTTAGTCACAGGCTGTTCAGCATGAATGATTGATCAGAAACATTCCTATCATGTTTAAACATAAATGTAACTTCTGACCAGCCAGGATGTTGTGCATACTGGGAGGGGGAGGGATGCAAACATCTGGAAGCATTCCCTGTTTACTGAATCCATATTGCCATAGTGCTTCTTTGCACAGTTGGAGAGTGCTGTGCAGAGGGAATAGTTCACAAAGAGTTTCAGATTGTTTGGACTTAAGAGCACGTGATATGCCTTTCATTTTATGCCTTGATTTCAGTCCCCCATTTGGGCTAAAAATAAAGAGGTAGAAATGTTAAGTATGGTAGCATTTTATTTATTCCACTAATTTCATTGCCAGCATATAGTAGAGAGTGCTTTCCCACCAAATACTTGTTCCATATTTCAGAGACATCTTTTATGCTGCTGAGTGTTGTATTTTCTGACTGTGCTAGTACCATAAAAGTACACTGAACCGACTCGGGCTGACTCATGGTTGGGGCAGATGATGCCCACAGCCCAGCTGATTCTGGATAGCATCACAGTCTATTTATACAAAATGTTTAAGGCTTTCAAGTTTATCCTTCCTTATTTCAAATTTAATTTTATACCAGGCAGCCCCTGGGTGTTTCCGTAACTATTTAATCTGTGACACCTTGTTCTTTTTAGTGGTGGTAAACTGAATGCAAGTAGTGTATTTTTTTATTTGCTTTTAAGCTTTTTGTTGGGAAAGGGCAGGACAGAATTGAAAATGTAGGTTGTAATTCTTGTTATCTGGACATTTTTAGTCATTGTCTTAGGAACAGCCTTGACTTCCAAGTGCAAACAGGAACTTGATTCACCTGTGGGAAAAGGTCCAGACTTGCTTTTGACACTTTACTTTCAACAGAAGGTTTGCCTTTCCTCTGATTCAGTTGCTGGAGTGAAAACAAATGACACAGCACTGATAAATTCACAAACTGAGCTTGCTGTATCACCTAACTCTTTTTCTTACTGGTCTTGGTTAAAAGCACTGTATATTTCTGGAAATAAAGTTTTTTTCCTGGAATACAGAAAAATGAGCTAATTCAACAGAATTATATATTTTTTCTTCACTAGGCAATTTTTGTCACTTGATCTTTTAAATTTTTTTAAATCTTTTTGTAGAAAGTATTGAATCACCTAGTAAAAGAGATGCTCGGTTATGAGGTAATTGCATATTTTGGCACTCAAAAATAGTTATTTTTTTTACAATTTGACTCTGCAGTACTCTGCAATGTGATTTAGTCTTTTAATCACTAGAGGAGTATGATGGATACACTGGTGCAAGAAGCAAAATAGCTCTTAAGCAGCTATTTAGACATAAATTATGTCTGAAAGGAAATGCCAGGAAAGCTGTATTAAATGATCTCCTATATGACAGGCGAGGTCTCATCCACCACACTATGCAATATGCAGTTAATTTCATGTAGGAGTCCACTGACTGGCTTCTCACTGCAGGTAGTATTTGAAATTTTATTTGCCAAGCTTATATCCAGTGATAGAATGTCCCCCCAAAAGGAACAGAGTGCTTCCTAGCTGGGGAAGGAATGTGAATTCTTGCATCTGACTGCTTCAATTTTAGATGTCACTCTCTGTCAGCTTCTTTTTTTTCTAACACTGGTAAAATAAAAGACTTTTTTTTTCCTGGTTTTACATTTCTTGACAGAAAGGACAAGAGGTGGATTGATTACTGTGTGAGTGGAATCTAAAACCTGATCTGTTTATGTCTTTACATATAGATGTGTATACATATATGATTTGTAAAGATTTTAAAGTTTTCTGCTCTTATCCTCTTGTAGGAAGCAAGCAGTTTTGCTTTTGCAGTAAAAAGGCTTCTTTTAAAAAATGTATCAAAGTGGTAACGATATTAGTGGTGTCTATATTATCTGTTTTTAATATTGATCTGGAACATTTAAATAGCCCATCTAAATGGAGTAGCTATTTAGTGGTTTCTTAAAGCTTAATAGGCTAAATGTTATGGGCTAAATTCAGGAGAAAAATTACCCTCCTTTTAAGGGTAACAGTGTTGTTACAATATTCTCTGGGAAGAGTGCCATGATTCATATCAGCATTTAAGTCCCCATGTTTCTCACTCCTCTGGTTCCCATTAGTTCTACAAAAAAGTCAAATTTGTCACACTGGATTTTGGCTAGATAATTAACTGATGCTACCATGTAGCCCTTGGGTGCCTCTGCTACTCATGATTTTTCTAGAGAAGACATGACCTTTAGTGAGCACATGAATTCTTGAGGAACTAACAAAGCTGAGTACATGTATCCTTGTGATTTCCTTGCTTTTTAAATGGGCTACGGTAACATTTCAGTTTCATGTTAGCATATATTCTACAACTAAATTCTTCTTCCCTTCTTCCATGCAGTGTCTGGTCAGGATTGTGCCAGATCTGAGGGCAGTGAAAGGAGACATCCCTTAAAAGAAAATAGAAAGCCAAAGAAGTTCAAGATACAGTTTTCTCTAAAAAGTATTCCTCAGGCAACTGAAAATATTCACATCTTGTCTCTTTCTGCATTTGTTGGAAATCCACTAAAGAGTCCACATACAGTGAGACGGAGTAACATACACCTGTTTCTAGTGATAGGATGAAAAATAATTCATTTTTCCATATTAAACTGAAGCAACTAGTGTAGAGCAAACTGAGCAAACACTGTAGAATTATATTTTGGCCATACAAAGTAGAAATATTGCATATATGCTACTTTTTTAAAGGGCTACCATCGGCTTGGAATTATTCAAACATGCTAGTTGAGTAACCTTAGCCACTTGATAACTGTGGACTGCTTAGTCTGTTGTTCCACCATGATCTGAAAATTATTCTCTTAAAAATCTGGGGGGAGGAGGGAGGTTGTCAGCTCTCTTTCCAGCTGCTGTCATCATCAACACCTCTGTTGTAACCACTGGATCTATTGAAGTGTAAATCCAGCTGTTTCCACCCTGAGAGACTTCCAAGTCTTTCCCTTCACATTTCTACAGTGCAGAGGGTTATTTTTTTGGTTCTTTACAAGCCTGGGAAATCCAATTTAGTCAGCAGTGCTTTGGCCTTATAGACTGACTTCACTTACAGTACTGAAAAGGGAAATCAGTTGAAATCAAGCATGGTTTTGGTTTTGCAAGATATCCTGAGCAGCTGGTTTTGCAGCTGCTGGGCTCATATTCTTCTGAGCTCCTAAATCTACAGTTCACTGCAAGCTTTGGTATTTTAGCCAGAATAGATTTTTAAGGTAGCAGCAGTATAAAGAACAAAAATGGAAAATGCAGAGACTATAGAACAATTATATTTCCCATAACAATACTTTTTTTTCCCCTAATACCTTAAATAACTATTTTGTTTTATATTTTATTCCCATTTTCTAATTTACAGAATAAGTTTCTTCATGTTACTCACTTGCATAGACAGGGAAAGAAAACAGCACCCTAAAAGTCCTTCTGCAGGCTTCTGAAGATAGAAACTGTACAGTAGGTGTGGTTTGCTTTTCCTCTGGGTAATAATTCTGCAAGGCAGAGCAGCATTGCTTCATGTGGGATTGTCTTTTAAAAATACTGTTAAGTGAGTGATTATACTATGATTTTTTTCCACTAAAGGTCAGCAAAATAGCTTATAAATTGGATCTCTTTAAAACAAGTCAGAAGTCTTCACACACAAATAATTAGAAAAAACAAGGTAGCAGACTTTCAAAGGAGAATTAAAAATACCTACATTTAGTATACAGAGACACTAATCCTCTACTGGAGATGAGGGAAAAAGCATGACTGGTAGTGGACTCTCCTCTTGTCTTTTTTTTCCTTGGGCTGGAAGAAAGGAAAAATGTTCCTCCCATAGTTTTCTGATAAGTGAAATAGTGCCAACAGACCTTCAGCTCTAGTATTCTTCTTCATCACTGCATTGAACTGAGTTCAGCAGAGGAGAGCTGTACATCAGTAATGAGATAGTGTCAGCTGAGTACTACAACTGATTAAAATGAAGACTTTCCATTCGCAGCGTATTTATTAAAAAAAAAAAAAAACCCAAACATTTCTTTTCTAGCTTAGTCTGGAAACATATTGGGGAACCAGAAGTTGCTGGACTTGCCTGTCACCCAGCTCAGAGCTGTACCTGATAACAGGGCTGTAAAGCTCTGCTGCCTCTGCTGTTGTCCAGCCCCCATCCACTGGCCTTCCTCAGAAACCTGGCTTTGGCAAAGGCCTGCCAAACAAAAGCTATTCCAGGCAGACCATATTCAACAGTGCAGGTTATTTTATTGTTTTAATTTTTTTAAATAGTACTGAGTTGCAGAAATAATCAGAACTTTAATTTAAATTCCTTGGCTTTTAGTATGGCACCAAACACAACAAAATGAGATCCTGTCTTTTAGTGTGACCTTGAGCTAATTTTAGCTTAAATAACAATTTGAATAGAGTTTGTAAACAGAGTTTTGCTTTTCCGTCCCTTCATAAAAATCATGATGCAGGTATTGGCTTGCTGGAGCTTCCAGCATCCTTTCCCTGGTGGGAGTAAGAGCAGGAACTGTGACCCTGAGCTACACCGTTCCAGAGGGAGACTTGTGGGGAAGTGGCAATGTCTGTTTTCTCTGGTTCTTCTTGATGCTACTGATCATTGCTGGGGACACAGCAATAGAATAAGTGTCTGTGATAGAATGATTCTGACAACATCTGTTGTCAAGTGATAATATATTCTCTGTTTCTGTAGATTTGTTTCCAAATACATTTTCCATCGCCTACCAACACATCAGCTGACCTGGCAGCCTTTGCCACTGTGAGACTGACAGATTTCTCTCCACTGCCTCTTTTTGTAAAATTTGTAGGTATTTAGTTTTCTGAAGAGATTTCTGTCCCTTTGCTGAGCTTTTTTTTGCAAACAATATAAGAAGATTTTAAAAATCTATATATGCAGAATTTGACTGGAAAATGGAGGGAGGAGGAATAGTGCCTACAAGTATTCAAAGGACACTGACATCAACAAGAGAGAATAATTTTCTAGCAGTATCCAAGACCTTATACTGGAATCAGGAATAACTAAAGTAGAGCAAAAATATATTTTTGGACAAGGTCAAGGAAAATATTTCAGAGGTTTATGGCTTTTTTGAAGAGACTGCAGAAATAAAACCTTTATGTTTCATCATTTACAGAGTCCTCTGCAGTACTCTTGATGGAATCATACAGGGGAAGGATGGACAAGAAAACCCAAGAGTCATGACTGAAATTCTCCAGGAACAAGCATACTTTATTGGTTTTATTTATGTGATGGCAGTCTACAGACAGACAATAAAACTAACAGGCAGGTAGCGTCTATACTCTATACCCATGAGAGAATGACAGCCTAAGGCCCTGATCTTCCAGCTGTATCTGTAGGGGTGGACCCTGGAGGCACAGCACTGTGGAAATCCAGAGTCTATTGGCTCTGCAGAGCTGCAGATTTGGCTGCAGGATAAGTCCTTTGTGGAGGGAGACAACTGCAGCTTGTACCCATTGGGTAAGGGTGTAGGTAGCACAGCTCTGGCTGTTTAGACAGTTTATCTGAAGCTCTGGGAAACTTAAATTGCTGACAGAAAACACTTATCAGTTTCAACTGTCCCAGTTTCTAAGAGTGTTTACCATCCCAGGTTGCCAGTGCATGTTCAGACACTCTTATGAGCTACTAGAATGGACTTGTCCACCTGACTAACCTGATCTGTGAGGAGAAACTGCTTTTCCCTTTAATTTTTGGAGTAGCTTGCCTGAAAAAGGTTGACTCTTGAAAATGTTTGTGGCTTGGCCTTTCTAGGAAAATGAGCAGCTTTTTCAAACTGGATGATTACAGGGAAGCATAAAGTGAGTCCCAGTCTGATGTTTGTGGATTTGTTATGGGAGTTAGGTACAGAAGTTGTACAAAAAACTGCTTGGGGGGCATTATTTTAGTTTTGGACACTTTCTCATGTATAGAAAGCTGGGGTTTTCTATTTTTAAAATATGTATGTGGAATATCTCAACATCATAGCTTATTCAAGGAACATTTTTGAAGCTATATGAAGTCTGCACTGTTGAGATGAAGATGTGGGATCACTAGCAATCTCTGTCCTGCTTTCTAAGACAGTCTTAAATGAACTGTGGTACAAGTAACCATTCAGTTTCTTCATTGAGGGATCAGAAATGCACACACTGTTGGAGCAGCACATAAAGTTACCTGTATTTAAGATGTGAAATTGTATCATATGAGGCTTTCTTAAGACCTGCACTCCACAGCTGTATTCCTCAGTTACTCATTAAATCCACCTTAGAACACCTGCATGCACAGGGACACTTTTTCTTCTGTTTAGCTGCCAATGTAGCATCAGAGTTTGGAGGATTTGTCTGCATCACAGGAAAATGCCACCTCAGTGAGATTTATGGAGAAATTACCTGGTTTAGTTTTCTTACTAATAATGGATACTAAAGTGTTTATCTTTTTTCATTCCATGGACAAGCAGTCAGAAATTATGTAAAGCAGCAGAGCCTTCCTTTTGCTCCTACTTCGTTGTTCACCATGCTTATTATTTTGTTTATTCCTGTCCTTCTCATTTGCCTAATTTTGTTTATATCTGCCCTTTCTGTTCTTCTCACCTCTTTCTCTCTTACTTCTGTTTCTGTGTCTTGTTCCATGTCATCTGCCCCACCATCTGTCCAGTTCAGGGCATTCTCCTAGTCTGAGTGGAAAAACACTTTGAAGGAGTGTAAGGAGGCTTACAGGATGAAAGCTGCAGGAAATGATGGAGCAGAAACAAAGAGGAAGCTCTTACTCATGAAATGGTGTCAGCAAGATGGGAAAAAAGTTGTGAAAAAAGAAAGAATGTGCATGCTTAAAATCCAGCCAGAGCTGGGACTCTTCTACTTCTCCCTACCTTTTGCCTAGCTGAGCTGAGGACTTTGGCCTTTACACTAATATCAGTGAGCTGGAGAAATGTAACACCCACAAAGCTAAGCTATATCAAGAAGGACATATCTTATATGCTTATTTTTGAAGGTCATCAAGAAATAACCTTTGCAGTGAAGTTTACTCCAGTAAACAAGACAAGAATTTGGGTTTTGAGAATGGATTGTGAGAGCAAATATTTCTGCTTGAGATGTTTTTTACATTCCAGAAATAACTGGTGGTTTATGTGAGCTGTAGATATGCAAACCATTCTAAATGAGTATAATTTTAATTCCTAAATGTACTGTTTATCCCTCTTCTAAATCTTTAGTACATATTTTAAGACTTATAACAGTTTTCCTGTTGGACATGTACTCTTCTTTCTTCCAGCTCAGAATTATTTTGTATTTCATGCCCAGCCACTCCGAGTTTGCCTGTGTTTCAGTGACTGCTGTTACTACTGTTAAATGAAAAATATCTGAGCTGCCTTCAAATGGAAATCAGTTTGGTTACTCATAGCTCTATGAAAATGGCCAAATGAAACTTAGAATGGTTTGCAGTACATGCCTAGGAGGGCTCTGTGGTTAATTGAAGCTGAGTTCTGTGGTGTCATGGTTATGTTCATTGTAATATCTGAAGTAGATGGGGAAGAGCTAGTTTACTCTTATCTGCATAGTAGCCAAAAGCACTGCAGAAGCTACAGTCAAGGTATACCTGCACTTCCTTCAGGCCAACCTGCATTCACCATTTAAGATACTATAGTTCCTGTTACAAGTGCTTCATAAAATCAAGTTGGTGCAATGTACATCCATGAAATTGTTTTCATTTATATAATAAGAATCGAAATGTCTTTGTCAGATGCACTTTTACTTGTAACCCAGCTCTTCTATTGTCTAGACACTAGTGCTGTTAGTTTGCATTAAGTGGAGCAATTTTTCTCGAATCTGGAATTTCGAGTGGACAACCTGTCAGCATTTCTCTTTTACCCTTTGAGAAAATCACTTTTCTGATCAACTTTTGAGTCTGAAATATTGTCTTGTAAACCAAATTCAACTCTATTCTGAATTCCTTCCTTTTCTCTCAAACAGTAATGATTACATGGAATGGCAAAACAGGAGACCTAAATACCTCTCACCAGTCTTGGAAGACTTCATAGTTGTGCATCCATAATATCACATTTAATGAGACAAGGGGTATGTCAATAGAAGGGATTCATAACATGAGGGTAGAACAAAGATACAGTAATTCTTTGCTCAGCGCTGCTTTGTACTCAAACAACTGACCTGATGGGGCACTGAAAGAGCTTCTTTCACATACTTGTCTCCTATTGTGTTCTGCAGGGGCCTTCTAAGCCTTAGAAGTGTCTGACACAATTCCTGCTTTGTAGCAGTCCCACTGACTCCAAGTTGGGTCCGAAGTAGCTGAAATACTGAGTCTGTTACAGTGAAAGAGGCTCTTTATTCATAGACTGTAAAGCCATAAGGGATCCTTGAGATCATCTAGTTTATCTCCTGCATAACACAAGCCTTGCATAAATGCTTGTTTGAATAAAGCATATCTTTCACAGAGCTTTTCACTCCTCTCTTGAAAGCCCCAGCTGATGGGCAATCCACCACAGCCCTTGCCTGTTCTTTTAGTTGTTTGCAATTTACAGGCTGAATCCTCTTGCCAGTTTACAGCCTGGATGACACTGCTCCCATATCCAAACTGCTCTTGTTTCCTCTGGACTGTGACTAAGTCACAGTTTTTACTTCTTGTACAGTAGGTAGAACAAAATACAGAGGAAAATCATAAGATACGTTTTGATAAAATGTTAGAAAAAAATATTGGCGTAATATATCTGTGTTGTTTTGTTAAATATGTTACTAAGGTCCTAAGACCAATTTTCAAGAATTACTCTAGACTGGTAGCAAAAAGAATTCAGGTGTTTATACATTAAAAATGGGGGTGCACCACAAGGACATTTTCTGACAAGCTTGTAGGCATCTGACTTAGATCTCAGTGTCTTTGTAAAGGAATTGTTCTTTGTTACATCTCTTATTTCCCGTCAGTCTGGTACAATTGCATGGAACAGGTGAACATGATGTGGAGGTACTGGTGTAGCTTTAAAAGGGATAGAAGTGTGCTGGCACACAACTGCACAGGATCCTGGCCCCTGAGGTTGCCTCTCACTCTCTGTCCTTATGCTTGGGACAGGTGCATTCAGTCATTCCTGTGCTGTTAGGAAGCTTGCAATCACACTTCATTAATTTGCTGATATTAAGTTCCCATGTGATTCTGTTCAAAATCTGTTTTTGAAGAACTGAGGATTTCATGAGATGAATACATAGCCTGGTATGGAGGTGAAAGAAATACAGAAGTGGATATGAAAATGGCTTAACTTTAGCTAGAATCTTGCCTGAAATCTTCTGGATAAATAGCAAATCCAATAAAAATGACATTCATTTCCAGCAACAAACAGAATTTGCACCTACAGTCCCAAGTAACATTAAAAATTATGACTATTACAAAAAAATGGGAGAACTGTTTACTTACACTTTGTTCCTTTCCATCCTTTCACTATAAGCAGCTGTTACAACATTTTGTCAGCACACACTCACAACTTTGTGATAGTATTTTTGGAACTGTATTTCCTGTAACATGGAATCTGGATTTACATAGTACTAAAATATTTTCATTGGTTTTCTTACCACAGCATCCTTGAAACAGACATTACTTAAACTGACTGGAGTGTTTGGTAAGAAAGGAATTTCAAAACTGAAAAATAGGTATCAGTAGTTATTATTATGTGTTCCTAAAAATTTTATGAATTTATCTAGGCTCCTTCACTCTGTTTTTTTCCTAATGCTGGAGAACTTTCTAGGTTAATGATACTTGCAGGCATAAATTCTCCTTAGGTACCTACTTTTCCACTTCAGTCTGGTCCCTGCAGCTATGTGGAAACATGCATCGATGTATGAGGCAAAGAGAAGAAGCAGGGGAGAGATGTCCAGGACCCTAGCTTTTTCTAGTCACCCAGGGGACTAGAATTCCATGAGGTTCAGCCAGTTACACTGAATTTGTTCTTGATGCAAACCAGAGTAAGAGAGTAAGGTTAAAATGAGTAACATTACTTACGCAGTTGAAAACAGGTAACATGAAATGCAAAATGCAAAAATACATGAAAGGAAATGAAAGTAAAAAGCCAAAAAACCAAAAAACCAACACTCATCTCTGCCAAGGGCTCTGGTTAACACTGAAGGTCCTTTTCCCCTGGCTGAGTCATCTCTAAACCTGGTGGGTGCCTTCTACTGGTCTTCACTCTACAGCATGAGGCTGCTTTCTCAAATGATTCCCCTCCTAAGAGGCCACTTGGTCTATTTCTATCTCACTTCTGAGAAGGGGAATCATTCAGAGTCAAGCCTCCCTTCTTCACCCCTATATCAGCTGGTTTTTTATTAACGTAAGCAAGGAAGTATTTACACCCTTCTGCTAGTAAATTGGTGTTTACAACTTTCTGCTTAGGTGAGTTTAGGATTGGGCCTCTATCAGGAAATCACAGACATGGTTCTGTTTTTCAAAGGAGCCATGCCAATAACTAGCAGTTCTCAGGAAGTTGAAAGTTCACATCTTTACAATTAAATCATAACCTCACCCATGGAGAGAAGTTGCACCACTTTATGCTGATATGATGAACCTGTAAAGTGGCACCAGGAACTGATAGCTTCAGTGTTGTGGAAGTGAAGTGCAAAAGGTCCTGCAAATGCTTTTCCTTGTTATATGCTGTGTTTTTATGAAGAAGAGAATGTAGAGGAATCTTTTGACCAAAAGTATGTTATTGGGTGCTGTTTCATTTTGCTTTGTTTTTTTTCCTTAGAATTAACACTGGCTCATGGTACAGTAAAGTGTAAGAGGTTGGAATGTAAAATGTGTGTGTTTCCCTGGGCTTTTAGATCTCTTAGTGCAAGAAAAAAACCCCAACTTCTTTTTATAAAAAGAGTGGAAGGGGCACTTGATTTTACTTAAGCACTGAAACACAGATCTTTTCACAGAATCCATGTGGTAGGTTGTTACAACATTTGAATCTTGTCCCAGCAGCTGTCTGTTGAATTGTAGATGTTGCTGAGCCAGGCAGGCTTTACTTTGTGTGGCACTCTATTATTTTGTATTGCACTGAAATGACAGTATTCCCCTGCTTCTCAAAAAGCCACTAAATGAAGTCTGTGTTCTTTCTGAAGCTGCCAAGTTAGGCAGAGTTATAAATAGAAAAATAATAATCCTGTTTTAGGAAGCAGGGTGAAGTTTTATTGGAAAGGTTATCATCGCACTGGATTTTGATAGTGTAATTAGGCTCATGTTTTGCACTCAGTCCTTTAGTCACATTCCACCCTGATGCTTTGAAACAAATTTCTGAACATTAATTAAAAAAGAAAGAAGAAATAATATAGTGGTAGTTGTGTGCCATCTAGTGTTCCTCACACGAAGCAGACTTTCTGAGGAGGACTGGATGTGTCCCCACGGGACCGGCGGCCCACGTCCTGCGCTTTAAGACCGTCCCAGGCTTTGCTTTGCCTCCTCTGCAAAACGCTTGCAGGATGTGAGGCTGTGAAACCTCGGTGGCACCGGGGCTGGGAAAGAGAAGGAAGAAAGGCAACAGCGAGAGGGGAGAGAGATTTCAGTTTAAGTACCAGCTTAAAACACTTGAATCACCTCTGGGTTGCACTAGAGCATAACAAGGATCACATCAATGCTCTGGCAGTCCCTGAACTTAAAGAACAGAAGAGCAGGGTATAGTTTAAGTCTCAAGATAGATTCAGTGTAGTTCAGACACTGTTTTGGTGTTTCATGGGCCTGGTATCCAGGCACCCTGCAGCAGATACTGTCTTCACAACGAGAAGAAATGGTCTACCTGCTTTATCTTTCTAAACTATTCTGGTGTAGTATGTCTCACTTCCAGTATGTCTGTTTTTATTGATCCGAAAATAACGAAACTGAATACCTTGAGATGGGTGTCACAGTTAGTAACAGGCTAATTTTAAATGGTGTAAACAAAATACAGCTGGAGAGCTGAGAAGCTTGCAGGGAATGCAGTAACACCACAGTGGCTTGAACTTCACCAAGGTAATAAAGAAAAGTCTGTAAAAATTCAGAAAATTGAATCCACATGGCCCAAGCCTCAGACAAGTAAGCCTCAGAGATTGTCATTTAGCTCTGGCATTGCTCATGTGAGTTTTGTGGATGACCACAGGGCAAACATTTGAAACCACACATTGTTCTGTGCATTAACGAGGAAGGGAGGTGTTGAGAAAGGGGACATTAAATGGAACTGAAAATATTTGAATTAGAGAGAAAAAATACTACTGGGTGTGGGGAGGGAAGGAAGCAGACCTGAGCAGCAAGTCTGAGTTCAAGGTGAAATGCGACAGGCCATATTTTTATCAGGCACTTTTTTTCCAGTTTAGGTAAATGTAAATTACTAGGAGAGATACTATTTCCAAAGGGAAGTCAGCATAAGAAAATGTAGATAAGCAGTGTAGAAAAAAGGCCAAACCAGTCACTCATTTTGTGGGTATTCTGTGGTTGTAGGTAAAGTTCAGGGTAAAAAAATTAGAACACTTATTAGTATTAAAATAATAAAACCACTCAGTTTTAATTGGCCCTTGCAACCTTTGCTGATCATCTTTCTAATATTGTAGTACCTTTTCCTCCTTGTACTTACCTCTTTCAGTAGTTAAAGCAAAAAGGCTTTGCAAAAATTGATTTAAAAAATCAATTCACTTGAACTAGCCCAGGAGGTATCTTGTAGACAAAATAATAAGAATCTGCCTCCTTTTCCTAACCAGTTATGCATTCTTTGGATTTAAATCAAAATCTTATTGGAAATTCAGGATTCTTTTTCTTTTAAACATAACTTCTCTAAATCATGGACTATGTCTCTGACTTTTCCAATTAGTTTGTTATTGACCAGAATAGCTAGTGAAAGATTCATGGGTAACCCCTTGTCACCTTTGCTGCTTTCATGATCCATTGGGTGAGTCACTGCTTCATAATTCCTCCCCTGGAATTCAAACAGAGTAAAACTTAAGGAGGAGTTATTTCTTTCTAAGAGCACTCCAGATGAATAGGAGATCATCATCTGCTCTGTGCGAAGGGCAGGAGTTTCCTTGCCACGTTCTGTGCCTTTTGATTTTAATGGGGAAGTAAAATACAGAGAAAATACCAGCAAACTGCAGTCATGATGGTGTGTGAAGGACATAGCTATACACTAACACTGTTAACCAGAAACTGTCTCTGACATCAAAGGGACTTTGTGAACTATGTCTGTAGATTTGCCCAAACTATTACACTAAGTTTGCCTTTCTGTGTGTGTACGGTATGCACAATGCAACTAACAGCTGATGGGGCTGGGCACATCCTTCTATACAATGTTAATAATGGGGAAAAAATAAACATTGCACGCAGCAGCATAAAATGATAAAAGCAGCCAGTTTCCTAAATGAAAGATGAGATAAAGCTTGGGTCTGTAACTCAGGAAACACATCAGCATTTTCATCACACACAGCCTGAACTGCTGGCTATGAACAATAGGCTGGCGATACAAGGGGAGGAAAGGAGAGAATTATTTAGTCTAAACAATTTATCTAAGAAAAATTTAATGAGCTACTTCTGTGTTTCAGTACAAACACTGGTTTTCAGCTCAAGTGAGCAGATTTTTTAAAGCAGCATCTAGAGAATTATTAGCAGTGGTGGAAGGAAGAATGCTGAGAGGGTTGAGCAGATGAGTTTTGTCATCACTTCGAAGAGCTGGACAGCATAGGAAGATGCTCTGAAGATTCATCCACATAAGGGAATGCAGGATGTTAAAACAGAGAACATTTCCACAAAAAAGAGCACTAAAACTCTCAGGATGAGTTACAGTGGCCAGTTACATTTGCGTGAGAAGGAAGTTTCTCTCTGGAACAAATATATATAGAAGAAACCATATGACAAACATCTGAGTGGTGTAATGTGAAGCAGGACAAAGGCTGCCCAGATTCTCATTTATTTATTTTTATTATTTTAGAGCTTAGCAGCATCCATCTTGGAACAAGACTCCATCATAGCAGTCCCAGTTTGAAATTACAGGCCATGCCACAAAATCTGCAGAATTGGACTGCAGAAGCAATGGTGGGACACAGTAAAGGATAGACAACCAACCAGAGAATAAAGCACATAAACTGAGATGACAGCTGGTGCCCTCTGCCCATCAGCAGTCACCCTGCTGGGATGGTAGAATTTTCTGCAAAGAGGTGTTTGAAAGAAAGGATTAATTTGAAAAGATATAACAGGCTTGGAGCAGACAGGTAGTTAGGAAAAGATGGTGAAAAAGAAATTTGGGCTAGCAGGTGAACCCTTCAAGTATTACCACTGTTACCTGGGATTCCCTGTTCCCTAAAATTGAGCTTTTGCTGTGGGGACCAGGAGGCAGAAACCCAGAGTAAATACAGCATCTTTATGGCAATCTTGCAGGCATATCAGAGAAATGCTGACAAACCTCCTTGATTCAAAAGGTGGCTCTCATTCGTCTGATTCAATAGGAACCTGCCTCCTCCTCCAGGCAGCAGAGAGTAAATGAAGATGCTTGTTCCCCTGGATAAAGTGAGGGCACCCACATGCCCAAACTAAACCCAAGAACAGCTCTTTACTTTGAAAGTTTTCAGGATACATCAAAGGAGATGTTCAGCTGTCTTTCCTTCTTGGAAGGCTGGTCTCATTTCTGAGTACTTATCAGGGGAGCTGGAGAAAAATCACAACTATGACAATATTTTAATAGCTGGCAACCTTCCCATGCTTTCAAATGGCTTTTAAAACATAATGCTTTTCATGTACGTATTGCTAGGTAACACTGAGGCTGAATTTTCTATTTCAAGATAATTAAGTTATCTGTTCCTCAACATCAGGATTTCACTGACAAGGGCTAAGGGCCCCTGAGAACCAGATATTGCAGTAGAACAATTGAATTGCAATTTTGGAAATTTCTGGAGTTCTGTTCATATTTATACATTGCTGCTTACCAACTATTTGTTTTAAGGAAGTGGAGTCTGGGATGGAAACAATGGGCTTGAAGTCCTTGCTAAGTTGCCAGAAACTCAGTGTTGTCATGCCAATTCACAGGACCAAGCCAGGTAGTCTGAAAAAATATCAGGAAATTGTGAGGAAGCTGAAGGAGTAAAGAGCTTTCCACCTGGCCTTTCACAGACCCCTGCAAAGCTGCCCTGTGCCTCCATGGGCAGCTGCCTCTTGCCTGTAGGAAAATGGAGTGCAGCTGTCCTTGTCCCGCCAGGAGACTTCATGCAGGCTCTGCTGGTTTCTCTGGAGGACATAGACAGGTTGCACATACGCCCTTAGATTGACTTACTGGAGGATTCTATTCTTTTCTTTAAATATATTTAGGGGATTGGAGAGAAATAAAATAAAGTTCTTTGGAGATGAAGTAATGGCAAATATGTTGGAGATGGAAAAGAGAGGCCAAAATTTAGACCTCAACAAGCTTGCCAGTGGAATAAACTCTTCTGTGTAGGATACGAATAAAGATCCTCTCAATGTATAACACTATTTTATGATCCCTCAAAAGAGGAAAACTGTCTTGCCAGCACAAAAATTCTCATATCAACAGTATTGAATGTTTCAGCAGAAAAGCCTTGAAGAAGTGAAAGCCAAGAACATTAAGGATGCTGAGGCCTATTTTCCCCTGCTTTTAGAAGCCATAAGAGTTGGTAAAAAGAGACACTTTGTACCAAAGTTTTTCTGGCTCTAAATATCTTTGGAAATATTTTCTAGCTTGTAAGGAGAATTCATATTTTGGGACAAATGCTTTGCCAAGGAAACAAATCAAGAAATTACATTCTACTTTGGAAGGCTGTGATTATTCTGCCAGATGGCAGGACTTCTTAATGTGCCATAAGATAGGCTAAACAGCAAATACAGGAATAGCAGAATATGGCTTACAAATTAAGTGTTATGGAAATCTATCAGCTCAAAACTGCTTAAAAGATTTAACAAAAATATGATAATAGTTTCAAAAAGTAACTAATGACCTGATACAGATTTTAATTTGTGCTGAATGTATACTTCTGGCTAGATGACAATAAAGATTGAAGTGCTTTTAGCATGTGTGGCATATAGAAATATTTCACCAAGATTCTCCATAAAAAACAACCAAGGAATGGTTCTGCTTTGTGCCTCCATCAGCCCTCCCCAAACCCTGTTCCCACCCTAAATAATTCCACTTAAGAATATGTAGCAAGATGTCACAGCTACTCCATTACTCTGCTCCACTGTGAGTTTTCTATGAAAAAATAATTAAAGCCATATATTTTCAGTGTTGTCTAATGGTGCTTGTGATTGTTACCAATTGAGCTTAATGAGATAGTAAACAATTCTTTTGCCTAAATGCAAAGGGGGGAAAAGCAATGCAAAGACCTTAGAAAAATTGAGGCAAAACATATCAGATAAGGAATTAAAATGTATAGCTTGCAACAAGCTAATTCCACAAAGGGTCAGTATCACAAGCAAAGCTGTTTTTCCTACCAGATAATTAAGCTGAATACATTTTTTTTAGACAAATCAGCTACAGAGACTTTTAGGTGGGATTAGCCCAGGTTCTGATCACATTATTTAGGTGGTGAAAAACCTTGTGAGGGAGTGTTTAGTCTTGGGGGGGATAATTCAGACTGCTGAAATTAGGTGCACAGACTTCTGCAGTCACTCCAGAGAAAGAGTAGCCCTGAAGGCTGATGACAGTATGTGAATTAAATGTTTTTTCCATTGTTTAAATAGGGAGTTTGTAACTTAAGTAGGTTGATGTGAGGCCCCTGCATGTGGAATGAAGTGAACATCAAACTACCCCTGAGGATGTTATCTGATGTCAAGACATGCCTGACACTTGGCTCCATTTGGATTTGGTGTCTTGATGATTCAGGATTAAGTACATAATTGTGGTTTTGAGGGTAGCTGCCCAGTTGCTGAGGGTCTGATGACATTTGCTTACCTTGGAGCTGCTCAGGACACTGCTATGAAGTAGGGCATTTGTTAAAAATATCTACCACTTCCCAGGCTTGTGCCTTTATCAGAAGTCTCCAGAACAGACTGAGTGAGGCAGTGCTCTCCCTCTCTCCTAGCTGTTCAGAGCCACTGTACCATGGGAAACACAAAACATGGTGGGGAAGGAGCAAAAGAAAGGCTTTGGATGTGCCATCAGCCCCGACTGTATGTTGTGCCCAGTGACTCTCAGAAGGAAGCACACCTGGTCTCTGGCTCTGAACACAACGTGGTCCCCAGAAGTTGTTCTCCCCCAGGTGTTTTTTGAACAAAGGAAACATCTGCATTGGGCAGTCCCAACATGCCAAGAAACAACCAGCCCAGGACTGCCCATAGCTATATGTAGGTGGTGACCTCTTCTTACAGCTGAACCCTGTTATACAAGCTGAGGTCAGGTCTCCACAGACACTGGAGCCACTTCTTTGCCCCATGTATTCCTGAGGAGAAATGGGGCTCATTTACACAACAAAGCCATGAAAACAATATTTTGGTGCTCAAAACAGGAGTTCCCAAGGTTGATGTAGACATTTTTATTGAGGTAACAAGGCTGCAAAATGGCCCTTTTCTATTCCATGTGGAAATGAAGCAAAGAATTGAAGGTGCTGAAGAAACTGTGCTTTTTTTTTTTTAAAAAAAAAGGGAAAACACAGCTCAAAGCATTTCCTTTTCTAATTGTGTTTTAAATGGCTTTAAAAGATGTCTTTCTATTCATCTAGCCTCTTATTTCCACAGTGTCTGAATGTCTAATGTGAGTGATTGTATATTTGTTGTTGAGTGAGATGTGAGACTAATGCCTGCAGGATTTGTCTAGCAACAGTGTGTGGTACTAAAGGGCTGAGGAAAAGAAAAATAGCTGATTACTTGTTTTCTGTGTACCAGACTTAACAGAGAAAAGTTGGAATGTTTTGGAAGAAAGGACAAAGGAAATTACAATAAGGTGAAGCCAGTTTTCATCAGATTAAATTTACATTGACTGCTTTAGAGATTTTTGCAGTTTGTACTGTGAGGAGAAGGAGTCTGCTTCTATGGCAGGCCCCTTGTACATCTCCATGGGTCTCTACTGCTGCCTGTCTGCCTGCCTGTGGATACTTAATTGCACGTGAATATTTTAACAGGAAAACACAGTGTATGGCTTAACCAAGTCAAAGAAGATTTATGCAGCCTTCCCATATACTTCACAGGAAGACTGTGAAAATAAATACATTCTTGTGTTTTCTTCTTCTAAGTGGCTGAAATGCATGCCTTTCTTGCTCCTGTTTTATTCAGAATATTTATTTATATGTTTACTTATTAATTAAATTTCTTATAAGCAGACATAAGACCTACTTCCATTCTCCAAACCACTTAGAGAAACTAAGTGGCTTCCTGGAGCCGTTGCTTACTTGGAGACTGGGTTCCAGGAAAAGATGTGGGGGTGTTACCAGGGAGTTTGCAGGGAGAAATATTTCTTTCATTTACATAAGGCAACCCATTTTCCATAGCCATCCACAAGATGGATATCACAGCTCCCCATATATCTCCAGGCTGCTCCAGGACCTCTTTCTGTAGTATGTAAGGTTGTGGTGTATCAGGCAGTGTGGCACACGGAAAGAGGAGGCTCTGTGTTAGCTGGCAGGGATCCTGGCAGTGTGAGGCTCTCGTGATCAGCCCATCATGTCCTACACAAATCCACAGCCATCCACTTGTGACCTGTGTGGTCACAGAGATGGAGAGGGACTATCAGACAGTCCTGAATGAACTGTGAAAAAATTGTCTAAATGTAATGTTTCTACCTTGCTCTAGCAGAAGAGGTGAGTGTGCTGTGAAGCTGGGGGTCTTGCGAGTGCTAGGCCGTAAGCCACTCTGTGTGATGCAGTGCAGTGTCACTGGCCTTGGTATTTGTGAATTATTGCTGAAATTTTCAGAATATTCTAGGGAATTTGAATAACTAGACTCAAATGAGAGAGTTTTCTATGCTTTGCTTTACAGAATGAACAAAAAATGTTCTTTTCTATATTCTTGTTATACAGAGAAGTAAACCTCTTCAGAGTTGGTGAGCATGGCAATGAGCTTTTCTTCCAGGGAAGTGTAAACTACAGATGAACTCCTTTGGGACACCAGGTAACTGAACATATAAACAGTACACAGGCATAGAAAAAACAGAACTTTGTGGCTCAAATAATCTTCACAGGAATAAGCATGGGGGCTGGGGCTTTAGTGGAAGAGAAAACACCATGGAAACATAGAGAGGGAAAAAGCCACAGAGGAAAAAAAGATTATGGTGTAGGAAAAAAAGCTGATGGAGAGCTTTCCAAGAAGAGAATTGGCTGAAAGGAGGCTTGGACATGTGACAGAAGAATGTAATTCCTCTTTGACTCTTGTTCTGTTGAGGAAGACAGGCAGCTATATATTATTCTAAATGAGGAGTTTTGCATCATAGGAATACTGAATTTTCTCCTCAGGAAAAAAAAAAAATCCACAAAAAAGGACCATCCAGTTTAGCTCAAATAGTTTAGGTCAAATAGATAAAAAATATTTATCCAGACTTTGCTACTTTTGTCTTTACAGTGTGCCCTTGCTGGGGTTTATCAATGCCAAGAGCATGTTATAATTCTAGAAGAGGGGAGGCAAGGGAGCCCTAATAAATAAGTTACAGGGAAATTTATGCTTCCAGCCACCTGCTACCCAGTCAGCTGTGTTAATGCCTGGCAAAATCGAAGTCCCTGTGAGATTTCCTGTCTCCTGAATATTAGTTTCCCCTGTAGTAGGTAGATACCTCTCTAATGGGTTTCTGGCCACCTGCAGACCTGTCCAGCTGGGTAAATTGCATTGCATTGTAATGAACCTGCTTAGGCAACCAGGAGGAAAGTTGCTTCAAAATTATTTGCATAATGGGAAATAAACCCCTTAATTAAAATATTATGCTCTTAAGTAGCAAATAGAACAGTTAGAAAACTGAAAACTCTTAATAATAGCTTGCCTTTTTTTCCTATCTCAAGTGGTAATGAATGCAGCTCATAGTACCTTTTGCAGGTCACATTACCAGGACATACTAAGTTGTGTGGTCTGTGTAGTGAGACATATGGGAACATTGCAAGCATTATCTGGACATACTGCTAAGATATTTTATTAAAATACGTTTTCCAGACACAATGTTATGCAATTTGAGCCTAATGTATTCATAGTTAATAAATTCTAATGGATGTAGGAACATTCATAGGAGGCAAGGTCAGTGAGAAGGTAGATGTGTCCCATAAATAGCACACTCCAGAGACTTTTGTGTATGAAATGATAAATTTCCCCCTCCTATCCTTTTCACCTCCCCTAGACACACCCCTCATGGGAAAAGTAGCAGAGGGATCCAATGGAAACATCAAGGAAGAATGGAAGGGATAATAATGTGTTTTTTCACATTGCCATGTGACTTGTCACAGAAAATGAAGTGGCAAACTCTGATAGAAAAGCATATTTTCTAGCATGGCAAATGTGACAGGCAGGGACAGCCATCTCTAACCATAGCTGAGGTGTTGTCCTTCCTGGAAAACCCTTGCCCTCAGGGTGGGAAGGTGAATAGCCCAGCCTCACAAGCTAGCTCCTGTGCACAAGGAACTGAGGAAATCTTGGTTGATAGGTATAACTTAGAATGATATATTCCAGTCCTGTATTTTACTATTGCAGTTCCATTACTGCAAATCTCTTTAAATCCATTTATTACAAAATGAAATGTTCTTTATCTTTTATCCCTTTCATGTATAGGAATAAACAGATTCAGTATTACCAGGTAGATACTGGGTACTTGAATTTTGATTATTAAAATCGTTGGATTTCTCCCAGCGTACCACAAAATGAAGACATGGTTATGAATACCCCCATGGTCTATAAAGTAGCATCCATTTGTCTGCAAATGCGTTCTGTGAACTGGTAGGTTTCACTGTCTAAACTGGAGAGGAGGAGGGTTTTCCAGAGTCTGGATCTGGACATCATTTCATTTGTGCCATGGTACCTCAGCAGGGCTGGGATGCTCACTTATTCCAATGGCCCTCTTAGGAGCCAAGATTATGGCGTGTCTCTGGGAGATGCCCTGCGAGACAGAAAGGATATAATGTTTGCAAAGAAGAAGCTGTTTTGCTGCTTCTTTCATAATCATAAGAAAGTCAGAAGACAGATTGGAACTATGAAATGACCCTCCTCTGTGGCAGAGTCTCCTTATGAGATCTTATGACCATGGTAAATACCTGCCTCTTCTGCACATTATGTCACTGCACTGGAGCTTTTAATTTGGCTCTGGTTGAGTGAATACTGTGACTCTGACTGGACTGTCCATTCTTTAATGTCCCTTGAGTTTTCAAATGCTCCTCTGTCAAATTGCTCACTGGGCACATACTCTTGAACTCCAGAATGAAATGGTCAGCAGTTGGTGACAGCAACTACAAACAAAATCCATGCCAATTCTGGCTTTCAAAGTAAAAATATAGCAGCTTTAACTACTATTTTTGAATCTCTACTCATTTTGTGAACTTTCTACTGGTACAAGAAGTGTGGTTAATTAACCTGCCATCACCTTCTTTTCTCTGAATCAGTAGTCACACTATCTACCTGGTATGCTGAAGTTTTTTGGTGATGGATGGTCCTCCCTATGCTGACATTTTATTTAACCTCTTCATAATCTACTAAGTTAATTCAGATTTGCACAATTTTTTTCATCATATGCTGATATTTCTAGTGCTCCTGGTCTTTCTATTAATTTTCAAGTAGATAAACCAAATAACTGGAAGGTGTCCCACATGATCACTCTCAATTTGTTTATCCTTTTTCTGATTTGGCCTTGCTTTTGTGGAAGGTAAGGCTTACAATGGGAGCTTGTTACATAGCATTTTCTTTCTTAGATATTTTGTGTGTTATCCTAAGTTTTCAATGAAAAGAAAAACTACAAAAGGAGAAAATTTGCATTTAATAAAGAAGCTGTGAAAAAACTGATGCTTGAAAATGTCTGCCAGTTTGAGGCAGCCTTAGAATAGTGAAATTAATAAATAAAAATTAGATAAAATGGAGAAAGATAGCTACTACTGCAATGCAGTGAAATGGAATTAAGGAGTCTGAGTGATTCTTTCTTGTAAAGGTCAACATCATCGACTGAATTTTTGTGAACCTAATAAATTCTAAGATATGCTATAAATAGGAGCATCTCAAGGGCAATACTTAAGTCATTCAATTGAAAAATGGGACAAAATAAATAGTAAAATGATAATGAGAAATGGCAAATCAAGTTAAAATGGTACGTTTAGACCTGGCTTTCTTGATAATAGAATTATAAAATGTTACCAAATCAATTCTTATTTATAATGCGCTTTGGAAAGAGATTAACTGACTTTGGATACAAACCAGGATACAAACAGGTTTTCAATAATTCCAACACAATATGTATTTGACTTTTTTTAAAGGTTGTCACAATAATGAAAATCTCTATTTGCATATTTACATTTTGATACAAATTTTAACCTGAAAGTTCAATGTTTTATGAGAAAAGGAAATAACGTTTTACTGCATTGCATTCAGTATAGAACATTTTATCTCAAATTTCACTGATAAAATTACAATTAATTATTAAGGATCATAATCGGTTGCAGGCTTGTAATAAATTTTGTAAAGCTATTTTTAAAAATCAAGAATTCAGGATTTCCGACAGTTAATACACTGTGGAAGATCAAATTAAATGACCACAGTGGACCATTCCAGCTTTAAACTGTATTCGTATTTTTATAGCAAATATGTCCCAATTGTATAACTGTGTACAGTTTTTATTTTTATACAGTGAATCAGACTTCAGACTGGTCTTTTTTTCCTAAGAAAGTCTGTAGTCAATGCTCAGCATCTAAAAATGTTCTCTTCCAGCTCCACCCTGACTGTAGAAGCTTCAGTTTTGTGCTTTGTCCTGACAGTAGAAATTTCACTGTCCCAAGAGCATGTCATGGTTCACAGATCAATTTTGTCTTCAGCAAAGCTGGGGCTTGACCAAGTAATTGTATCATCAGGAGCTGGAGTTGGAGAAGGGATTTGAGCTGGTGACTGATCTCTGCGTCAATGCGGAGGAGACAGCTGCCTCCTGGCCTGGCCAGCTCCTCTCTGCATCTCGCTGAGGATGCTTCACCAGCCAGCCAGGTACACACTACCCTTCAGCAAAACAAAGGCATTGAGCTGGTGAGCTAGAGGGTGAAAATTCAAAGAAAAGGTGGTATCACTTGATCTGAAGATTAGTGTTTTCCACATTTGTCTCTAGTAACAGTTTATGTAATATTTAGCCACTTCCCTGAGCTAAAACTCACTGAACTGAATGTTGAAGGACAGCACCCAGAACTTCTCTGTACACTGAACCTTTAAATTAAATTACATCAGAAGAAACAATGGGAACCTGTGGACATACTCTCTTATATCTAGTACAATTTTGAGGTTTGAGGTCTTTTTTATTTTCCTGTCCCTCAGTTATGTTGTAGTTCCAAATTAATGCATTTTGACTACAGCTTCAGCCTTCTCCCACTTTTGTCTGCTAGGAGCACACACTACAGATCAAGGTAAAGCAATAACAGGAAAGCATTTGAGCATAGAGGCAAAATAGCCTGAGGCAACATAGAGCAAGTGGTAAGGTCATGGAGAAGTCACAAAGAGGGCAGAACCTAAAAGAAAAAGACCAAAACAGGATACATACACAGAAATGCTCCTGATAGCATCTCCGTCTTGTGTTTAAGGCACTCTGCCCTCTAACAAAAACGAGCAGTGTGACTTGATGGGTAGGAACTAAAGGTTAAAAGAGTAGCAGTAGCATGGCATGGTAGCCCTGGGCCTCTCTAATTCCTCACTAGCTGAAGTCTGGGTGGTGATGGATAGCTGCTCACCCAGACCAAAAGTTTGCAGGATCCAAGCATAAGTGTAAGTTGTAGCAAAATGCCTTAGAGCACTGTGAGAAACAGCTGGAGCAGCTTTGGGTGTTGAAGAGGCAGAGGACCAGGACAAACCTCTGAAAATAAGCCAGCCAAGTGAGGAGCCATCCCTACAGCAAATTACACCAATTTAAACTGGCCCTTATTCCTCTTGCTGGAGACCTTTCGTCAAGCAAAGCTGAGGTTATGAAACAATTATATGTGCTTTCTTTGCAGTGAAGGTCATATGAGGTTCACCCTCATATCCTGAAGGTGAACCTTCAGGATCTTAAACCTGACGAAATGAAGTCAAGGGTGACTGTGACAGGAAAAAAAAAAAGTGAAATAAGTTGTTATAGGTTAACCCTGCCAGACAGGGTAGGCAGCTCAGCCCCATACGGGCACTCACTCTCCTGCAGCAGCGTGGGAGGAAGATCAGAAGGGCAAAAGTGAGAGAACTCATGGGTCCAGTTACAGTCAGTTTAATGAAGCAAAGCTGCATGCACAAGCAATGCAAAACATGGAATTCATTCACTGCTTCCCATCGCCAGGCAAGCGTTTAGCCTTTTCCAGGAAAGCAGGGCTCCATCACATGGAAGAGTTACTTGGGAGGGCACATGCCATAACTGCAAAAATCACCCTACTTCCTTCCAGCTTTTTACTGCTGAGCAAAATGTCATCCATTGTGGGATGTCTTTTTGATCAGGTGGGATCAGCAGTCCTGCCTGTGTCCCCTCCAAACCTCTCGTGCACCCCCAGGCTACTCTGGAGCAGGGCAGGATAAGAAACAGAAAGCCTTGGTGCTGTGTAAGCACTGCTCAGCAACATCTAAAACATCAGTCTGGTATCCACACTGTTTTGGTCAGATTCAAACATAGCACTATAAGGATTGCTACAAAGAAAAGTAACTCAGTTCCAGCCAAAACCAGTACACAAATGCATCCTGCTAGTTCTATTGTATTCATTTTTGTTATGTTTTCACTTGTAGAAATTTTCTTTTGAGAAATGATGAAGCAGAAGTGAATTTTCTGCTACTTTAATAACTCTAATGAAGCAACCCAGCTTTGTTGCAGAAATGAGCACTTAGGCACTTGCAGTTGTGTCATCCCAAGTCTGAGATCCATCAGCATCAACTGGCCCAGCACTGTCTGTGGCTAGTTTATTCATTTCACTGTAGTACATCCCAAGTGATTGCTACACCAGTTCAACAGACCCCAGATAACTCCGGATCCCTAAGAAGTTTGTCTGTTAAATACATATTGCATAACAGAAAACAACAAACAAACCAACAAACAAACACAAAACAACCTAACAAATGGGCTTTTTCATTTTTGTAAACCATTAGGAAAACCTGTGGATTTTTGTGAACATCTTGAGGGAAGTTTGCAATGAGATACTCTGAAGGAGAAAATAACTCAAACTACTAGCTTTCAGCATGTATTAAGGAATCTAACAGCCAGAGCTGTGCTCTATAATTATGGTGTCCAAGATAGATGAACCTAAATAGTTTTTGTATAGATTTCTGAAAGATCAATATTGCTGCTTCTTTTTAAAGCCTGTCCTATGACATAGATAGATACATTGGTAGAAAAGTTGTGTATTTGGCTGCTGCAGATGTGGGAGAGTTTCTGACAGGCTCCCTGAAGATATTGAAAGAAATAATTAGAGCTTTTATTATAGTCTCTGACATACAGGAGTTTAAAATGTTACTTATAAATATACCATATTGGTTTCTTTTATAAGAGTGGTCTAGTTTTTTGAGGAAAAATGATTCTGTAAGTGTTAAGTCTTTGGATACCTAAGCTTGTAAGAAATAATTTGAAGGGGTATTTATAATGGTGAGTGATTTCTTGTCTCTTTCATAAGCCCCAGGAACAATAGAAGTGAAGGTCATCATGGCTACAATCAAGACCTGCTCCTATTTCTGAGTCCTGCTCCTACTTACATATTTTCTTAGGTTCTGAATGTTAGCAACAAACTAAAATGCAATTTAAATCCTGCTGCTCTTTTTCCCTCATAAGGGGAATACAGAAGACCAGAAAACAATGTCAGGAAACTCTTGCATTTATTTTTAGACCTATTCGTTAACGGATTTTCCTCCTCCCCTCCAGACAAACTCCTGGTGAAGCTGATGACTAAGGATTGCAAGACCTGTCCATTTCTTGTTGTCGTTTGCTTTTGGCTGAACTGAAGGCCCAGCAAGGTTCAACAGTTCAGCGAAGCAAACAGCAACCCCTTCCCCAAAAGTGTAGTGCACTGCCGGCATAAAATTACGATGGTGATTCAAACAGAAAAGTGGTAGCTGGAAAGAAGCTAAATGCACATTTCTGCTTGTCACTGTGTGGTTTTTGCACTTACCAGGCAGCAGTTCCGTGCATGCTGTAAATCCATCTGTGTGCCCTAAGGCCAGAAGAGGCAGTGCTGCCTCTGTCTCTGCTCCTAGCCCTGCTGTCACCCTTGGTCAGGCATTAACTGATCTGCCAGAACATTTACCCTGCCAAAAGAAAACCCACAAAGAAGTGAAGAAATGGTTGTGGTCTGGCTGACCGTGTGATTGCACAAGTTGTAATGCCAGTGCCAGCAATGGGGTGAGAACATGCACCCGGGGATGGTGGGATGGCAGGATAACTCTTTCTTGGTGGCCACATAGCCTTCAGGTGTTCTGTGAAAACACATCTTGCAATATAGTCAGGCATGGAGACTTAGGAACTCAGGGTTACTTAGTCTCAGGGAGACTTAGGAATTGGTGATTTGACTTACTGAGGAGGTGCACACTGAACAAGCAGAGCCCCAAAGGAATTCAGCAGTAGGTGCCAATTAAAAGATCAAAGAGCAAAGATTCAAGTGCCAAAATTAGGTGATGATATTTGAAACAAAGAGTGATTAGAACTGTGAGGTGTTAATTTATGCAACTGGAAGAGAACTTTAGAGAACTAATGGGTAAGGGTGAAATAAAAGTAATTAAAACTGTATTTAATGAGGGAAGCAGGAAAGCAGGTTATCACTGTTTGCTCTCTGAGGAAATTAGAAGGAAGATAAATGAAAGAGAGTTGGGAGGATGAAAAAGCAAAAAAAAAAAATTGTGGAGGAAAAATGAAAATCACTAATTTGTTTCCTTTGTCTAATTATTAAAAGAAAAGAGAAAAATATAATTGTGACATTAGGGGAGTTTCATATTCCTTGCTGATACATCAGTCTCAGTTCCAGAAGTATTTGATCATCTGGATAGCTATCAGTAGGTAAATCATTTGTCAAAATTAATCAGCTTTAATAAATCAAGATTTAAAAATAGTTCTGTAGAGCCTCATCTGTAGTGGAGGTAAAGTTTGCTTTCTCTGGCTGTATAGCACCATATTTCTGCCAATATGTTGTGGCAAAACATCTGGCTTATTCTTGCTCACAGAAAAGGACACAACAGTGCATTGTATTGAATGGTTAAACTACTGATTTAACATTTGTTGTAGTTAGGGGGGAATTTATTCAAATGTTAATATCAATGCCATATGGCATATAAAGAGTTCTCTTTGGATTTATATGGTGCTGGTCAAATGTAACCAGCAAGTTGTTCCAAACTGTGCAAGTGCTGCAGTCTTCTGTATGCAGGAGGAAGGTGAGAGCTGTGAGATGATGCTGATGGCATGGAGGGAGGCAGTGCCAGAACTGGGAATGAAAAGCTCTTGGTTTCCTGGCTGCCATGTTTTGAATTGATTGACTTCCTACCTTGGGACAAAAGTGACACAAAGATAACTGGGAGGCTGAAATAGCAAAATCAATGCACTATGGTTTTAAAATTACTAGTATGAGAAGGCAGTGGGAGAAATGTCAGGGGACACTGAGCTGTCGTACATTTCTCAAAGGTAGATAAAATCCTTTGCAGACACACAAAGGTGGCCCACATAGCCACAGACACTTTTCCACATCTCGTCTTTATGCTTCCAATAGCTCCCCACACCCTGAGGTCTCATCTCTGGAGAAGGTGTCTTATTCATCAGAGGAGGCCATGAGTTCCCAGTAGTGTCTGGCAATGCGCTTGCTCAAAGATAGTGTGGTACAGGAGCTGGTGTATGCATGCGATTGCTCAACACAAATCCTTAGAAATCACATCTTGTGTTTAGCAGTGTCAGTAGCTGTCCTTATCTCTTAAGCACCAGAAGGCTTTGCAGCTCAGACTTCCAGCAGCACAGGCTGCCTTTGCTGCCTGCCAGCTGGCCAGCAAAAAAGGAGCACAGCAGCCTTTACAAGAACTTCTTTGTGTTTTATTCAGCAGCTCTCTCTGAGGTGGCTTGCTGGCTTCTCCACACTCTCCTGGCTCAGCTGCAGATGCCTCTCTCAGGCTAGATCTGGTGTCTTCAGAGGAGATTTTTGGTGCTTCTAGTGAAACAACCTATGTGTACCTGAAATATGGTCATCCACATTGGTCTGTTTGTCCAGTAAGAATCAGTTTGTGGGAGAAGGGAGAATAACTAAGGTGAAATTCATGAAACATGAACTTTCCTTGAGCTCTGCATGCATGTTTTACCTGGTGGGTTCCTGCCAGTGCGTTATCTCATGTCTCTTAGGAAGAACAGAGACAAGTGCAACATTCTCTTAGCTTCATTAGAATTATATAGAATTTATAGTTGGCATGTTTTAAAGTACAATTCAAGATCCAATGTGATCTGTCAATGATCTGTCTAGAATTCACTATGTCTACCACAGAATATTCTTATTAATATATAATTAATAAAGTTAGATACTAAAGAACCATGAAGGCTTTTATCGTGGCTAGAGGATTCTGAAGAAGGAAAATGCTTGCAAAGTTAAATTTATTATTGTCTTTTCTGCTAAAGGAGCTTATCAGGTGTGAATGCAGCTTGTCATACAAAAATACAAGTGTAAAAACCACAGAGTTTAATAGCAACTATATGCACACGTGTGCATTTTTGTATATCTATGTGTGAAAACATATCAGTGATCTTAGAAGGATAAAATACAGTGTAATTTCCTGTTTAGAAGTAGGAGAACTAAGGGGTTGTCAGTCATATACAATATATATGCACACAAATACTTTTAATTAAAAAAAAAATCAAACATTTTAAAATTAGAGTAAAATGCTTGATAATTTCAGATATTTTACTTTCAGGAAGTATTAGGCCATATTAGTAGTAGGAATTGGACTGTGTACAATTATAGTATAATGTTGTTACATTGATGTTTTTTTATAATTTTGGATGGGATCTCAAATTTAAATCTCTTTGATTTTAAACCTACAAGAGCCTTCTCCATTTCCTATAGCTCACAACTGAATTTACCTTGCTAGGCTAAATAACAGCCTTTACTCTGTTCAGTAGTGAGTCAAAGGCAGTGAGAAAAAGTGAGTCAAAGTGAGAAAAAGGCAGTGAGTCAAAGTTGACAGCTTACCTGTACACAGGTTATCTCTGTGTATAGTTCCATGGCTGCCAAAAATCCATGATAAAGCAAAGAATTTTTAATTTTAATGCAGACGAGCTTGACCACAGTTTCTATTTATCATGATAGTTTTTCACCTTCAGTAATAATTTTTTTTTCAGTAGTGGAGAATGATGAATGTAGAGTACTGTCCACTTCAAAACACTTTGTCCAGTTAGAGAGACAGAGTTTGTTCCCAGGTCTGCACCCTGATGAAGTCTGATTTCTCTCATGCTCCACTTGGCACTGTTAAGGTTGTCACATGAGTCCTCAGTCATTCTCTGCCTTTCCCATGTCTTTTTCCATGCTCCTGCTGATGCTAAACCATCTTCTTACTCAGTCTGGCTTCCATGCACACGTCTTCCATGTTTCTACTAATGCGTTTATTGGCCTTTGGAGATTAAATGGGTCACATGTAGCACATATAACTTTTGGAGATGTATTCCTCTATTTTGGCACTGTTTAGACCAGAGTTTAAATATTTGAGCTCATGCTGAATCAATTTAGCATACTGGTATGAAAAAAACCACAAAAAACCAACATTCTAATGTTATTTTACTGACTTAATTTGTTTAAAAAGTAAAGAATCTTTGTTTTAATTTATACTTTTTGGTGTGCATCTGAGTCTTCAGGTGAAAAAGTCCAGCTTTCCCGGGGTTTCTTCTCTGCCAAGAGATCTGGAAGTGTCCCTGTGCAGTGTCCTAAGTCCAGCAGCTGAGCTCCAGGAAGAAATGCCAAATGTACGAGGCATGGTAAAATGGAGAACTGAAAATACTACTAACTAGGCCAATTTAATTAATTCCTTACAAATCCCAAGAGTTTACAAAATGAAGTCTGTAATTGGAAGTAATACCAGTCCTTTGAAATCCTGGCCTTGAGAGGCATGGTTGTTCTGTGGTATAACTAGAAAACAGGACTGGGATCATTAATAACATTCCTAAAAGAAAAGGCAAAGCAGTGAATGGCAAATCCCAGGCTCAGGAGGTGGGTACAAGTGCCTAATGGTCAGGACTCAGAGCCCTGCAGCTGTGTTCAGTGAGCTGAGCAAATTGAGTGTGGGAGTCAGTATGAGGCAGCAGTTTCCTTGTGTCTTGGAACTATTTAAGCTGTGAACCCTCAGCCTGAAAAATACATGTTCACAGGGATCCTTTGAGTTTATCATCTGGGAGGTGCAGCAGGTATTGCTGGCAGGAAGCTGTGGCATCCTTTATAGCTTCAGTATGATTTAATGGAGACAGAGATTCCTTCTGCAGAGGCTTAGGCTATCAGTGTTTGAGTGGCAGCGAATTGGGTCAAGATTTTTGTTTTGAGTGAGAAACACTGTTGGTAAGATAATTGACAGTGGAAATCACTGGTGCAACAGTATTTTCTTTGACATCTCTCAGTGCACAGCCTGAAAACTGAACTTGGGTTCAGTTTCCTTGAACTGCCATGATATTAAACTATGCACAGGAAAGCCCTGTCTTTAGCTATCTCTGATGCAGAATCCTCTGTTTCTAGGATGCATGTAAAATACCGAAAGATCCAAACAACCATGGGGCTTTTTCTACTCTGTCAGTCCTTGTCTTTCCCACACCAGATCACCTCAGTTAATGGATTTCCTACCTGCTTGGTGCGGAAGGGGAGCTTTGCCACTCTCCCTTTGCAGTTGCTTGGCAACACAAAATAAAAATCTAAACAAAAGGACAAAGAAATATGATTTAATTCACAAGACAGCCTGAACTGCTTTGGAGGTAGTTACTTGGTACTAGTCTTTCTGTAGTTTGGCTTATGCTGCAAATTTTGCTCTCAAAACAGTGAGACACTCCCGGTGACCACCGGTATGCTGAAAAAACCCTTTGCTACAGACACACATAGCTACGGAAAAGACTATTTCCTGGCTTGGTTCTTGCTGTCTGGGGAGGAGGTGTAAATAGATCAACAGAAAAATGCAGCTTGGTGGCATATATTGTCCCTACCCCCAGGGCTCTGACAGCAGAGTGCTCAGCTACTCGGTGCCGAGTCGCACTCCAAACATGTGTCTGCTGTGACCCCTCCTGTCCCTGCTCCTCTCATCTCTGGCCAGGAGAAAACATCAGAGGCTGATACATTCATGTCTTCTTGCTGTCCCCAACGCGGGGTGACATGTCTCATTATGTACCCTGGTGGCACTTGGCACTTCCACTCAGTGCTGGAATGAGATGCAAGTCCTCACAAGGTACATAATGTATGCGCGATCGGTGCCAAAGTGGAGCCTATCTCTTGTAAAATGGCTTTGATACGTCGATAAATGGAGCTAGCTGACAAAATTCCTTAACAATGAAGTATCATTTCAAAGCCAGTATTTTTTTAGAGTGCTGAAGGTAGAAGGAGCCCTAATGACTAACAGAGGATCGTTATGTATGCAGGTGAAAAAGAAAGATGACAAGGATTTTAAATCAATCTATCACATTATGCATTTACCTGCCAGCAGTGAGTTTTTCACCTCTTTCATTTTCCACTGCCAAATACCACAGATTCAGGCTGGTAAGCAGAGCATTTTGGGGGCAGAATTTACATTAAAAATGAACCTTTTACATAAATTATGACCTCTTTTGTTTCCCTGCTGACTGATGCACTTTAGCTGTCACATGCCCATTGTAGAGGGACTATTCTTTCCCTGATGTGTGCATGTAATTCTCATTAACATCAAAGCGACTTACAAGTACTCATTTGGGAAAGACAGAACCCAGAGTGCCTTACAATGCTTATGACAGAGGTGCCCAGATTGCCAGGTCCTACAAGCCACAATCCAAAATTTTCATCTGTCTGAGAGCCTCTCCCCAGTGTCTTCCTCAGTCGCCCCATGAGTCCCACTGCCCTAACTCAGATGTCCCTGTATGCTCTGCTGCAATTTCCCTCTGTCTCCCGGAATCCTCCCGATCCCGAACTGTCTCTCCCAAACTCCCACCTCTCCAAGAATCCTGGGACATCACACCTTGGAGCTGGCAGCCCCACCGCCTCTGCTTAGATCCCTGCTGCTGCCTGCTTGGTCCAGCAGAGGCTGTGGCACCAAGGTGCAGGCAGCAAGCAGGAGGGAGCAGTCAGGAGAGAGAATGCAGCAGAGAGAAGGCAGAAGTGAGCAGGCAGCAGAGAGCAAGGAGCAGGCAACACCTCCCAGCACCAGCAGTGCCACACCTGGGTTCCTCCAGTTGCCCCATGGCTCTGGCATGCTTTGCAGTCTGCCATCTTACCTCCTTGTGTGTCTCATGGAGCTCCCTGAGCTGAATGAGGCAAACCTGTGTGAACCCCTTCTGCTTCCAGTGGGCCTCCATGGGCAAAGGGGCCTCCTTACCAGCTGCAGCCTTCCTTGTCCCCTGGCCTGAGCCTCTGCTCTCTGCCTGGCTGTGGTACATCTGGTGTAAGAAAATGTGAGCAAGCTGGGGGTGTTGCCAAGCAGTGCGTGGATCACAGGGTTGTTTGGCCACCTTGAATCATGGTCCCAAAGTGCTGGGACTGCAAAGCAAAGGTGTCACTGTGTGAGATTAGCTCTGAAAGTGTGGAGGCTACTTGCACTTTGAGAAGTGCACAGAAAGCACAATCTCTGTGTTAGGCAGAGGCAGGGAATCTGGCTGTTGGCAAATTTTCTCATTTCCAGATCCTCTTGCAGCATGAGTGCTGCCTCAGAAGGTGTGGGACCAAACCCAGGTCTCCTACAGACATAATGGAACCAGTCAGCAGACAAGGAATGGAAACCAGTAGAAAATTTCAAGAGCAAGAGAAGGTTGACTGATGAAAGTTTGACAGGACTCATGCTCAATGTCTGTAACTTGTTCCATGGTCTTGGTGGGTCAAAGATCACAGAGACTTCTCAGGTCTTCATTTGATTAGGATTATCTGTTTCTCTTTTGTGACATCTTCCCATATTGGTGTAACCCAACTAATGGTCTAAATAATGTTAGAGGAGCCTGGAGCATAAAAATGCTTTGAAATAATTTATCTAGACATAAATGATAAATACAGAGGGGCATTCAGACCCTCTGAAAGCTGTTCATAACAATAAAGTAATGCACAAAGTAACAAGATGTTTGCAACATGGTATAGAGGAGGGAACTGCTTTGCTGAGGAAAAAAATTTCCTGCCACTGGCATTGGTATTTCTTAAAGTGGTCATGAAAAAGAGAAGTATAACAAAACAGACATGGATCACTGCAGTGAAATAACCACTCTTTGACTCATCTGGGTGAATATGGAATTCAGGGTGTTTCCTAGCAGCTTGGGGTTATTGTCCACTTGAGGTTCAAAGGTTCCACTTGAGTTTACAAGGTAATTTCCGATCTCCAGAATTTGCTCAGTATGAACCTTTGTGCATCTATCAGCTTTTGCATACTCTAAATTAAAACAACAAAACAAAAGATGCCTCTTGCTATTTTGTAATTTTCTATAAGGATGAATCTGGGCACATACAACTTTGAGTTAGCCATTTGTCTCCTGCCAGGTAACTGAATGCATTTAGTTTCATAATGCTGGACTCAAGTAAGCTCAGCAAGCCACAGTGAACACTGTGGTACGATTCACCACAATTATGCAGTTATTTTCAGTAGGAAATGTCTTTTCTCCTGTCCCTCCCACCTCCACCCCTCCCCTTGCCTGGCAAAAAGTCTCTTTAACGGCAGAACTGGTACACAGACCCAGAGGGGCAAATGCTTTTCAGAGAATGAAACTGGCAAGTGCCTGTCAGGTTGTACTGGTATTATGTGGCAAAACTTTCAGGCTGGTAAACATGTGCATTTCTTAGTATTTGCTTTCATGTGGGGAGTGGGTGTAGTCTCAGTATCTCACATATGCCAACTAAGGGGAAACAGCCATCATATTGGTACAGACCAGTATCTGTGTTCAGATGTGTCTGTTTTTCCGTAGTTCTAAAATCTAATGAATCACATGCTCTGTGCTCTCTCCTTACCATCAGTATTCTCTCCAGAAGTTCAAGTATGTTTCAACAGTGTTTTTCCTATGCCTGAAGAAGGGAGTGAAAGGATGAGCAGAAACAGCAAGATGTGAGAGAGGATTAGGGCTGTGGGAGTGGTGAGCGGTGTGTATGGTGACATTTCAACTCTAATTAACTAAGAAGCTTTGAGTCAGTGGTGGTGTGTAGCTACATGGATGCTGGAGTACACTGGGGATTTGTCATTTCCTAAGACAGAAATCCAAGAATTGTGAGCTGAATTGCCATCTGGAAGTGCCCATCTCTACTCACAGAAGGAAACTGGCTGGCTAGCTTAGGCCTCACTTTTGGATGACTAGAGAGAATGAAGTTGAATCTCACTGCTGTAACTCACCACTTGGTTTCTTTCTCTGGTGTTTAGCAGAGAGGATGTTAACTTCCTCCTTTCAAGTTTTCTGCTTCCAAGCCTCTTTGCTTGCTTCCTTCCACCCTTGTCCTCTCTATTTCCCCACTGCTATGCCAAAGAAACACTTTGACAAGAGACCAAATGACCAGAGTTTTTGTTACAAGAATAACATCAGGGTTTAAAATTCATTGCACTCAGTGGAACAAAATGAGACCTCCATTTTGTGTAGCTTTATTTTCTTTTTGGTGAAAGAATGACAGCCTGGTGACTATACTTATCTACATGATTCCGAGCCCTTTCCACCGTTACATCAATCAAACTACACCTTGGGTCATGCTCACTTCCTCTCCACTACTTGGAAGTTTACCACTCATAGACTACTGACATGAGTTTTAATAGCATTAGTTTTTAAACTTCCTTATTACAGCCCTACCCCCAAGAAATCTACTTCTCTGAAAGCTTTTGAGTTTAATTAGTCAGGTTTTTCAAAGATGAGTAAAATGAAGCTGCAAAATACTTCCCACCTTCAGTGCATTTAGGATTTTGACTTCATCCTTTCCTCCACTCCGAGTGGGAAATCTCTGTCCTCTCTATAATTCCTAATGAAGTCACTGCAACTTGTATAAACTTGTCCAGTGCAGTTCTGAAGTGATACCTTTGCTCTTGGTCACTGCACAGAGGATGCCTTTCCAAACTACTTACAGTAATCTGCAGTGAGCTCCGTGTACTGCTGCACCATCACACTCAGTATGAGATCAAAATGTGAGCACAACTGCCTGCCTCAGACAATTTGAACACGTAAATGGTGTGACACTTCAGGCTCAAATAGTAGCTTTGATGTTACATCCCTTTTATTTAAGAGGCTCTCTGTGTTTGAGGACTGCCTTTATTTGCACTGAAATGCAGTGGGAGAACCAGTGCTGTGGTTCAGTGGGAGCAGGCAACAGTAATGTCAGGAGCAAGATGGGAGGAGAACTATATCCAATTGAATCCAGGCAGGTGGATTTATGCCAAGCTAGAATTTAATTAAAACACTGGGATTAAATCCACTTTTCCAGTAGCACCCTCTTTAATTAAGTGCTGGAGGCAGTAATATGACTAAATTGTGTATCTTCTTGTTAGGCTTTCAGTGCAAAGTCTCCAGAAATGATACAACTGAATCTGTATACTGAACAGTTACAGAAACTGGACAATTTGCTACAGCAAATGTTCTGCTTTACTGAAAAGCCAACAGTGTTGATGACAACTGTTTCCATTTCATGAGCAAAAGAAAACAATAGAAACAGTTGTCTGTGCAGAGATGAAGGCATGTTAGAAAACTGCACTCAACCTCTTTGCTTAATGAATTACTTCACTTTTATATAATCATTCTGTCCATGCAGAATCTAGGGTCACATATAAAATATAAGGTATTTTATTTGCTCTTCAGTGCAGAGTCTTTCAATATACTTGAATTTGTGTTCTAGCAGGTTTCAAACCAAGCTTTAAAAATGTTCTCACAATGACAAACCCCTGCTTCAGGCGATCATTTAATCTTGATTGGCTGACAAGATATGTTTTTATTCAGTCCACAGAGCTAGCTTGTTTTAAAGGTCTAAAAATACCCATGATCTTTGGAACATTCGTTCTCAGAGTTGGTCCTGCATTGCTCTTCAGTGTTTGGAAAAGAGTGAAGTCTTTACAATAAAAGGATAATGATGTATCGGAAAGTGGAACTTGAGCTTCCAGCAGCTGCACCAAAGTTCAATTACTCTAGAGATGAGATGAAATTTAAAAAGACAAGTCCTGTCACTACCAATGGCCATCAAATACATTTTACAGTCACATAGTTTTGTTGTGTGTGAAATACTGACATGATGCCAAATCCTACAGATGTATTTTAAAATGTTACTTATTTATGCTGCTGCACATGACGGCCACCAGGTTCTTGGGTCAAAAATCTCAAACAGATCCTAAGTGCACGTTAATCAATTGCCTCTGTTTTCATTCATTCCGGTGTAATTAAGAGCAAAAGAGTTAAAAAACCCCTGAAAAACTGCTAAATGATCACAATGTATTTGCCAATAACAAACAAGCCAGCAAGTTCTCGAGATTTTGGCTTACACTGAATAGTAATTTACAGCAGAAGTTGAGCATTGGAACTGATTTGGGGGAGAGGAGAAATGGAAACTTGTATTATACCATTTATTTTGTATTGAGAGAAATAAACTCTCACAGACAACAATTCAGAACAGTTAAATTGGACATTTATTGAGTTCTATGAATTAGGTGCCACAAGTGAACCAGTATCTGCATGTAGTTAGGCACCAAACAACATGTTTAGGGGTCAGAAGTTATTTCAGCTGCTTGAGGAATGAAAGCTTCAGGAAATTATATAAAAAGTCACTATATATATTTGTTAGTAACAGTATTTATCTGAAACTTTTTGTCTGAGGTTTTCTCACATTCTGAATGTCCATTATGAACTTACAGGTCCTGGTTTTTATATGGTAGCATCAGTTACTATGCTGTATTTAGGGTAAAAACTAGTTTCCATGCTGGGAACTATATGTAAGGTGTTATGATAAAAGATGAAATTGTGTTCTCTGCAAAAGTTGGTGAAAAATGTGTATTTGAAAGCATGTGTGAATAACTAATGACCAATTTTTCCTGCTTCTGCAATTGGTTAGCATTTACTTTGCATTTTTAAAGTTTTTCTAGTCTCCTTTTCCTGTGTCCCTTATTACCTGCGTGCTAATAATCTTCTAAGACACTGGCCTTGTTTTTCAGCTGGTAACAGTGGGCAGTGTCCCTGAACATTTCTTCTTCAAAGCTCTGTCTGATTGTTTTGACTACTTGAGTCAGGCCCATGGAATTAGTTCTGGCAGCACCATTAGCAGAAAGAGCAAGGACATTTTGATTGCTCAGAGCTTTTCCCAGTTCAGCATGGCTTGGCAGATTTTGGGATGTCTACTTAGTTCTATTTAAAGGACTTGGAAATGATGAGCCATTTCCCATTTCTCTATCATTTGCATTTGTTTATACAATATCTTCCAGCCATTTGATAACATATGTACCTAGGGAATCACAGCTGCCTCTTGTATGCATTTGTATTTGTCATAGAACTTGCACTGACCTGAGGCAATAATTATAAAAGAGAAAAAAAAGACATTTTTTTAGAATGATGGAAGAGAGTATCAACAAATCAATATCTTCAATCTGCACAGTGAAGATGGAAAAATAGAAAATGGGCTTGGAAGTGATAAAAATCAAAGCCCTTTGAAATGTGGAGATTCCTAGATATATTGAAAAGTAGCATGGAGATAATATGCTTGTCTCTGTCTCTTTGGTGTAGCAAGCACTAAAAAATCAGAATAAACTTCATCAAGAAGGTGATTTAAACGACGTGGGCTTGTCTTGTTTGCCCACGTAAGTGCAAAAAGGGGGAAGATGTGTCATGATCCTTGTGTTAAAATGCATATTCAGATGAGAAATATGAGTTTTCCTAGTATGAGGTTATAAGAAAAGATCGTGGGGTTCACTGCAAGCACAGTGGTGTCAATAACAATTTCTATAATAATGCTTACTGACACTTCTGATAGTTTCTTCCAGGTCATTTCAAGGTTCTGTCAGGTTTCATTAATATGTTCTGTATCAAAAGCAGATAGTGATTTTGGGTCATCCTTCATGCTGCCTGTCATGAACATAAGTGTGTTTCTTGCTGAGAAAAATACTTAACAAACCATCTAAAATAATGTTTGAAATGCATGAGAATTCCATGAAATACAGCTATAAGTTGCAGAAGTTTGAGACTTCCTAGAGAGAACAAAGAAGAGCACTTCTGAAAGATGTGCTTTGTATTCACTGAGTCAGAAAGAGTACCAGAGAATAAAATTACAGGTAGATCAAATCTCCTAGAAAAAACCTACAGCTGTGTGTGAAGTTATACATGTAGGTCAGAATGAAACCAAAACACAAGATGGAAGTGAGAAGATGAAGAGATGACTGTGAGGTAGGCAACGATCAGTCTAAACTGCAGCACTGTAGGAATACAGTATAATTATCTTGTGGTCACCAGAACAAAACTATTTTAAGATGCAAATTTAACAAGCCCTTAAAAATCCTTGTTTAATTCTTATTTCTAGACTTGAAATAAAGACACAACCAGACCCAAGTCTGCCTAAGTATGAGGGTTGGTTAAGACTTCTTCAAGGCATATCATAATGCTGTAGGTGATAATAAAGGAACCAAGATTCTACCTACTCTCACACTGGGTATTTCCTTCCATTACTGAAATCAAACCAGTGAGTTTTGAGAGTCCAACTGTAACCTAAATGGTTATCTTTTGCTTCTGCTATCAGATTAGCAGGTGGACCAATGGTAAGAACCAGTCAAAGTGATTCAGATCTTTGGGAAACCGAACAAGACCACAACTATTTTTTTCATAACTAGAAATAGTTAGGAAATTAATAATTTAATTTTACCCACCCCAAAATATATCCCTTTAAATCTGAACTATTAATTTAGACTGTTCTATACACAAGAAACTGATACTGTAAGAGAAAATTGCATCCCACCCTGAGGTAGGTGTCAGAAGCAGTGCATATAACTTACAATTTGGAGATGATGTCCAACAGCCAGTGGTAGATGAGCTGAATGCTACCCTTAAAGGCTAATTGGTCACATTTTTACTACATTCCATACTTTCCATGTATTGTTCTTAAAAAAACCCAAACCAAACAGCAACAGCCCTGGAAGATAAATGAGGCAGAGCTGGCAATAAAGGTGCATGAGGAAGACAATCAGAACCCTCTATGCTCACAGCAGCCACATTACAGTTCCTGTCTGTGAGGAACATTATCTGTACATAAGTACATTTTCTGTAACTTTTCATGTTGTTTTGCACTACAGGACCACAATTTTGTCATCCCGTAGGCACTATCACAATATAAACATTAAATACAAATTCCTTTAGCTCAAAAATGTTGTGTGCATGAAGTAGTGGGGGAAAATATTTGCTGAATATGAAAGACTTTTCAGTGTGCAGAATCTGAGCTAGGAACTGAGCTGGAAGTGCGACATGAGAGCAGCTTGAAAATAGTTCTGCCTGCAGAGATGCTCTTTGCATTTCTAAGTGCATTACCTTGTCACAAGGAATCCCCAAACCTGAGTAAAACCTTCAGATGTTTAATAATCACACAAACCTTTACCTTTAGGCAAACTCTCTATGTTAGTACTTCTAGTACTTCTTCACTTTGTGTTGTAGGATCATGGTTGTGTCTCAGGAGATATGTATATATGTGTGCTTATTGTATTTAATGTGCACACAATGTGTTAGTGCTTAGAATGTGTCTATTGCTAATCATCAGGAGCTGAAAGCTCTCTTGCTGTTGGTACCTAATGAAGTGTCTTCAGCAAGTATGTGCCCATATAGAGCCACAAAGGTCAAACTTGTGCTGAGCTGTGCATTATATCTAAAGCCCAGAAGAAACTGCAATCTGTATTACAGTTCACAGACTGTATGAAATGAGACTTGATTAAAATAATACAAGCTGTTAGCTCTGAGATGGTTCTTTATATGAAGAGAACAAAACTCACCACACATAACTCTGCAGTATAAAAAACACTGAAATCTGCTCATATGCATTTATAGCAGTGCTTAGCATTGCAATAAAACACATGGTTCAGTTATAATGTGGGGTCAGTAATGCAAGGAGCAAGAAGAATAGTGTTAAATTAAAGAAAATGAGAGATCTGACTGACTATCAGTTTAGCACTATTACTCATGATGAGAAGTAAAATGAAGTTCATGACCCCATCTACTGTGCTTCTACTCTCTGCTCCTTCATGTCCTTTATCAGAAGGCACTTCCTCAAGGAGATTCATAAATCCATAGTTTTCTCCAGTGAATTGACACACACTTATTCAAACTGTTCTAACCACCATACTTCTATAAACAGAAAAAGAAGAGCTGCTATTCTGAGGGGAGTTACTACATCCCCTGGTTTTGACTTACAGATGTTTGGTGTTTTTCTTAAGGTACTTGGTGACAACTTCACACCATTTCTTCAGTCTGGTTGCCTATGTAGTGTCATACACATTTACGATATTACATACAGTACATGACAAAGAAGAACCAAATAGTCCTTATACTGCATGTAAGCTATTTACTACACATCATAATAAGCTGGTACCGGTTTCTTTCAGCCTGGAGAGTAATCTGATCTTTTCCAGAAGGCAGCTACCACTTGACTTTTCAAAAGCAAGAGTGCTAACAGGATCTGTAGTAAGACACTTATGCTATAAAGAAATCCATCTTCTGCAATAATAGCTATTAAGAGCCATAAACTAATTGTAGATAATGGCCTACCATTCAGCAGCAGTAATTCAGCCACTTTATCAAGATATATGGGTTTAAGCTGACCACTTTAAGACCTCAGGATGCATGAAGAAAGGGAATAGATTGTGAAAAGACTCATTAAAAGTAGTAAAGATGATCCTTAGTTGTCTACAGATTATGGCATTGAAATAAGAGTCTAGATTTAAAATGAACTTTCAGTAACCTCCTGGTGCAAACAAGGTAGTGGTGCAAAACAGCCATCAGGGCAGGGGGGGCTGGGGCAGCAGAGCAGCATCAGCTGAGCAAAGGAGATGTCTGGTCCCTCACTGGGACCCTCACTTGGATGGTGCAAGATGGAGAATCTGGGGAAGGGAAGCATGGCTTATTTGGAAGGCCTTTTCATAAGAAGAAGAAGGGCCAAAGACATGGAAAAGGAAGATAGTATGGCAAGAAAAAATGTATATTAATACGTGGGCAATGGGTGCAAAGCGGTACCGCTTCCTGCATGTAACTGTTCTGAGGACATGCAAAGGAGCGGGTGTTGAGGGTCAGAGATCTTTCACACAAAGGGTGGTGGCAACCAGCTTCTTCTTGCCTCAGTCTCAGAGCTGCATGGTAACTGTAGGACATGAATTAGTCAACATGAGCTGTAGGTGGGACCAAGTTGTTGTTGAATTCATTCCTTGCTTTTGCTGCCTTCTGAGGAGTGGTTAAAAGGGAAACTAGTGGAACCTAGTATAAGGAGGTCCTTTCTCATTTGTTCTTAACACTAAATATTTTCCTGCTTGTCTTCCAGTTTGCCAGCCATTCTTGTGCTGAAACAGTATCTTCATGGTCTGACTGCTTCAATGATCCTGTGCTCCCATCGCTTTGTGGAATTGTTGAGCCTTTCCAGATGTTAAAGCACAGTTTTCAGAAGGCTCCAGTGGCTGATTCCTTACTGCTTCCCAGGGATCTCAGACACCAGCTCCAACCAATCTGATTGCTTTCCTCTTTAATTCACAAAATAACATTATAGGAGAAAAAACCCCCTTTTTTTTTGCATATTCAGTTGATTCTTTCAGTCACATAGATAGAAAGTGGACACACCTATGCCTTCATTTTAGGTTTTCTCAGGTTTTTTTTTTTCCTTGCTTATAGAGCTATGGGAAACAGACTTATATTAGAAGGTTAAAAGGAGAGGAAGATAAAACACTGGGGTCTAGTTTGTAGACTTGAAATGAAAAATGAGTGTGACTCCCCCTGGTATGCTAACAGTGATGAAGCTGGTAAGTAAATATTTAGTAGGAAGATTGGTATTAATATTTAATTAATGAATTAATGCAAAGATATCAAGCCTGATGTAGAAAACTTTGAGGGCCCCTGAAAGGTAGATTATTTATTAAAGTCATAGTGTCTGGGTCCCTGAGTTGGAAAACACAGCCCTGGCAGGGATGTGGAATAGGAGGGGTGGGACTAGGTGGGCTCTTCTCTCATCTCTCGCAGTGTGTGAGACACTGGGTGAGGCTATTTCATGCTATGCATACCTTAGTAATGCACAGGGAAATGTTTCTAAAAGTATTTGAGCAGTGAGGGAGAATAAATTGCACTAAGGAAAAAATGTATTAACATTAGGAAGTAATAAAAACCCAGTAGTTCAGCCCAGGTAATTTACTTTTGAAACAAATGGCATAAAACAACATGTTATAGAGGAAAGGGAAGGGAGTAAAGGCACTCAGGATAAAAATGGTGCCTAAAGAATGCCAGTCTTACAGTCCTGAGGTGCTGCCTGGGTCTTCAAAGACATGTCCACACCTGTTGCCTCTCAGTGTAGAAAGCCACCATGTAGGTTCAGCTAACAGGCTGATTGGCAACAACACTCTCTTCTGTGCCTGAGGATGTGAAAGCACATATGACAGTTGCCAGAGACATTTCTGTTATGAAACTTTTTTATAATTGTGAAGTTTTGGGTTTTTTTGAGGGAAAAATTAAAGTACTAAACATTGGAGTTTTCTGATCATTCCATTTGCAGCTCATGTTACTTGAAATACTTGTTTCCTCAGGCAAGCCTTTCATCCTCCAGTCTCTAGTGGTTAAATCCCTCATTCTTTGTCATGGAAACACTTGCCAAACCCTGCAAAGCCTCCTCCATACCTTCTTTTCCCTTGAGAACACTGACTGACCTCTCTGTCTGGTACCAATGGTGCTCCAGTAAGACTGTAATTCCTTTTTCAATTTGACCCACCTCACTATGGAAACACAACTGTCTGTAATAAAACACAGTGAACGGCGCACAGTGATGCTGTACAATGACAGGGACATGAATCAAATGTCTGAGAGATGAATAAAAACAATGTAAATTTAAATAGGAGAATATGATTATTGAGGGTGGAATTAGGTTTGGACACATTATAAGACTCCATCCATCTGTGAAAAATACCAGAAGATTTTTTAATGAGATTTTCAGTTATAAATGTTGAGATACCATCAGTCCTCAGGTGATAAGATTAGAGTTTGATTGTGTGTAGCAATGAGAATAGAAATGTATATAGAGAACTGACCTACTGTAGAAAAGTAATTAGGGTCTGCAGGGAGATGAATCGGCAAATAAAACAGCTATACACAGTATCCCATAGCAAAAAAATTAGATAAATTTTATAATTTAACAAACACTTGTAGATAAATTTATGGTTATGGGTGACTTGAGGCATAAAATAGTATAAAAGAAGAAATTCAAGCTCTAACAAATTAATGTTGCTTGCATCAATATGTTATAATGCACTGCAAAGGACAATTAAGGACCGGGAAGAGTAATTCCTTCTGGGATCTAACATCCAGATGCCATGATCTGAAAATCAAAACTAACTTCAACATTTGACTTTGGGAAAGTGGGTTAGGGGATTGACTTGGAAATAGATTAATTGTACACAGGAAAAAACTTACATGGGTCAATTTTAGTGCTCTATAGTAGTATGCATCTACTAAGTCCTCATGTGCCTCATAAAATGTAATTTATGAGGACTGAGGAGCCTTCATCTCTCCTGGGACAGGCACCTTTGGTCCAGCAACACGTCTGTGTGGTTAGGCACTGCTGTTGTTTCCATTATGCCCGCGGGCCTTACATCTGCTGTGCTGCCCTTGCCTCTCCCATGTATCTGTCTTTTGTGGTGTAATTGTATTTTCTGTACTGTCAAAAGGCAAGGAAATGGGTCTGGGCTCAACACTGTGACTGTGTAGCTACTGGTACATTTGATTGGTGAAATAATAATAGGGTTTGTTTGTCTCTTCCTGTCAAAGACCCTCTTTACAGGCTGTGACCCTAATATTTGAGCTTCAGACTTATACATTCCTGGCACTCCTGTCTGTAGCAGACCCTCCTGTTAATTCCATCTTCTCTTCTTTTTCTTTCAAGATTCCAAGTTACGTTCTGAAATGTACTTCAAATCTCACTGTACTACTTTAGTCTTTCCTTTATGCAGCCTATTAAGTGTGGAAAACTTCAGGTTTAATGCTAAGTAGTTGGTTGTTAGCTTCTAGGCTAATTAATTTACCCTAAATGAAAGAAAGAGAATTTTCTTAACTTAAAATACTTGTCTCTCTTTTCTGAACTTCATCCTCAATGGATTCACTTTACAGATTTATTTTTTTCACTAATTAACTCCATTGCCATTGATTTTTCCTCAAAGAGCCCCGTGGCTGATTATCACAGAAACAAAGTGCAATGAAGTACATTTCTAAGGAATTTGGATTTATTGATTATATGGACAGCAACCTTCACACCTGGCTTGTGAAAGCAATCCCTATTCTGACCACAAAGCCAAGTTTTGCTCAGGAACATTGCTGTAGTTCCATTTAATTTTTCAAACAGGTGCCAATGGCACCACTCTCTTGAGGAAAAAAGACTTCATGCTTTCTCAGCAATCATCAAATCAGTGCTAATAAGTACATTATTTTTCCCAGGAGATGTAAAGTAGCTAAAGTAAAATTTTCATTCATGAGAACTTAACCTAGTCACATACTGACAGTATTTGCAGTATTCATGTGTATAACATAAAGAAAAGACCTGACAAACCTTAATGTGCAGACTGCTCAGTATCAAAACAAATAGGCAAATATTGCATAAAACCAGAAATGTGCGATTCAAAACTTCTGGTCTGGGTGCAAAATTCTTGACGATCTCCCTACCAATGAACATATGTTCCACAGATTAGTTCAGTACCCAGCTGAAGGCCAAATTAGTCCCAGTGGATTACTCTTGCAGCATTTGCTCCCATCAGCAACTTTTATGCTTTGTGTTAGGAGATTTGGCCATGGTTGGGTAAGTCATGATGACTTCAGTGGAAATTTGCAGGAGCTCATCAGTACAAAGCTACTAGTACCTACCTACCAGTACTACTGGAGCAGAGACTCAGTGGAGCAACTTGGCAAAAATGGACCTTACTCCCTGGTAAAACTCACCCTCCTAAGAGCAAGCCACAAGGGGTGTATGTGACATCCAGAGGGAGGATGGCTTGGGCTTCTCGTGTCAGTGAGGTGAACTGCAACAAAAGAGTGGTGGTGGCAGATTTGTTCTCATAAATCCTTTCTAAAAGTAAGGCATGTAGGGGGAGTGTCTTCCATCAGGGAGAGAGAACTTGGGAGGGAGAGGGTGAATTCCTCCATCCTAAACCCTGAATGGTCCCACCAAGGTGTCTGTTTGCTGGAGTTGCCTACCAACAAATGTAACTCTGAAAAAAACATCAAGCTTGTTGCAAGATGGTAAATAAAACCAGCCATTTAATAAAACCAATCCATTTTACTATAATAAAATACATCAGGTATGGGATATTTTATGAAAATGTTTAATTCAACTGTTTCTTTGGAATGTAGTAGTCATAGTTTGGAAATTTAAGTTACAGTTCAGTTCTATGTGATTTTTTAATGCTACTCAGTGTCTGAGAGTACAAATGTCATTTAAAGTTAAGGCTTTGCTGTTCATTTTGAAACAATTTACAAGTGTCATATTGTCATAGAAAATAAAAATTTCTGTAAAAAAAATTTGCACAAAGTTTTATGATGGTACAAAACATGAAGCAATAATATACCAGTAAAATGAAATCATTTTACTACAGAAGATTTTTATAGTTTTTCAATAAAGAAAAAAATATGTTATTTTACACTTTAAAAATTATGAAACAATCTAAAACAATATAAACTGAACATTTTGTAACACTGCCTTTACAAATTAATAACTTTATAAACATATAATTTTCTTAAATATATTTATCAGTGCAAGATACTTTTCAATGTAAAGTTGCAGTATCATTTTTCCTTTATTGAAGGGCAACTTTCATTCTCTTACCTTCAGAGAAATCAAATCTTCAGTGCTAGATCCTCATTATTATAGTAAGGTCTGAAGACCACAAAAGAGATTTCTTTTACGTTCCCTATTATTAGTATGTTAAAAGAAGAAAAAAAACCACCAACCACCATCTTTACTGTTCAAATAGGTAAAGACCAAGAGACCAAGGTCCAGAATCTATTGAAAAGCATGGGAATATTTCAAAAGGTTTTGGCCTTGGGCTTTCAGTGGGATTTTATCTTCAAGGCAACGTATGCATGTAACTCACAGCCGGGTTAGTGGACTAGAAGTTTCCTTCAGCTAAGAAGAACAGACCCTAACACCTGAATCATGTGGTGGTGGTTGGTGTGCTGAAAACAGTTTTGAAAATTCATTTTTTCTTTGGGTTAATTAACTAGCTGCTGCGACAACATTATGGTCAAATTACACTTGGATACAAATGAAAATTTTGACTCTGCCAAAGAGAGTTCATCACTTGGGACATTTTGTGGGCTCACCTTTAGGCTCAACTTTCAGGCCTTAGCTGCTCTGTCTTACCTTATGGAGGACCTGGTCTCCAGACCCTGGGGTAGCTCTTCCAATTCAGGTATCTAAATGGGTGTTTGAATATTCATTATAGTCTCTGCCTTTAGAACTCATTTGAAGTAGCAGTTGTCCACTGTTTTTTCAATGAAATACTTTTGGTTTCCAAACTCATATTTTAATTTCCAATTACCCTCCCTATTCTTCAATTTCTAAGTTACTGGTGGATTTTCTACATGCTTTGTGGGTTCTGTTGCCCTAGTAATGCAAGGTTGAATTAGCCCTTCTTTAGTCCTAATCCTGGACTGGCTCCTTCCTTGCTCTACTACAAAAGCAATTTTGGAAAACATTAACTCAGAAAGTCCCAATCAGTTCCCTGACTCTATCAGGGGATTCAGCGAGGAAACACGAGTTCAGCACTTTGCAGGAGGTTCCTTTCCCCGTGTTTTCACTGGTTTTATCTGCTGGTTGGTAGATACCCAGGGGAAGGTTAAAGCTGCCTTTTTCCTCCCCAGTTATGGCTGTGCTGTGTGTGGGAGCCCACTGAAATCCAGGGGCTCCCCTTGCATCTGTGGGAGGAGAGTGATCCCTCTGGGCCCCTGCCCTCTGTGCACCCTGGAGGGCAACAAGATCTTGTTTCTTTTTACCCTGTTGGACCAGCTGCATAGGCTGTTGAATATTATTTGTCCAATAATATTTGCCCTAAAATATTAAGAAATTGCCACATAATTGTCAAACATATTTTTCTGACAGCTTACACTACTCAGCTCACTGAGTTGTCATTATCTGCAGTTCTGGTCAAACAAAAACCTCCTGGTATGCCAATGGGATGTATCAGGATGGTAAAACATATCCTACATACACTGTGGGATTTAATTCTGCTCTCAGTACTCATGTGTAAGCCCAATTAGCATTGATTAGCATGAAAATACATGTTTACTGAGAGAACAGAACTCTGGGTTCAGGTAGGGGCAGGAGGAGGAAAGTTTCTCATTTTAAAGGTAATGCTGTATGGGAATAATTTTCCCTCGTGTAATTAACAGGAAAGCTGTTCAGGATAAAAGAGATGTTTCATGACTTCAGGAAAAAAGATACTGTCACTTTATGCTGTTAAGAAGAAACCCAAAGTTCGACTTTGGAGGGTAAAGTTAAGAATTTTCCCTTATTTTTTATCACAAACTCTAATAAAATCCTTTGCCATTACCAGCAAGTTAAAGCTGCAGTTTTCTTTCCTTGGCAATGGCAAATGCTTATGCAAACTACTCAGAGAGAGGAAGAGAGAGAGAAAGAGACAAGAAAGGGAGAGAAATTTTACATTTGAAAATACATTCTATATGAAAGAACAATAACAGGGGCTATTGCAGCTTTATACAAAAGGGTCAAGAGACATGAAGTTGAAATACAGAAAGCAGAACAATTGAGCCATGTTGTCAAATGTGATCATTGCCTTGCTGAGGCTGCTTTCTTACACTAAAATATACTTTTCTTTTAGTCAATGAGCCACCAGAATATGATTAGAGACAAGGGTGCAACTGCTGAGAAGCAGAGCTGGAGTTAATGTTAACACAATGAGAAGCAGTACAAACAAAAAGGCACTTGAGAGGACATACACTAGCCAGTGCCAAGGACTTTTTGTTTCGTTTTTAGGCAGTACACTTGGTTACCAGTTGTGTCTGATGATGGCACATACTCTTTTATGGAGTTCACAAGCACAAAATTTAGTACAACACTGAAAAACATCAATAAAATTTGACTGTATTGCTTCGTAAACAGAGCTGACACACTATATTGGTACTGATGCAGCAGTACTTTCAAAAACATCCTAACCCTTCTTTGCCTATGCACAACACGAGCAATTATACACAGATACAGGTGCAGGAGTCCACTAAATTGCTGTTACTCCAATATTTTCTGGGCACTGAGCTACAGACAGCATGTCCATCCAAAGGACCCCACTGAATAAATTTTGTGACAGCATCTTGGATTTTGCACAGTAAACCCAAAATTATCCATTAATGGAAAACAAGAGAGGGAGAGAAAGAAAGACAAAATGAACTCTAAATCAATCATACTTGGTCTCAACACCAGCGTTTGATTATTTCAAATAAAACCAACAGAAAAAGCAGACTGTACATGATTCAGATTGTTAACACAAATTGTTGTCCATGTTTATCGGTTACACACTCATTGAAGCTCCTGAGAAAAGCTTGGCTCAGTGTCATCAATGCACTTTTCAGCCTGTACAGTAAAAGAAGATCAACAGTTCCCCAGCACGACCGAGCTATGTCCTTCCATCCCGATTCTCTGAAATGTCTCCAGTTGCTTTATACCTTCATGCTTCCGAGTATGAATTCTGTGTGTTTAGTTTATCTTTTTTCAGTTTTACACCATCAACCAGTTCAAAATTGTAATTCTCCAGTGCAGACAAGTTCCTCTCTGACATCCCATTGTGCCAACAGGCACAGTACAGGACAACTCCACAGATGGCTCCTAAAAGCACCCCGAGGGCACTCATGGCTATGATGGTAATAAGGATTGGATCTAAGGTCTTCAGGACATTGCCTGGTTTCCTGGAGATGTCATCATCATAGTCATCACCTGTATTGTATGGAGGTGTAAACCCTGAAATGGAGTAAAGAATTGCGAAATATTCAGAACTGGTTCTAGTTAGTACTTTATTTGATGAGTTGGAATTTTGGAGAAAGGACAGAAAGTTTTTTGACATAAATTTCTACATAATTTGAAAGCCTAGCATCTTGGAGATAGTCATAAATAGCGAAAAACTATAATGTGACCCAAATAGTTGTTGATTTTTTTCACACTGTTCTCCAGTCCTTGCATCTGCTGCTTGTTAGTGAGGGTCTGATTCTGCCTTGGATTAAGTGGGAGTCTTGGGAATGAATAACCAGACTTTTTGATTATATTTCGCCAGCTTGCAGTATTTAGCTCAAAAATGTTAATTAAATCTTATTTAGCTCAGGCTGAATGTTTATAGCCTTAGACATTGGTTTGGAACCCCTAGCTGGTTTACATCCGTCTCCACTTCACTGACTTCAGGATTGGTACTTGAAATGGAAATAGTGACAGAACTGACACAGAAGAGCCCTCTGCCCCCTTGTGTAAACACTCACTGGGTATTGTAACATTTTCCCTCAACCCTTTCAGTTTATGAAATAGATCCAATAAGCTTGAAAACTCTGCTAATCATTGGCAGGAAAATCCAAAAAGCCTTTCTGGACAAACCTTGCTTTCACTGAAATCAATGATGTTGACTGTAACAGGAAAAAATTGAAGTTCATTGCCTTATAAATGCAAGTATATTTTATTGGGACAATATGAAAATTATGATCTATTTAATGATCCGTTTACAGCTATCATCATTGGAAATGATAATGCTTTGGTAGACTGGTCATAAAATGACATTTTCAGCCAGGTCTGTGAAACAATTAGCCTAAGGAGTATCCAGCCTAATTACCTAGACACTGCATGGGTCATAAATCATAAGATATAATGATAGCTGTTTCTTCAGCTGTTGACAAGCCTTCTAGATAACAAAATATTAAGAGGCCATAGTGTGCATGCATATATATATATATGTATATATATATACACAATGTAACAAATGATGCATATAAAATCAGAAAGGTTTGAGACAGGTATAAATAATAAAAAGCCCATAAGCTTATAAGACACAAAAGAATAAAACTATTGCATCCTTCAAATAAATGTAAGCCTTCTTAGCATCTGTTCTAGATAAAACAAAAAACCTTAATACAATATTCAGTTAGAGAACCAATCTAAACATAAGTAGAATACACAAATTTGCATGAAAATATACTTTAGAATTATTTCCTTTTAATAATAACAACAGATTTTTTACCTGTTTGATTACTTTCTGGGTCTTCTTCATTTATTTCATTCTCCACATCAGTTGATTCTAATGAAGCAAAGAGAATTGACATTGATTATTAGGGTTACAAACACTGATTGACTATCATGCTGGCAATAATGGTATTGCACATTTTCCTGTGTCAGAGCACCATTATGTTAGCTTGACAGTACTGCTCATTATGATGGGCTCTGAAAATTAATGGAGAGAAAAGAAAGAGGAAAAAACTCCTCTCCACCTAGTCTTGGCACAGTTTTAGTTATCAGCAGGGGTTTCCCATGCCTCAGAAAGGGAAATCAGTGTGATGAATTAGCATCTCATTCATTGTATTTACAAATTTGGAGCCCAATTCCATAACACTTCATCAGCATAGACAGAGTTAATCACAAGAACAGTTTCACTCACTGCAGTGAGACCACTTGTGTTTGGGCTTCCGACTGAGCTCCCTTAGGCTTCAGCTCCCTTAGGCCAAATTTTTTTCTCAGCATTCCATTTGAACAACCAAAACATATGAAGGTAGAAATGAAGTTACTTTCTTCTCTCATTGTGGAGTCAGGTAAATACCATCACTGTGTTCCCAGCACCCTTCTTGGCACTGAGGACATAGAAGGAGGACCAAGCTATGTATCCTGCTTCTCTTTCCTGGGAATTGTCACTCTGGTGGCATATGATGAACCCCAGGAGATGGACTGTGTGATAAAAAGAGACTGTGCAACCTTTCCATCTTGAGGTGAGATTATCCTGTAGCTAAAATCTGTCACATTACCCTCAAAAAGATATCAGCTACAAAACATGAGGAACAACCTCTGTTATTGCTATCAGTTGTGTTGTAAACTTACATGGTATAAGTTTACATTTGTAGTGCTGAGGGTTCTCATTTCTATCCTCTCTCCTACATAAGTCATTGCTTCATCTCCATCATGAAGGACAGGGTTCAGTTGCTTGTGTTTATCTGGGGTTGCTGCTACTAAATTACGTGCAGTATGCAACGCACTTGTGATCAGCAGTGACTGGAATAACTCAAGACTGGCCAGAAATAAAATATCTCAAGTAGTACCACAGGAATAGCCTTGCTTAGATGTGGAAAAGGCCATGTTCTAACATTAGTTCATGTCCCATGTATCTAGGATGTGAATCCCAGCAATCTAAGAATTACAGGGCAGCAGAGGAGAGAGCATAGGCCATTTCACCTTATCTGTGTATCTTGTAAGTGTCCTTTAAAATAGAATTCAAGTAGGTCTGGTACTAAGTGATGTAAAAAGAGTGAAGAAATAAAACTGAATTTTGAGCATTAGTTAAAACAGGGAAGAGCATTAGGAAAAGCAGAGAAATTTAAAAAGGGTAGCAATGTAAAATATAAGGACAGATGACAGAATGTCAACATTTTCTGACTCATGTCAGTAAGATGCCAGTTCTGATCCAAAAGACAACTGATGCTGTGGTGCTGAGGTAGCACCAGTGGCACTTACTATGAATAAAGCTATGGGCCAGATCATAATGTTTTAGGTGCAAAACTTTTTATATAGCCAGTAAGTATCCATCCCTCTCTCACAGATAAAAACAGCTATTAAAACACAATAAATAATGTTTTGGAAGAGATTTCTATATATTTTCTCTATTCATACTTACTTCTGCAATCCTCTTGTGCTACGTGATTGTCAATTTTAATATCATCCACAGCAATTCCTCCAGTTCCTTTTCCAATTTCTCCCTCAATAACCACCTGGCAAAATAAGATAAGGTTCACATTGTTTTCCTGTTAATAATACAATTGCAACATTCAGGATATCTTAGTTGTTAACACATATATTCACTTGTCATGATGCTACATCTACATGTTCTTTGATCATGGCCTGCCAATTTGCACTGTGAGCCTTTATGAGTTTATTTCTGCAAATGTGAATTTATATAATGTCATAACTTCACTGAAGACTTTTACAGCTGCAGCAAAACTGTGGCAAGGATGTAGTTTTGTGACATATGAGAAATGATTTCTAAACTCTTTATTTGGCCTTCAATAACAAATGCCCTGTATCACTGTCATCTGAGACATCATGAAATATATCACTATTATTACTGTCACAGCAACAGTACCTCATCTGTAGGAATAATACTGTCTACATAAATCCTTCAGTGACATTTTCTGCTACGGTGCATGAAACATGACCAGCAAAGTCTTACTGGCCTTGGCTCTGTCGTTTCAGTGGGAGCAGCCAAGCTCACCTGGTAGTGTTTCACTGACTTATGAAGAAGAACACGTCCTTCCTTCCAGCAGTTCGCCTGATGCCCACTCAGGGTCCACAGCACCTGGTCATATTCATCTGGCTTTTGGTACCGCAGTTTGATCTTCAGGGTGCCAACATGTGCACCCGACATGTGGTACCAGAAAGTCATGCAGTGGGCAGAGTTCTGTGAGTAAATCACTGGGCTCAGCAGTCGGGCAACTTTTCCTTTCTGGCTCTCGTCAGCTTGTGAGTAAATGAAATTGCCATCTCCTACTGTGACAGAAGAACTGTGTTAGGAACAGCAAACCACTTTCATATTCCTTGTTTATCTAAGAAGCCCCAGCCACCTCCAATCATTTTGCTTTCTTTCCATGTTGATGGGTCAAACCTCACAACTCAGGGAGTTGGAGGTGTTGGTTTGAGAGCTCTAGGAAAGCTGATGTGCTCTCAAGAGCTTATTTCTTTGGGCAGAAGATCACCGAGATGTTTTGTGCTGAGAGTGAACTGTAACATGTTCACTACATGGCACACACAAGGCATTTTGCTCAGGGAAGGAGGCAAAAGGTGTGACAGCGTACGCTCAGTTAGTCAGCCTATACCTCCTGGAGAGAGCCAGCCCTAGTTCAGCAGGCTAGACAGAAGCTAGCCTGCTGAATATTTTTTTCCCCCCTATTTTTCTATCTTACGGCAGTATCAACTTGTTCTGCTTCCTCGACAGCAGTGTATGTTGTTTCCAATTTTGTTTCTGTGCAGAGGGCAGCACAACACGTGCAGACTTCATAAAAAAATGGTGATAGGGAAATCAAAAGGGAGGAAAAAAGAAAAAGGATCACAGCATTAGGATGGCTGTCTCAGTTGGAAGACCTAACTCTGTCCAGATTTCATTGTAACACGTATAATTTGAAGTGATGTACAGCATATCCGGCTGTCGCAAAGCCATTGCTGTTGGACAACAATTATGGGGAATTTCTTCAGATTTATACAAGTGCAGCAGAGAGCAAGACGTGCCTGGGAATTGCTCTTTTGGTTCTCTCAGCATACAGGGTGGCCCTGATGTCTAATGGCAGGGCTGAGGGGCTTGTCTGGGACAGCAGTGCTGCTCAGACTGCTTGTGGTCTGTGCTCATACCCACTCCCCTCACTCTGTACCTGTTGGAGGGGCAATAGCAAACTCAGCAGGTTAAGGTGCCCTTACAGTGGAAGGAAAACTTTGTCAGGTATTTAAAGTCAGCACAGTAAGCAGCGAAAGGGGCTGCTTGTAAGACTTACTGAGGCTACAGCTACTGGATCAAATACGTCTTCTGCACTACTAGGACCCATCGGAAACTACAAAATCTCATTTGAAGATTATAATTTCTTCATCTCTTGATGGAAGATAGGTTCAGTCCTTCTATAATCCTTGGTGGCAAAGGGCAGATAGCTCTCATTTCCAGAATATTATTGCAGTGCTAGGTCAGGAACTCTGTCTTCATTGTCTTAATTAGAGCTTTACTTATGCATGCCTTTTAGATTTTGTCAGTCTCTGGCTAGCATAGCTTTTAACCTCCTTTCAGTGTCAGATCCTACTGAGCCATTTCACTTTACATCAATTTTTCCACCATTACAGCCTTCACTTCAGCTAACTGCATTTAGTTAATTTGATGTCATTTATTTGTACAATGCCATTTATAGTCAAAGTATTGTAAGTTGTTTTTTTTTTTTCCCTGAAACTACTGTACTTGTCTTAAAATTCAATTTAAAGTGTCTTAGAATTTTAAAAGTCCAATTTTATCTAATTTCCTTGTCATTCTCATTAGGCAAAGGGGTTGCAGAAGTGGGAAGGGGGATTAATCTCAACACATTTGATTAATCTACACATGTGCAAGAGAGAATACTAAAGAAAGAGGCTGTGCAGGTCATGTAGTGCCCTCCCTTCTCCACTAGCCAGAAGCATATTTATTGCCTAATTATGCAAAGCTATGAGTTAAGATACTACAAAACGGACCAATCAATTTCACAGGGAAAACCATGTGAGCAAAGGGATGGCTATAATCTCCAGCTCCTGATGGAGAAGAGGAAGGCATGGAAATACATCCACCTGGGATATTTCACTTAAAAGACCTCTACATATTATGAGTTTAGCTCACTTTCCTCTGGTTTTGAAAGGCATATTTACATTAAACACAACCACCTCTTCCCATGTGAAATGGCTAAATCATAAACTCATGATTACCTGTGTGGTCTTGAATCGGACCAGTTTTGCTGGTCAGGATTGCCCACTTTAAATCCACCTGGTTGTCATGCTCCCAGTGGCACAAAGTCTTTTGGGATCCCCAGCCAAAGGCACAGTTGAAGTTGTATAGTGGCAGCTCTGCAGGGGAAGAGGGAAAAGGAGAGAAGAAATGTGATTAGCAGTTGCATAATTCAGATTTTGTACTTCAAAACTGAATGCATGCATTTGGCCACCAACAGAGCCATTCCTACTTGAAACTCTGAGGAGCTCTAGCAAGAGCAGCCCTGCTGGGAAACAGATGAAGAATGACTATTTCTACTAAATGATGTGGTTGTTTCTTGTCTCCTTACGATCCAAATTTTGGGGTTATATTAATTCTTCTGTTTTGCCCATATTAGCTGATAACTGTGCTGTAACATACATGACTCAAAAGGAAAGCTGCCTTATGTTGCACAAGGCTGTGCAGAAATACTAACTGAATGTCCTTGACAGGAAAGGATTTCTGCTGAAATGTATACTACATAGCTTCAGAAAGGAACTTATTTCAGAATCTTCCAGACAGTTGAGTAGGCCCACAAGATGGCAGCATTGAAATGGACAAATCGAGACAGAAAAGGGACAAATGTGGCTGATTGCCAAATGAACTCAAAATAAGCTTCAAAACAAGCTCCGTGTAAAACAAGGGAAGTCTGGTATTATGGTCAGGATGAGATCATATCTTGTTTTCAGCTTCTCTTCAAATCTGCCCAAAGGTTTAATACATAGTAACTTACTTTCTTCATTAGAACTTGGAATTTGAGAGGAAAGATTATACAGAGATAGCATATGAACCCCTTGCAATTCTTATTTTCAGAAGCAGTTTGAAGTCTGGGCTTTTGGTTCCTACCCTATTGGCATGAACATTTACCTCACCTTGAGTAATGACAACTCCCAGAAAAGCAACACCCTTCCCACAGCAATGTGACCAAATCCTGAAGTCTTTTCTCAGGCATGATGCACGCCTCATTAAAGCAATAACTTAGGTTTGCTTTAATGGGATGTTTTGTGCAAGTATGAACTAAGAACAAAGGACTCTGTGCTCCCATCAGTATCAGCTCTAGGGGAAGAACTGTGTTATTTTGCTTTCTTGCCCATTATTTAAAAGAGCCAGGAAAGATAATGCGGCCCCTTGAATGTGTTTTGTTTTTTGTGGGAAAATATGAAGAAATATGGGAAGTGTGTTGGGACCTGTGGCTGGCCAGAGCTTTGAGGTGGAGCTGTTCCAGTCTGAAGAAGCAAAGACCTCCAAGTAGTGAGCTGCCTAGGGAAGGCTGGGAAGGCTTTTGAACTCACAACCCAGATTTTAATGGAAATTAAAGCAAAATAATAATTTTATCAACACAGAGAAAACCTCAGGTGAGAAGGTTGAGACAGAGTGGATATAAAAAGGGTTCATCTGTCATTCTCTCCTTGCCTGCTGTGTCCTTGTTCAGAGGGTCTTTGCTCCCAGACACAGTTTAATCTCAACTCACTGGATTCCTGCATCACAGCCACTGTGCCCTCTCCCCTCTGGCCCCTAAAAAATTTCTTTCTGTCAGCACAGAGGTCTGAGCATATGGCAGCTCCTGCCCCTCTCCTCTGCCTGTCAGTACCTCGGCTGTGCTTGCAGCATCCCTCGTGCTGAGCCCTCATTCTTTGCTCCTTCCTTTCATCTGCCTCCCCCTCCCTCCCGCTGCCCTCCAGAGGGGTCTACTCCACATTGTCACGAATACAGCATCCTAGCAGGGAACAAATGAATTAAACAGATAATGTCTGGCACAGGAATTCAATGTGGAGAAAACGTGTTTCCTGGAGGACTCTGGGTCTTTCTAGGAAAGGGGCAGATCGCAGTGAATAATCTGTCTGTGGCTCAAAATGTTGAAGAAGCAGAACCCAGTCTGTGCACACATGAGTGCAGGAAGGCAATCCATTATGTTTCTTTCTTCAGTATATCTTTTTTTTTTTTTTTTTCTAGACAATGGAGCCATGATCAAAGACATCTTGCCCAAAGGGGGACATCTGAAAATCAAGGGGAGTTTTTAAAGAAACAGAGTGACATTGAAATGAATTAAGGGGTTTTAAATTTGTGAAAAATAGTCTTTCATTGTCAAGGAAGCCTGGGGAGAGCTATATTGCATGGCTTTGACATCAGAGCCATGAAACAGAACTTTATAAAGGTCTTGGAAAACGTAAAACAAAATTAATCTTATTAATCCCACAGGATTATATCATGCAAAGCTAGTGATAGCCTGTGTGGTATTCAAAGCACAAGAAAGAAGAACAGTGGTAGATAGATCACATCAATCTGAAGATATCACACACCATAAATGAGCACAAAGCAGAAAGAAATTGAAAGGACTGGTATTGTTCAACTTTGAATAATAATAAATAGCCGAAGAGACAGCAGAAGTATGTAAATGGGTGAAGAATCCAGAGAAGGAAGATTACAATATTCTGTTTTCTTCATTTCATAGCCTGAGAACTGTGAGATATCTATTGAAGTTCAGTGTGGATTAAAGGAAAAAAATTCTTATATGATGTGAGCCGATACTTGAATGCTGCTAAGGCTGAACACAATTCAAAGAGAACTGGACACTGAAATGGATAAGGAAATATCCAGAATTTAATTGTTAATTCCAAAGAGCAAGGAGTGACAGAAGCCTTTTGCTTCATGGTCTGAAGCCAGCTCTGAACATTGAGATTAGAAGGAGAGTTTCAAAGCTGAGCTAAATTTCACAGCACCATCTATTAAAGAATTTCTTACACTTTCATTTGAAATATATAGTGCAGGAAATTGGCGGATAGCCTAAGTCTGATATGCTTTGGCCATGCCTGTGTTCTTTTGGCTTTGGACTCAAAGAGAGCATGGTGTAGCATAAAAATGAACTTAATTTCCATGCAGAAGTTAATGATAATCCCCTGAAATCAAGCAGAATTTGACCAATAACCTGCTTGTTTTCTTAAAAGTTATTTAGTTAATATGTTCCTTAGACGATCACAGCAACAGGACTGAAGGTCAAAGGCAAGGCATTTCAGAGTGGTTTTATTGTGTAGGTTCCCTAAACATGCTATCTCTTACTGTCTGTTCTTTTGTCTCTTCCAATGCTTCTCCCAGGGAATCATAAAAAGAAAAAACAGACCTGCTAGTCAATTAATAATAGACACTTGTAGCATTAGGATGGGTTCACTAGGTCTACAGATGACAGAGCTGCCCCAGAAAAAGACAGAACAGCTCAACACTAGTTGAACCAGTTGAATAGTTCAACCAGGGAGCTGATGCAGTAGCCCAAAGTGAGCTACAGACAATCTGTTCTCTTCTTTGTCCTTGAACTATACCTCTGGCAAATCTGGTAGAGGGAAGAAAAGTAGGGACAAGCAGCATTTAGTGGGTCCCTCTGTAGCATTGGCTCATTTCCCTGCTAGCATAACTCTCCTGCCAATAAGATGATTGATCTCTGGTTTGTGCATATCAAGACAATGAAGAAAACCATCTAGTATGTAATCAAATAGCAGTGGTTTAGATGAGAATCTGAGAGGGAGGTGTGACGAAATCCCATATGGCTTTTTCTAAATGTAGGGTACGTGATACTGAATTAAAACAGACTTATCATCTCAAAGAATAACCAACAGCTGTACTTCTTGACCACATCTTGCTCACAGCTGGAACCATTACTGCACATGAACAAGAAAGTAATTTGAAAATCTAGTTGAGTGAGTTTCTTGCGAGTCCATTAATCTTTCATGGCCCACGGACTCTGATATAATTTTAAAACTCCCCCAACAAGAGGCAAGAAGGAGCATGATGGCATTAAATATGCTATGAAAATTCTCTACAGGATGCTTTTGCCAAAAGGTAAATCAATATTAAAATGGGAAATTACAAACATAATTTGGACCACTTCAAAGTAGTATATTGGGTCTGATTTGTATTTGCATTTCACCTCTATACCATCTATGCTGGCAGCATAGAATTACCTTAAATGAGAGTAAATGATAATTTAAACTGCTTTAATATCCCTTTCTTGATGCAAAGCCATCCTACCATAAATGAGACTCAGATCTATTCTGTATTTAAATGATTTCTTAACATAGATTTTAACCTCAGGATTTCTTAGTTATATTTTTCTGAAATAGCTATTACATGTATGAAACCCAAGATATTTTAAATTTTGAACAGTCTTCCCTACAAAGGGCTTAGCTTACACGCTGAGAGCACATAATGTAAATAAACAGCTTGCTTTATATGTAAATAGCTAAGAGTCAAGTATTTCAAATAGTCCTTTGGAACTGAAAAAGATATATTCAAAAAGACTAGATGTTGGTGAGTCTTAGGACTGAGACCTGAATGGTATTTACCTTGACAGACAGATTTGCTATAGACACCTTTTTAGTTTTGAGGAGGAAAGTAGGTAGATCTTTTCTTAAAAAAAAAAATCCAAACCTTTTAACATTAGCAATTTGAAATCAGTATTCTTTTTAATTTTCTTTTAGTTCCATTCCCTTGAAACTAACTGCAAAAGTCTCCTTGATGGAAAGCTTGTTTATACACAGAGGCTTTTCAGCTACTTGTTCTTAACCGCTTCCATAGTGTAAGAAAGCTGGCTGGAATGCGATAATCTCAGGCTTTGACACACACAAGGATATTAGTCTGGGCTAATAAGATTAGGGGTGTTTGCAGGCTTGAATGCAGGCAAGAGGAGAGCAGTACATGACATTAGGACCTATTGCAGAAGTACCTGGGCCACAGCAGGTGCTACTACCAAGAGGGGTGGTAAATCTCTATCCCCATCCCCATGGCACAGGATGCTGTGGCCAGCACTGGCATGGTGTAAATCAGGTAGGGCTACCTACAACTGACCTGGAATAGCTCTTTGACTTGGAGCTCACCATGTACCCCAAGGTGTATCAGCATCTCAGGGTAAACAAGCCTGTAGAGTGAATTAAGGCTGAAGCTGAATGCTCAGTTCTTGGTGTGTTAAATTCATTCCTTGTTGAGACTGAGAATAGCTGAAAGAACTGGAGTGAACTGATCTTCAGCCAGTTGAGGACCAGGGGAGCTGTGTCTGTAACTTCAGGGACAGCTTTAACTCTGTTATTCATGCTTGTTGTAGAGGTCCCTGCTGCATGGCCCCTCCCTTTGAGATGCTGCCTTGTGCCAGGCAGGTCCAGCAGTGTCCCTTCAGCAGAAGAAAATGCTTTCACCACCTTCATGCCAGTGGGCTTTCCCCATATTGAGTGAGGGTAATCTCAGTTCATTTTTGGGAGTTTTCTGGCAGCTTTTCAGTGAGGGATTATGAAGCAGCTGGAAACCTTTATGTCTTAAACTGGAGATTCTGGAAACCTTATTCTTATCTATTAGCATCTGACTGATCTTTGTCTATGATCTTTTCAATGTGCTGCCATGTGGGAGCCTGGAGCCTGGGATGTGAACTTGTCCCTTATTCCCCGGAAGGAAACAGTTCCTACCAGCACAATGCAGGGAAGTAGCATGGGCATGCCCTGAAGGGAACTCAGAAACTCTTTCAGTAGAGAAAACACTTGGCTCATCATGGAGTAAGAGAAGGTGGTGCAGGAGGGAAGTAAGGAGAGAAATTGAGGATGTTTTAATCTCTGGCAGAAACAGCCAATTTATTGCTGAGGAGTCCCACCCAAGCCAAAGGTGGGACAACCTGCAATTGCAACTGGCACCAGGGAGGAAAACTTGCACACAGGCACATTTGGAATTTGCAATTTGTTTAAATGCAAGAAGGTAGTTAAAAAAAATCTGTAAAAAAATCCTTCATTTCAGCAAAACAGAAAGATACAAGATAATTTCTGACACAAAAATGTGAATGTTCAACTCTGAATCCACTGCACAGCACCCTTTCTTTCCTCTGCATCCCCTACCCTTTCCCAGACTATGGGATCAGCAGCAGCCCTGGAGCCCTTCAGCAGCGCTGGCTGGGGAGGAGCAGTGGGGAGCAGCTGCCCTCCTGGTTCTCACTGCACCCCTGCTCCACAGCCTCCCTCTGCCCAGAAAGCAGGGCAGAGCTTGAACAGTGTATGCTGACTAAGGCAATGGAATGACCCTGGAGATGAATTTTGAGAGGAGTAAAAGCATTTGCCTGTGCAATATCAGAACACAGAGTCTTGAGTGGGTATAATGTCTGAAATAAGTCAGTTCTGTCTCTTAATCAGGTTGACACCACCAGTGTCCTTTAGATTTTTTTTTTTTTTTTTTTTTTTTTTTTTTTTTTTTTTTTTTTTAACTTGAGGCGGGAGTGAATTGTGTCACGTGGCTGAGGAAACAATGATAAACACCTACCCACCCTGTTAATAAATCACTTGCAAGACTGTGCCTGACTGTACTTTAATGGAGGAAATGGGAGTAACTGAAAACTGACCTCTTTACTGCTCCACAAGTATGAATGCAAAGGATTTTAAACTAGTGCTCATAGTTTTTGGAGTCTGGGTTTTCTGCCCAAATCTATTCCCTCCCACACTCCCAGTAAATTGTACAGGATATTAAAAAATGGTATGAAAGCTGTGGAAGCAGCAGGCTAAGGATTTTAAAAGCTGCTAGTTATTGTACTGATTAAGTAAAAAGAACCTGCTGCCAGTGACAACTTGTTTTTCCCTTTTCAAGTTCATGGTAGCAGCTTATGTAACCCCATTTTGAGAATACTTGCTAGAAAACAATATAGTAAAACTGCCAGCTCCCTGGTGGAGAAAACTGGCAAACTTTACTTGTCTTACTTTTGTAAAACCATGGATAAAAATAGTGAGTGGGCCTGTGTGGCTCTGTTTTTGTTTTCCCAGAGTTTGGAAACACACTTTGTGTCAATGACATGCCACGTTTAAACAGAGTGCACTATGTGATTAAGTTAGTTTAATTTTGTTAGCATTTGGCATTTGCTGATGCAGAAGGAAATCTTGTTCTCTGCTGTGTCTACATGTGGATGAAAGGAATAAAATATTTACTGTACAGAGCTGAGAGACCAGATGCTTCTTTACTTCAGAGACTTTTAGGGAATGAGAAGTCAGGAAGTGCTTTAATTCATGATTTTGTCTCTGATATGAAATTTGGGTATAGAATTTATTATGTTTTTAATAAGAATTTTTTTTACCTGGTTGTAATGTATTGTCTATTACAGTTGGCTTTTCTGTATTCAGCACCGTAGTACCACCTGGAAAAGAAATTATGCATATCATGATACATGGGACAGAACAAAGGACACATCAGTCATTAGGAATATCCTATATATAAATCTGAAGTATTACCATGTACATCACTGAGTATGTGAGCTTAAGCATGAAAATATGACAACATATGGTTTCCTTTATCAAAAAAGAAAGCAAGAACTCAGCATTAAATAAAGCTGTATATCTTTGGAGTCCTTACAAACACCAGTTAATTAATGATCACTATGGCCCTGTGGCTGTCCTTGTTTTATAGACCCAAATTTGCTCCAAATCACATGGGAATTCAGCATCTGATCTCCGTAGCACCATTCACCCCTGACATGTTTCTGATATCAGGGACACAAGACCAGCTCACAAGCAAGGTGCATGGGAATTGCCTGACTTCAGGCTAAAGTCTAAGGTAGGTTGCACTTCTGTCTCAATGAGCAGGAGGAATTAAAGACTTCCTCTTTGTCTTGTCCCTCAAGCACAAGAACAAGAGGTGAGTGGGGTCATGGCCCCCTCCTAGGATCACTAATTGATATTTTTAAAATACTTGACTTTTTAAAGGAAGCCTCATATTGACAAAGAAAACAAAAAGTAAATTAGCACAATTATAAATGCACAGTGGGATGCTGATTACCAGTCAATGGCTTTTCTTTTCTCCAGCAAGCAAGTGCTTAAAGCATTATAGAAAGGATGACTATGAAAGCTTTCAATGAGAGTGAATGCCCAAGCTGTATCAGCTTTATGTTCGTGAGAATGATCTGATGGGAAATGCTATATGCCACGCAAATAGAGCAGCGCTGTATGGGGTCCAAATAGAGCAGGAAGGAATCTGGCCTACAGCACAATTACAGCTAATTGCCAGGGAGGTTTCATTGTCATATTAACATATGTGCAAATGCTATTAGGGAAGTGACTCTGTTGTACCCATGAGGATGCAGGCACTACCCTCACAGTGGTAGTGGATAAACGAGGGCAAGGCCCTGATCAAAATCCCTCTGCCCTGCCCTGTTGTCCTTAATGGGTCACAAGATTTACATACTTTGATGAATTTGGAGGAAGAAAAGAATATTTACAATGAAATGATTGGTAAAATCACTCTGTGGATTTTAGCATTTTAAGTATCATCATGTGTGCAGTCCAGTGTTTCTACAGTGTCCAGAACAACTGGACGTGTACTGCTTGAAGTTTCCAGGTGGTGTAGTAGTAGATTATAGCTGAGTGTCTACACTTTTGTAGAAGGACAATGTAGTAACTTTCAATTTTAGCAATTGAAATAGGTTTAGATTCCCAAAAGAGCTGATGCTCAGAAAGGCTGTTGGCTGTTGCCTTGTCCTAGAGATTATAAACTGCTCCCTATGCACAACCTGCAAAAATTGCCAGGGGGAGTTTCTTCTGCTCAATAAGCTTTCCCAAAGGAACATGAGGGATGCAGTTCCAAGCTCCCCGAAGTGCAGAAGCTATGAATGAACAGAGAAGGTGCTTGCATAGATATATCTTCTTCCCCTCACACAACCTCCATCTACATGAAATACATCTCTACCTACTAGGCTTTGCAAGACAGCCTTGAGTGCAGGGTTTTTGCAGGAAGACACAGTGTTTTCTGACCTGGCTCTTTCCTTTCAGAAAAATAAATAAATTACTATGTTTAGTAACACTGAAATCTTTCTGAGATACCTTAACACAATATAGACTTATTTTATCAGAATCCCTGCAAGGCTGTTTTGAAAAAGAATAAGATTCATCTGGGACACTGATTTGAAAAGCAGTGACAGTGACTGTGCAGTGTCTTTTCCACTCAAGAACTGTTTTTCAATTTATGGTTTGTAACATGCATTTACAGGAGACACTGGCAAAGCTCAGAATGGGTTTGACGCTGAAACCACACTTTCATTTGCATCTGCTGGCAGATGTTCTACTTGGCTGCTTCCAAAACCCCAATCTTTAACCTGCCCAATGTCCTCTTGGACAGCTATTGCCAGATTTTAATGCTATTTTATATCATGGGTGTAAGAAGAAATAAACATATGAGATAAGCACACCAGGCAGCAGTGATGAAGTAACTTGTGTCACTGTGCCCAGATATAAGCTCAGTTACTGCAGATGTATAGATCTCCTACCAGAAAGTCTCATCAAACAGTCCCAGAGCTTTGTGGAGCAAGTGACCTCTAAGAAGAGATCAAAACCAGTGATGCAGTGTCAGCTGCAACAGTGGGAAAACATGAAAACTAGCAAGCTTCCTCCTTTCCAGCTGCAGACCGTGTTATGTCTTTCTCTCTGATTTTTCTGCTAGTGATGGCAGCTTGGAGAACATCAGCCCCCCTTGTGACTGTAATGCGGTGGTTGTGGGGAAGCTCAAGGGAATATTTCTGTCCGTGTATGTGTGAGCATATTTTGATGAAACAAATTTGCTTTGATGATGTCTGGGAAAGGTTTGGGGCTGAGATTTGAGTGCCTATACTAAATTTTAGATACGGAAGCATATATGTATCTTGAACCTGAAAAATATTTCATTTTGAGTTCTTCAGTCTCAGACAATAAACCTCAAAAGGTTTGTCCAGCTTTTTTCATAATAAGAGGAAGTTTGATTAGGACATTTGATTAGACACAATTCCTGCTCAAAGAAATTGCCCTCTCTTCCAGCTAGTCACTATGATTTGCTTCAAAAATTACATAGCTGAGAAAACAATCACAAGTATTGTCATATGCAAAAGGCAGATGCCTATGTTTTGACAGCACTGACAATACAAACTGCATACCAATGCCCACTTATGTTGAGTGATTAAATCAGTGCAAACGTTTAGCTGATAACTGGTGATGGATATGAGCTACAGTGAAGCTGCAATGGAATGAGGATGGTTTCTGCACCTGTCAGTTGGTAGTCATCACCTGTGCCACTGTGACAGTTTGCCTGGTCGTCATCACATTCATCCACGGGTTTGCCTTCAGAAACAGTAGGGACAGCAGTAGGAGCTGAAACAAAACCCAGTCATTCAGTTAAAATGTGCTGGAGAATCAGCATGCAATTGGCACTAATATTTTGATGAGCACCATATGCTGCCTTCATGGGTTGTATCTGAGGAAAGGAGCAACTCTACTTTGCAGGTTAGCTAGTACTTCTTTGCAACAGGACGTGTCTGTTCTCCCTTCTTTCTCCAAGGTGCTCTGCTGTATCTGAGCAAGAGAGCAACTCAAGAGCTTGTCAGCAAAGCTCTGGGCTGTATATTCACTGGCTGATGAGTGTTTCCACCAATGAAGAGCGAATGCCTGGCAAAGCAGAATAGAAGGCTTGGGGTGGGGTTGAAAACCCCATCATTTTATTGCAGGCCAAAGTGTCTGTGAATGGACCTGTACAGAGAAGCAGGAGAGGTGCATTCTTAAAGTGGTAATTCTCCAGCACCCACCACTTTCCTGAAGAAACCTCACTGCAGAGCACTTGTAAGAGAGGAAATCTCTGAGCAGAGTCCTGGTAACAGTGGCAGGAAGGCAGTGTGATGTAGAATCCCTTCGTGCTCAATGAGGAGATCTGAAAGGAGTTTCTTTTGTTTGCATTGAAGTTATAAATAAGACATCAGTGATGTCAGTCATCCTCCCGGCCACCTGCCTGCTTCTCATTGGCGATGACTTTCCGGTAGCTGCTGCATAACCAGTAAAATTCTGACCTTTGTTATTAGAGTTGAAAGCTTGAGAACTGTGCAAGGTGCCAGAAAATATATCTATACCCCAGTATCTGCAAAACACAGCACATCTGGAAAACCATAATGCAGATACTTAAGGTTATGTTTACATTTATTTTTTATGTTGTAAGTATAGTTCTCTGACTTAAGATAACCACTGTGGGAATTCAATCCAAGCTTTTGTCCATTCTCACCTACTGTTATTTTCATTAACAATGTTTTACTCTCATTATGAACTATACAATAATGCATCCCTTCCTTGGATTCTTCTTTGCTCTTCTGCTGACCCCAGAGCCTGCTGGCCACAGAAGATCTTATGCACTAACATCTTGGCCTGAAAATGTCAGGAGGGATGGTAGTTGCTGAAGTAGCTGTATTCTGAGATGAAAGACAGCTCTTTAGGACCCCAACCTAGGCTTTACAGGCACAATCTAGCCCTAGTTAAAGAAACAGGTCTGTACCTACTATGAATTATGCAAAATTTCTGTTACCCACATTTCTTAAAAATCTCCTCTGGGATCTCCCTCTAGCTTTCTGCATCAAGTTAAGTTTCTTATCTTGATCTTTTTGCCCCTATATAGCCTCAAGCTTGCCTACATCTCTGCCATCATTTCATATAACCCCCCTGAGATGCTTTGAGCACACAAAACTTCCCCTTGCTCATTGCTGCTGGAGACCCAATTTCTGCTCCTGTGACTACCTCCATGCTGCTTTTCTCATCTCAAATCCTTTTCTGCTCAGTAAATCTCAAGTGACTTCTCTTCATTCAACCCCCTCCTTAAGATACAGTTATACTACAAAATTTTCCTATTATGCTTCTCCCCCAGGTAAATGGGAATTGACCTCACTTGTCCATGGGTGACCTACAGCTGAGCACCTTTCAAAACCACACTACAGTGGGAAGACAAATGCAAGTAGATGTTTCCCAGGGAAAAAGTCATCCTTGCTGCTGCAGTTTGACTAAAAGTAAAGGTACTTTGACTGGCCAGTCTTCTTTTCTGGTTCCTCCATCTTACTAAGCAATGTATTCTTCTAAGATGGTCCACTGACCCAATTCTAGATGCCTAGGTGGCTACTGCAGCCCTGTGGCTGAAGAACTTGGCCCACAGGTTGTGAGTTTACATAAAGCAGGTGCTGGATTTTCTTTTTTTCTGAGCAAGTAGCACAATAGTCTGCAGGAACTAAATATTCCCACAGGAAATGAAGGCTTCCTGCAGGAACTGAGAAGTTTTTTCAACCTCCCCACTTTCCGGGCTAAGTAAAAAGCACACTTATTCAATCTGGCCTTCACTAAAAAACAACTCAGAACTCATCAGTTCTCACAGTTAATGCATCCCATTCTTCCCCCTTGAGGAAGAAGTCGTGTGAAAGAAATGGAGGCAGAACAGTCAGTTCTGTTAATCTTGGGAGCCTGTTCAGCGACTTCTATAAGAGGTATCATAGGAAACCCTGAATAACATGGTTTGTTATTCTGTGTACTGTTAAGCTGTGTGGTTTACAAACCACGGTACTACACCATCATCCATCAGATAAAATAAAAAAATACACAGTATGATCTCTAGTTACCTATGAAGTTAAACAATTATTGTTGATATAGGAAGAATCAAAGCTTTACTTTGTGTCACACTCCAAGGATAAATGTCCAAACTTTGCTTTTCTTGGTCTTTTACCTCCTACATACTCTTGCAAAATTAAAGGTTGGTAAGGAACAAATAGGCCCCTGTCTGCCCCCAAAAAAAGAATATCATGGAGCCTGCCCAGCCAAGTACTCATTGCCTACTGTAGTGTTATATTTATTGCAGTGCTCCTTCTGTGTTCTCAGAAAACATTTCTTCCAGGGCTGTATCACAGTAACACAAAATATAAGTTCCTGTCTTTATTCTCTCTTAATTGCTCTATGCTTCTAGAAAGTATAATCATAAAGCTGCTTAAGGGAACAGAAAACCATGTGGAGACTATCACCGTGGTTCAACAAAGGAATGGGAGAAAGAATAATACTTGTGCCTTGGGCATATTGAAACGTCTGCAGAGAAGGAACTGATTAGGCCAAGAAACAGCACTAATGGCAGTTATGGACACAAGAGCCCGATGTGCTGCCTCTACAGATACAGCAGTATTCAGCAACAGTAGTCCAAATGGAGAATGTATTTATGAAAATAATAAAGCCCATTCATCTCTAGCAGAGCAATTACCTTCGAGTTCACAGCCCAGCAGCTCCATTCTCAGCCCCAGTCCTCCGTGTGTGGCTCTCTCAGGGTAGACACGGATGAATCTCGTCGATACAGGTTCAAAAGTCCTCAGTTCAGGTGTGTCATAGTTGGTGTTGCCTTCAAAAGTCTGCAAAGCATGACAAATGCAACTTGTTAAAAATCATCTTTTACCCTTCATTCTCAAGTCACTGAATAAGGTGAGTAGTGGGACAGGTTCTAACTGCTTAACAAGTGTCAGGAATTCCTGTTCTAAACAGGAATGGAAAATACATAGTTAAAGCTTCTCAGAAAAGTAATGCATTTCATTTTGCAAAAATTCGGTAGCAATCAATCCATCAGGGTCATAACAAGAGCTAAGTGTTTAATGAGACATGTTTTTAAATGACACTCTGATCTGAGGTTTAACTGGGTGACATTTGCAACACTTCTCAGGGAAAAAATGGCTGAGGTGAAGATTCTGTCACCTTTAAGTGGTTACAATAATAATCCAACCATTCAAGAGAAAATTTCAATCTGATTTCCCCCAGTGATGGAGTTTCACAAGTTGTAGTTATTTCAAAAGGCATAAATTAAACTCCAGGAACAGTAGCTGCAAGAGTTCTTCCAGTGTGCCTGCTATTGAATAAGAATGAAAAGAAAGAAAGAAAGAAAGAGGAAAGCTGCTTCCTGACAAAACTGCAATATAATCTAATGGGAAAGACAGGTCAGCAAATGTACATTTCAGACAAAAATCTCTCCTCTGAGTTGCACTCCAGGTTCTTCAGCCATAATGCAGCTCTCAGTGGCATTTGTTTGATACCTTCAGCTTCTCTTGTCAGTGATCCTTTGCATATAAAACAAGTTCTAATTTGTACTTATAACACCACCTCAGGTGCCTCCACAGAGATGATTGTCCCTAAGAATGAATTAACTTTACAAAGAAACAGTCCTTGCCAAGAAAAGTTTATAATCCAACATAAGCAAAAGGAGCTATTTCACCCTATTTTATGAGAAATAACACAAAACTTTAGAATATCATGTAGAGAAAAGTACTCTAAAGTATAAAACCTGAAAATTTATATAACAAAGAAGTAAAAGTGAAGTATTTTCAACATTTGTTTTCTATGAATTAGGCAAATGCAAAAAAAAAAAAAAAAAAAGTTATTAGAAGTGCTATTTATAAGATACTTCCAACACATAGCTGCAAAGCCTGAAGCCTTCTTCAGGTAGAAACGACCACTATGAGGGTGGTAAGCACTGGAACAGATTGTCCAGGGAAGTTGTGAATGGTCCCTTCCATCTTAAACTGTTCTATGATTCTACAGTTTTCATTGCAGTCCTAAAAGCCTTGCTTGTTTTTACTGTGTACCTCTAATCATGGTCCACAACCCCTTCTGGCTTTTGGTCAGAGTGCCAGTCACAAAAGCCCAATAATGAGGGGACACTACGACCAACTATACTAAAAAAATAATTTCATTATTAATGCTTCTGGTCCTATTTCCTAGGGGAGATTGTACCTTCAAGGTGGTGGCTTCAAGGGGCAATGACTGACCTGGTGTTCTGCCAGTGCTTGGAAGACAATTGTCAAGAATTTACATGTAGGAAGCCTGTCAGATCTAATTAACATGCAATTACACACTATTATATTTGAATAGCAATACAGTGCAAAGGATCAGAAAAGCTAGCTACCATATAGGAGAGAATGAATGCCATTTTATGTGTAAAAAGCAGACAGACACATGTATCTGAGGAATCTTTGCTTCCTTTTTAATAGTAGTCTTAATAGCAACATATAATAATGAAAACTGTTTTATAAAAGACATCAGTACTGGAGTACTGACACATAGACATTAGAATTCAATAGGCATCTAGAGTTATATTGAATCATAATTATATTGAATCATGGTCCTTTGTGGTGCAGAGCTGCCTGTGATTCAATTTTGACTGTTCATTTAAAACACGTACTGATATTCTTTGTGGAGGAGGAGAGAGGAGCATATAGCAAAACTTCACTTTGTGAGTGTCTTTATACAGGTGATGTTACAAATCGCTCTAGTTTGTTAAAAAAGTAAATTATAATAAGTAATAGCTAAACAAAATAGCTAAACTGGCAAGAGGAAAAAATATTTTCAAAATTAAAAAAAAATTTCAAATAAAAATGGTAGAAAAATTAAAAAAGGTTGTTCCCAATGGAAGGCTAGTCAGAAGTTTTTTGTACCAAAAATGATGAGAGGAGGTATCAAAAAACAAAAAAAAGTCATCAGTAGATAAATTGAAGGAAGAAAGAAATATGAAAGAGAAACATGACTTTATGGAGTAAGCTTCAGTAAGACTATGGAGAAATAATAAAAACTGTGTCCTGAAATGAATATGGGGTTCTACATGGTTGTCTGAGGATTTGAGTGATGTTCACTTCTTTGAGTGTTTGAGCTAGGCTAAAGGGGGAAACTTGCTGCACATTCACAAATAGCAGAAAATGGGTCAGCCACAGAGGCAAGAGTAGTAGCAGTCTTAGTGAAAGGAGCTGCAGGCATGGATGACAAGATCATATTGAGAAACAAGGTGATCTTTCATCCTTTGCACATATTCTGTTATGTTCAGGTTGAAATTGCTCTGTCTTTCCCCAAAATGCTGTTGTTTGTTTATTGAAAGTCAAGACTTTAACCAAGTGAAACGATGTGTTTCATTTCATATAACAGGGTTGTTCCTAATCCACATTCCTGCTGTGCCTCATTGTAGCAAGCTGTCCCATCCAGCTCTACTTTTGTTTAGAAATATTACATTCCATTATTAACATTTTAAATCTCTCAGACTCCCAAATCATAGGATTTATCTGATTCTCTTTAAAGAAAACTTGTGCTTTGGAAGAAAGTTTCTTAAATATATTGAATTTTTTGGAAGGATTATAATTGTGCCATGAGAGATTTGAATTCCAGCCCTCTCCATCCCATTAATCTTGAAAGTTAATTTCTGGTAGTGATGAAAGCTGAGGATGGGCTCAGTGTGTTAGTTAGCACACTAGTTTTCTTGTCAAACTGCTAACTTCTGACAATGATGGCAAGTGCTTGCATTAGAAAAGAGAAAGCCATGCAGCAGACGGCGCACTGCTTTGAAAGCATATGGCATTATTTTTTTCCCTCGTTGAGCCACAGTGTAGAAGTACATGTCAAAACAACATCTATTTTAGAAAGAAAATGGTTAGATCCCATTGTTGATTTACACTCTCTTCACACTTTATGATAAAGTCAAAACTCATGGTAACAAGAGAAAGGAGCTGACTGCAAAGGCTGAATTAATTTAGTTTTAATCCCTAAAAACAAATGATGAAAAGTGATGAGAAGTGAGAAAATGCAGACATATTCAGTGAGATTAAAACAGGAGAGAATGAAGTCCAATATTTACTAAATGTGCCTGGAAAAGCTACATCCACGGGCCCACTCAGCTTTTCCTTTAAGGAAACACAGGTTCGTCCAAAGGATGAGTCTATATAGCAAAACAGCTTTTATATCTAATTTTCAGACTAACTCAGCTGAGATACAGAGCCACTCTCAGGATTCCCATCTGCCAAGCACTACACTGAGCTCTCTTTTGGGACAATATTTTTGGTATGTGACTCCCTGGTCATCCCAGTACTACAGCACTGGTTGCTGAAGAGGACTGTATGCCCACTGGTTTCCTCCAGGAACAGGATATATATAAAACTAAACATTGGTTATTTTTCTCAAGGTAAAAATGCACTTACTGAGCAAGTATAACAAAATGGGACAGAAGACCTAATGAATGGGATTTGGGGTAAATATGCTAAACAGTCATGTCCTTGAAAGCCTACATTCAAAACCAAAAGAAAATGTTTACATTCCCAGAAAATTTTCTGGGCCATACTCCTTTTCCTTGGCATCTAATCTAACAATTCATTTGTCCCTTCTCTGTAAATGTCTTGCAGGTTCTGCTTTGCAGCGATGAACCAGCTGATCTTTTTTTCCCAAGCTACCTCCAAAGTGCTTCACTTGTGACTGCCCAACAGTATTTCTCACTTGGGATGGGATAACAAGTCAAAACCTCAGTTTCCCTCAGTGGGGCTTGGATCAGATCATTACAGAGGACCTGTGAAGCTCTCAGAGCAATCTACAGGTGGCTCAGAAATCCAACAGGTACCTCATTGAGTTAAATAACACTGTTCTCATTCTATAGTTCAGAAAAAAAAAAAAAAAAAGAAGCAAAGTAATTCAGTGTCTCAGTTAAGTTCATTCAGTGTCAGTGGAAAAACTGCAGATCAAACTCTACTTGTTTTTGAGTGTTGCATATTACTTTGCATGGGGTTTCAGAGTAAACTAGGACCATAGAGGCACTGCCCTTGTCAGAAATGAAGTCACAATTAGCTGTTGAATGAACAAAAACTTTGCCACAGAGGGGCAGCTCCTGCCCTCAGGCATGGTACCATTCCTGGGAAGTACATGGGCATGTCCTGGTAGTCCTCCTGCTTGGCTTCATCTGAACTGTGTTCCAACTAAGGTTAGAGGTAGATGTGTAAAAAATTAATGGAAGGTGGGGTTTTTTTGTTTATGTTTTGCTTTTTGTTTGGTTTTTTGTGTTTTGGTTTTTGTTTTGGCTTCTGTTTTTAGTGCAGGTCTTTCCTCCTTACCTTTATCTTTTTCTTGCTGGAATCCATGATCATTTTCCAATCTGATCCATTATTGCTGTATCCAATTTTGAATTTTTTCATGAATACTTTGTTTTCTCGGTGCTTGCCTCCTTGGACAATTATGCCTCTCACTATTTTTTCTTCACCAAGGTCAATTTGAAGCCATTCATTTGTATATGGATGAGTAGTTGGTGGCAGTGCCCAACCTGAACGGCTTGTTATGAGGCGAGCATTTTCTGGGATCCAGTTTCGATCTACTTGAGTAGATGCAGTAATCTGAGAGTCAGGAATGAGCCCAGATACCATACCCAGCATCCCAGAGCAAGGGTAATCTACAGAAGAAAAAAAAAATAAATTAATCTGAACAAGCACCAAAACAGAAACAGGACATATCAGTCAGCTCAACCTTCATAAGCAATTACTTCTTTCTTGTATCCAAAATAATCTTTTTTGGATTTGTATATAGTTTTCATTTGCTCAAACTTGCACATCCTAGTTTTGGCAGGAAGTACCAAAATACCACAAGTATTTCTGGCTTCATGGGAACCAAAAGGATCACAAAACTCTATTCTATTCTTGTTTTTTGTTATTCTTGCTCAGGCAAAAAGTGCAAGAGTCACATTTGAATTTGTGAATATTGCCCTAGACAAAACTTCCAAAATGAATCAAAACTTGGTTGCAGATTACTTAATTTTGGCAACGTTGGAAATCGAAATCTTTTATACATTGTGTAAAATACAATTTATTGCTGTGCTTGACATTTTCCTATTGTATTTCTTTAGTTTAAATATGTGCATCTTTTATGGTCCCATGGTCCCAGATAAATAGAAGCTGAAAAAGCTGCTAATGAGGAATGAAAATTTCCAATATAGGATGTAACAGGAGTTCTCCTGATATTATCTTTATCTAACCTCAAAAGATTTTATAGAATGACCTGGATATCTATAATGTAGTAATCAATAATTTCATTTTCCTGCTGCTTGGAATACAGTCCTAAGAGACATTTCTAAGACTAAAGAACCACTTTCAGGGAAAAAAAATCCATAGAATTATTAAAATTTTGTGCAAATGAATTCTATTGCTATTAAACAGCACATATAAAGAAAAATCAGCTTTGTAAAAAATATTAAATAGTGAACGTTTTATTTAATCTAAAACTTGTATTTTTTACTTTAAAAACGCCTCCATTCTGTAGGAGTTACAGAAGTCCTAAACCTAGAAAAGGACCTATAAAAACTTCCTACTTGTGCCTACTTCCTTTTTTTTTTTTTTTTTTTTTTTTTTTTTTTTCCCCTGAGATAGTATTTTGATGATAATGAACGGCTTTTGCTGTTACTTCAGGAAGCTCATTTGAGTTATTTTGGTACTTAACTCTTCAATATAAAGGAGATACATTCCAATACCAATCACTAGCTGGAACCTGACTATAAATGTCTACATGCTTGAATATGGTGCAGATCTAAGGGTTTGTACCTGGCAATGCTTTTAAATCTAATTCTGTATCTTTGTTTCTTTAGAAACCTGTTGAGAACTATCTACAAAGAGCAGGCATGAGCGAGGACTGGAGGGTTAGGAAGGAAAGTAAGATGGGAATTTGAAAAATATCCATGCATCTCACGTGTTTTGCACAAAGCTGTAAAATAACTGCAAGAAAATAAACCTTATTTGTTTTTCACATAATAAGTTCCCCTGGCGTTAAAATCCTTCCCAAGACCTACCTGTTATCTTGCAGCCATAAACTTCAAATCTCAGTGATACTCCATTTTCCCAAGACACAGGTCTAATTCGCACAAACCGGGTTAAAACTGGTTTGGCAAAAGGTCTGTAAACAACATCAGTGGGATTGCTATTCCCTTGAAACACCTTTGTATGGAAAGAAAAAGTATGTATTTGTTAGGATTTCTCTTTAGTGGTGTTTATAGTTCTGTGCTTTACAAATAGTTATGCTTCAAATCTACCCAGGGCTTTTTTTTGGGAGGGAATAAGACAAAAGATTACAGGGGAAACTATTTCATTAAAGTCCTATCACAGTTTTTACAGACAGATAAGCTTTGTTTTGAGGAGGAAAAAAGATGTAAGGTAATGATACTAAAAAATACTTGGCACCTGCAGAGTGCCTTAACACACCATAACACTGCAGAGCTGACCAGAGAGATCAGGGACATTTTGAGAGCAGGAACTCACCTGACTGCAACAAGATTCTGTCCAGTCCCTATGCTGTTGTGTTCCTGAAGCCCCAGTTGTACAGGCAGGAATGACACACTGGTCTTTGCCACCCAAGGACTGTCATATGCTGGAAGAATCCCTCAGTGCCCAATTAGGACACTTTTATTCCCTGTAGGCTCACAGAATGGTGTAAAAAAGCTACGGAGCCTCTAGCCTGAACTAAAGGTTTGGATTTCAACTAGACCATGTAAAAATCCTATACGGAATTAGGATAAAAACAAATGTTATTTTGCTGTCCTTGGGCTTCAGAGTTTGCAGTGTCTCGTGCAAACCCTGCTTTGTTAACCTTCCATTTTTATGTCCTTCTTAACACGTGCTCAGTCTTTCTTTCTTCTTGGATACTGAGATGGAAGACTATTTTAAATCTACATAGCAGGCTCTGTGATTTTCTCTGTGTCCCCTGAGGCCAACAGTCAAATTATATGAACAATGAGACTTCCACAAGAAGGGACAGGATTGTGCTGTACTTTCATGTTGAGGATCCTGCAGACATGCTCCTTCCGAGCAGAGCTGAAAGCTTGCAATGTTCTTGTCCAAAGAAGGTGATTCAGTTTCCTGCTTCTTCCTCACGTAGAGAGTTCCAGTTTCCTGTTGTTTGCCATGGATACAAACCCCTCGCCTTTTATGGGAGATTCTCCCATTTCTTACACATGCTCTCTACTTTCCTGTTTGTTACTTGCAATAACTCCACTAATTTGGAGCAGGGACCAGCAGCACACAGCTGTCAACTCATCAGGTTCAGTTATATCTCAAGTAGTTTAGTAGATTCTCATATCCAGAAAGAGATTTTAAATTGAGCTACATTTCTTTTCAGCAACATTTTTACTCTGGAAGGACCTGCTATAGTTTTCTCAACGTCTGTATCTGACAGAGGAAATGAGTCTTTTCTCAAAAGTGCACAACTCATCATGGTTAGTGCAATACTCTTCTGAGGCTGCCTTGAAGAGATCTAGGCTGCCTGATTTTGTTGTTCCTTCAGTAGCCAACTCTCCTTAACTTTTCATTTGAATAAAGATAGCAGTGTTTTTTTTCTTAGTCTGACGAATAGCAAAATGTTTTAGAAACCAGTTTTTTTTTATAATTAAGGACATAATTAAGGACATCATGTACAATATAAATGAATGTAAAATTCACTCTTGGAGAGTTTATAGAATGAAGCTGGTAATGAAAATCAGGCATGGTCTGCTTTTGAAAGAGGCATTTGTTCAGATTACTAGAATGAGCCGCAGTGTTGGCTCCTCTTGTGACTTAGGGCAAGTCAGTTATTTTACCTTTATACATCATTACACAGTGCCCACATTGTGGCATTTGACCTTCTAAAGTTCATTCTCTGTAAAACCAGGATAGTACCTGTCAAAGAGAAACTTTCAAGATTCTTTTTTTTACTGTTTTACAAAGGGTTTCAAAGAAGAAAGATGTATGTGTTAAACACTGCTACCATTTTGATTAGATAAATGTGGTGAACTTGGCATAGCACGCACAGATGAATCAGGGACAAACCAGTAACAAATATTTAGAGCTAGATATGGTTGCACTGATAAAGTTTGATATTACATAGCTTTTCTGGGTCCTCACTGAAGGGTCACAAAAAAAAGGTGTTTTGAAGGGAGGCACCACAAAACCTTTCCCTGGCAGTCTCTGGGGATGCTTCAGAGCATATCCAGATTGAGGTGGGATGGGAGGCACAGCCTCATTGGGACTATTTATATAAGAGTTGGAGCAGCATTGACTTGTCAGTAATGAACTGTATTTTCATGGTAATGGATTCAAGGATTTTTATTAGGAGTGTCTAAAGCTGTTTCACTGGGAAGTCATAAAGAGCAAATATGATGATGAATGGAAAGGTGATAAAATCTATAAGGATGGGAAGATACGCCTGATTATCTGCCTGCATGACCCCTATCATTGAGATACTTGAAGTCAAACAAACTACTAATGACTTGCTAGCACTTCTGCAAGACAGCGTGGCTATGGGCAGGGAGCTGAGGTGCTGACACACTGCATATGCAGATTTTCACTGAAGATTTCTTATGCATATTTCGCATATATGCATATTTCAGTTTTTTTCAAATATTCCCTGTAATGTTTTTCTCAAGGTCACACAGAAAACCTCTGGCAAATTGGGAAACAGCAACACACTCCAGGGAAAAGACCCAATCCACTCAAATTGCAAAGGGTACAAGAGATAGGGAAGCACCTTGCACCCTTTTCAGTTGCTCTGGGCTTTGGATAAACAATTTATGTGGCCCAATGATACTGACACAGTATCTGCCTTTTAGATTTGGTATATTGTTACCCCTGATCATGCTGATTCAACCTGTGATAACTCACTCATCTTTTTAAAACATCTTATAGTAATTAAACTGTTCAACAGCTTATTTCTTGGCTGAAGAGAGGTAAAAGACAAAAGACTTACAACAGGCTTGTTTCCTTCCTTCAGTGTGATCCAGTCCTCTCCATTGGAGCTGACATCTACACGGTATGTTTTCAGATAATATTCTTTCTTCGTTTCTTTTGAGATGGCTCCCTGGGTCCCAATTCCAGAAACAAAGCGGAGAAGGCCTAGATCTACCTGTGGCAAGGAACAAATTGGGACATGAGGACAACCTGTTCAGAGAAAAACAGTAATGCAGAAGAGACACCCCCTCTTCCACCCCAAGTTTTACAGAGATAATAAGGATTTTGTATGAAGGGAATTGCAGCATATTGTTGGTAATAACATAGCCATGATCTCCTCTTCTGTAACTAGCTTCATGACATTTACCCATTTATGCAGGAGGGCTATTCACCTGCCAGAGAATTATCTTTCATCTATGGTGGAGGAACCATAGAGCCCATCAGTGCAAGTGGGAACCACCATCCTCCAGACAAGTTACTAGAGAAGTTCTTCAAGGACCAGTCTGCTGAACAATCTTACTTAACACTTCCATTAACTACCTTCCATAGTTGCTGAAGAAATTCACTGAGGACACAAAGCTGCAAGCAAGGTACTGTCAATACAGGGGAGAATCAAGCAGTGAGAACTGAATGACACTGAGGTCTGGACTACTAGAAAGAGGATGAAACTTTATATTAAAATATCAAAGTCATGCCCTTAGGGAATGGTAACAAGAATTCTGCTAAAACCCAGGAACTCATCAATTGCAAACAGAAGAGAGAACAGAGAGGAGAAAAGAATCCTGTGGCGTATTAGGCACAAGATAATCAAGAATCACTGTGTGATTTTGTTGAGAAAAAAGCAAATGAGATGCATGTACCATATGATGTATTTCAAGAAAACAGAAAGAAGTATTAACACAAGTGCAATAATTCTGTTCCAACTATCAAAGGTAGTGAACTTCACTCATTAGAAAATAATGGCATTTTGAACTTGCTGGAGAAATGAGTGCTGTGGTGTGCACATGAATGCATGTTAGAGACCTCCTCTCTTCTTCACTCATTCTCCATCTTTCTCCTTCTCACCATCTCTGTTTCCTCATCTAGTTCATCATGTGGTATCACAAAAGATGTATTGGCATAGTTGGGAGGATGATGTAGAGTGCAGGAGTGCAGCTACTCAAGTCAGTTCTGCTGTCAAAAGAAAGCTTTGTCCTTGTCCACAAGTCCAGATGCCAAATGCCTGAAACTAGGCACAAAACTTCCTCACAGTAAGGTTGGTGACCATAGCTTTGAAACACCTGCCATTTCCTTAGAGCCTTTCTTCAGCCAGAACAGCAAAGCAATTATAATAAAATTTGTCAACTTCTTTCTCTGCAACTAGATCATTCTGTTTGTTTCCTAAAGCAAATAATTTAATTTCAACATAAAATGACACTGTCCACAAAATATTAATCAGAGTAATTTATTCTTCATTTGTCCAGTCTTTGGTAGGATAATAATAGGTTGAATTAACTCTTCTCAAGTGAGTGTCCCAGGAATGTTTCAGGCTTTTTCATTATTTCTAAAGTAGGCAGGATGGAGAATATACATCCCCTGTGTCCCACAGGCATCCTTTTTCCTGGATGTATGTCATATATCCAAAGGCAATGGAGCAGTTAAATCAACACGCTCTGCATTCTCTTTCAAAAGGCTGAAGGAAGTGCTATTGAGGACAGACTGGCTGGTCTCTCAATGCCCATGTCATATGCAAGGCATTTTGTAGTCTTCCAACAGAAGAATAACAGCCTTGTGTGTGACAGAGACAGCTTTTAGGGCAAAGCCCTGGCCCTGGTTTTAAAGGCTGGTAAAGCCTGGATAAAACATTTTATCCCTTGTCATTTTGTTGTAAATTCAGTCTTTATATATATATATATATATATATAAGTCTCAGCACCACCTTACAAAAACAATCAAGTGATTTAAAGTAACTAGAGAGTCTCAGATGTTAGATTGTTGCAATCTGAAAGTTAATGGGGGAATCTGGGCATCATTGCACTGAGCAATCTCAGCTTAACTTCAAATGCTCTCCAAACTGTACTCTGCTGATTATAAAGTGTGCTGCACTGAGTTATGTCCAATACCACATTCACTTCCAGGCTGAAGTGCACTTGAAAATCTGGAAGTCTGAGGGAGTGCAGAGCTAAGTTATTTAAATGATCTGCTTCTCTTACAATTTGAAACAGCTCTTCAGTTTTGAAATGATTAAGGTCCCAAGCCTGTACTGTTCCAACTGATTTGAAATGATTCTAGTAGGGTCTTTTTAATATACAGTAAGTACTTCATTGTGAATAAAGTCAAGCAATGGCCTATTACAAGAGTTCCAGGTATTTGAAGCCAAGTTAAAATTTAACATCAGGGGTTTACGGGAAGGTTTGATTAGCTTATACCTGAGGTAAAAATGACAACTACCAGTCACTGACTGTTCAGGCAACTCAGGCTTGTCCCATCAAAGCACTCCAGGTACCCAAATTTTGTTCAGTCCCAAGTGCTGGTATTTGATATACTCCCTTAACTCTTGGGGTACTGAATAACCGACAGCATCTACCCCATTGCCCAGAAGCAAGTCTTGGACACACAAAGACTTTAGACTTCACCTTCATGCATAAAAACTGCCAGACTTCAAAAAGTAGGCAGAAATTCTCCTGCCAGATGTTAACAGCTCACTGGGAGAGAGAATGATTGAGACCTTTAATTTACTGCCGATAGTTTGGGAAGAGGCAACCTCATTAGTGCTTCTTGCTCCAGTAACTGTTTAACCCAGTACAGAAGGAGAGGGCATCTCGTGTCACTGGGGAGAACATCTCTTCACATAGAAGTGCTCTCTCCGGATCAGCAAAACTTTACATGAGTCTTGCAAACTGGAGCTATGTCAACAGCAGATCTCTCCTGGAGCCCGTGGAGGCTGATGGCTTGAGTGTTCAGCTGCATGCCACTGCTTCAAACTCCTAGCAAAAGGAAGCTGTGACCCCCAGCTTGCCACATGCCAGGGGGTGTTTGCTCACAAGCTGATAGAGGAAAAAAGAATAACCTTTGCCCATCAGTGTTTTGTGACAAAGGAGCAGCACAAACAAGCAAGGGGGGCTAAGCAGCAGAGAAGCAGAAGGGTAGGAGTTTTTAAGTACTAACTCTGTCTCCGTTCAGGGGTCCCCTCAGGAGAGAGGGAGAGCTTCCTCCCTTTGAGAGTTCTGTGCAGTGGCCTCTAGAGTAGCTGCTCCTCTCCAGGTGCAGACAGAATTGCAGCATTGAGCACCCCTCTGAGGTACCTAAGTATGTTTGTAAATCAAGCTCTAAATTTACCAATCTTCTTCTCTAAGTAAGGTGATAGAAATAAATTATATAGAAGACTAAGAAATAAATTATGTAGAAGACTACCATGGAAACTGCATGACACATCTTAAGGGGCTGTTAAATTCACCTTCATTAATCACTTTGTGATGTATTTTATTTTCTTTGCAATGCCTTTTGAAAATTACCTTCTGTGAAATGCAAAATTGTGCTTAAAATATACATTCTAAATGTCACAGGGGCTGCTCAGAACTGACCTTCAGCCATATCAAAAGCCATTAACAACTGAAACCTGAAGGTATTGGAATGCAGCTGTGGTAAGGCACAGCTTTTCTGTACTAAGCTGAGAGGAATTGTTGCAAAGGATAGAGGCTCTAATACAGATGTCTCACCAAACAGCCAGGAGCTCATGCTTTTTTTGAGGCTTATGCTTCTTGAGTCCAACTATCTGTGTAATTTCCCATCAGCTTAGTATGTCCTGCCCACATAGGTCTCTAAGTGTTAACATCACCAGGGGTAACCCCTTTTCTTCAACCTAGTCTTCTCCAGCTGGGATAATAATACAAATCTTTAAAAATTATCTTTTTCTTTTGGAATTCTTGTCCTTGTTTTTTTCAAGCACTTGTGTTTCATGTTAAAATGAACTTTGGAGAGAGGTGGTGATGAAATAGAGCACTTTTGAAGATGAACATCAAATGCATATCCCTGCAATTATTTGACATTTAACTTTCTGCACATATGATGAACAAACATCTGGCATTTATTTAAGAGGATGCAAGTGATTTTGTACATTATTACATGCTGTATGTCTGAGATAGGCAGCTGTCTCCAAACCTGAAATCTTGACATTTCATTTCAATGACCAGAGTTTTAGCTTTGACTAGCTGTAGTATGTTGCTAGTTCCTTTTTTCACATTTTGTTCACTTTCATTCAGATTAAAAAGCATTATCTCTTCTGAAAATTATGCCCTAGGGCCTTATCCAAAAACACAGCCTTTGATAATTGCCTGTATTGCAATGTAATCGCCTTTATTGGTAAGTGCAGCAGACTTGCTTATAGGAACTAACCCCTAACTTACAAGAAATGAGGAATATCTCAAGTGTGCATCTTTTTCCAGGGGAGAAATGTTTATATAAAAAAAGCCCTTTGTTTGTTCCTATTTCTAAAATCAATTTCTGTGGAAGCATATTGCAAGACTCTAACTGTTTCTTCATATGAATTTCTTCCTCTCTACTTATTCTGCAATGTATTTTAGCATCCAGGAAAATATTTTTATTGCTGTCTTACTGTCTCTGAAAAATGTGGGTGGGTGACACATTTTTAAAACAAAGATATGGAAGGAGTGGCATACACATTTCATTAAAGAGCAGTTAAGGAGAAGGAAAAAGAATTAGCTCTACACAATACATCATGTAGCAAATCTTAGCAAATTGCTGGATAAGGAACAACATACAACATGCACAACTTGAAATTAATATTACTGCTTCCTATTGTCATACATAACCATGTCATAGTATGGAAGACCTTATTTTCAGAATGAAAATCTGCCTTGTTAAATGAAATAGTCATTGATGGAGCTGCAGCAAGGGTAGCACTAACACTCCTAACATAGATCTGTTCAACATCCTGAGAAAATAAAGGACAAAGTGCTGGAGTTTGATTAGCACCAGGAAGCTTTTTGTTGTGGGCATCTCTTGTGGCTTGAAAAGCTGTATAATCCATCACTTGACACAACACACCAAAGTAAATATTTTTAGAGAACTGTGTCATTTCCCTAGATAGCATACAGTGCTCTGGGTCAGATTAACTGTTGTGATGCTTCACTGCTCTTCTGTCAAATATTTAATTAAGCAAGAGTTGATCTTTTTTACTTGGTGTTGCTGTTGATTTGACTAGTCATGCTCAGACACATACAACTATCACTTCATTCTTTCATTTACTGGAGTGCATGTAAAAAAGATTAAAATGCTGGTTAAAAATGACACAGGCTCTAGTAGAAATTCCTAAAATACTCTAATTAATATGTTTGGAAATCTATTTCCAAAAGTCTTCGTCCTTGAAATGAGTAGTCTTTAGAAAAGCACAACTTGATTAATAACTGGGTGCAAATATTAATCCTGAGTTTAAATGAAAGCATTTAAGGCTGTAAACCATCTCAGATCTTTGTGCAGAATTCACAGTGATGTTTGTGGCAGCTCCATCGAGAAACTGAAGCGAAAATAAGTTAGTAAGATCTCTCTTGAGTCACTGAAGTCTTTTTCATTGACTTTGACAGCAACATCCTGAAATCTCTGGAAGAGGAAGCAGCTAATCACATGCTTAACTTCTAGTCTGTGCCTAACAACTGTCCTCAGCCAGTGTGCTTTACTGAACTGATGTTTATGGGGCTTGGCAAAATGGGGAAGCATGAAAGAGAAGATGAGCAAACATTAACGCCAAAGAAATAGGAATGTATGGCAGGAAAAAGCAAACGAACTTTCTTTAGCAGGTGTATCATTCCTTACAATCTTCACCTTCTGACCAAATCCTTTTCTGCAGCAGAGAAAACATAAGTGTTAAGATTCCCTCAACTGAAACCAAATAGACTCAAAGGATGCTATCACACTGAGATACTGATACTGGGATCAGAGAATTGAGCACAATAATCTTTTTTAGAGGCAGATCATCCATTTTCTACAAGAGAAAACTTAAGATAAGAAAAAGTGTGACTAATGAACATTAGAAAACTCCAGTCATCATTATGGAAGCAGTTCAAGAAGGAAAGGATGCAAAAAGTGTAAAGGAAACGAAAGGTAGAAACAATAAGGAAAAAACAAAAGACAAGAAAAATGAAAGAAAAGGCCTCTGTGTGTCTGACAGGGAAAAGATAATGCTTGTGTGGGCTGTGTTGCATCTGGATTCATGGCACATTCTCCCACTCTTATGTTAATTTTTTTTTGCATAAATCAGAAGCAACTAATTAAAAAAGAAATATTTAATTCTGACATGTTCTTTGAACTGGTGTTCCATCTGGTTCTGTTTGAATAGTAAAATCTGCTGTAGTTGTAAAAATTGGCAAGCAGCACTCTGGTAAAGAGAAACAAAAGAGGCTCAGTACAGCAGGTTAATACACTAGCATTTCAACTTGAGACATTTCCAGAATCCAGCAAACCAAATCGCTCCAGTATGGAAACTATAAAGATCAAATGAGAAAGAGAAATGCTGCAAGAGGGCCGGGGGAAGCACTGCCACTGGTAAACATTAGTTCTGTGTGATATTTTTAGTGTGAGTCTTTGAAGGAATTTGGTTTAAAAGCAAGGGCAAAGCAGTGCTACCCCGGAATGTGCTCCACTGTATTGTATGAAATGCATGGAGTGCACACACAGAGACAGGGAACGATCCTTCTGTTGTTCATTTGCAAGGTCCACCTTACAATTCATGTGATGCTCTGATGTACCATGGTCATGATTCAAAAAACTCCGAAAATAACTGCTTCTTAATTTATTTATTTTTGTTTTTACTTGAAAAGTGTTTAAAAGCTGAACACCACAATACAATAAGCTCTTGAAACAAAAGGTGGAAAATGCAATTGTATTGGGATTTCTGTAGACTCTGGGATCTAAGTAATCAGCATCTTATGCCCTTTGAACCCTCACTGTGGTAACGGTGAGAAAGCCTGATTAACTCCTAGTGATTTAGTAAAGAATTGCAGGAACGTATCTTGCTGTGAAATATTACTTCCTTAAAATGAAAACCTTTGCTTTGGCACTACATTAACTTGCAAATGGATAATCTAAGACACGTACAATGACTTGGTCAAAAAAGGAAGAATGTGAATGGCCCCTTTCTCCAGCTAAGATATTTAGGAACCCTTGCTGAGCAATAAACGAGTCAGGAATGTAATAGTTTTAATTAACGTTTTCTGAATACTTATTTGTAATTTACATTTAATTTTAAACCTGAGCTTAATCCTCTGATCTGGACTGAAGACAACTATTTAGTGCAGTTTGAATGTAACCTTTCCCAGTTTGTGTTAGCAACTATAGAAAAGGGAAACTCTATAGCAATACTTGCAGAACCACTCTTTTCTCAGAGAAGGACATAATTGCAGGACTTTTTTACCCCCAGTGTACTGAGAAGCTAATGTACAAATGGGAGACAAGTTTCTACCTCCCAAGCTTCTCTGAGTGCTTCACATGTGAATAACTGGCCTTTGGGTAGAAAACACTCAATTTTTGCCTTCTTTGCTGGCTGCTGTCCTGCTGGAATCAGAGGGCAGAGGCAGCAGGGCTTGATTTATAATACATGTCAGTATTTTGAATATAAGTACAATATTACACATTCATAAACATACAGAAATAACCTCTGCTTCTTCCTGTTTCACAGCATACCTATGCTAATCTGGGAAGGGAGGGTATGATACACTATGCAGAATTTAAACTTCTGCTGTTTCAGGCTGCACATCTTGATGGTGTAGGTAGATCTGAGTGTACAACCACTGCATTCAGAGAGAGTTCCACTAAAATCACTGGAATTCAATACACTTAGATATTTTTGAAAGCTTAGGCTTTGAGTTTTAATAGCAACAAAAGGGGGAAAAAGTGCCAGGGTCTAAGATTTCATACTTTTTAAGCCTAATTTCACTGGCAATTGGAATTGGTGTATAACCCGTGTCGTTACAAATATATTTACTTTCCTATGATCAGCCTTCTCATCTTGGAAAATCGTCACAGTCTCTTTAAATCAGTCAGTCATCCACAAGAGTCTGCATTCATTTATTCTCTGTTAAATGGAACTGTCAGTTTTGTTGCACCAAAATTCGATTTTCTATTTCATACACATTGTGTATGATGATTCTAATTTACTACTGGGTCACCAGACAAGTCACTGCTTTTTTAAAATATGAGTTTCTGCTACCTTCTAGAAAAATGTGGTGAGGATACTGTAAATGCATGGGGAAAATGAGAGACAAAGACTATGCACAAAAAGATCATTTTGCTTTTTCCTTGGTGTGGCCCTCACAGCTCTGAGGAAATGCACACGTAGAGATGAAATACTTCTGAGGCTGTGATTTGGAAGACTGGCTGCTGAGGGCAATGCTCTTGTCTCGTGCCAGAAGAGGAAGGGGGACAGCAGAAAGAAGTGGCTACAGAGACACCTTCCCCTCTGGTGCTATGACAAAGCAGGGAGAGTGGCTGCACCACAGCTGTGTCCTCCTCTCACCAAAGTCTATTCTAACTCCAGTCATTGGATTTTCATTTCCAAGGTATTTTTTGAACAAGGAATGGTGTTTGGTTTGTATAACCCTACTTGGCCTCTCTGAAAGTTACTCTATCTCCAGCTATGTAAAGAGCAAAGCTATCGATTTTTAAGTGCTGTGGTTTTTTAAAATAAACACAGGATGTATTTTCTCAGTTAAGCATATCATGAAAGGGAGGAATGCTCCTATGGAGAGTTAATTTTTATAGCCTGATAAGAACATTTTAGAATTTTTCTGTGCTATGTTAGGTCTTCATCCCATAGCTTGAATTTAAGAGGGTTTGTAATGGAAGAGTCTGCTTCTGTCTGTGTTAAGGCAGAAAGACCCCTTACTCTACAGTACAAAAACCTATAACCTAAATATGACCATTTAAAATATGCCCCGGTTTTATATGTGATAGGACAAATGGATCTTTTCAACATCTTCAGAAGGTCAACACCACAAATTATTTTGGCTCCAAGTGTTTAACACAGGAGGCTGCAACAAGAGAAAGAGCAGACTGCACAGGTACAGATGATGGGTGGAAGTTATGTGTAAACAGTTCTTCTCTGATGAGATGCCAGCTCCTGAAAACAGAGGAACCAAACCTCAGCCTAATGTTTGGTCAACTGTGTTTTTCTGCTAGTAGGTTTTGTTTATCAGACAACTATGAAGTTTACTCTGATGCCTTTTAAAGAGTTTTTCAAAGGAATGAATGAAACATTAGAGGTAAAGCAAAAATGGAAGCATTTCAGTTCCTTTTTCTTTTTTCATTTTTTCTTTTTTTTCGTGGTGAGAAGACAAATTGCTTTCTGAAGGGCAGATATTTGCCACTTGGAAGAAATCTCATTTATGCTTCCACTTTACCTATTTTGCTACTGCTGTGAAAATGTCACCTAAGGGGCAGAACAGAATTAACTGGGACAGTAAAGCAGGCTGACACAAGAATAGGGGAGGCAAATAATTGTTCAGCAATAGAAAATCTGGAGCATGGATGCTGGGATGGGGAAGGGCCCATAAGATGCATGAACTCTTCGGGTTCATACTACTGCACAGGTGTGGAAAGAATGAATAAAAATGCACAGTTGCCTCTGCAAAGCACTTAGCAGTACACCTATCATCCCCAGGCCAGAGTTTACCCCCTGAGAACAGAGAACTTTAGCTTGGTAACAACTCTGCTTATTACAATGTGCCTCAGCTGTGCATTCCTACCCAGGGCTGTGTTTCTAGCCACTACCCCTAACTTCTAGCCTTGAGTTCTGCCATATCTGCAGTTTGGCACCTGCTTAGTCTTGTAGATGAATTTATTTCTGCTGGGCTCAGGAAAATCTCCTTTTGAGCTACGTTCCTTCACATCTGCAGAAAGTCCTGGCTGTGGTGGAGCTGATGTGTTGCAGTGCCTGGTAGATGGGTGGGCAAGGCTGCCTCAGCCCTCCCCAGGGTCTGCAAGCCATCTGGGAGGGAGCTTCTCTACCAAGCAGAATGGCACAAACAACTCCACTGACTTTTTTGCTCGATGGCAGTTTAAAAATCAGCAAGCAATAACAAATATTTTAAGTCAAGCCAAACATGTGAATTAGTGAATGGGGAAAAAAAAAAAGACAGAGGGAAAATTTTGTATACAGTTTTTAAAGAGGCATTTAATTTCTGTGAAAGAAATCAGAAGAAAAAGATGTGATTAAAAAAACCCAAGAACTGTGGTGTTTAATTTAAAAGCATGTTTAAAAGTTTTAATTTCAATCCCTCCTGGATCCAACTAGTGAAAGTGAGATAAATTTACAAAATTATTTTAGTTGTTGCTGAATCAGTGCTTTTGCTGGACACATTTTCAATTCGCTATCTCAGCTCTAAAGGGCCATCTGTCTTGCAGACGTTGAAGGGATGTAGGGCTGGACTGGGAAGTGCATGCATAGGTAATTACAGAGTTATATACAAACTACTCAGATCTCTGCATAATGGATCCCTTGAAAGAACTGAAACTATTATAATGATTAGGCTGGTACTGGAGGCTCACAGGGGCTTTGCTTCTGCTGCTCCTCCATATGTTGTGTGTGGGACTGCTTGAAGCCACACAGGACTCCCCTCTGTATTATGGCTGATGCTGAAACATGTCAGGGGGAGGTACAGAGGATTTTCTCCTAAACTGCGTTTTGCACCTGCAGTTCTGGAGCAATAAGGCTGACAATGTTTTGCACAGTTCTCTGAGCATCTCTTCAGTCTCCCCAGAGTGATAAAGCTATGGCTGGGAACTTTTGTGGTGCTAAAATAGCTCTTAAAGCACTTTGAATAATCAAAAAACCCTTCATACTTTGTACGGCCCTTTTATTTCTCCCTCTCCCTCTTGTCTAATTTCAGTACTTGCCTTTGTGAAACTCTACCATTTATTCCCATGTCACAGTAAATAAAGGTACGAATGTATCCTGCTGGGTCAATTAACCCCAGTTCTGCACTGTGTCACAGTTTGTACGGGCTGTGATTTCCAGAAAGGAATATTCTTTTGTCATTATTTGCCAGTGTGCAAAGTATGTTAAGACCGTAAGATAACTGTAACACTTTTCCACACAAAGCTAACTCTGCTTTTTGTAATTTCTGGAGTGCAGTTATGAACTGTAAAATTACATGAACCAAATACATGGCTTGCATTCTAAAGTGGTAGAGAAGACAAAGGACTGGCAGGTTATGTGATTTCATGTCAGAGTGCTCCCTAATGATGGGCAAGCCCTGCCACAAAGCCTCTGAACTTCAGCTCTCAGGCAGTCCTTCAAAGGCCAGGAGAACTGGGAGGCTGTTTCCCAGGCCTAATGTTATTCTATGCAGTAATATGATGCATTTCACTGAAATATCAAAATCCAAAAGAAGCAAAAATAATAAGAATGAAAATAACAGACATTGTTAACTTGTCCTTCCTTGAGCTTTCATGTGAACTATTTGGATAAGCTGGATTGATCAAGTCAATCTGAACAGCTGCCTGACATAAGAATAAATCTGCTAATGAAAGAGATGAGCTGTGCAGCAGCATATATAAATACTGACTATATTTTTAAATTAATACCTGATAAGGAAATTAGCTATGACACAGATGAAAGGTCAAGACTCCAAATTATGAACTGTTATTATTTTCAGAAGTGCTGCAGGAATAAATCTGTACTGATCTACATACCAGTTTACATCAGCAATGCCTGATTGTGGGTTTTGCTTACAAGGGAGCAAATAATGAAGAAAGCAGGTTACTGCAAATGTAAGGGAATGAAGACAAATGTGGAAGAAAAATTCTGCCTCAGAGGTCCCTCTCACTCTGGTAAAACAGTGTATACATAGAAGTGTTTTAAATCAATGGAAGTGTATTTTCCTTGTATGAAAGAGTTAGTGTAAAATAAACAACTGATATTTTAATCAGTGGAGGCAAGAGGAACTCCCAGGTTGCTTTTTGAGGAGGCCTATTCCTGCCTCTCTCTGGCCTTTCTCCAGATCCCTAAGTAATGCAAGATGCAAAGGGAGAATTTTGTACCAGGTCAGCTGATATTCCTAGGGCTGGCTGGTCTAAAGGTTAAGAGCATTACTCTGCAAGAGTCATAGGTGCCAAAGGGATGGGTGAGGGATGAGATGGAGTTGGGCAGGCAGAGGCCAGAGGGAGCAACCAGACCTGCTCCTGGTGCCAATCTCTGTCTCCAGCTGTTTCCACGTGATGTCAGATCTGTGTCCTGTTGAAAACCCAGCAGTACAAATTTGGGCTGGATTAGCCATTTGTGTGATACTAGCCAGGACACACAACAAGCAGTTCATCACAGTGTATTGCCTTATGTCACCAGCAGAATGACAGAACATAGCCAATCCAGGGTATAATGTCTATTTATGTTACCCCCCTATTAACCTTTTTTGGACAAATTTAACTGGCAGAGTGTGTTTATACCAGACTTGTGCTTTTTGTTTTCTGGCTGCAAAGTTTTGATCTGATACTATTGTTCCTAAAGCTGGCCTTATGGTTCTGTCTAATCCCATCCATATTATGAATATGTGAAGATCTTGTGTTATTAAGAAATATTCTTTACTTTTTGGGCAGGTTTGGAGGTCTCACTCAATGTCAAAGGAGAGAATAATTATGCCACCCAGAAGCTATCCTCCAGCTTGATGGGAGTGTAAAGATAAGTGTTATATGCATTAGAAGAAACATTTTGATAGAAAACAAACAGATTCTGCTATGAAAATACCCAGAAGGTGTTGCTCCTTGTGGATTTGAAAACCCACACCATTATGAGGATTAATGATAGCACAGGTTCCCAGTGACCCTGGTAATAAGCAATCAGTCTCTCTTCAGAACCACACACACATGGGTCTCAAGTGCCCTTAGCTGATGGCACCCATCTGTCCAGGTGCTCCCCCTGGTGCTGCCCTGAGGGCTGCTGGCCACCACCCATTGGGCTTTCTCTGGGGTGCAAGGGCTTGCCATATGCAGCATCCTGTGGCTTCTGCTCAAAGGCTTCATATATAAGAAGCAACAAGTTCCCTAAGCATAAAAATTTTGCATGTTACTTTTTCAGATGAGTGTAAAGGTAACTGCTGTTCTTAAATGCAAACATTAAATCTACTCTGTAAAAACAAAATTACTTCTACCATGGAAGAAATCGGTCGTCTCTTTTGAAGGAATGCCTTGAAAATGCAATCATAAAACCCCTGCACGTTATGGGTTTCATTAACATTGTACTCCCCCAGGATTCCCAATTGCACAATAACAGGAGTTCTTTAAATTTTAAATACCACAGAAAGGAACAGTTTCACTAAAACCAGATGTGAAGCCCTTGCACTGGCCTTCTTACTGGTTCTAAGTACTGAAACTGGCTGGTAATTGATACCTATTAACATGTTTGTTGTTCAGATTACAGAAATGGAAACACTATACTATTTTTCCTGTGAAAGGATACGTTAATGAGGGACAACGACTTATGCTGTGATGGCAGTCCCCTGCTCTTGATTAAATTAAGGGGCTGTTATTATTTTTTACTTTAAATTCTGCTATTACACACTGAAGGGCAGTTGAGTGTGTGAAACATAAGTGTAATAAACCAGTAGGCTGAGCTTTAGGTTGAGGAGCTAAAAACATCCCATATGACACTAAACTAACTTCAAGCTTATTTTTGGCATCCCTTGCCTCATGCATATCTTCATTCCATTCACATCAGAAAATCCAGACTTTATTAATGTGCTTTTAAAGAAGAAATTCAATCTGGAGTGACTCTGTTTCTGATTATGGAGTGACTCCAAATTTCAAGTTAGTTGAGAATTTTCAAACGTGTGTTTGAGGGTAAAAATAAAATTGAGAAAGTACTGTGCAGACTATTATAGAGTGACTGTGCTATGGTTATTTTGAATCTAAGCTTTGACATGTATTTCAAAACAAATAAAGAAAGGAACTGACAGGCAGCTTTCACTTAGCAGATGAATTCAGGAGTTAGTACCTAGTCAGCCACAAAAGAACAATCTTGGTTTTCCACCAAGGATAGGTTCCACATCCACAGGTGGAATACATGTCAATCCATTACTATGAACAAGCCAACACTATTTTCCGAATTACATTGAGCAAAATGGTTCATAAGACGTCAGCACCTCAAAGGAGACAATCATATTGCGTGACCTCTAGATGTCCTCTATAGATACAAATGTCACTTTGCTGATACTTAACTGAGGTTTTCTGTTGCTTTTGTCTTAGCAAAAACAACCTTGAAGAAAGGCGTAAAAGGAAGGGAAAAGAGAACTATAAGATTTCCTCTATAAAAAAACCCAAACCCAAACACAACAAAGATATACCAAAAGAATAAGTAATTGGAGCTGAATTTTCATGCTGCTTTGGCCATGTATGATTGTGGATATCTCATATATATGCCCTAGTTGCATATGCATATTAGCAGCTTAAGGGTAGCCATTGCCACTTAACCATCTGTGGCATGTGTGCAGGTATGGAAACCTGCAGTTGTCAAAAGATTTATGAATACTGATATACACAAAGTCTTTGTCTTTCAGAGAAGGGCATACAGGCAGATATTTTCACTTTAAAATTTCCAAGTGCAGCATCGCTGTATCCTTCAGACAGTCTTTTGCTGCTGAATATTTTCTAGTGTTCTTGCACTGTACAACAAAAATCCATGTACACTGTACTGCACAGAAGCAAATACTTGACATAAATTACTAGTGTCCAATAGAACGCAGAAATAAACAGAACAAAGTGACCTCTGTCCTTCATATAGGAGCGACTTCCTCCTTTCATAAAATATTATGATTTTTTTTTTTCAACGGGTAATTTCAGAGTATTTTATTAGTTGCATGTCCTTGGTTGTTTGTCTGTAAGGCTCTTATGGTGATGAACATCTGTTCCTGGGTATATTTGTACAGAGGAGACCTGGGATTTCAATATTTTGTCCAGATAGAAACTCACAACATGTGCTTACTGCCAATGGCATCAAAACTTTGTAGAAGATGGCAGCTCACCTGTGGAAGGACCCTGTTGTTGAGGTGTCTGATAGTCTGAAGAACTTAACACTTGTTTCAGGGTTGTCAATGAAGTTTAAGAGGAATGAACATGTTTGGAAGTCTGATTTAGCAATGTTAGTATTGAATTAAACTGTAATAAATAAGTATGAGAATTAATATCCTCCTGACACACAGGGGGGGCAAAGGTGACTTAAACCCTTAAACTGTTTTACCTTGTGAAAATCCAGGGGATGGCATACTCAACCTCCAGATTCCATTGCATCTGTTACAGAGGTTGAGTGGTAGAAAGGATTAGCAATTCTTCTGCAAGACACGTAAAGCACACCTTTGCCATGTGATGAATCTTCCAAGAAAGACTTTATTGGCTCAGTCTTGCAAACAAGATCCAGCTCTGCAGTTAAGGCTGCTGCAGCCTAGTTGCTCTGTCATGAATCCTGCCCTCAGGGTGCTGGTCCCTCCACACAGGTCCTGGGCAGTGGAGGAGATGCCCTTGGGCAAGGCTCCTCAGGGAGTTCATGCTGACTGTTCCAAAGTGGTGAGGGCGGCAATGTGAGCAGTGCAGCATACCAATAACCAACAACTTCTCGTCTGGTGTGGTAGCTGGAGGCAGCATAAAGCTGTTAAAAATTATGGTCAGTGCTTGTTTCCACCCTGAGCACCCTGGTTTATGGCAGAAGGCAAAGGTGGCTGAGAAATTAATGGGCAGGAGCCCTGAGGCACCCCAAGCTATTTTAAGCATAAACCCCAGAGTAGCTTGGATTTCGTTTTGTGTTTGTTATTAAAAACATTAATGGCTAAAATGAGTCCTTTGAAACTTTTTCTCAGAAAGACCTAGTTCTAAGTGACAGGATTAAGCTATATATATATATATGTATGCAGTTATCATAACTTAATAAAGTTAATAAGCACACAGTACACATGAATGAGATTTGAGTAACTCTTGTTTTGATTATCCAGTCTTAAATGTGTAAATGACAGTAGAAAAGAAGGAAATAAAGAAGTGGTGGCTATCTAACCAGATGAAACACAAGGAATTTGATTTGGATGCATTCCACTCTTCTTTCATGTGTGTTCCATGGATTGCAAGTGGCAATGATTAATACCAAAGCTCACACTTAGGTAAGGTTGGAGAGATTTTAACATTTATTCCAAAGAAAAAGAAAAGGATCAACCTAATTTTTTTTTGACACTCTGAATTCTGATTAAGTCCGTCATACACGATTATCAACTTGCCAAGGGATCAGGATGTGTAGGGGCCCCTAAGCAGGATACCTGAGAGTCCCATTGTGTGCAAAAGATCAGAAATGGAAGATTTCCCTCTCTTTCTTCCCTTTACTAAATACTACTCAATATGTTTTTAAGCTTTCTTGCAGACAGCAAACCTCACAGGAAACACCAATGTGAACATTCAAATGGACAGCTAATAAGGCATTGTTTTTATATGTCAGTTAGTAATTTCCTATAGAAAAAAACAGAAGCAGGGGGAATGTTTCAAATATATGAACAGATTTTCAATATTAATAATATTGATCTAATATACTCAAGCATTTCTCAGCTTTTGCCAGCAGAAATAGAATCTAGGACACAACTAAGAAGTGTAAGGCAACTTGCAATTCAGACAAATCAAGTTTTTTCACCTACTGATATTAATACTTGTGAGTTAGTATAGATTATTTGTATACAGTAATTCATATGAATAATGTTAACATGTTCAGGAATCATGCACTGTTAAGCTATGGACCTGATGGCAAACTGCAAACAAAAAGCCTAAGTAGACAAACAGAACCAAAGGGTTCTCTTCAATGGGGTCAAACGTTTGCAGGATTTCTCCTGTATTAACAGACCAGAACTAAAGTGGCTAATCTTGCTAATGAACTTTATGATTCAGGACATGGAAGAACAGCCACTAGACAGAGATCACTAAACTCATTTCATATGTAATATATTCTAGAAGGGACGTAGGTCTTCTGAGGTGAAATCTGAGTTCATGAAAAAGCCATGCTGTATTAATGCTTAACTGTAATCAGCTAGAGACATAGCACATGCTCAGTTTACTGGGACATTCCACTTTAAGTGCATGTTAAACTAATATTGACTTTTCCACTAAACCAAAATCTCAGTTATTTGTGCCCAGAAGACTGAAAAAACAATAGACATGGGAAGCAGAAGAATTAACCCTCCTGACCTTTTCTTTTTTTTATACACTTGGAAATCAGGTTTTTTTAATGTCTAATAGGGAATGTGTGCTATTCACTTGCAATGATTCTTAGATCATGTAGAAGTACTTTACTCTGCTATTATTTTTTTCTCTCTTTCACATTCTCCGCATTCAATAAACTCCACAGAGTATTATTAATAATATCTTTAAAATGTTATCTTTTACCTGTATCCACTCTCTGATAGAGTCTTCCCCTGGGGTCCATCCATTCTCAGGGTAATTTAGTCGGGACCTTTCTGAAGACCAGATAGCACTGTACTGGGAGGAGACAGTGATTTGATCAGAGTGAATTTCTCCTGACTCCATACCTAGTGGTTCCATGCACTGGAAATCTGAAGAAAAATAAATTACCATCATTACTGTGGTCAGCTTTTTGATTTAGACTTTGAATAATGAGAACATTTTCATGCTTTGAATATGAATATCTAAAGCATTTTTTTAATGTGACTTTGAATTCTTTAGCAACTTTAAGTGAGGCAGCATTGGCCTTATGGTGTCATTCTTAATACTGTCATTTGAGTTGCCATGGCAATTCCTGTAATAATACTATACAAATATTTTTAGCTCAGCATTGTAGCCATTTCAACATAGGACAATAGAAATCTCTTTTCTGGGGTAGCCCAGGCACTTCTGTGGAGTCACAATATAAACCAGTGTACATTCAACTCATAATTATGCACAAAATCAGAAAAGACAAACCAGATAACTGTATAAAATTATTTTAAAACTATTTACTTCAATAGAAAAAGTATGAAAGGTTAAAAAAATATTAAAATTCTACCCATTCTTTTTTTTAATCCTAGACACCGGAAAGAAACAGATCAACAAAATTTAAATCCAAGCCAGAATTACCACCTTTTCTGTAATGTTCTGCATTTTAAATGAGTTTATCATCTCCATGAAGTTACTTTTTGGTGACACAAAGATTACCTAGATAATTTAGAATCAATTGATACCCTGATCACTATAATGAGTTCAAAGGTTGATAGGGCATGGAAACAAAATTATTCCCTCATAGAAAATAAAGGCTCCAACCCGCACTGAATTAAGAGAGGCCAGAGGCTTTAGATGGATCCTCACACTCAGCTGCTGATGCACCTCCCTTGAGGTGCTTAAAGATGTGTAGCTGTGGTTCTTAAGATCATGGTTTATTACAGAACTTGGTAGAATCAGGTTAATGGTTGGGCTCCATGATCTTAAAGATCTTTTACAATCAAAACTACTCTATGATTCTAAACAAGTACATCAAATCTTGGTCAATCTGCTCAAAACTCACTAAGTTCCAGAAGTGAGAGAGAATTTGATTTAAAGTGTGTGTTTTATCATCAAGGAAACCAAGGAAATCTTCAAGGACATGCTGTTACACAGCCCATTAATTTCCTGTGTCTCCCTTACTTCATTTCATTCTCTATCCAAAAGGTAAGCATGAAAATGAGGCAACTGGGGAAAAAAATATGAGACAAAGAACAAAGCTTAGATATCTTATGAAATAGTTTAACATGAACACATATATTAAGTGTGTTCTTTGTATACAAGAAATTGATCATCAAAGCTTATTCTATGTAATAAAATAAGGCTTCGGATAATACATTCATTGTTTATGTTTGTTGGTTTTAATGCAAGTGTTCAGTTGCTCTTCATTCCTGCATTTCGTTGGTAAGCGCAGTTTTTGACAATAATTATTGCAACTTTCTGGCAAAACTGCAGAATAAAACTGTAAGAATTCTGCTTCTTGCACTCTTGCACTGCTTTTCAAAGGGCATCTGTTCTTAAAAAACAAAAGAAGAAAAAGAAAAGAAAACAGAACCAAGCCTTCCCTACCATCTTATTTATTTAAGGTTTCTTTAAAGTTTCATGCAACACCTGGTGTGCAAGAAGACATAACAGAGAATATTTTCCAGGAATCTTGGCAGGATAGATAAATACTGACCTTCTGATACACTGCTCTGTGACACACTGTAGTTTGCAGAGAATCCCTCTTTTGCTATTGCACTGTCAGTATAAAATACCATTGAAAGAATTCCTGTTGAAGACCGGACACGTCCTGGGTTGTTCTGCCCACAATAACGCCCTATGTGCGGGCCAACTGCAAAGAGACAGGATATAATAGTAAACCACCAGATCTGCTGCAACAATAGATGCCACTACAATAGCCTCCTAAAGAGAATCCCTCAGCAGGAAATAGTGAACCTCTACAACAGTTCAAATCACAATTTCATCAATAACTTAGCAGTGAGCAATAAATTGCTTATCCTACTGTAGTAATCTTATTTCTAAAATGTTCCAGATAGCACTCCATAAACCTCTGAAAATGTAAAGAACCAGGATTTCAAGAAGTGGCCTCTAAAGTGTGCAGAGAAGGAAATGATGCACAAAATTGCATGTACAAAACATCAAAAGTATTTTCCTAACCGTGATTTAAGCACCTCCTATGACAAGGACATCTGAGTGGCCTGATTTGCCCACCCAGTCTACAAGATGTTCTGGGAGTATAAGTTCAAACAGCACTTTCCAGGATTTTCAGCATATTATCTGCTCAATACTGCAGATAATATGTTAATTCTATAATACACTTAGAAAAACATTTTTGCTCTTCTATTGAGGCTGTGACCGATGACTTTTCATCCCATCCTATTTGGGCTTTCACAACACTCTCATCAGTCTTTTGCCCAGATGCTTAATATTAAAGAATACTGTAAAAGAGGAAAAATCTTAATCCTTTCAAAAGAGCAAGGATTTCTTTATAGTATATATCTATGCCACAGAACACACACACATACACTCATACATGATCTCTTTTAGTATTAATAATGTATAAACTAGCTCCTGATACTTTTCTAGATTTCCTGAGCAGTGAGATAATCTTTTTCCTTAATTAAGCTATTCAATTCACAACCAACATATGTGGCCTTCTAGCACTTGAGCATTCCCTGCAGATAGGTCCCTCAGCTGTTGAATACTGGTACATCTGTGCTTACAAACAATAAGATAATGGTAAAACCCATCCATGGAGTCAATCATGAAAATAATCATTCAGATGTCATTCTAATGCTTACACCACTGGTTTTCCAGGCTTAAATTAACACCTTGTCGTTTGTCTAGGAACTCCATTTAACTTTCAGTTTAAAATATGAAATGTTTATATATCCTAATTATTCACAGTTCAAAGAAAATCTTCAGTTAACATAATTTTGTAGTAATTTATTGGCATTTCCCAACAAGTAAAACAGTTCCAGCTTGGAATAGATTTATTATGTAAGCTTCACATTTTTGTAAGTCCCTAGAGTTGCCAGAAAGAGGAAGCTCAGATGTTACAGCTCTTGCTGCCAGCATGTGCTTTTCTACCCATATTGTGTCCATAGTTAGTCTTCGGTTTCCTTGGCAATAACATGGCATTTAAAATACCTGCCAGTTCAGCCCTTTTCCACCAGGGCTCTTCAATGCATTATTGATAAAATGAAACACCCTTTAGAGGACATAGAAATATTTAAAGCTTTACATTTATATTATTTGGAGTGAGAAAGTTGTTTTAGACATTTACTATACGTGGCTTTTCTATAAACTAAAAAAATAATGCCCCCACTCCAATCACTGCAGATTTTTTTTTTGTCTTTTGCATTTTTTATGTACAAACAACTCTAATTCTGCTCTTTTCTTTGATGGCCTTTCAACATTATAGGTGCTGATGTTGCTCTGAACTGCAAGAAAATAAGGACGATAAGGCCACCATGTTATGGCACACTGAGTGTCCCTCCTCCCATTTCCTGTAGGGAAACCTCTTTGAAACGACAAAACAGAAGAGAACTTTGTTTAAAGCAGACAGCTTTTAAGATTCTTCATGACTCACTGGTTTATAATTTTTAAGACCTACTTTGCGATCCTGCATTTCAGTGTTCTACAGATTGGCCCTGCTATCTTGCTGCTATTCTCTTTGCTAGTTATGTAGATGCAAAAGCCAAAAGCTAGAAGAATATGACATAAAAAGGTTTGATTTTTTTTGCACAAAATGTAAACTGTAGCCTACTGAGTTAATACGGTATTGATCTGAGCCAAATAATGAAATAAACTTTCTTATTCTTCTTACATAAGTAGCTAAGACAAAGTTCTCTTTTTCCCATTTGAGCAGTGAAAATTTCAAATGATAATAAATTATCAAATGTTTTGGGATTTACCACATCAAATAAATACTGTGTGGGGACCATCATCTGAGAAATCATTCAGCAGATATTGCTGTCTGCTAGGGAGGCAATGTCACAGTTTTTTTTACCATCTTCCTGACACTTCCTTACAAACCAAGATGGGCTTTTATATCAGACCATATGCAATTCCAAATAGGCATTTGAGGGTGCCAGGTGTTGAAAACTCATTAGGCCCAGAAAGCTCTTTGCAGCCTCTACCTGTCCACCACCATGCCATTTACTCAGCATCCGCCAGGAAGGCTTACTCTGAATATGAGTCACTTGGAAATGGCCTCACTCAAGGACACTTCTATATTGCCAGAAGAACAGAGGAATTTCAGTGAGACAGCTACTTCACTTGACATCCCATGGTGCAGCTACTCCTGGGACCTTGGCTTCTCATTCCACTGGCATAGTATGATATAGTAGAAAACAGAGTGACTTTCAGATTAAAAGATAGATGGGCAACTAAGAAACACATTTTGCAAGCATATCCCAAAAAGCAGAGTCTAATTCTAGAACTTGAATAGAATCTGGATTATTCTTAATACATATGTTTGAATGTTTGCAGGACTTGATTATGTAGAGTATAGAATAGGGCTGTTGCTTTAACACTAAACAGAAACCTTATGATTACAAATTCTTTTATTTTCTCTTCTGCTATTTGCCCCTCTGGCCAAAGAGTCTATATATCAGGAAATTTTGAGGCTTATTGAAATACACACTTGCCCCCCCAGCTGAAATCTTAGCTTTTGGAATTAAGTTTAAAAAAAACCCGATTAACACACAGGCAAGGAAAAATTAGTCTTCTAAAATATTGAAAGAAATGTTACATTAGCCAACCATTTTGCTGAATTTAAAAAATTGTTCTTTAAAATGTGCTGTTGTGCTGTGAACAGTATTCTCACGACAGTGTGGTCATTGTTGACAAAACATTTGCACACAATTTAGCATGCTAAAGGGAAAAGAACTGAAAAATGAATCTTGTCCTTGCAGTTCAGTAGTCACTTTCACTGAGCCTGTGTATACTCCTGTATCTTAATAGCTTCTCACAGGGGTGCAGAGTGCAACCACGAGAGAGGAGAAATACACCTAGATTAATAGCCACCTTCATTTGCACTGATGTTAATGACTGAAATAAAGTGTTCTGTTTTGCTCAGTAATTCATCGGAAGCTCTTGTGGTATTGACCAAAGCAGCAATGCTTAGTCTGTGGTTCTCAAACCATATGTAGATGTCTTTAAATTACTTCTCAGCCCTTAGTAGACAGTATATAGAGCTTCAAAGAGAGCAGCATGATGGATACATGTAATCCATCACTTAAGCTAGTGCTCATTTTGAGTGGGCAATTTTTCTTCAGTCATCAATGAACTGCTCTCAGCTGCAGCTGGCTGAGGTGTATTTGTACCTTGGGCAAAGACATTTTTGGTGTCCAGTTTATTTATACAGAATCATATATTTATGTTCTGTGATCTACTCACTTTCCTGCCCCAACTTCACCTGTCATCTCCTGAAAACCACGTTCCCTTTTCTGCACAATACTTACAACATGGATCTGTAGTTCCTAAATATTCTCCAACAGGGTTTGTTTCACTTGGAACTTTGTTTTTAAGAGACCAAAGAGTACCTCTGGCATGCAGGTATGCAAAAACAAAATGCCAGGTTTGAAGCATTCTTGAATGCCTACCATTCCCTTACTGAACCAGAAAAACACTTACAGTAGTGTTTAACTTCAGACCTGCAAATGTCCTCAGTGAATTCCTTTTGAAGTCAATCAACTGCTCACATGCTTCAAAGATAAGCACATATTTTTCAGAATCAAGAAGCAAGTACTCAGCACTTGCCAGATTCAATCCATTACAAGGACAACCAGGTAGGCTGAGGACTCCATGGCTGTGACAGAGCATTTCAGCATTAACATCTTTGTGAATGACTGCTACAGTTACTGGCAGATCGTCTAACAGAGAATTGTTTTCCATCAGAAAAATGGCAGTTTACGTATAAGCAAAATGTAAATGGAAGCATACTGACTCTGACATATCCTTTTAAACAAACATCATTGTGTTTTTTTTTTTTTTTTTTTTTTTTTTTTTTTTTGGCATGGGGAGGAAGTAAAAATATTACTAGGTAAAAAAAGCTAACTTAGTTATTCAAGGTTCATGCTTGAGTTAGCAAAGATCCATAGCTCTCAGTACTGTCAATGAGATTAGCACCTCCAGAGGTTCCATCAGCTGCTCTAGAGTAGATGTCTGTGACAGATCAGAGTGGAGCAGACTGTTGTCTGCTGAGAATGTGAGAATGGAGGATCTGACAGTGCCTGGTACCTGGATGCTAGAGCTAGATGAGAGCAGTGTGTTCAGGGGGCTGGCCATCTGATTCTGCCCTCGTTGTGGCCACAACTATTTTCCTTCAAACTGTCCTATTAAAATTCTGCCTTTAAGATTATCTGGATACTGTCTTTTTGATATCTAGAAACTTTTATTTTTTATCTTCAGTTTATGGCCAGGTCATATGAATGTTGTCAGCTTTACCCTTCACTTGAAATAGTTCTTCTTCCTTCCAGGGATTCATCCTGTGATGCATTTATAGAGATGCAATCGTTTCTCCTCTGCCTTTGTAGTGTTAAGTTAAACAAGAGAATGACTGCTGGCTTAGGATTGTCCAACAGTGAAATGATGCAGCAAACATTTCCCTACAACTGCTGCAACCTCCAGCAGTTTGTATCTAAGGAAACATTTTTTTCTAGCCTACAAGTTCAGCTGAATATTTACAAAAACATGTAAACACCCTTATTAGATGTCAGGATCATTTTGGATTTAGAGTGTTTGTAAGGAAATTGTAAGGCCCATAATGCCTGTTGTTAATTGCTCTCCAGTATGGCTCAGTCACTTTCTTGAACCAGAAAATTACTGCTTTGAAACCCTCAGACACTAATCATAATACATTTCTTTTTTGGCAATATTAAACAAAAATTGATTGATTGGATCATCTTTTCACATGTCAGTTTAAATGCAAGTTCTACAGGAATTTAGCTTGGACAGATTTGGCCTATATACAAATAAACCTATTATTAAATGTTCCAGACATCATTACTGTAGTGTAACAATACTGTTTTCCTAACCAAGACTTTAAATACTAAATAGTCTTTCAGCTACTGATATGGCTCTTTCTTCACTGTTTATTGGAGTGTCTTGAAAAAGCCATGATAAACCTATTAAGCATAAACCAAAAAAGGAAATCCAAAATTCATTGAAAAGCACATACCCATTTACTGAAACATCAATAAATGTTTTAATTAAAATTATACCGGCGATTTATCTAGGAAAACAGTCAAATTTAAATGTGTTATTAAAATATGTTCGTTCTTATATGTTTTCATTTAAATGATATATTAATGTAAGATTAGCAGTTTGTAGAAACTGCCACTGCTGTTCACAAAAGCAAGGGAAATATCTATTAATAAGGGCTATCACACCAGTGGAAAACTGAAGCAGATGTAATTAGTGCCTAACACAAACAAAATAAATCTTCAGCCGTTGAATTTTGCTACAAGTTAAACAATTAAGAAGAAAAAGGACAGCTTCAAGATGCTTCTCTTTATCAGCTTGTGCCTTACATAGGAACAATGAAAAAGCCATTAAAACCAATCAATTTTACATAGCTGTTTGAACAATTTGTATAACTATTTGGGCACCCTAAAATTTAGCATTCATCTTGACCAGTCCTTCTCAGGCTGGAGCTGCAGCCTATCAAAATGAGATCCTTGGAAAACCAGTATATGGCTGCCCTACCTACAGGGGTCTTGGGTCTTGTGGACCCATTAATCTAAGTGAAAAAAAAAAACCCTGAAATCATGAAGCTATTTTGTTCATCAGTCATAGTAAAACAGGGATATGAGATTGGGTGGAGGGTGAAACAAGGGCTCTCTGACCCTATAGGCTTTGCTAATATCTAGATATGTGCTTAATGAACATGCACAAGGTCAAGTGTGGTTAACAACTAAGCAGAAAATTGCTGAGATAGCAGAGAAGTAAGTTCCAGAAGGGTACCCAACACACTCACCCTGACACTTGTCCCCAGCTAATCAGAGATTATAAATTAACAAATTAAGTTAAAGCCTGATGGAAGACAGAGCACTATAAGGGAGGAAACCTGCAGTGCTCTATCACTGAAGCCACCTGAACGAACAGCTCAATGATGGTTTACTGACCTGGATAATCATGTAGTCACTGTGATTTAAATTTTACGGACACCATATTTTCTCTGGCGAAGTAATTCTCTGCTTTGACAGATGGTCTGTAGCCTGGTTTCTCCACAAGCTGGAGGGCTGGCACCTGACTTCCAGTTTGTGCAAGTTGTTGGAAATTTCTAGACAATACTTGTGTTCACTGTGAAAGTCTAGGGACCCATTCTAAGGCATCGTATTTCATTTATTTTAGTGTAGGAGTTCCATAACACATTCCCGCTATGTTTCCTCCAAACCAAGTGTTCAGAATTAAACATATTTCATAAAAAAAAAATTCACACTGTTATATGCTTTACTGAATGAATTTACAGAGCACTTTCCCCATTTCTCTATAATTCAACTCATTTCACATAAATCAAGCAAGGATCTCTCTACTATGACATTTTAAAAAAATGAGAATATGCCTTCTACTGCTCACTATGGAGTAGTGGTTATGCATGTCAGAGTCCATTTTTCTCTTACCATCAGGGAATCCATCCCAGATTTCTAATCGGTCATAGCGACAGAAAGCTCCCCCTGGAGTATTTGAATCAGGTTCTAGCTCAAAGCTTTCAAATTCCAGTATAATCTCTGACATCTTTGGTGCAAAGATAATATAAGTGCATTCAAGGCTGTTGGGATATTTTTCAGGGAATCCAGGGGACTTTATCACTCCACTTGAAGAAGTAAAATTTCTGGAACATTCAGGTCCTGTAAGAGAAAGAGGTACTGTTAACCTGGGTTAACACCATGCTACTAAGAAAAGTAATTCTCTGGAAAACAAATTAGGTCAAATTGTCTCTCCAGCAGCAAAGGTGGCTTTTCAGTGAAACACCTGATTTTAATCACTGTATTAATCATTCAGCCAGCTTGTTCCTATTACTGATAGGTTTAAAGCACAATTCACATATACTGTCTGATCTCCAATTTTCATTTTGTGTGGAACAATATGAAAACTTGTACCAACTCTAGAAAAAATTATGACAAATACAAAGTCATGTGGGAACAATGAAAGTATAAGCTGTAGAAATCTCGACAGAGCCCTAGAGAAATAATTATAGCCCCTTCAAGCTCAAATCCTTAAATCTTACATCTGACAGGCTTTTATTGGTGAAATAGATTTTTTTTATGAAAGCGGGTGAGTGAATTCAGTAGAGGGAGTAGTGGTTTCAGATTCCTGGAGCACTGACTCAGTAACTCTGCCAGATGTGACCTATGCCTCCTTGACAAACTAAACGTGAAAGGTAATTCGTACATGTACCAAGGGTGAGTGACTCATTCTGAGTGGTGTTGACACAGGTGCACCAGTAAAATGTTGCTGTTAGTGCAGGCATGATAAACTGTGTGATTACAGGCAGTGTTGCTAGAAGTCACCTAATGTCAATGTTGACACACCAGCTTTCCCTGATGTCCCCACAATGGCATGGTGGGATGCTCCAAACAGGGCTCTTGGTGAAGCAGGAAAAAGGTAGTAAATATACAAGGATATAAAAGGCCAGATTGCTGGATTTGCCTTTTTGAATACCAGGGACTAAAACTGGAGTTTCTCTCTTGCTGACAGATCACGTCTCCTTTGTTTAGGTCCTCCTGGAATCCTGAACGCTGCACATCCCACATCTGCAGGTGTGCTCAGAGCCAGCCACAGGCACTGCCCACACATCCCCCTATGAGATCAGAGGTAGTCCTCTCTCTCTGACTTTTGACACTCCTAATTATATGGAGAGGGATTTGAGGTATCAGTGGACAGCAGCTGACCCAGGGAGTTTGGGTGGGATGACTCAGATTAATGCCTCTGGACAGAGAGTGTGGGCAGGACACAGGTGAGAGTTTGGCTGCAACAGGTTGTGCTGGAGGATGACTGTGTGTGATGTTTCAGTTTGGATGAGGATGCCCAGTCTCCTTAGAGGATTTCCAATGCTTAACACAGATCATTGAAGGAAAACAGTCTGTCTTGTTGCATATATGAATACACTTATTTCACGATAGAAAATCTTTTCCTTGTGAATGTGACAAACACATTACCCCCCACAGATTTGGCCACTTCCCAGCCAAATCCATCATGCAAGAGAGAGGTCTGAATGAATTTAGTTAGTTCAGGTGTTTCTGTCCTTTAACAGACACTGATAGGAAATGCTTGAGCTATCACATCAATATTCAGAGCACTTCATGGCGTATTTTGGAAGATGTAGGTATTAGTGCTCATATAACCTGACCTATTCCAATTTGGAAAATTGCATTTTGCCTGTAATTAAATTGCTCCCTTACACATCAATCAGATATTTCTCTTCTGTCCCTGTCACTCCCTTGTTTTCTTGTCGTATATGGGGGTTATATTCTGGTTGTTGCTCCTCACTCCCACCAGTAGCTGCTGTTTCAGGACAAAATAGCTTTGCTGCGCCATTCATTGCATGAAGTGCTCTGTACTCCTCTTGGAATCCAATAAAAGATGCAATATAAAATGTAAGCCAGGATCATTATTGCTTTATTAAATACAGCCAGATCCTGGCTCTGCGAGCGCACAATTGTCAGGCTCCTTGCACTCACACATGGTATCTCAGTACCAGCTTGCTTTATTTTAAACATGTTTGAGCCAATCTGGTGCAAGAAACAAAAGCTGTTTTCAGAAGAGCTGCCTCACTAAAATGCCCTCTACAGATTTTTACCCTTTGTTGACATCGTGAAGGAACTCCAAGAATTAAATCAACACTAAGGCCACAAGGAACTCCATGGAGCAATACCCATGGAAAACCAGCTGAAAAGGTTCTAGCAGTGACCAGACAGAGTAGTTACTTCTGAGGTGGAGAAACTACATGCATGCATTGTGTATGAAATAAAGGGAGAGAGATGAGCTGAAGGAAAGAGAGAGAGAGGGGGCAAAAGAGAGAGCAAAGGAGGAGATAGGACACTAGACATTTCTCTTGATTTCTGTAGATGGCACTGAACCAGAAAATCATTTGCCTTCCTGGTTGGCACTGTCTTTTTACTTTTTTAGTTTACACGATAAATTTAGTCAATTAAAGTTAGGAATGTTGAATGTCAACTCTGTAGATCATTATCCAGTGAGCAGGCTACTTATCCATCCTAAAATGGGCTGGCTTATGGAGCCGAAAGTTTGAACATTTCAGAAGGGATAAACATGGAACAACATGGGTTTCATGTTTTAGTCAGGTATTCAATTTATTCAGAGTCTTTCTGACTAAGGAGCTGGAGGAGAAGTGAAAGCAGCTCCTATTGTTAAAGCCCATATTCCATTTATCACAGCCATTATGTGTGTCGGTCTCTCCTTACAGTTTTCATGGGATTTTAAGCATCAGATTTAGAATTCAGTTTAGGATACAGGTAGAGTAATGCAGTTTTTCTTCTGAAAAAGTAAGGATACTCTCACAAGAATAATGGACAAATATAAACTGTGTGTATTGAATTGCAGCTCAGCCTCCAGCTCAGCACAACAGGAGGGGATCATTTGGGCTTGGGATCACTTTAATACTTCTCATACCTAGGAAATGATTAGCCAAGTTGTGAGTATGCTAAAATGGAGCATATCACTCTGGTGTGAACAACTGAGCTTCACCTGTGCAACAGGGTAAACTGGTCATCTTTATTTATTACAGAAATTAAAATGTAAATTTGGGATTGCATATATGCATTAACTCAAAAAGTTAAAAAGGGCTGTGTTCCCACAGTGACTATAACTTGTATCCTTTGTGTACACGCAGCATTTCTAACATGGTACCTGGTGATAACTTTCCCGCATTAATATGCAGTTTACGTGGAATGAACTAGAGTTAAAGTTGCTCTGGGAGCCATAATTTTGAGTTTCCTGACTTCTGTGTGTGGAAGATCGCATTAATAATGCCATCTTAATGTGGTTTATGTGTATCACTGAGAGATGTAAATGACCACACAAGGAAATAAGCACAACATTCCTGTCAGATCTCTGAGATGCTACTACATGACTAGGTAATTTTTTTTTCTTGAAAACACTCATTTGCTAAAATAGATTGTTTCAAACCCCATTCTTTCACTTGTTCTTAGGTTTCAGCCTTGTTCTTTAGGAAAGATGGTACAGTATACATAAATACTGAGAAACTTCAGGACACATTTTCAAGTGTTTAGCCTCCTAAAGACACCAAAATAAATAGAGATTATTTTTTTTTCAGGAAAGCTTGGTGTCATTTGGATGCTGAATTCTTTCAAAAGATGTGACCCTGAAGGTCACCAAAAGAATTTCTGGAAGGCAAGAGTGGATTTACAGACAGGAGAGATGGTGAACAAGAGGTCTGTGGCCCCAATTAGCACTGTGCAGAGCAGCAATTGCATGCGATAGAAAAGAGACTTCACTACTGTGCTTCTTCTCATTAACAGTACAGCTGCCACCAAGTGTGTGTGCTGAACACATCTGAAAATCTGGCACTGGTTTAGATGCATAAAAGGACTTGAGCTGGTTTTGTAAATTGGGAAGTATCTGGGAGAGCACTGGAAACTTGGATATTTGAGCTTCTTTTGTGAATACAACCTTAAACATCTATGATTAAGTCAATATTTTTTTCTAGAAAGTTAAGCTTATTGTGTTTCTGCATATTATGGGTTTTGGTTCTCTATTCTCCAGGCATGGAATATATGAATTACTTATCTCCATCCAGCTGTAGGGAAGGCGTATTCTATAAAAAGTTCTTACTCCCATCTTACTCCCCTTCTAGCTATTAACTCAGAAAGAAAGTTATTGAAGATGGTCTGTCTACAGGTCTGGTTAATCCTGGACTTTGTTTCTCTGGGCTTTCTCTATGACTGTACAACTGTCTATGCTCACTGGCAATGAATTCCTGGCACAAGCATTCAGCTGGACATGCCCATGTACAGCGTGAGCTTCTCGACTCCTGTACCTCCCAAACACGATTTGTGAAATAATCAGCAACATCATCTGCTGCCCATGTGTACTCTGGTATTTTCTGAGCCCACAGCCACCTCTTGGGAATGCATAGCAAAACACTAACCAAAATAAGTCAGGGTCTCAGAAGGTTACAGTGCTGTTAAAGCAGCAAGATTGAAAATCATACAGCAATTATTCACATTAACAAAAAAACCCCCAAACAAACAAAAAAATAAAAAAAAAGAGGGGAAAAAAAAAGGGAATAAAGCTAATGGTTTGAAGAAAGTTGAAACAAACAGCTGATGAAGACTATCACATTACACCCAGAGGAGTCACTTCTCAGATGCAGCTGTACCCACTGGATTCATAACAATTTACATACATTGTACATACATACATTTACATACATACATACCCCACCTTGGAATGACAAGGATAACACAATTTCTCTTTAAAGCATTTTCATGTATTCCCCACCCCTAAAGAATTACAGTGAACTTTCTGATGGAAGCTAAAATAACAGGTTATGTGCTATATACCAATGAATTCTTTCTCACCTCTTTTGAAAACTTCATAACGAATAGAAAATCCTGCTCCATGTGTCTCATAGTCGGAAACAAATTTAATAAAAAGATATGGTCCTGAAGACACTACAGGAGGGGGAGCAATTTTTCCACAGTACTTTCCCCATAGACGTCCTTCAGCATTATCTCCATCAATCACTTCAACGTAATCATACCTGGTAGATAAATGGAAGGAAGAAACTTTTAACTTCCAGGAAAGAAGGAGACCTAATTAATTTAGAAACCATAACACAACATAGATAATCAAGAAAAATGCTAGCTTGCTTGGAAAGTGCATTATGCTGAAAGATGTAAGCAAAATGAAATAATTAAAATGGACTACATTATGTCTGTAGACATCATCTGGCAACATGGAACTATTAGGAAGAATGGTGTCCATTATGCTTGCAGACAATGTCAGCTAAAGTAACCAATTAACAAAAAAAAAAAAAAGGAAATCTCATGAGCACAATTCTGTATTATTAAATTGTGTTCCTTTGTCTGTGCAGTGTTGTTATCAATACATAATGCATAGCATTCTTTTCAAACTGTGAAGTTCTGCTATGAATTCAAAAATGTCTTTTTGGCTGGAGCTCTTTATGAACAATACTTTGATTTCCATATGCTGTCCTTCAAACATATGTCCACAGAATAATAAATAAATCCCTAAAAATTAGATTTTGTTTAAAACTCTACCATGTTTCAGATCAGTGATAGAAAGATCTGTTATTTTCCTTGCAAGATGGACAAATAGTTTGGAGCAAATCACAAAATCCACAAGCCAGTCATGGCACTTGTTTTTTCTCAGACAAAATTTGTTTCATTATAAATCACCTTTGCTTAGGTATTTGAGCCAAGTGCACATTAGAGTATTCATACTTGTACAGCATGCGATTTTCTGAACAGGCTGGGCAAAATCCTCCCCTGGTTACTTGCTTGGTTCCTAAGAACTTGATAAGAAATTTTATATAACATGCAAAAATTATTGGCGGTTTATGTTTGCCTGGGAGCAGAAGTCATGTTAAGGTTCCTCAGCCCTGTCACCCGAGATGCCAATACTTGGGCCTGGTCTGATTGGTTTGGTTTCAGCGGGCTGAGCAGAGCCCAGCATCCCGGTGCACTGAGCCAGCAGGGAGAATACAAATGAGAATAAAAGTCACAGAGAGGCAGAGCTGCAGGTTTGGAGACAGGTCTGGTTTGGAGTTTTATTAGCGGATGATTCCACTCAACCACAGACGGGAAGGAGGAGGAGATACAATTTGTAGAATCATTTTAATCTTTCCCTAAAAGAGAGAGGCATTTGTAGCCTGGGTTGAGCTCTGGGCTTCTTTTGGACAGTGGCAAAAAGCTTTTCTCTGCCCCTACATAGAATCACAGAATCATAGAATAAGCCGGGTTGGAAGGGACCTCAGAGATCATCAAGTCCAACCCTTGACCCACCGGTGCGGTTGCTAGACCATGGCACCGAGTGCCACATCCAGTCTTTTTTTAAATGTCTCCAGGGACGGAGAATCTACCACCTCACCGGGCAGTCCATTCCATTGCCTGATCACCCTCTCCGTAAAGAAATTCTTTCTAATATCTAACCTAAATCTCCCCTGGCACAACTTAAGACTGTGTCCTCTTGTCTTGAATCTTTGTGTCTCAGCCGTGCTGCCGTTTTACTTCACAAGTTTCTGTTAGCCAGAGAATCTCATTTAATTTTCATTATCCTACTATGACTGACATTAAAATGTTGCCATTAATTTGTTTAGACCTTTATTCTACTGTTATGTTCACCGAAATGTTCCAAGCATATTAATCTAAAAGGAAGAGCTAAAAATGACAGGACAATAAAGTATGTCTGACATTTTTAAACAGATCAAAGGAAAAAAAAATGTCTTCATGATGACCAATGTCATTTTTAACAACTCTGCTCCAAACTGTACAGGGCACATTACTTATGTTTACATGAAGCCTCATGAGACAACTGCGAAGATGATATCACTAGTTAAAGTGGATGGCTTAAGGCTCCTTAAATTGAAAATGACATTACCTCATCAGTAAAATTGTGTGCCAGCTTTGGTGTACATCAAGTAGAAAATAAAGCTGACACTGATGGAACTGAAAGCATTAACATATGTGAAATATTGTGTTAACTACATTTCCTCTTTAGGTATTTGATTTTTCTAGTAGCAATTGCTCAGTTAGCTTCACTGTCCCAGTTCAGGTCTGTGGAAATATAAAGTGGAAATGTTTATTTCTGAGATAATTTTATGGATACTTCAAGTAGCCTGCATTTTTTAAAAATTAGACTTCTGTTCTTCCTGTAATTTCTTTATGATTTATATGTAACAGGATTTAACATTGGAAGAAGAGTTGTAAAAAGACTTCAGAATCATTTTTTTTTCTTTTTCTTTTTTTCTTTTCATTTAGAAACATCTTTAACAATACTGTCTCTAGGTTCCCTGCAAAACCTATTGGAGGTAGTCAGGAATGCAGGCTTCTAGTTTTCATGTTTCAGGGGAAAAAATAACATTCCAAATTTTTAACAAATAATCTTTCTCAGAATGACTAACTCCTTCTTAAAGAGAAAGAGTAGCCGCATAAAACCACAGTGTCTGTTTGACAGTCTGCTCTTCTTTCCAGTATGACATTATTTCACGTTTCCCAGTCAGCATTCAATGATCAAGCCTCAACAGCAGTTAATTTTTCAAATTAGTATCAAGAAGAATCCTGTTTTTGAATTATGAAATATAAAAGAAATTAACTGTAAATGCTAAGCAACTTTTTACATGTGCAACTTTTTTCATGTGTAAAGAAGAAAAAAAACACCAAATGCTTTGAATTAATTTTATTCTGCTACACATTAAAAATAAACAATCTTCTGTAGTCTTTCTAAGTCTTTCATATATAGCCAAAAAATAATTACACTGTAAGTACCAATTTTGCTATTCTGTGAAGTAAATTTGTCAAAAAATAGTCAAATTAAATTCTATCACTCTCCTAGATTTCCTCCTTTACAGCAACAGCCTGCCCACACCTTTCCATTGTCTCCTAGAGTGACAAATGTAATTTATGGTGCTCTTTCTGGCTGTGCATTTGTAAACGAAACAATTTGGATCCTAAAAGGCTGTCTTCTAAAGGTTTTTACAAACTATAGGTCATGCAGCCCTGTGGGAAACTGGAGGATTTTTCAATTATTTTCTTTTGCTTTGAAAAGTTATCCACAAGACAGAGAAGAAGCTTAGCTGTAAGACAATAGGTATGAAGTATGATTTGAAAAGGGGAAACTTTAGAGATCAGCCCTACAACCTTCATATTCTACGGATCATGTCTTTTGCTTGGCAGCTAACAAATGGATTTTGATTCTCCCGCACTGGAGAACACGTGATATCTGGGCTGCTATAAGGGAGTAACTGTATTATTTTATTCTCAGGGAAATTAAATTACACTAGATTTTACTAGTTTATACTTGGAAACCAATATCCTGCTGTCATTTTTGCACTTTTCAAAATCCTACCAGAGACCATAGTGTATCACAAACAACTATTCTTGTAAATAGGAGAAAGTACAGTCACAACTTGAAAATGGAGTTGTCGCCAAGGAAGCTCAGAAAGCAGCTTGCATCTCCCTCTGGACTTGGTAGCAGTTCTCCATAAGTTTGTCAGAAGAAGATGCTGTGCCAGGGATGCAGTTGGCACATTAGCATCCCTGTGAGGAGACTGAATGTGTCACCTCTGAGGCACCCAGACAGTCTTGGCGTGCAGCCCAGAATACTGAGTTTGCAAATTTGGATTTCCCACTTGGCAATTCTTCACTCAGTTACTGCTGCCAATGGTGTGGCAAATATTTCTGGTAATGTTATAGTCCTTTAGGGTTTATGGCACAGAGCTGTAAATATAAACAAGGTGCTAACCACTGAGTGTCGTTTCAGGTGAAAGACTAGAGCAAGAGTTCACATGTGAAAATAGGAGATGCCTGCCCAGAAGAGGGGTTGATCATGGGCTATGTTCATGGAGCCATTATGCCATGATACAAAAAAGCATTCCCTCTCTACTTGTCTGGATCTTTCTGGATATCCCATTTTTGCTTGCTTTCTGTTTGCACCCTCTGCAGTGTCCAAGGACTGTGTGTGGCTGTCAAGTGGAAGCCTGCTGAACCGTACTGCAGGGCTTGCACACACCTCCTGCTTCTTCCAGCCAGTCCCTGAACATGCCATTTCTTGACAGTACAATTTTATGATTCAGTAAAACAACGTATGGGACAGATTCCCATTGGAAAGATGAGGGAATCTAGAATTCCTCTACAAAATCTTGAAGGAATTGCAAAAAATTCAAAAACTTGCTCTATGCTTTTTTTAAAATTTTTTTGAAAGCGTAAGTTACGAGTTCAAGATAAAGGCCAAGCAATACCTATAAAATGAGCTCTGGGCAATAAAACATAGACAGCTGAAAAATACAGATTTCAGTGAATTTTCTATTTCCAGATTCTAGTAGGTGCTAAGAGATCTTACATCTGGATTCAGTCCTGAACATGCTGGCGACCCCTCAAGTGCACCACAGCATCATGTACTGCAGAAAGTGAAGAAGTGGCTGCTGAAGCCAACCCCTCTGCCAAGCTGTGTGCCACTTCTACACATTTTCCTATTAGGGCAAAGAGATCTTACGCCTTTTGCCTAAAAAATTCCTCCCCAAGACATACGCAGAAATCAACTGAAATCTAAATATCTGCCATTTTACCTTGTGAAGCAATCATTGAAGGGTATAAAACTATAATTTACATCTGATTATGCTATGTTTTTCTGCAGCCTACTATGATATGCATCTATAGTGTGGTTATAAGTATTTTGGTTATTCACCTGTAAGAATGAAAAGATTTCCATCGCTTTTTCTTTTATCATTCTGATTCCATTTCCATCAAGCTTCTAAATCTCTTCTTGACACAAATTATTCACTCTGGTCAGACCAGCTTTGGTTCTGAGAGTTTGCTTCTCAATATGTATCTTTCTTTTGCCTTTTTTTTAAATGAAGGTTTTCTTTTTTTATTCCTTGCTCCATTTTAGCTGAACAGAAGGCATTGCGAGAGGAAATCTAAATAAAGAGTTTTGAGTTGTTCTGCACCGTGGATTTGTGCCCCATTAGTGACTGAGGGTTAGCGGTGTGGGATTTACTGCAGTGCTTGTGACACAAGGCAATCTGTATCCCAGAGCTAAAAGTTTAAGAACTGCAGCTACTCAAGGGACACCGACCTTAATCCCAGTTTATTAGCAATAAGAAAAAGGAGTACATGTGATTAAAAATATTAAGCACAGCCCCAAATGGGTTGTTTTTCTGCCTGTAACCTCAGTGTCTGTCGGGCTGCTCTCCAGCTCAGCCCACGTGCAGCCTGACTGCTCTCTGTGGTCTTCTGTGCCCACCCTGGCAGGGTGACCTCTCTGATGGGTGTTGGAGGGGGAGCTGCCTCCTGTGGAGACATATCAGCCTCACTGGAACCTCTGTACAGGTATCCACATGATCTTTGGAGGGTCCTGGGTGACTGCTATGTTGCAGAGTACTTGAGGTACTCCTTGAGCCTTGGAAGATATGGGAGCTGCAGGGAACTGTGGGGTTGTTTTGCATTTTTAACCCCTTCACAGTGTGTAAGGTGCCCTAGGTTCCTTCGTGGTGTGTTCCTGCCTGGCTGCTTACTCTCATCACACACCACAGTATTCCCAATGGAGAAGTCTTCCTTCATCCCACCAAGTCAGTTGGTATGGATATGTCTGTGATAGGATGACTGAAGAGACCTATATTTTTTTTTTCTTTCTTTCTGCATTTCTTTCTTTCTTTGTTTCTTAAATCTATTAGAAAGTCCAAGAGATTATTTCTCCCAGTGAGGACATGAATACTGTTGAATTAGCACTAGCCAGGCACTGCAAACTCCGTGAGAAAGGGGGAGGTGGGATCAAGTGTCCATGGCAGGAGCCTTTTAAACTGGTTTTGCTTGTACAGATTTCATGGTGCAGATGAAGCTCCCTAAAGGAGACAGCATCTCATCTAAATCCCACACACCTCTCTAAAGTGCTGGATATTTAAATGAGCAATTTGCAATTGATTAACGATTTGTAATTTACTGAAATCCCTGTCAGTCTGGGGGGCCTTTGTTTCAGTTGGCCTTTTGTGGGCTGGTGTTTTTATGCTCTTCACCCAGGGCCAAAATTCACTTTAGTTATTCATACAAAGGTCCTGTCAAACTAAGAGATTTCTGGGAAAAAGGCCATTGGGACTTGGCCACTGTTCAGTAATCAACTAATGCCTTTAACTGACAGTGGGTCTCCATTAAGAATGAACTAGTGAGGGTCTTTTTTAGTACGAGACAATGCTGTAGTGAAAAAGAGAAAAGATGTAACAAAGACATCGATGAAGATCTACAGTTACCCACTGTAACACTTTGATTGTGACTAATGCTAGGAACAGTATTGTTATTGCACTGGTTTCTGGAATCATCAAATGCTTTGGGATTTGCCCTTTCACTTGAAAATAAAGCTTTTTAATTCCCTGCAGACCCCAGGAATCTGAAGTACAGCATACCTTAACCAATAAAATAAAAAAAAAAACCCAGAAGCAATAATTACCACTATTTTAAAATCTGATTATCCTTCATTGTATCACATGCTTCTGGTTGTTTGGCTCATGCCTTCTGCATACCTGGGACTGGCAGAACTGATGATCTGAACTAAATAGGCGAGATTATATCTGTACTTTTATCTGTACAGCTCCATGGAGAACAGTAGACAGATCTTTAGCTGCTGCAAATGAGATTAGCCCTTTCATGTCAATGGATCTAAGCCAGTTTACACTGATATATGGCTAAAGAGGGTGCAAGTGGTGACAGAATATTTTACCTTGTATTTACTTAGTTCTATTCTACTTGCACCAAATAAAACCTGGAAAATTCTTCAACAGAAATGCAAACAACAGGATTCACTCTGGGAACAAAGGTAACAGTGTCATGCAGAAAACGTAGAAGAATCACGTTGTGAGCTAGGTTTTGCCATTTTAGTACTGCAATGTTCAAGGGGATGTAAAAGAAAAATCCATCTGCTAAGGTTTTCAGCATATCTATCTGCAAAAAGCATTTTACCAGTGAAAAGATTTGATCTTTAAGTTAGGACAAACTCCACGGACTTCACTTCTTGCCACACACTGTAATAAATTGTAATATAATGATCCCAGTATATAAAAATTAAAAGCCTCTTCTGGGAAGAAACATTCAATTTTAAACTCCTTCATTGAGGAACTTAATTTCATAATTTTCTGGAATAGAAAAAGGCTATCTTTTCATGGAAAAAGGTTTCTGTCTGTCAAATAAGACAAATTTACAAGCCAAAAACTTCCACTTCAAGTGAGAGAAAAAGAAACACTTAGCAGTTTAAAGACCTCGGAGTTGAAGGAGCTTTCTAGTGTCAAAATGGTGAAGTTTAGTATTTATAGGAAAATCACGTGTCTCTAATTACTCTAAACTCAAATCCCAAGTAAAATATGCCATCTGGAAGATATTAGAATCATTTACAACTTGTTCGCCTCCCTTACCTCTAGCCAGCTTTTCAGTGTTCTTCACAAAAACAAAATGCAGTCTGAATTCTACTGTTGTTTCATGGTTTATCTACATTAAGGCTGCTAAGGGCTTAAGAAATTGGATTTTTTTTTTTAAATTTGGATTTTAAAAAGTAATTTTCTTGTTACTCACTGTACTTCAAACTTTATATTCTTTTATATGGTCATTTCAGGTGTAAGGGTTATGCCTTGGCTTAGTTTGGTGTTTAGACATTAATTTGACATGGTTAGATTTGGAAAGACATTCTAGGTGATAAATAGCCTAATCCATCATCTTGCATGAGAGAAGGGTCTTGTAAACAAACAAAAAAATATTTCCAAAAGCTCAATAACACAGTTTGGGTGTTGTTTCTGTGACCCCCCAGGATACACTTGTCAATCAGAAAACTCATTAATTGAGCAACTTCATCCAAGTATGCCAATCTGTTTATAAGTGAAGCTTTGCAACATTCCTCTGAGGTAAAGTTGTCATTCTCATTTTATATATGTGGAGAGAGAAGAGAGAGACTGCGTGCCAACAGTTTTCCAGAAATTCTGCAAACAGCAAGGAACAAAGCCTAGGTAGCCAGATACTGTGTTTTAAATATAAAAGCCCCATCTAGCTCCCTCTGAAATAATGGAAAGATTCCTAGCAGCTTCTGTGGATTTTGAATGAAACCAAACAGGCTGAAAACTTGGACATTTTTTAAAGCTGTAGAATGACTTGAAGAAGGGGCTGCAAAGCCTCATAGTCTCAGAAATACATCTGTGTGATTTCTGTAGGAGAACTAGACTAAATTATTTGTATACAGAGGCTCATGCATATATACACATTCACACTGCTGCAAGGAGTCAAGCACTGTCTGTACAGCTCTATACACATTAAACATTGTTATCATGTGCTTAACTTGTTTTATGATTTGTGGTTGGGTTCACGCTGTTAGCATGTACTGCAGAATTCACTAAAAGGTCTGCTTAATTTGTATGTCATAGAAGCTTCAAGTTTGCTTCCTCCAATGTCTGAAGAACAGAGAAAGAGTTGTATCTAATGAAGATGAGAACTGTTTGTGATTTCTTTTTCTTTCCACAAAAGTAGCAAAGAAATGCTTTAAAGTGATGGCAACCTTAGAGTACTCCATTTGGGAGTTTTAAACTGCTGATTAATTTGTAATTATTCTGTTGGGATCTGTTGGGGTACGTTAATCATAACCTTAGGAACTTGACTTTTGAAAGCATTAGGTAGATGTTAGCTTTTCACAGAAACTGTGAAAGTTCAGAACATAAAATAAGTTCCCCACTTTTGAAACTCAAATATCTGTCCCTTGTGGGCTGTCTACAACCTCTCTGAGCAACACCCATAATTAATGAGACTAAAGGAGAAAGGAAATTGCAGACAAACATATCAGCTTTGGAACACAAGTTATGGCAATTTTCTTCCATAGCAACCATGTCCCGAAGCTCTGTAAATGCAGTAAAATGATGGGTATTTTCATTTATTTCCATTTATGAACTATATTAAGAGAGTATTAAGTCACTTGGAACTCAGTATTTCTCAATGTTTTTCCCTTTGTTCTGATTTCTGCACCACATTCCCTTTGGACAGACCACTGGCCAACTGAAAAATCCACTCTGGGATTAGTGTTTTCACATACCTAGTCTGTATTGATATAAATGATTTCTGCAAATCTTCCTTGACTGAAAGTGTGACACAGGTAAATGACTGGATTGATTTTTGTTGAGACTGCATCTAAAACCTCTTTATAGCCACACAACTAGGCATATGTGCAAACAAGGGGAGTTATCAGAAAAAAAAATACAGCTTTGGTGTTGAAACTTCTGACTTGTCAGTGTTTGACCATGTACACGTATCAGAGCTTTTCCTGTGGTTTTTTTAGGGGGGGAAGAGGACCAGACATTCTTAAGCTATCACCAAAGAAAAAAGATGGTGAATTACATAAAGGAGATGAAAACTTCCAAGATTTTTCTGGATTAAAAATCAAGTCCTTAAGTGCACCAACTGTGTGGCATTTTTAACAAAATATTGTCAGCATGCTGAGACCCTTAGCAGTCTGTTGCAACACTTAAAGATGAAAACCATGTCTCCTTACTTCTTTCACATAATACAAACTTGAAAAGACAAAGTGCCTGGCCATAGCATCTAGAAGCGATCTCTGGCATGGGAGGCACACAAAGCTGAATAAGAAGCATTTGTAGTTCAGAGACCAATCCACTTACAATGTCTGCATGTTTCCTGGCGGGCCGTTATCTCAGCACAAAATCATTTGGTTGTGTATATAGCTACTTTAGCAAACAACCCTTAAGCAGCATGAGTAATACACATAGCCGGCAACTTTAAAGAAGCCCCGGCTTTGTGAAATCTAAATGATATTTCACAAGAGCCATGCAAGGAACATTTACTCATGGCCGGTGCTTTCAAATTTCAGCCTTCTGATGTCAGAAAGTATGATTGAAGAGCTGCCTGAAAAAGTCCCATGGTTCTTCTTCTGTTTTGCAACTGAGATATGTGTATGTATGTATGTGTCCATGTCTCTGTATGTATGTTTTTATATTCTTTGTACAAGGACTTTATCTCTCTTTCCAAAGTTCATTCTCAAGCAGACAAGCAGCCTGTGAAACTTTCAACCTGGAAGGTGTCTGTTTCAAAACAAGCAAAGCAAATGAGAACAGGGAAGCAAAGTGGAAACCTCAATGCAAGTTTAACTTGAGTAATTGCTACCAATCCTTTCATAATAATTTGTTGTCCAATTTCAGAAGAGACACAATGAGTAAAACCTCTCTTGATAACTTCATGTATTTCCTTTTAGGTGTACTTGTTTTGCACACACCAGTGTGTCAATCCAGTTGGTATGGACTTCCCCATGAGTTTCTACTCTGGAAACCTACATTAAGAAATTCAATAGCACCCTCAGCATCATTCTCTTATAAAGCACGTGACTACTTAAAATTTATTGCAGACAGATCACTCCTTCTCTTAAAGTCAGTTTAGTAGAGAGTTACAGAACATTGTTTTTGTAATAGAGCTCACAGTTAAACTCCACCAATTTGAAACATTCGTATATAAAAGTCTGTCCTATTGAGCAATTTTATTACCATTTTATTGTATGCATCATTGTACTAAAAAGTACATGTAAATACAGTGAATATATTTATATTATAACATATACCATAGGTGTTCAAAGCTGCTAAGCCTGAAGTTAGTTCATTTGTATGCTGTATCACAGAGACTGTCACAGTTTTTACGTTTTGTGACCTTCTGATTTATATGGGTCTTGAGAAATAACTATGTGTTTAGAATGGAGGAAAACAGTGACCAATAAACATTCCCAGTAGCCTAAAAACAGGAACAGCTTGTTAGCTGAGGTCAGCCATATGACCTAGCACCTAGTGAAACTGCATTGTTATAGCTGGAGCATGGGGCAAACCAGCCATACAAAAAAACCCACCCCAGTGACCCACCACTCATAAAAATGTCTTTCCTAGAAAGAGAGGCATGTGATAATGACTTAAAGGAAGGGAAAATTGCACAGCAGATCAGAATCATCACTGGCAGAAATTTACAGTGTTTAGTGGAGTTGCGAGGGAGGTGCATTGGCCTATACTATTTTAAATGGAAAACCAAGTTGAAAACCTGCCAGAATTCACAAGTATCTGCTACGGAATTTTGCAGAGTTTTCTTCTATTACTAAATACTTGTGAAAGCGAGCAGGAGAATGAACATATGAACAACACAAACACATACATAGCTTGTGGGCTACAGTAATTGAGACCTTCTGCACATGGCCAGCTGAAAGCTCCAGTGGGAGCTGTAAAGACGTCAGGGAAGTTCTCATTAGATGATTAGATAGAACCAAGTTTGTCTTCTTTCCACTTCCGTTTCCTCCTTCATCAGTGCAACTTTTTGAGATATACTCTTTCAGATATGTTGAACATTTGGACCTACACTCAGTGAAGGATAAATCTTGTTTGGAGCTGCATGTCTGTGAGACAGCCCTTGTCTTTGGAATTAGGGTGGTGCAAAACCTAAGTCAGGATGGACACCCTCACATAGGAACTGGTTCTTTTGATGTCAGCAATCATATTCTCCTAGATCCACTCTCTTCCACCCCTGCACTGGCTGCTTCAACAGCTGCAACACAGCAAAACAGTCTTCAGGAAAGGGCTGTTAGTGGGCCTGAGAAGCATAGGATAATGACGTTGATTTGCCTTCTGCATTTCATGGTTCAAGCCTCTGGCCTTGCTTTCTACTCAGGAAAATGGAAAGTGTGACATGGACCTACAACAATGTATTATCTGAAATATCAAGGGGAACTGTAGTAATTCAATGAATTACTAACATAAATGGTGTTGCATCTTGTTTCCTTCTGTAACCCACGAGAGAGTGGTACTCTAAGTCTTCATTAATCAATTACAATAAATAAGCCTTGAAAGGCAATAAACCATCACACAGCTGATGAAAACACCTACTCTGAAATTAAATGGATAAAATCCTGAATCAAGGGCTTTTGTTTCATTTACTCTTCTGCTCAGGTATCTATTAATGCTTTTACTTTTATTTGTCTACTTAGTAGGGATAAGCATAAAAGAAAAATCTGTATAATACTCTGTGGTATTAAGCATTGATTCTTTCCTCTCCTTCATTCACAGCAAGCAGCACACTAACCCAGACAGACAAGCCATGAAATATATTTGGGCTGGACTCTGTTGTACGTGCAAGGAATCTGAGAGAGATAACACCATGCTTTCCTTTGCATTTTAATAATGCAAAAGACAGGCTTTTGCACACTAGGGAGAACAAGGTTTGTTTGCCTTATGCATTCTTAAAGGTATAAATTGTCCAAAACAGTAGTAGGAAGTCTGGGAAGGAAATGAGATAATGCCCCATCCCTTTCCTCACTTCGAGCCCTCTGAGCTGGCTCACAGAGATGTCTGGCTTGCACAGAAGGAACCAGGGACTCATCCTGGCAGTGTGGCCCCCATCCTCCCCATGCTGTGTGTGAGGCAGTGCAGCTCCCGGGGTGCACAGCAGCTCACAAGGGGCACTTCTGGACCCACCATACAGACAGACACTGTCCCTTGTAGCATGTTTATGGAAGGGAAGCCTGCAATTTTGCTAAGATACCCAGAAAACCAAGATCGCACCCATCTTTCAGCCACATGATACTTGCACTCTGTTGATCTCCTAATCAGAATAAAACAGTTGGCAACTGGCAGAGGGAGGATCTTTAGTTGAAGGGATCTTAAACCTTTTGTCAAAGGGACTTGTTTTTCTCAAATGGAAACATTATTTTCATAACTTTAAATACAAACTCCTCCTGTTTGAACAGCTTACATGTTTCATGCCCTTGAGCCTAGGTGTCAGCACCTAGTCCCCTTTAAAATTTTACAATGTAACATAACCTCATTTTGTTACACTGAAAACATTTCCAAGATACAGGATCCTGTTTTTTATTACAGGGGTGAAATGGTAATAATCCCCCCTCTTTCCTGAAACATGCAGAAAAATCCTCTAACAAATTAAACATACACATTTCTCATTAGCTTTAACCTGAATTTGGTCTCATGGGCACTGTAAAGCCACTCCTTCTTTCTCTCTCTCTAACAAAGGGATGTCAAGAAACTAACAGACTTTTGGAAAGCCAAAATCATGCCTGATTCACAATACCAACACATGTTGAGACACAGATTCCTGAAACAGTTCCAGTGAATCTTCTTGAAGAGATACCATGAAGTGTTCTCTGCCCTTGTATGATTGCCACGTGTCTAATATAGGAATTGAACCAACCAGACAACTTCGAGAATATTTCAAATCTTTGTCCCTTCCCCTGTGAAACTTCCACATGGAAATTCACAGAAATCAGAACTAGCAGAAGAATAAGAAAGTAACTGATCAAGGATTGTCTCTTTCTTTCCCATAGGGTTAAGGAAGAGTCTCTTATGCCCGAGCATAAGGATAGCAACAAAAGGATACATCAGCTCAAAAGAACTTGACTAAAGTTTCTATGAAGCTTTATGCTCTGGGAAAAGCACAATACTGATCATTAATGTTGCTTCTCAGAGCAGTGCTAAACTACCAAAATTGCTGTACTTGCATTTGGAGATGTGATTACAACACAGGGACACAGTCCTGAACTACTTTTACTAACAGGGTCAGGTACTAATAATGTCATAGACTCTGTTCAGAGCTGAATGTTCCCATAAGGGACAATAAAACCTATGCCACCACAGCTTTGACACTAACTGGGTAAGGATTTGGAACCACCATGGATATGGCAGGCTGGATGCTGGGAGTCATTCTGCTTTTGTGTGATCCACTGTCTGGAAAGGCAGGTGGAAGGGAATTGAGCTGGACTGCCATGCTGCCCAGGGGTTGCCTGTTTAGTCACCTGTAAACCTGCCATGATGTTACAGCTCTGTACTGCTGAAAGAGTACCTAACAGGGCCATAAAGTCAGGAGATTAAAAAGAAGAGCTGAGATTTCATGATATGATTGAAAGCAAATGTGAGCCTAGATGGCTCTTTGTATGATGGGGTTTAGGTTGTTTAGGGAGTTGGAAGATGGTGGAGAAGGTGGGCAGAGATTGGACTGGAAGGCTGAAAGTACTGGCTCTGTTCCTGAGCCATTGCTATTCAGTGAAGCCAAGAGACAGCTAACTTCCCTGTGCCTCAGTTTCTCAGCACAGAAAATCAGATATTGATATTTCCCTGAAAGAGGTTGAAGGCATTATATGAATTGAGATGGCTAGTGACACTGTCATTAGTTTTGTGATTTAATACATCTTTCATAAATAGATATATTTAGATGTAATTTACATTCTTGCTCCTAACCCTTTTGGTTTAAATTTTTTACCTTTGCACAATGAACAAGGAGGAAAAAGAACCTTTAAACACTATGTATTATTTTTGTGAGCCTCCATTTCAAAATGTTCATTGTGAAATGTAGCATTTAGTCACTCCTGCCACTACGTCAAACCTCGTTCTACTAAGTACATTATAAAAAGCAATAAAATTTCTTTATTACCTAAAAATTCTTAAGGATTTAGTCTTGTCTGGATATGAAGGGATGTACACAATTAATACCCAAAAGTAGTAATAAGCACTCAGCATAAAACCCTAGGTGTAGAAAGAGACTACCATATATCCATCCATAAGCTCCTTAAGGCAGGTACATACAAGAAGTCTGGTGAACACAGGTTTTAGGGGAGGGTCTGTTTTAAAGCTGAAAATTGCTGCCTGACATCTGAGGGAACCAAATTAGCCTGTGCTAAGCAACCTGATGGAAATGCTCTGGAAAACTGGTTATCTGAGGCACCTGTGTCATGGCACGGCATTATCCAGAACATTATCTGCACTTGTTTTACTCTTGGCTAAATATATTGGGCAAATGTATTCAAATGATTTCTTCTTTGAAGAGTAGTATTTCCTGTACCTGAGTTCAGGTGAGAGATTGACCACCTTTCCCCCAGATTTTCTAGATGATGTTGATCATACTTCAGGCAGGAAAGCAGAATAGGAAAGAAGATGCACTGCCTCTTTAATAATCCCAGAGCTATTTTTTATTCGAATCTCCACTGATTATTCTATTTTCACCCTTTGATAATCAGCATACAATCCAGTAATAGTATTGTGAGGTGGAGTCTTTTTGCATGAAGTTATTGAAGAAAATATCTCATTGCATAAAAGCCTTAGCCAAATTGTGTACAGGATAGATTACATACACACCATGAAGTTGTCAAAACATTGTGATTTGATTAATGAGGCTGTTAATTGTCAGACTTGTCTCCCATACAGATCTGAAACCTCTTCAGTCACATCAAGACTTGTGAGGTTAACGATATTCCCTGCCAGCCCTAGCATGAATCTGTCACTACATAAATGATTCTCCCTCTGTTTGCCGTGTAGGAACTCTCTTAGATACCTGGGGCAACACAAGAGGAAGTGAGGATATTAGCAAACACTTCACTGTTTTTCTGAGTGTGAAATGCCTTTCAGCCAGTATGACCAGGGCTCTTAATACCCAGAACTTAAGATTGCTCCTGTCCAACAAGCATTTTGTCTCCTGATGCTTTTGGTCCTTAAGGATACAAGTCCTGCTCACCTCAATTTTGCAGTCCCCTGCCCATCTACCTTAAGCCAACACAAAGAAAAACAGGAGTTGCTATAAGGTAAGTGAAAATGGTTTCATATCAACTGAACCCTAAAAATAGCCCATGCTGTTTTCCTTAATCTGCAGTATCTGTGTTCTTCTGTCAAAGACTCTCAAAGGCATCAGTGAAACTGAGGAAGACAGAATGATGCAGAGATCTCCTTCATTTCAGCCCACAGCTCATACACACAGATATTCAAATCCATGACTAGGAGATAGAGTGAAAACTGGGTTTCAGTGTAATCACTAATCATGCGTATGTTGATGACCTTTTATTTATATTTCTTTTACTTTTAGCACATCAGACTTGGCTAATTCGTGCTTTATTAGATCAGTTGCTATCCACTCCTGACATGATTTAGAAAAACTAATTACTCAGTAAGTTAGACAAGTATTATATTCATCTAGTCTTCTAATCAAGCAAAATGCTTCACCTTGCAATATCACAGACAATATCTGAGACAAACCCAACAGTATCAAGAATTGATAGGTACATGACGTTCTCTAAGAACTGGATTGCACAGCCCTGCTTTTGCTATTGTCAGTGATACCACTCGTGCACAAGGATTTTGGCACCCAGAGGTTGCACATAAAGCTTGAGAGAAAACTACTGTTCTGAGGTATGACATCAGGTTGGGACAGTATCTACCTCTCTGCAATAAAGCCAACATAAGTAACAGGAAAAAAATCTCTGCTTATATGGGTTTAATGATTTCAATTGTTGAAAATGCAAAAAAACCTTTTAGCTTACGTATGTGTGTCAGAATTGCACAATTATTAAAGCTGAATCACTGAAGAGAATTACAGATAAGACTTCCTATATTTCCTAAGTGCTTATCAGTCTCACCTAAGGCAGGTTTCAGGATTTTTGTCACATTAGTTTTATTTTATTCAATACTGGTTAAGACCCTGTTACAAATCCTCCAGAATGAAATACCTTTGAATGTTAAATTGTTTCACAAAATCATGGTTTCAGTTGTTGTCCAGAGTGATGCTGGAAAGCAGAAATACAATTTCTGCATGCAATTTGCATTACCCTGTGAAAAACAGGATAAAAGGAAGAGAAGAAAACAGTCTACATGATAATTTTGCTATTGTTAAAAACAAGAGGGCATCTCACCTAATAACTTAAGTAGGACCCCGTTGCCTGACATTTTTAAAGCCTTTTGATCTCTTCTGGTTCCCTGGATTGTAGCTCTGTAGGGTGCAGTAGATGGAAAGCTATGGATTAAATTTCATGTTGCCTGTGTCCTCTTTCTTTCGCCAAAACCCCTACTAATGGGCAAAATGAATGTTTACTATTATGAAGCACTGCTCCACTGGAGATAGTGGAGAACATTCTTTACAAAAGCTTTCTAGACACAGGGTAATCTATAAAACTGCCAAGTTCAAATTTTCTGTTATTATCAAGGCAATAATTCTTTAGCTCTTTGTTAAAATGATTTACCAATTTTGTTGGCACAAATTAGGGACTGAGACTTAACCTCCTGTAATCTGATTTTGAAAATTAATTTAACACACTGCATTCCTCAAATAATGTAGAAGCAATGCATTTGTTTTGCAATTTGCTGCACTTGGATATAATGCGAGGAAATGACAAATTTTATCTTTCCAGAGCAAAGACAGAAAGAAAGATACATTATTATCACTGGTTCAGGGCAAGCGGATAAACCTGAACAATCTGAAGATAAAAACCTTAGCAGAACAAACACCTCAGCCACAGATCTAGCTTATGCATTTTCTCACTGAATGCAATATTAACACATTTATTAACTTTGATAGAGGAAGAGATTGGTTAAAAACTTCTAAATATTAAACTTCACCAAGAAATTTGTGAAAATAAATATGAAGCAGGCACAAGAAATCATAGAGATTGGAGCAGACTATTTCACTGTTGCAACCCAATTAGTTTGAAAGAATTCTATGAAGCATTACTACAGCCTCTAACATTTCCAGTTAGTGTAGGAGACTGTAAACTGCTTTGTGGCAAACAGCTCAAAGTATTTGCATTCAATTTACATTTAGAATATGTAATGCAAGCTGAGAACAGGCAGGAAAAGTCCTTTTAGAGAGGTCCATTTTATCTGGCATTAGGCATTAACTCAGAGGGTGTCTGCAAGATTTGCAGGCACATTTGGTTTGGCAGAGATCTCAAGAGAAACCTGGTACCCCTCCCCCCCTTTCAAAGAGAAATGCTTATTAATTATTCTCCAAACCAGTTCTGATAGAAAAGTGTCACTTCTAGCCTTGACTGTCTCCCTTGACAGCCTTGCTACTTTGCTTAAGTGATCTCACAGTTACATTTTTCATAATATTTAACCTAAATTTTCCTTGCTGCAGATTAATCCTGCTCCTTCTCTTATCAAGTACAATAGCTTCACGGCTCACAGACAGTATTTCTAACACAAAACAGGGGTCCAAGCAAGGGCTCTTTCTTAGAGTGTGTGATGTCAAATTGACCTTTGACTCTCACACTTTAAATACATCTCTTGGCATCCTGTGCAAAAGAAAACAGACACCACTTGTTTCCTAAAGATTTTACAACTGGCTTGGGCTAATTAATCAGTCTCCAGCATACACAGCTCCACGCTTACCTGTCTGGGGGAAGCGCACATCACAGGAGCAAAGCAAGTTTTCTCAGATCTATCGTTCACCAGGTACTTCATTAATTACTGAGCACACAAAGGGAAATCTGTTCCTGGTTCCTTTTTCCTTTCTGCTACTGTGCAGCAATCCCATTACCCTCTTGGCTATTTCATTATATGCAAAAGTAGATTTTGGTTCCATGGCCTATTTCAATTCTTGGTGTAGTTTAGCCAAAGCCAGTGAAATTCCAGTAAGAACAATTTGGCCCACTGTCTTTAAGTATTTAACCATCTGCACAAAACCCACAAAAGAGACGCCCAAACCAAAACCACTCATTTACATAATAAGGATGTGAACCTACTACAGCCATGTGAAACTATCATTTTTCACATGTGCTTGTGAATCTTTTCCCAGGCTTTTGCAGAGGGAGGGGCATTCTGAGGGCTGGGATAGATGAAGTGAAGAGAAATGTGTGGGTGGGGAAAAAAAATTAGGGGTTTAATTTTTTTCCCCTTTTATTCTTTAAGAAGTACGCAGTAATTACTTCTGTATTTTAAAGAAATGGTAAAAATACCCAGAGGTTATAGATTGATGCTTTTCCCTAATGTTTATACAAATATAAACACACAGCTAAAATAAATACAGAAGCAAATGGAATACACCCACCTCTACAATTACAAAATAACTTTCCCATGGGGAAATTTCATTGTATCCAAATCTGTTAGAACTTGGATTGTGCCATGAACCATTATGGCTTATATCCCTTAATTATTTTGTTTCATATGAAATGTAATTGTGGATATTCCACATCTTCATTGCAAATCCTTTTATTTCTTTCATAAAGCTATCTATGTTCTTGGCCTAGTTCTGTGTTGTGAAAATGAATTCCCAGGGTTAATTAGGTGTAACAGCATAAGCTACAGTTCTGATCCCACGGTCTCTGCATAAGAAAAATTCTCATAGAGATAACAGAACTTTTTTTCAGGCTGAGAAGAAAAGCCAAGGGACAAATGCACCCATGACAGTCTGCCACATGAGACCAGAACTTCCAAGGGAGCTGTGCAGCAGCTGTCCTGTGCGTGGGACTGTGTGTACACCTTATCCAACAGGGAACACAACTCGAGCTTTGCAATCATGCTCTTCTCTGGAATTTTGTGGGACTCTGTGGACTTTGGTAGCAGACAGCATGGCAGTACGCAGGTTCTGCTGGTGGAGCCAAATATTCACAGGAGGAGAAAAGGCATTACCAACTGAAGAATCTCAGCTCTTTGCAATTTGAAATCTAGAATCTTAAAATATATTCAAGTCCCTCTCAGAGAAATTTTCTGGTCCTGCTTGCAGGACTTACATAGTGTCCTGGCCTGCTCCACCTCTGCTGAAGCTGAAAACTGACACGGCTCTATTAATTTAAGTGGATGCAATTTAATCCACTGAGGCCTGGCCTAAGGCAAAGTCCTCCTTAGTACACCTATAAACATGTAGCAGTAGTTATATTTAATAGCTACTTTTATACCTTGGAGCTGAGATGCTGTTTCCAGTGTTCTTCCTCCAGTGAAGAATGTGGAATTTGTAAAGACTGATGGTTTGACTAAACTTGCATAATACCAGAAATCACAAACCTCTCTATGCATCCAATAAGCAACTGCACATGCTGCTTCTGACGTTTGTACATCACACTCCTAAGAGCAAAGGGAATTTATACACCTGGGCAGTAATCCTAAAAGATATTACCAGCTGATGAAAATATTTTGATGTAAAAATATGGATCTCATTACTTTCCTAACAGCACTATTCCATGACTTTCAACTAATGCCTTTTTTACAGCTGTGTCCTTTTTTGTGTACTGTAAAGCTGCATTGTCATCTTGGTCAGAAAGGAGACTTCTTATGGCAGACATGAAAGATCATGAAGGTATTTTCATGATGGCTCAGCAGAAAGCCTTAGATCCTCAAATCCAAAGTGTTGATATAACAAGGAAGACAGACAGCCTCTCATTGAATTACAAGACTCTTCTGTCAGAAAAGAAGCGATGGATTTCTTATACATAATTTCTTACTGGATATTAAATATCCTCTAATTGACTCATGATGAACTACAAAAAAATGTTTGAAAAGCACATAATTTGCAATTGATTACACGCATATATCACAAATCTGATGTATAAATAATAGTTGTTCTGTAATCATATTGATTTGTGTACCAGAGGTTCAGCTATTCAACCATTTGTTGAAATTTTACCACTGGTCTTCTACAGTATATAGAGCTTCAAGGTACTAATAGGTTCCAGTTACAGTGACGTTCAGGATACAAATCAAATAACAGATCTGTGGTTTCCCTGTGTGCAAGCATGTTTTTCACCCACAAAATGAACTGACCAAATGAGAGCAGCAGCATTTGCATTACTTGAATTTAATCTGCAATTCATTACTTAGCATGGGATATATTCAGGTATATGGATAAGATGTGGTAGCAAAAAGAGAAAATATTCTGTTTTGCTGTCAGGTAGGAGGGAAGTCAGTACTGGGTTTATCCTCCATTCTTGAGTCAAATGGAGCAAAGGGGGATGCTCAGAGAAGGAACCCAACACAAGAACATAGCATCAGGCTGGAAGAGTTTGAAATGAGCTTCCTTGTGCTGTTTGGAAGCTGGAAAAGGAAACAAAGGTTTCTTCTTGAGAAGAGATACATCATGATCACTTCAGTATTACTCACCCACTTTGACATAATCTGTGTTTCCTTGATTTGCTCCTGTCTGCTTTCACATGAACTGAGCAGTGTTGAAAATATACAGACATTTCCACACAAAAGAACACAAACACATCATCTGAATGTGAAAGAGGTGATAAACAGTGCTCTCATTTAAATGATGCCTGAAGCCAAGAGACACAGGGTCTAAGATATATGAGAACAAGAAACAAAACTATCTCTACCATGTTAAAAAGCACATTTGTTTAACTACTCCATGCTGAGATTATGTTCAGTATTTTTCCCTAGGCTTGGAGTTGTTGAGACAGACAGAACATAGATGACCTTTGGAGTGGGATTTTTGTAAAATAAATAAACTGGATGGCAGAATATAAAAGTTACAAACCTCTTTAGAATGCCATATGTGAAGATCTTGTAAACCGTTCATAAACATCACCTGCTGGGTAGGACTTGTGGAAACTGTTGCAGAATTCTCTGCTAACATCTTCTCCCCTGAAACACTGAACCATCTGGTAATGACAATTTATTCTATAGCTTTGCTGTTGGCATGTGCCCATAATTATAAAACATAATATCACCAGCTTCAGACTGGAACCAACACCATCCCATGATCTGGGATCAGAAACACTGATACTCTAACCAAAATGCTGGGGAAGGCACTCCCAGTGGCACCAGTGTAACCTGTGTCTTGCTGTGTCTTTCTTTGAAGGAAACTTTTACTGAAATTATAGGGGAACATTTTACCAAATGAGAAAAACTGAGCTCTTATTTTTTTCTTCCAGAATTTAACTTCTTGATGAGGAAACTACCACTGAATAAAATGGCATTTTTCCACTAGCAAAGCAGAGTTGCAAGCTCAACGGTTCAGCGCTGGTTTTAAAACTTGGTAATGTGTTTGTGACTATTTCTGCTACAACTAATTTTTTAAAATAACAAAGCCATTGGCTGCTTTAAGAGTTAATTTCTTATTGAGTTAATTTTTGAAACAAATTTACTTTTCAGCTACAGATATGCAAAAAATTTTATATGACCTTATTCCTTTTCAGACATACAACTTCCACACTACAAAATTATGTTCTTTTATTTTAACAAATTAGGTTTAGCTATTCAGTCCTTGACTGACTTTTATCCAGGGAGTGAATTTTTATAGCTGATATTTAAATCCTTGAAAATAGAGGCTTACAACAGAACATCCAACATTTTTTAAGCTACTGTGCAGCAGTCCTGACTGGTGCTGCTTCAGTTAGCATTCATTTTAATCTACTGTTTGAATATACTCATGAAAAAATACTTTAGATTTTAGTGGACAGAATAGTTGTAGATCCTAAATGACTTGCAGTAAGAAATGGAATTAAGAACAGTACATATGGTTTAATAGCTTTATCATTGTGAACAGGCACAAAGGCTGACATTTGAAAGTCATTATCCTCTTGCAGAAGCTGGTACAATTATACTTTTAATCAAGAATTTCTACTTCTTTTGTTACTTCCTGCCTTTCTGAGTTTCTGTGATATACAGTTCCCATTTTGGCCTCATCCTGTTTTGCCCTGCTTCTTGTATGTAAAGGAGTCTAGGTTTATTGTAGGCTAACATTTTTCAAATGCAGCAGCATACAATAAACAGGAAAGATTCCCTTAGAGACGCTGTTGTTTTTAGCTGATCAAAAGGCCATTCTGACATCCGCTTCTTGCTCAATAAAAATATTATTTAAGGAAAAAGAGAAACAACTCTAGATTACCATTGTGTCCTTAGCGTGGCTAAGGTCTCAGCAAAAGAAAATGCTGGTGTCATTACTGATTAACCTATTGCTACTCAAGTCCACCCTATTTTAGTTACATAAGGTAGAGACAACAGATCGGACTATAAGCGAAAAAAAGTGTTTTTCCTGAATTTTAAACTATTCACTGTAATTTAGCAAAACATTAGAAACTTAAGGACACTGCCCTGACAATATGCCAGGAATCTGTGAACTGGATCCTATTTGCATGTTTCAAGTCTGTGGGAGTTTTGCAGAGACAGGAACTTAGGGATTTGTACTTCATAACTTCGTCTTAAACATTGGTCACCGCTTTGACCCTTTAAGAAGATCTCAGACCTCAGTGGATGCATGGGAACAGTCTTCTGAACAGAAGCATTTCATAGTGCCTCATTGTCCCTCTGGTGTGGTCTGCAGTGATTACAAATCCTAGCATGCAATGCTCCATCTTAATAGCAACAGTCTTGCTCATGTGTTGAAGCAGGAATATTTGTGTCTTAATTCAGTCACGTTACTGAGCATTTGTCTAATTGTAAGCACCTGTTGGCTACATTATATTAAGTTCAAGCATATGTTAAGCAGGGGTGAGAGTGTTCTAAGATAAGAATGAGGAAGCTCAACTGAATGGACTGGATTTGCTGAATTAAGCAGTCTATGTTGTGTGCAGTTACACTCTGGTATCTTCCTTTCCGTTCCCTTCCAGTGCACTAACACTCTGGTATTCTACTTTCCATTCCCTTCAACTTCAGGGATGTTGCTCATATTTTTATGTCTTGTCAAGTAGCTTCTTTGCTACAGAGGATCTCTAACTGCTGACGAGAGTGCTCCTGTGGTTGGCAGCAGTGACTTGGAACAACACAGACCAGTGAGCACAGTTCTGCCAGACTGCTCCACTGAGAGGCAAAAACACTTTTAGCCAAGCCACAGAAGCTGCAGGTAACACTGCCCAAACAATTGAAATTTTACACTGTAAGTATCTCAACATGTGACATATTTTTAGACAGCAGTTTCAGTTCTTGAATGTTTACTTCAATATGAACAAACATTGAAGTTCTTATCCTCATCTTCTGTTTTCATTTTTACTTGTCAACCAATGATATTGCTTGTTGTGCATTAAGCTTGTGACATGACAAAAAATTTCCAAATAGTCACAAGATTTTTTTACCTCATTGACATGGGCAATGCTGTACCAACCCTGGCAATCAGCTCTGTGTTCATCATGACAGAAATGAGCTTCTGTAGCTATATAAGTCTGACATCTTTCCTGGCCACCTTGGGCAGCTATTTCTGAGGACTCTGAATGGAACTAATTTCACCTTACAGTAGCAGTCTAAAACCCAGGAAGATACTCTGAGCTAGTTATCCATTAGTAGCATGGAAAGAGAGATAAAGGCACCTTGAAAGAATGACTTATACTAGTGATCAATCTTAATGTGTCAAGTATTTTTTCTGCAGGTATCTTCTGCCTCCCTGTAAGCCACAGGAGAAGCCCAGATATCCAGTTTAGAGGAGACATGCATCCTTTGGAAGGAAGAATTAGGTGAAATTAGGTGCTCTGTCTGAACTTGGTCACTATTTTTCTCATCATTTTTAAATGACACTTGCTAATCACCCCTGCTCGTGCCTTGCACTTCCAGCTACATGGCAACTCTGCAGCAAATACAGTGTTTACTTCCTACACACTGCCTTCTGCTACATATTTCCACCACATGGTAATTTACACTGTACCGCACTGCTCTTGCCAGGAAGAAGACTCTCTGGTGGACCACTCTTTCTCAGTTATTTAAAAGGGCATTGTTAACTTCAGTTTTGAATTGTCAGATGAAGAGAGAAAATTGCAAAAGAAAGACACAAAGGAAAGTTTTAGATCACAGCAGCGATCTTCTGAAATTTAAATTGGCAAAGCTGATATATAGTTAGACTAGAAAGGTGTAATGCTGGGGAAAAAGACAAAATTTAGCTTGTAAGTTTGGCTTCTGGCTCTAACTTTCATGTGTGCATCGTACAACTACTAGACACCTGTGCTTGGGACTTGAAACTTGGCTGGTTGTTGTAGCCACATGGTGTAAAATGGCATAGTAGGACTTTGATCTTACACCGTGACCTAATCTTGCAGGAAGGACAACTCTGGCCCTGACACTCTGGGTCTGGGTGAGCTAGAGATTTTTGTGGATGAATACGCAGCAAGTTCAGAGACTTCAAAAGTGAGGGTGGCTGCTCTGACAGATGGAGCCAACAAAGGCAGGCGCTTGGCAAATATAACCAATTCCTGCCTCTCTTATCTTTGACATGCTGCCACAGCTTTACAAACACCTTTCAGAGGAAACATGTTGCAGTCAGGCCAAAGTAGCAGTGTGTGCTTCCACTGGTTTTGGCTCACCAGGGTGCTGGTTGTGCACGTAAGCATGGAGGATGCTGGGCACTCCCAGAGGAGCACGTACTTTGTGGGCACCAAAGAAGGCTGAAACCCAGGAGCTGGCTCACAAAGCATGTGTTCCTGGTGTTTGCAGCCTGCAAAAAGGCAATGAAGCACCCCCGGATGACTGAGGTACAGATGTGGGAGCTCTGGTTCATGAGAGAGGACTCCAGAACCACTCTTTCAGATAGCAGCTACAGAGATGTTTAAAGTCTGATTTACTGCAAATTGGCTGTTGTCTGGCTGTTGCGTGTGACCAAAATGGGTCATCCCTGCCAAGGGAGTCAAATGCAATTCTGTCAAACAGCATCTAAGTGCTTCCTTTGCCAAGTGGAAACAATTGCTTCTCCGCACTTTGCTGGGTCCTCTTCGAGTTCCTTAGGTGGCACTGACACAGTTCAGAAATCAAGCATGCCAGTGCTGACAATATTGAAGAAATAACTGAAGGAAACGTAGGAATGGTGTTTTTTTTTCCCCATAGTAAAATTTTAACTTCCACTACAGAAGAAGAGCAAGAAATATGCAATAATGTTAACATCTGTGTCACTTTATTCAAGCCAGACCCACATTACAGCTAGAACAGTGTTTCCATGCTGAAAAACTGCATCATTATTAGCAATTACCAGCATAGCTCCAGTATTAGCAATGGGATGTCTACAGCCAGTTCAGATCGTCTGTGCTGCTTTTATTTATTTTGGAGAAACAATGAATATAAAACGTCTCTGCTGGACTCAGACACGTTGTGTACAAAGGCAGATGTCTGTTGCAATCTAGAGGGCGGATAGGGAGGAGGTGACGAAGGGAACTGCTCAGCCACTAAAAGTTACTTTCATCAGTGTTTCCCTTGGCAAAGGCTGCTCAGAAAATGCTAGGGAAAAGGTGGGAGGGAGGCAAAGAGCAGAGTGAAACAGGGAGACGGAAAAAGCCAAAGATGAAAAGTGTTTTTCTTACTGTAGTTGGTTCAGAAGCTTTTCTGACAGATGATTGCTAATTATTTGAGAGATGGGAATTTTTTTTCTGCAGATAACTGTCTCTCTTGCCTTAAAACACTGCAGAGCTAGGCTGGAATAGCCTTCAGCACTTACTTTGAAAAACCTGAAAAACCATCAGACAGCAAATGGTCTACTTAACACCTGGGAAAAGTGGATACACTGCAAGAAAATATTAATCTCTGTTCAAACACGGATGATTTGAGAGCATATTTTTACAGTGCCTTTTAACTTGGACACCAACTTAGTTTTGCAGTTACTGGGTCAGGATGCTTGATGGCTGCATCAAGCACAGGGAGATGCAGAAGTGAAGTCCCCAGCTCAACGAAGAGATCTGCTCTAATGTCTGAGTGCACAGTTGTGACTGCTTCAGAGGTTTCCAAGAATGCATATTAAAAGAGGCTGCAGGGTAAAAAACTACAGCTGCCTGACAGACAAGCAGCAGCCTCATTTTACACAACTTGTCTGTACTCCTCTGAAATAAAAACAACAGGCTGATTCATAACTTCCAAATTATCCATGCAAGGCAAGTGGATTTTCCCCTGCTCTAATGAGAGTGTAGGAGACTCCATCCTCAGCACTGTGCAGGGCAAATGATCCACAACCTGCCCCCTTGCTTCAGCCAATGCAGACCATATGCAGTAAAGAAAACTGGGGATTTTGGTCCTAAGTCTTGACTGCCCTGAGCCCTGATACTGAGGTGGCTCAGCCTCATGTTTCTGGGTTTGAAAATATCTCCTCTGGGCTCATCTGAGGCAGCAGACCATGACCCAGTGGGAACCTGAAGCCATCATGTAGTCAAAGGTTGGACTGGGTGATCTCGGAGATCTCTTCCAATCTAAAACATCATTCTGTGATTCTGTGACATGCTTATGGTCCTATCCTCACCCCTCCTCCTAAGGTGGATCAATCCTACATGATGTTTGCATGTATTTTATAACAGAAAAAACATAAGGGAACCTTCTTTTCAAGAAGAGTGTGAAATGGAATATTTTAAAATTAATAAGGAGAGCTGGTGAGAAACTAGCATTTACTTGAACAGAAAGGCTGGGATAGGCCATGAAATAAAGGTTCTGAAATATCCTAACTAGGTCATCTCTCGTTTTATGGGAACATTTGAGTTTATATGGATTGCTTCATTTTAGCTTTCGTATAATATAAAATGCCTCTCCTTTGAATAGTAAATTGGATGAGATTATTTCCTGTGGTCCTTTCCAACCCAAATGATCCTGTGATAGAATGAAGCAAGTTTAATACAGCTCAGAAAAATTCTATTCTATTTTAAGAATCAAAGAAAAATAATGAAATTAAAATGTTTCAACATTTTATCCTGAAAAATTGAAGAAAATTCATTCCCAAATTGAACTGAATGCCATCATTCCTCTTTCTGGAGAAAGAGAACTGGATGGTTTGAATTTAAGCCATAGCAATTGGCCTCTGAGACAGACAATCGACTTTGCCTGGTTTATATACTACATGTTTACAATATAACTTCCTAATATGATTTAAAATAGCTTTACCCATGAAAAATGTCTTTTATACAAAGTTCTTCAACTAGTAGCAAACTGAGTTGCATTTTCCAGTGCAGTTCCCATACAAGAAAAACCCACCAGACATTCAAGTAACACTTTTGCTGATGCTGGGACTGAACTACTCTGGAAAATTGTTGTAGTACTTTTCTGGCAAAAGCTGTATATGATCATACTTTACTGAAAATGCATTTTCTTCCTAAGTTCCTTAGTAACAATTCAGCAAAAATGGTGCTCCTTGGGATACAATAAATTAGCATGTGCATGTGTATATGTGCAGATGTCTGAGATTTTTCCTGCACAGAAACATACAGTTGAGGTTACAGCAGTGACAGTTCTATTATAATCCCATTTTCACAAAGCTCAGAGCTTTCTGAGATGTATTATTTTGTCACAGAGGTTTACATTTGTCCCCAAGCTCATAGATGATATTTTTTTGAGGTTTCACAAAATCTATTAATCCATTTTTCGAGTTACCAGAGGGTAAAGAAATGCTTTTCCTGCCTCTTAGATTCTTGTAGCCCTGTTATGGCATTGATTTTTACACAGAACTCTCTGCAGAGTTTAATAGCAATCAGCAGCCTGATGTGCCTTAATGACTTCCTCTATGCGTTCAAAAATGGCTAAACTTGACAAGTTGAAACCTTCTAAGGGGCCAGCGCTCACTGAGTAATAGCTCCCAGGTCAGTTTGGAATTATTATTTTAAGGTACTAAGAAGAAAAAAGACATTAAGATTTCCTTGAGTTTATAAAAAAAATTTGAAAATTAATTTTGTCCTCAGAGTAGCCCCTGAGTTTAGAGCTATGTGGCCACTTCTCAGCTTGTGCACATCAGATTAGGCCCACTACTGTTACCTGAACTGCAGCAGGGAAAGATCCAAACCGAAATACAAAGAAATACAAAGTGTCAGTCACAACAAACACACAAACATAAATATGGTATACGTAGGAGGAAGATGGGACCCTTAATGACAGTGATAGCTATTTTGCACAGTATTTTCATGCAGTTCCCTGAAAACATCAGCCTGTACAACACCTAAAAGAATATAGCATAAGAAAAGGTTTTAGGTGTCAGTCCACCTCATTTATCTCCAACATGCCTGCCAGAAGATAACAGTGGGACAGTCTAAGGATCCTGCAGCAGACAGTGTGATCTTCACCCCAACTATGCCAGCAATTTGTAGATCAGGGTCTTCCTGAGCCAAAAGTCATGTTCTTGTGTTTAATGGCTTTCAATTACTTTCTTTTCTCATTGGTGTAAGTTGTCTTCAAAGCCAAAAAATCATTTAGCCTCCACGACAACAGGACTCTCAATGCTATTTTGTGTGTACTAAGAGAAAAAGGTGGTAAACTCAGAGGGGTTTTGCTGTTGTTGTTGTTGTGGGTGGGTTTTTTTGCTTGTTTGTTTTTCTGGAATAAAATTTGATTTCTGAAAGTTCTGATCAACAGTAGGGGGGGAAGAAACAGAGTCAAGCAGTCAAATCAATATAAATTTTTTTTTAGTTCTCTTTTCCTTCTGCAAGTCTGTCACAGGAGTGGGAGTTTCAGGACTGTGACTGAGAAAAGAAACAACACAAGGAAGTTGGGACTTTAGGAAGAATCCATCATTATCAGCTCTCACAGTTTTTATCATGAGTATAATGAAACATGGTCACAAATTTTAAAGCATCAGCTGATGACACCATGGTATTGTCAAATTTCTAATTTGCAGTGGAGGAATTTTCTGGCTATAACTATCACAGAGGAAATCTCCCCAAATATGCTATGTGGAAACTGAAAAAGAAACCAAAACTACTTTTTGAGATACAAGATTCTCAGAAGTTTCACAATCTTTGGAGGCATGATTTATGATGTCCAAAGCTTGGAGTGAACATTATTGGGAAAGAAAACTATTGTGTTTTACTCAGAAGACTGTGAGCTTTCACATCACCTATAGAGAGCAAATAGGGAAGACAAAGCATCAGGTGGAACAAGCAAACTACAAAACATGCTGAAATGGTCTGAAAGGAGGTTAAGAAACTAGATACATGACCTAGCATTGTACATCATGCATTATGTGTACTCTAACAACAGAATTTTTAATTTTTATTTTATTTTATGATTTTTTTTGGTCATTGTCCTAGTAGTACAAATGCATTTAAAAAGACATGGGCTCTTTCCTCCCTTACATGCACTGTGTGCACTGGAAGGAAAGTAAGGTCCAAACTGAGAAAAAGTCTATGAGACAGACTGGCACCAGAAAAGTACTCTTCAAGAAAGGTTTTCCTGGAGCCTAAAATAATGTGTTTTTTTCAGTCCAAGTGAGATTTGGGCGATATTGTGCCTTTGACTTGAAGGAAGCCAGAATTTCACCCTACGTACAAGGACGGGGAATGCTCCCCTGACAGCAGACAGAGCAGGTCCAAAATCTTTGTGTCATCTGCTTCCACCCAGTAACAGATTTATAGAAGTAAGTTAAGAATGAATAACTTAACAGCTGCCCAAGGCGGCTCTAAAGTGCTGCTTTCCCTCACTGCACATGAGAAGACAGCCATTAGCATTGCTGCTGCTCGGTTCACAACTCCTCGGGGGACGCTGCATTTGCAGAATGGCCTGGTTTTGTACTGGCAATGTGCACACATTGGAAATTGCTTGCATTTGGATGCTGTTTGGGGCTCAGTTTTGAGTTAGTGCTGTGTCTGTTATAGATTCTTCTCATCACGGATAATGTGTCTCTTGTGAACAGGAGTCCTATTCTTTATTTTTGTTTGGATAACACTTCTCTCTGAAAGTCAAAAGACTGCCATATGCAATTTTACACAGCAGCATATTGTTTAAAAAAATTAACAGCTAGAAGATGAACACAGAACAATGGCAAATAACTATTATACTGCACTACATTTCCTCCCTGCATTCCCTAAGGACTTCACTAACAGTACTAAGAGTATACTCAGATATTTGCAAACCAGAGAAATTTTATCCTCTCTAAGGAAACTGAGGCACAGAGACAATGATTGACTGGCCCAAGATCAAGCAGTATGAGAGTGTTGGCACTGTAAACAGCCATAGTGCCCTAGCACTTAATCCTATGTACTTCTTTAAAGCTGTTAGTGGAAAGAAAGGTTTGTACATGTGACAGAAGGACTTTGGTCTCTATTCCACCTACTTTTGAGAATTTCATACTCATTCTGCAAGAGTATTGAAGTCTGATCTTGCTTAATGGCAAAACTTTAACTGACTTCACTCTGAGCTAATGCCATTTCAGCTACAATACTGACCTTCCTTCTGAGGATTTCTGGGGAACCGTAGAAACTGAGTCAGCTCCTCAGTCAGCTGATATAAATCAGTGGTCTCCACTAACTTCAGTAGAATGATTTTTTGACAAATTAGGAATATTGCCCATGAAAAACAGCTTCCTTTCTTTACATATTAAAATCAAAATGATATATCTTTCAGATAACTGAAGCTGGGATGTGACTAGGAAGGATGCATTTTCCTTTCTTTGCTGAGCATACAGGGACATGCAAAAGTGACCTGATGATCAGATGTTTATTTTCAGAGCACTCAGTTTGATTTCAGAGCACCAGATGAGCTGCAGTTACACCTATGAGCATGTTTTCACTTTGTAACACTGGAGGTGGGGGAAGAAATAACTAAGAAAAGGGATAAACCACCTTGCACGTCATGTGGAATACCATGGGGTGAGAGTGTGCATATGGACAATTTTCATGGAGTAAGCAAGGTTCTTGAAGGTCACACCACAGTAATTTATCTAGCTGCCTAGTTGACAAGTTAAAAAAAAACCACAACAAATCCCAAACTTCCTGGAAACTGTAAGTTACAGCAGGCAGAGGAACTGCTTAGCTTAGACACTTTGCCTAAGCTTCTGTTCAAAGAGTAGAAGTTGGAAAAAAATGGACGTGTCATTAAGTCCCCCCTGATATGTATACACACATATATGTGTCTATATTGCAATTTGCAACTTGCAATCAGTACGGCAATCTCATTAATTTTTGCTTACAAATACAGCTAATAAAGTTTCCCAAAAGCTCTACTAGCATTTGTGACTAGTTATTTAATACAGAATTAGGTCTATACATTGTTTTTACAGCCACTTTAACTCTTTTATATGGCTACATTTCTTTACGTCAGACACCATTATAGATAAAGCAGTGCAGTCCCAGCTACGAACTGATGACACCAGCAAGGTTTATTTCTGCAAAAGTACTGACATAAGACATCTTTATATGAGAATACATGTATCCTCCACTGTGTGCCAAATTGCTTTATCTATGCACAAACAAAACCTTAATTGAAAGCATTAAATCATATGAAGGCTAGACTTAGAAGACAAAGATTCTCAAGTAGTACAGGGGTACTGTTAATTAAAAAGTGTAAAAATGTACAGGGAAAAATATAATAGCCAGTAGAAAGACCCTAATTACTTGGGAAATGTGAGACTGGCTTCTGGAAGCAAGTTTTAAGTTTAGTTTGGGGGACAGCTATTTTTATGGGAGAGGCTGAAGAGTGCTGGTTTCTTGAATAATGACATGCTATGATGGGAAGAATGAGGAGCAATTTGAGCACTATTAGCTACACTGTTCAAGAGTAATAAGGAACTTGCAAATGATGTCAGAGAAATGAGATAAAGAAGACTATTATACTATTGGAAAGCCATCATCTAGTATAGCTGTGGAGGATAAATGAAAATGGAAACCAGTCCAGAACATAATACAACATACTTATGGTATTTTGTGTTCGAGCTATTAGCAAGTGCAGCACTATTGGCATCAGTGGAACTGTCTTCACTTGCTTCACAGCTCAATGCAGTCCTGTATCTATTTTATATCCCTACATTATATAGTCTATGTGCTATTGAAACACAACAGAAAACTTTTGAAATGAATTAGAACATAGGACTATATGGAATGGTGAAAATGTGCACCTGCTTTAACTGCTTCCCATCTGAAATACAAGCAGATGAACCTAGACTGTTGTAATTGCATGTAAAGAACCTTTGGATTTTATCCCAGGTACAAATATACAAATAGATAAGGTTTATAAAATTGTGACATAAAGTCTAAGGGCTGTTGTGGGAATGCAGAAACCCACTCAGCAACTAGAACATATGCCTGACACGTTAATTCATATTATGCCTCTGTCTCCAAAACAGATTATGGAGACGGCTGTTAAACAGAAAAAGAAAAAAAAGAGCTTTTATTTTAGAGCTACCTTTGCATACTTTTCCGGACTTAACTAAAGCTACTCAAATGGAGCGACAGCCTAGGATTTCTTCTAAGAAGGGTTTTTAGCATGAGGGATGTAAGCCACTCATTTTGCATCTGGCAAAGTGGAGTGATTGCTATGGAAATAGGCAGCGTAGCTTATTTCTGCATGGTGTTCAAGCTAAACCTTTTCTAAATTGCTGATCTGCTTCCCTTGTTACAGATGAATACATCAGAGCAAAGTCGTTAGAAAGTTGTCTGGCTTAATGACAAATTGGCACAAGATCCTGCAACAATGCAAACTTTGATTCTTAGCCCTGCACTTAGCAACTTGTCACAGATCTTCACTACTATGAACTAAGATTCTGGAAAAGAAATGTTAACTTCTTTACAGTGATTTATGAATTAAGGGGACAAAAAAGAATAAAGCTGAATTTTCTACTGTATTGTAAACAACTTTGCAAGTATCTGAATTCCATTGATACAAAAAGGAACTATTAATTTCTGTGGTGCCATAAATGTATGTTCTATTATCAGAAGAGAGTCTGCTGTTTTAATTGACTTCAGAGGGACTGTGTATGTGAATATGATGAGCAAAATTTTGGCTATAAGAGAGCACTCCTTAAAGCTCAGGGCAAAATAATCATATGGGCATGAATATATCTCTCTATTTTTCTCTAGGTTACCAACTTGCAGTTTAAGGAGTGTTGTAAAAAAAAAAAAGCAACCAACTATCACAATACTCTTTTCTGTCATGAAAAGCAGTGTGGCACAGCCCCAGTACAGGGCTGAGATGGCAGGGCAGTGCATGCCCTCCCTGCAGTGGGGTGCTCCAGCCTCCCTCCCACTCCACAGCTCTGATTGACTCTGTGTTCATATGGGGGCACAGAGAGAGCAGCCCACAGTGCAAAGTGCAATGGAGCCCAAGATGCTGTGAGTGTAAGGAAGGGATTAACCCAGGCTCTCATTCAGTGTGAGGCTTGGTTCATCTGTATTTTGGGGAGGCATAGAGCATGTGGCCCCTGCAGCTTCACATTAGTGTGGAAGGCAGCAGACAACCTCCCAATTTCTCCTGTACAACAGCTGGTTACTCTGCTTCTGGGATGTGTACAGTTGCTTCTGGAAGAAATCACCATGTCAAATGGGTCTCTCTTCCACATATGGAGATATTTTCTCAATGGTCCTTTTGAGCCATCTAAATTCTTCATTTTATAGCATTACGTAAAACACTTGTAATGCTATTAACATGCAAGATGAGTCTAAATATGTACAGTCCTTTTCTGTTTAAATGAATTATGATATAACTCACACAATTCACAACCAGCTTTGTGGATCATAAACCTTCATAGCGCCTTATGTGTGAGAAACAATCAGAAGTAATTTTTTGAGGTTATGTTTTTAAAAACCTTTAATATTGCCCATGAAAATCAATTTCCTCCATGGAAGTTTAGGACTTGGGAAGGAGGTTACTCTCACATTTTTTGTGAACTCATAGAGAAAAGCAAATGACCTATGCTCCCCAAAAGTTGGCAGGTAACTTATTAAACTTCTGTCAAATCTCCTTCAGGAAGTTCATTAAAACTCTATTTGGAAACGGCCAGGTGCTTGCTTCCCACAGTGCAAGAGGGAAATCTGTCACTCTGTTTAAAAAATTGTTTGGTTACTTGGGATAAAGAAATAACCATTATACCAAGCTCTGTCGTTTTGTGATGGAAAACTGTGGCTTGGTGAGAAAAGTACCAAGGTCAATGCAACGAAAAACCCACAGTGAACTCAGACCTGATTTCAGAAGTCGGTGGTGGATGGAGGCCAGGAGAACAAAGTCTTTTCTGTGGTTCACTTGAAAACACTTTTTAAGATTCTGGATAAAAACAACCGTCTAGCTTAGGAGAGTTTTTTTCTTGAAAACATAAACTAGGAAAGATTTTTATAAGTTTTACAAGGATCACTAAGGCTGACAAAATTACCTTGTTTGACACTGGATACTGACCTAAATACTGCGGCCAAGTCAACTAACAGGAAAATAGTAGCACTAAGCCTTTTTCATTCTTTATTCTGCCAAACCACTGCCTCTTGCAATCAGGATTGATTACAAACACCCAATTAAGAGGCATTTGGAACATGATCTGAACACTAATCCTTTCTCTTTTTCTCTTTATACTGCATTATCAGCCTTAAGATGGGCATTAGTGCTTTAATTAGTAGATTTACTTTAGGAACTTCTACATAAACTAAGAAATCTATACTATATGCATGAGTGTGTGTATGTATACACAGTATTAAAGAAGTGCATGTAATATATATACCTACATAGCTAGTTCTGTGTGATACGGAAGTCTAGACATATAATTGAGAGTGCATGTATATCCAATTTTCAAACATAATTTCTTTCTTTGGAAATACTACAAAAGAAAATAATTGACTTTGGTTTTACATCATCTGTATAAAAATCTCAACATCATAATTATCAAGTTATGATCCAATGTTATAGATTGCAATAAGCTATAATTAAGAAGCTAATTTTCAGCAACATACACATTTTGATTTCAAATACATTAGCACAGGAGAGGAGAGGGGAGTGGAGCAGGGCAGGGTGGACAGAAAACCTATTGAGTGTTTCATGGGGCTAATGCCAATGATTCTGGGTTTCAATTTAAAAAGGATGAAGTCCTCTGTTGTGACTTTGTCTATCTCTGTCCACAGAAAAGATGAAGGATTAGGCTAATGGGAATCCATATTTGACCCTCAGATTTTCTTCTGTCTGAAGGGTGTCACAGACACAGCCTGTGTCACAGGCAACACAGAATCCTCCCCAGAGTTCACTTTACTGTCTGGATTAACAGAAACACCTGTATATGATTGCTGTTATAGTTTAAATATTCTACTCTATGGAGACCCAGGTCAAGACTACTGTGCCAGGGAAAGCACCCACATACATAGAGTGCAAAACCAGGCTCTGCATCCAACACCTCAGTCCTAAATGCAGGCCAGTACAGACTCTAGCTATGACCAGGCAGTTTGGTCATGTTTTCCCTAATACCTTTTCCTGAGAAAACTCAAATAAAAACCACTACTGTAAAGAAAGCTATTGTTAGACATTTTGACAATAGAGACTTTCACATGAGTTAATTGCTCGGATAAACAATGAAAAATCAGCTTATTACACTGTACAATCAGAAAAACAATATAATTTTCAACTACTTTCATCTCTTAATCCCTAAAGCACAATAAAATAACAGCATTATCTTTAGATACTTGCATTTGACATTTGTACACAAATACTGAATAGCAAAGAGCATGTACTTGTATGTACTTTTATGATCCAGAACCTTTAAGTTAAGAAAACGTAATATTTTTGTGTGTGTCTGTCAGTAACATGCGCTGTGTCTACTGTCACAAGTGTGTTTTGCTTCCCTGATCCTGGGCATGGTCTAGGCTGACTCCTTTCCTAGAAATGGTTTAGTGTATCTTTCTAGAGGGTATCAAACGAAGTGGTCACCAGCAGGGCTGTCTGGAGTCTTGCAGCACACTCCCCATGAGACAACTTTTCATGTGCTTTATATAAAGTAGAGAAATGCCCTCAAACTGCATCCAGAAACATAAGATATCACAAGTCCCCTGAATCCACTGCAATGACTCACTCGTAACTATGCCAAAAAATACTTGTTTCTTGGTTTGGGGACAGAATGAAGGATGGCCCACTTCATCCCTTTAGCACTCCCAAATAATCTCTCAGTTACACTAAACAGCTCTTGAGGGACAGATTTTTGAGAGACAAAGGGGTGGAGAAACTGCCCCTTTGGCCTACATACAGCCTTCCCAGAGGGCTGGGCCCCATATCCTGCTCATGGCTCTGTCGAGGTGTGTGGGCTGGGTGATTTAATTAAGTAAAATCAGAGCAAATAAGGGAGCATGGCCAGTCCTTCACCAGCCCTCAGCGGTGTGGAGTGGGCATTCCCACCTCTCTTGGGTACCTTGCCCTGAGGCAAATCTCTCAAAACCTGTTGCTGATTCCCAGAGCAGCAGGGCCAGACCATATTTCTGCTGGAAAGCTCAGAGGCTTAGTCTTCTTCACACTTCCCCGATCAACTATGGGCAGGAGACAGTTCTGTGGAAGCAGACGGCAAAATTCCCATTGCTTTCCATGACAAGGGGGCTGCACTGTGCCCAGACCCTCCGTCACATCTGAGATGTCCTTGGTGCAGTTCGTGGGAGTAGTTCAGGGCTAGTATGGCTGGAGTCAGGCTCCAGCTGCACCTCTGGGCCATCAGAAGGCAACTATTCTGTGTGCAGCTATTCACAGGACCCTGGCTGGACAGGCAGCCCAGCAATGTCCTTTACAGGCAGGTCTCTGGATGGGCAGCTAGGACATGTGCACTCTTACTGCCATTGGCTCAATCCAAAGGGCTCAAACTGCTCCTGCACATGAGAAAGAGAAGGCATAAAGCCGGCACAAAGCAGACCTCACTGCATGGAAGAATAGGAACCAGGATTTAGACAAAAGTAAATGAAAGCTTAAACCTTGCAGAAACTAAAGAAAGGCTGAGCCATGGATTGCCTTGCTCCTGTTTATTTTACCAGTCTCGGTTTGTTATACCTACAGATTTATAGCATAAATCCATTGACATTATTTAGAAAGAAAATGGATGGATGAATTTCTGACATCATTAAGGTCTATAGGAGTTCTATGGGGCTACAGTTTCACTCTGTAGGTCTGGATAGCTAATCTTTCTTCCTTACTCAAGAATCTGGAGGAGCTGTTTTCTTCTACATAAACAAACATAGGTATTCTTTTCTCTGTATTCTGTAACTGACTGCAATTTCTATACAGCTCTAATCTCATCAGTGCAACTAATCCCTGGCAAATGCAATATAAAGAGTAATTATCTATGACATCTCCCCTTCTACAACTTGAATGTTTCCGAAATGGGCAATTTTTCCATTCCAAGTGATTTGACAGCATTGTGTACACACTCTATAATTGTCAAGCAAGGATGATATTTACTCTCTATGTCTATAAATGATGGCCAATAAAACAATTGTGCTGTGTGGTATATCTATGAAAACCTTGTAAAACAATACAGTCAAGTCTGGCAACAAAGTCAATAATTTGTCAGTAAGGAAACCACTATTGGGCTTTCTCTACCCAACCCTCCACCTTTCTTAAGCCCTTTTCTACTGAAGCCTCACATTCATTTTCTTAATGTTTTTAACCTAGTGTCTGTGAAATTTTTATTGCTCCCTAGATAATGACATCTGATCTGAATGTAACCACACACCTCTTTGCTCAGCAACATTTGTCACAAACCATTATAAATTATCATGCTGATAGTGTGCATTGCTGGGAAACCGGAAAAGTTCCATACATTCAAAGTACTGTATCAGTGACATTCTTGTTTATTATTGAGGTATAAAGTTTTACTAGATTCAAGATGGCTACATTTACACAGTAGGATACTTCAGCAACACGAGACTTGTACAGCTTGCACTAAGTGATGAAAAGAATTTACCACATGCAACAAACACTGGAGCATTTTAACTAATATGTAGCCATATGTTTTGTCTCTTCTGTTCATTTTAACCGTGTTCCTGACTCCAAAAATTCATGGCTGTTACTGGGTCTTGCTTGAGAAAAGGCAAAATGACAAACTGAAAATACTTTTCTCTTAGAGCACAACCATAATTTCTGTTTCTTGGCCTCCTGAAGAGGAGGCATAATAGTCTTTAAAGTTAAAAGTTTAAAAGAGACTGTGTATTTTTTCATTATGTATGTCCTTGATAACAATCTGTGGTTAACATGATTGTATACTTCCCGTTGAGACCCAGTATTTCTATTACACTGGTGCAGTAGTTCTGGCTAGAAGATTTTTTATTAGATGAACCTAGCTTGTGTGAACATATTTTTAATTATTTGCGTATCTTTATTCTTCAAAACTGTGAAAGTTGAGTCCTTTGGAATGCCTCCAGAGAAACAGGAATTTTCACCATGTTTGCTTGAAATTTAAAACAACTTAAAGGGTTCTGATCATCAGAAAATCATACATATATGAATATTATTAGGATTCATTTGAGAAACACTTATTCGTTAAAGGATAGCATAACAAGGAGGTAAACCAAGGGCATATTAAAAAAAATTAATTCCAAACACAAATACAAAGAAACTATTTGGGAACAGCTTCAGTACAGCTAATGTTTAAATTTGCTGCTTTTGAATCTCCTCTGAGAATCAACCTTTCACCAATTTTACATTTCAAAACAACTAGCCCTCTATATAGAGTAATATTTTTAAAAGTTAGATAAGGTCTCTTGATTTTATTTCTGGCATTACAGAACAAGAAAGTAACCTTTCCAAAGTCACATTGTTTCTCTCCCTGGGCTCAAGGGGTTCTTGTTATCAAAGTTGTTTTCAACGCTAACTAAGGTCTAAGATGCAATGAACAGCATTATAAAGAGGAGTTTGGGAGCTAGGCCAGCAAGCTAATCTTCTCTTCTAGTCTACTCTAATTGTATGGGGCATTTTTTGTTCCCAGACATGAATTCCCCTACCTCTCATTTTCTATCTGCATTTCATATTTAAGTGCTTATTAATTTCCAGTGCTAAACCTTTCAATAAACTAGAGTGTAACCTAAATTGCACATTTCTACATTCCAGACCAAGTTGCAAATAAACTAAGTATATTAGGAAATCAAAATGTACTTAGCAGCAAAACTAAAAAATCTTGATATGTTTTATTGCATTAATCATCCATTGGACTCAATATTTTGTACAAAGAATGTGAATTTTGTAAGCAGACACTGAAATTTCAAACCACAGTGACTGTTGACAAATTCCTGTTGCTGAAATAATTTTCTATTATTCTGGTCCCAAGTTTTTGGCACAAATACAATTCCTCTCAAGTTAAAAAGAGCAATTTTAAATGTAAGTGAAGTAGCAGCTGAGTAATTTAGCATAGCCTAGAAGATTAGCATTTCAGCATAGACCAAATAACAGTAAAGTCATAACCATTGCAGGCTGCAAAGACAATGTAAACAACCCTGTTTAGAGACTTTCTTCCATCCACTACCATCTCATTACTGCACCAAACCCCCTTTCAGAGAAATAAATAATGCAGGGAGGGAGAGTGGACAATGAATATTGAGAAGGGAGCAAGGGAGAGAAGGAGGGAGTAAATCCCTTCCCTGGACCCAGTTCAGCTCAGTCTAGCACTGTTTAGCACAACATGATGGCACAAAGATCACTTGTTCTTCAAATAATTGTATGCTTACAACACACTACTCCTGTCAAAGACCGTGTTGGTTTTACAGCACTAGAAAAACATGTATTCTAGCAGGAACAAAAAAGATTTGACACTGAAATATCCTTGATTTAATTTACTAATTTCTATCCAAGAGACAAAGAGAGTCAAACATTTGAAAGCATTAGCACTGTCCCACAGAATGAAATAAAACCTTGTATTGAGAAGACACAGGGAAGTGAATTGTTGCCCGAGTACAACAAATTAAAAATTAAAGAATGGGAAGTCAGCATGTGAACATATGGTGTGAATATGAGCTGCAGCTCCAACACCACAGTAAAAACTCATTTTAATGAAGAGACAGTTTAGTTTTATGAGCATAGGGTTTTCCTGCATTATCACTCAACTACAGTACTGAAATGCTGATGTATAAGAGATTATAAAAAACAACACAAAAGCAATGAAGCACCACACTGCATTATGGAAGAACTTAATTATAAGGGAAAACAATAATTGTGATCTAAGTAATCAATTTATGAAATAATAGGAACAAAGACCTGCACGGTAGAAATTGAATGCTTGACTACAGTTGCTCTCCCTCTCTGAATCCAACATTCTAAACTCATGGTCTGTTACAACTGCTCTTGATGACACTGAACATCATTGCACGGGGCCAAAACCTGTAAAATCCTGAATCTTGAATCCATGAAATGTCAAATACCAGTGGCTACTGAGTTTAATCATTCGGACATGCAAAGGAAACCTTGAATGGTAGCATTAATGTACAATGACTGTCTCTTGCAGTTGTCAGAAGGGCAGGAAAAAACACATGGTATTCAGGAAATTTTTAAAAAATGAATCACTAAAATATTTTCTTCATGAAACAAGTAGTCTGAATTTAGAGGCATGCTGAAGAGGGGAATGATTTGACCAGGTCTTGCATCATGCAAGCTATGTGGTTTACAGATTTGGGAAAAAGTGGAGAACAACTTCTGGGAGGCTCTGACTTCCCTTCCCACTCTTGGAAAGAGGTGATCACAGGGAATGCCAGGACAGGGGAGAAAAGGGAGCCTCAGCTATCCCCTTCCTCTGCCCAAGACACTGCTGTATTACAGGAGGAATGGAAGGAAGAGCTACTGGATGTAAATCAGCAGTAAGGGGAGAAAGGGAAAAATATAGAGTATCAGTCCTGCAGCCCATTGCCCCTTAATGGAATGGAAATGGTGGGAATAAATGCCAGGATAACATTACATTAAGAGGATTTGTCAGCTTATAAATTGCCTGTTTCTGACATAGGCTGTTTGTAGCTATGGGGACACAAAATGTAATGGAGCCATTTTATTTTTTTAAAACTCTACAGACTTATTTCCAAAAAAGCAAGCAGTCCAACCAACACGCAATGCTGCCTCACCCTAATCGCATCCCCACCACACGCCATCATCACCATCATCCACTTGCCTGTCCTGTCAGGTGGTCAGAACTCAAATATACTTTATAAACGTCAAAAAGTCCCAAAGATCTTTTAAAAACGCACACAGACACGCCCTCTCCCGCCCCGAAAAACGCTCAGCTCAGCGCTTACTGCCTCTTGCCGCAGCAAACACCGGCATGAGAACCTTGGCAGCGACGGGGACCGGCCCCGGGCGCGGCGGAGGGGCGGGTGAGGGCTCGGAGCCCCGCGGGGCACAGCGCGGAAGGGGATAGGCGGGGATCGCGGGGAGATCCGCGGGGGGATCCGCAGCCGCGGGGCGGCGAGGCGCCGGCAGGTGGCGCCGTGGCGCTCCGTAGCGCGGCCGCAGCACTTACTTGCAGTCGCGGTCCTCCAGGTCGAAGTGGGGGTTGAAGTTGATCATGATCCTCTGGTAAGGTTCAGGCGCCTGGATCAGCCACTCGCATTTTTGGCTGGGGTGGTAGGACTGAGGGTAGCCGGGAGAGGTGAGGTACCCGGGGTTTAAAATTTTGATCGTGTCGCCGCACTTATCTGCAGGGGAAGCAGAGAGATCGGCTCTCAGTTTCCCCCGGCAAGCACCCGGTTTCAGCCCGCAGCAGCGATCCGCCCGATAGCCGCGGGAACGCTTGGGGGGAAATGTTGCAGCCTTCCTCAAGTAAACTTTTGCTGCATCTTTATGCCTTTAACGTGGACAACTCACTTACTATTTTCCAAAGGAAAGGGGCCTGCCTCTCCTTGCCCATCCTTAGTTCCAGCAGCTGGATAAGCAGCAGGTAGCAGAAGATTCTCCATTTATAAAGAGTACCTTTTTAAAGAACTGCCCAGTCTGAGCAAACAGTGCCCTTTAAAGTATTAAAAACGTGCATGCTCAAAACAGCGTTAATGTTGACTCAGAAGGGTGTCTAAGACTCACTTATTGCCAAATATACAATCTTCTTAAGTACAAAGTTCTAAGGAAAGCTGGGAGGAAAGCTAAAAGGATGATATTTGACCCCCTGCCCAGCTACGAGAGAAGCCTGGTCTGTGTCACTGACCACTGGGCTTGGCTCAGTGGATTCAGGCTCATTTGCAGCAGACCATCTCTTTATTTTATCAGTCCATAAATCTAGGCAGGATGAAACTATCTGTACTTTTCAGACCCAGGATAGCAAAGAACAAAGTGGTTCTAGTGAAGCAGAAATCATTCACTATTTATTCTTTCAAGGAAGTTTGTTCATGCTTGGAGACTGCATCAAAGTAATGGAGCAGAACAACATCCTTTCCCCTTCTCTCTATCCCTTCCTCCCTCCAACAACAACAAAGATTTATTTCTAATAGCAAAATAGTTGCAAAAGTTTCCAGAACCACCAAGTGTGACTCTGAAATATGGTATGCTACATCTTGCTCCATTGGCCAGCATTGTCAGGGTTGCATTTTAAGGTTTATAAGAAAAATCAAAGAGGAACAAGAAATCCAATCTACACAGTCAGTCACTTCACTATCCAGAGGAGGTTTGTGTTACCACTTTTTTATTTCTGTGGATTTCTTTCTATGGATCTTCAGGGCATAAAAATTTTATCCACACCTTGATTGTTTAATTTTGAGCAATAAAATTTGACAGTAAACTAGAGACAGGAAGAATGTCCACACTAAAAAGCAAAGCTATATATCACTATATCCCAATAATGGTATATACAGGCTGCAGTGCTGTATCTAATACATTCTCTATGAAAGCAAAATGGCATTCCTTGCTCTCAGCATGAATTTATAGAAGTACAGGATTTTATTACAGAAAAAGCAGGTCAAATGGAAATGAATGAGGACATGCACATCAAAAATGCATAAAGCTGCACTCTTTATAGAAATTATTTGCCATAAATTAGGAGGGAAGGGGATATTATGTACTCAGCTGTATGGTCAAAACCCAGATATTACTAAGAATTGTTGGGAAAGGCTATCTTATTATTTATTTCCGCTTTGCAAAGCAGCTTGTTTTCCTCTGACCAGAACAAAAGACATTGCAGCTCAAAGCTCAAAAGCTGTCACTGGTGATCTTGCTAATCCACTGTCTGGGTCTCTCAGGGAATTTCACCTTTTCCTCACTGTATAAGCACACTCAGAAAGTGATCCTGTCTCATTAAGCCCACTCCAGCCCTGCAAACAACATGGCAGAGTCTGGCATCTGTTAAATGCCTGAAATAAAGCAGTGCTGCTTCTAGTCACTTGACAGAGTCACTTCAGAGGACGCTGAGGTGGACTCACTACCACCAGCACTCCTTAATCTGCGACTTCTGGGAAAGTGACAGTGTAATAAGATAATGTGGTCTGCTAGACTCCCTGGCTCTGTGCAATCTCTCTCACACTTGATTAAGAAGAGCAGTTTCTAATGACTTTGGACCATTAGTTCTAAATAAGGTTAATGAATTAATTTAGCAGACACTAGTGCTGCACATAGGTGAAGGTGGCATTAGTAGGTCTGGTAGGTTACAGGAGAGGTTAATGGCCTTTTTGACTCCAGCAGGTCCACCACATTAACCACTCATGGTATAGGCTTCTGCCCAGCAACCCACCCTACTCCCCTTCTTTTAATGGCAAGAAGTGATCAACAAGAGTGCAGGGTGGCCTTCTCCTACCCCGCAGAGGGTGAAGGACCAAGGGCAGTGCTGGTTTATGTGGGAGCTAGGGAAGTGGCTGCCCATCCCTTTCACCTGGGCTGTGGGGTTGAGCAGAGTGCACTTCTCAGAGCATCACCAAGCTAGGCTTGGCACAAGCCTCTAGCACCTTCACTCCTGAGCATCAGTGCAAGAAGAGGCAGCTCATCCTGATTAAACTAAGCAGCCTCCTCAAAACATGCTAGGAAAGAGATTAACTTCCATCATAAAAAATGCGATCTTAATATTCTCTTCCACAACCCTCCACTTGCGGTCCCTTATTAAAACAATATATATATATAAGTGGAGGGTGCTCTCTTTTTCTAATTACTTTGATTGAAAACCCAGTCAGGCAAAAGTAAATATTTGATAATTAGTTAATAATAACTGCTGAGGGTTTGTTGGGAAAGGAAAGCTCACATGAGCTGTTTCATGTGCAAGGGCTAAACGTCAAGCAGTCCCACAATTAGGCAGTCTTTAAAAATGCATCATGCAGTGAAATATTCACAGTGCCCTGGCATTGTTCAGGGAAGAAGGAGCACGCTGTAGATGTAAGTAGATGTGTTTTCAAGGGCTACCTGATACTATACTAGCTACATTAGTCATTTGTTAAGGGATTTCTCTCCTGGAAGGGAGTTGTGAGCCTTCACAGAGAAGATCAGTTTCTCTCTTGGCACTGTGCAAGTTGCATGTAAACTGCAGACTTGGGAAATAGGTAGTCTAGAGAGCTTTCTGTTTGAAGACTACCTGTGTGTGCAGGTACACACATACAGAGCTAGTAAAAGGTATGATAATCTGAAATTTTACACTTTGGAAATGTAAACGGGGAATGGGGAAGGGAAGTGTGGGGAGATAGAGCCTTCCCTTTAAAATGTTTATTGTTTTTCAGATATCAAAACCAAGACTCGTTTAATTGCCTATGGGAGGAAACATAATTAGGATAATTGGCTGTCCTGATCTAGTGAAAACGAGCAGCCTGCTTTATACAACAACCTGAAAGAGCAGAAAGTCAGAAGGCCATGCCAGGGTGGGTGATCTTTGGGAGAGGACCCTACCGCCTCCTCCTCCAGAGGGGGCAGAAACTTCCTTACAACTGGGCTCAGGCTGGTCCCTGCCCCACCGCCCACCATGCCCCACTGTCTGTCCCCCACTCTGACAGCCCCACAGCCTCTGCCTAGGCTGAAACCCGACGTACGCCGTGACACTTACCGCTTCGCAGAGCCCGGGCGAGGGTGAAGGTGAGGGCTGCACAGTGCAGGAGAAGTCCCCAGTCCATTTTCCCTTCCGAAAGCAGGAAAAGGAGGGAAAAAAAAAAAATGCTCTCCACGCACAACTCTTCCTAGGTCTTAAATCCTCCAGACGGAGTCAAGAGAAGAAAGCACAGTGCGCAAGGGCAGTCCCGGGGGCAGAGAGAGGGAAGCTGGCTTCTTTCTGTGCCTCAAGTCGCTCGCATCCTGTCATTTAGCTTCGTCTCCCTCTCCCTTTCCCCACACTTGTTCCTTCTCCAGGCGCCGCTGTCCCTGCCATTCCCAGTGAGACTACAAAGCCAAACGAAAACGAGGAGAAAAAAAAAAACCAAAACAAAACAGAAAACAAACCAACAAACACACAAACAAGACAGACAAAAATCCTCGCGTCTGCTGGAACCTCGGGAGCGCTCTGCTGGGGCGAGCTCCGGGAGACGGGGCGGGGGTGCTCTGCGGAGAGGAGAGAAGGAAGAGAGCGGCCGTGAGCGGGGACCAGCCGGGCGCTGGAGTTTGCCAAACTGCGTATCACCCCGCCTGCCCCGCTCGCTCGCTGCGACGCGGCCACGGCTCCCGCGGGGT
>JAAWXA010000002.1:10283415-10728991 GCA_038090715.1 Florisuga fusca | reverse complement strand
GCCCCTCGGGCACCCTGCCCCGTTCCTTCCCGTGCCTCCCCCTCTGCTGCCTCCACGCTGCTTCCACCCCCCACCCCTCCAACCCCGCTCTTTTTGTTTCCTTGAAGTGTGCAGCCAAGCACTCGCCCCTATACTTGTCCCTCGGACTCCATGCGTTCCCCCCAGTGGGACACCACCATCCCCTTTGATAATAGGGGCTGCTGGCCATGCTGGTGTGTGCTGAGATGGGGGACCCCGCTGTGAGGTGTTCCTCAGGTGGCAGGGTCACCTGTACCCACCGCCCTTGTCCTCTTTGCATTTCTGCACCTTTGGTGGACCTTTCTGCACCCTCTCCCTCCTGGTCCTCTTGCCTAGTCTGGCTGTCATTTCTGCTTCTCTCAGATTCTGTTGCTGCTCCCCCGCCCCTCCTCTTCCCCCGTCTGTCTTTCATGAAGCCTCTTGAGGGCCTGAGGATCTGCTGGAGCCTCCCGGGGCTGGCTCTGCTCCCCACAGAGTCTATGCCGCATGAAATCTCCACAGTGGACTGTATGTCTGTCTCTGACCAAACCCCCACCCCCAGTGGCACCAGGGGACAGGCACAAAGCGGTGACATAGTGGGGTCTGAATCCTGCTCCTTGGGCTGCACGGTCTGGTGCTCAACAGCTATGGGGCCTCTCCCTTCCTTGCTCCGTTGCCCTGACTTATCAGGCTGTCCCTGCATGAGGGGAGTGATTACCTAGATGAACGTGAGTGCTTCTTGTATGTGAAGTGCTTTGAGCTCCCTCTGCTTGGAGCTCAGTAGCTGGATCAGGGGTAGAGGGATTGGCCTCAGGCTGAAAGCTGAAACACAGAGTTAAATGGTCCCCCAAAATGGGTCTGCTCTAGGAAAATGACCTGCTGCCAACAGAGGATGTCAGCTACTGTTATCTCCCAGAGCAGTTTGAAAACAATTTGTTAGTTGTTCACAGCCAAGGCAAACTCTGTTAAGGCTTCATCAGGAAAAAGGCCTGTTAGAGGACCTACTCCACAAGGATCCCTTCTGAAGAATGCAGAGGGAAAAAAGTTGGTCTTTGCTGGGGGCAGGGTCATGTTCCAAATGCAGCCGCAGCAGTAAATCCCTGTCCACTCTGAAGATGTAACTATGTTTTGAAAGTTTTCAAACATAGTTGTAAGTCTGCAGCCACACAGATTAACTGCAAATGTGTTACATCTGTGTTCAGAAATCATAGACAGAATCAGCCTCCTCCATCCCTTTTGTCTCCAGCCCTGAGTCTGAGCCTTCCACTCTCCTTCTCCCTTGCTGCCCTTCTGAAGCCCCTGCTTTAAGGTCAGCTGAAGTCTGGAGATTAAGTCTGTAGGAAATCTGTCTGCTTGTTTCTTACTGAACACTGTCTCACCACTACTTTCTGAGTTTTTGCCAGCTATTCCCCTTCTCTTCTGCAACTGCAGTTCTGTAATACTGTGCACTGAAGTGCAGTTGGAACCTAGTATGCTCTGTACACTTCATTCTTTACTTTCTTAGCTTCTGCCTCTGCTCCTGTCCTTGCCCCTTCTTCAACCCATGCCTGTGTCTGCAGGCAGGCTGGAAACCAGGCAGGCTGGAACTAGTCAGACTGAGTTATTGGGTTCAGACTAATTTCCCCGTCTTTAGGCAGTCTCTGGATCATCATGCACAATGCTTATGCATTTCCTTGATTGATTTGGATGTATATTTTATGGATAGCACATTAAGCCCCCTTTATATTTTTTCCTTTAGAGAAGTTCCCAGAACAAGGGGGAAGGGGAGAGTTAACAGTGGTTTCTGATTATTAAAACTCTCATGCTGCTGGACAGTCCTTGAGATAAATTGGTTCTGTCCTGAAGCACGTTGCAGTCTGCAATTGACTGAGACACTACATAGGATTTAAAATAAAATATACCTATTTTCAAAAACAGAAACTACCTGCTTAAGGTAGCATACTGGGGAGTTACAGAAATGTATACATACATATTTGTTCTAAAAACTCAGTCTCAGAAGCCAAGATTAATTCTGTAAGTGAAAAGTAGTAAGCAGATACTCAGAGACCACATAGATGAAAAATTACACTGAGTTTATGATAATGATGGCTCTCTTTCTTTGGGATTATCATTGTCCATCAGTCAGTTTCTGTGCATCTGCAGAGAGGAAATACTCATTCCAAGTTCTAAGCTGTAAAGATTCTCCAAAACAACCAATCAACCAAACAACCAATGGGTTGTTTTTTCCATTTGTTTTTCTATCAGATTATTGAGTCACTTTCAACAGATGCAAGCACAGTGTGTTAGTAGCTAGTATGTTTCAAATAAATTCCATTCTATGAAAGAAAAATTGAACACTTAAATGCAGACAGAACATGTACATTAGTGAAGATGGCACAATGTGATAAATTGTAAGACTAATGACGAAAGTTGCTATTATCACCTTAACCTACCTTTTAACCACTAACTCAGACACCAAGGTTTATTTCAACATGTTTGTGCCTCAAATATCAGTGCTTCTTCCTCTTGCACAAAGAGAGATGTGCACCAGGCTGCAAAGACAGCTGAACAGGAATGGCCGCTCTTGTGACTAACTTGGCTCATGAAAGAGGAATTCTGCCCTCCCTTGGCACTTCATGGGCATTTTGAATTTCAAATTGTTTTTTTCTTTGCTGTTGAATTCTGAAAGCCTAGGAAACATAACAGTGTCTAGTACAGTAATGTCCTTTCCTATTATTAAGTGAATGGCATTAATCTAGCTTTTCTACGCATCTTTTTCTCTAGTTTCCAAGATATAGGTGCGGCCTTCTTCCATGTATGTGAAGACATTCTATCTGTGGTTTACATATATTTATCTGAAAATGCTTAATCTTTAATCATCTTGAATATAAACTGGCATCAAATTAAACATTCAGAGGTCTTTTATTATAATCCACTTCTCACATTTTAGTCATGGTATTTTAGATCCTGATTCTGCAACTGCTTTCACATTTGTTCAGTTCTCCATTTTCACTTCAGTAATGGGATTTTATGGCAAGGATGAGTTAGTCTTACAAAGACTGAATCTGAATCCTGTGTATGTAAAAGTTAATGGAGTGGCTAGCTTTGGGGTTTGGGTTCAGGCCCATCTTTGCTTCATAATTTGACTTGGTGCTTATAATGCTTTTTTGAAGATTGCCTGCACTTCTGTTATAAACCTGTTTCTCAAGAACTTCGTAATTCAGCCATAAAAAATATTTGCCTTGGGCTAAATCCTGTAATATAAAACTTAAAATTCCAAAGGAAAGAACTTTTCCCATTTTAACAATAGCAGAATAGAACAACTTTGATGTTTACTTCTTTACACAGTCATATAGCACATTAATGCTTTTAATTAAAAATGAAGTTTGGCAAATCATTAATACATGGCTGAAGACACATTTATTTGGTATTCGTTTGAAAACTGAACACAACAAACTAACCCCATCCATAATATTAAATGCCTAAAAATCGAGACTTTCTTCTATCAATATTTAATAGAGAATAGAAATATATTCGCTTTCTGACAAGTACCTACTAATATCTTCATATATAGTCTGGTCCTAATTTTTAACCTCCTCTCTAATGTTTTATTTTTCTTTTACTTATCTTTCTCAACAATCTCTCCAAAATTAGGCTTCTGTGTCATTGCCTTTCTTGTTGCTTTGGCCATATGAATCATTGCTTGGCTTCCTCTTTCATACTGTACTGAACCGAACCTACTTACCCTTATCTTTAAGATCAGACATACATTTTCCCTTGTCTATATCTCTCCTCTCTCAACCCTTTTATCTCTTACATCTTTTATCCTCCTACTCAGTCTCTCACACCCAGTGCTTCTTTATCCTGTCCTCTCACATTATACCTCTTTTCCACACACACAGAGTCACATGCATCTAGATGATACTTCTTTCACTGTACAACTTATCCTTCTCCAAAGAACCACTGCAAATACATGTATTTTTATTAACCATGCCATCTGACGTATGCAGTATTTACATTTACCTATAGCTATGTATTGCAAAATATGCTTAGATCTTATACTTTCATTGGTTAGAGATCAGATGTATTTGCATTTATATGAACTCTGTACTGACTACATTGTTAGGGTTAGAGTGACTTTACAAATACCTTACCAAATTCCCTAGCATCACAACTGTGCCATCTCACAAATGCTTTATCAAAACATGTTCATCATCCTGTCTAAACACATTCCACTCCAACAAATTAGCACAGCCCAAGGCTTTATTAGCTGATTATCTGATTATCAAAAGTCAAATGTTTTCAAGTGAGTCAAAGGGAAATCATCACACATATATTTTTTCTCCCTTTTCCAATTTGACAACAAGTTTGTCAGGTCTCTCCAGACCTAATTCCTCTTCTACTTGCATTGATACAGCTGCCAAAATCTGTGTATGGTTACCATGTTCTTCCAAATTGCTCCACTCCTGCCATTTTCTTCAGTAATATTGTATGTTCCTGGTGTAATCTGCTTTTTATCTGAAATAGGAAGTGGGGGACAAATAGAACACGTGGTTTGTAGTACTGTCCTTAATAATAATGTCTGACCAACTCAAGGGATTCTAAAGTGTCTGTTTCTGCCATGAAGAAGTAATACATAGCAAATCCACCCATATAGACTAAGAGACTGATTGTATTTCTATTGATGGCAATGACAAAATCCCTTTGACTTCAAAGGAGCAAAAGCAGGCCCTGTCTGATGATAATGGACCCTCAGATTGTAAATTTGTTTTTATTAACTTCAGTTGTTTCCATTTGGTTGCACAATGGGCATATCAATATCTGTGTTTACACTAAGATAGCTGCCACAAAAAGCCAAAATATGAGTTCCTTTTCCAAGCAAGGCTTTGCCAGTTTGAAGGTCTGTAGTCATTAAAAAAATAGGTGAAAATAGAGTTAGACGTATCTTTTAATTTCATGTCTTGCTCAATTTTTAGCTGGACAATTAGTGTCCTGCTCATGTAATCTGTTCATCTGTAAAAGCCTGCATGATTATATCATATTATTGAAAATTATATGCACTCCTTTATAGGTGTTACATCTGCTAGAATAGTACCAGGAAGGGTGTGAAGTTATTAGGGAAATGGGAGCTGTCACAGTGACACTGCATGGTTGTCATGCACCCCCATCAGCTACAATGCAGCAGTCACTGTAAACAAGCATCGTGCTGCATTCATTACAGATCAGATTCCCTTTCTCAGTCATCTCTCATCTTCTTCAAGAGATGTCCTCTATCATAATTTTCTTTGTCACTTATTACAGCTGATGTTAAATGATTTTTCAGCTAAATGCTTGTTTGGGTTATTTATTAACTAGAGAACATTTACACTGCCATACTTTGATGTTATACATGAAATGGAGAACCCATTTGTGGGCTCTAGTGGATTAACTAGAAATTCAGGGAATTGTAGTCAAAGGGATTAACTCTGAGGCAATGGGTTACCGCCAGTCAGTTATCTTCATTGGAGCAGAGGGGAGCAACCCTTAATACACAGATCTGTTTTCAGGTCATTACCTATTAATGGTGAGGATATTATTCAAATAAATTAAATTCAGTTAGTTTATATGTGCTATTGCTCATCTTGCACCTTAAGACTATAGACTGAGATCTGGAAGGAGCTCTTAGGGTATATATAGGTAAATTTTGTTTCATTCTGGGGCTTGAAAGTGGAAAGCATAAATATAACTGGTCTGATCTAGTGGGTTCATTTTCATAATGTCGATTTCTTTCAGTATTTTAACCTTATTGCTATATCTGTAGAAGAATTGCTCTGAAATGTTGTGTGTTGTAAAATTGCTTTGAAAAACCCTCATAAAGTAATATTTTGGTTTGATACTTCATCAAGAAGGTACAGTTATAACAGAAAGACATTTTGGCTATGGCATATAGGTGGACAATTTTTGAAAAAAAAAGAGTTTATAGGTTGCCGTAGAAGGATGTTAGAGAAACCCAATAGTGTTGGTTAAAATCTGGACTGGCAGACTCCTTGGTATATAGCTAGAAAAAGAAAGTAAAAGAAAGACTGGACAAGGACTGACTGAATAGGAAATTAGGTTGTTAAAGGCTTCACCCTTCTTGGAAATGTACTGTGTTTGACTTTTTTCTGCCTCTTGTCTTTTCTGCTTAATTTTTATCTGTATTAAGACCATTTAGTTGCCAATAAAGTAATCTCAAGAACTCTTGTTTTGAAGAAAGTTGGCTTATTAATTTTTATCTGCTTTATGGGGAAAAAAGTTTTTTAAAGAAGATTTAAAGCAATAACCAAAGCAGTTTTCAACACATTTCACAATCTTATCAATCTTGTTTCATAAAAAGGGTAATAAAATAATTATGTTAACTTTTTTTCTAATCTCCCAGGTATGATTTTACATTTCTTAGAGATATTTCTGGAATCTAGTTTTCATTGTGGGTTCATGATTTTATGTGATTCAGACAGGTTTCCATAAGGAGAAACACAGTTGTCCATGTTGTCATAGCAGCTAAAACTTTCCCTTTTGTGAAATTGTCACCAGGCCTTTGGCTCCTTGTAACCAAATAACCAGAAACATTATTAGTTTAATGAAGTAGGTCTCCAACAGGCTGTTTCCAAATCTGTAAGTTATCTGTCCAACAAGTATGTCACTGCTGTGTGCAGTATTTTATTCACAAAGGCCATCTGGACAGCTTTGACAAAAGGATTCATATCATTTGCCAGAGAACATCTTGTTTGCTGTGAAAAAAAAATTAAATTCAATGTTTTTCTAAATCTATCTGGAGACATTGCTTTTTTGTTCCCAACTGCTCCATTGGCTTCACTGTGCTGAAGCTTCTTTGTCACCATTGCAGAATTTATACACATGTCATTGTCTCTTTTTTCATCCTGGGAGTTACGATCTTTTCCCCACCTTTGTTTTTATGATTATTTCAAACTCTGATTAGTAACAGTCATTGATTTATTCTGGTGAGATTTGTGTTTGAATGAAAACTCCCTGACATTTATATGTTAGGTTGTTTTTGAGATTTCCTTCATGGCTTGTTCATCATGCCATAGCATATCATAAAACCTTCAATTATTTTCTCCTCCAGGTACCACATATAGACTTGAAAAAGGTCAAAGCCCACTTTAATGGCTTGGGAAGTACATATAGTGAATCCAAAAGGTGCTTGGTTGTTATTAACTGGAATGAAGATGATTTCAGCTAGGCAGAAAATACCATGCTGTGACCAATGGCCAAGAACTCAATTTCAAATTCATCCTGCAAGTTACTAAGCAATCTTATAAAAGACGAAGTAACCTCAGCTGCCATACAACATGGAATAGGAGCTGATGTTTTTTCAGCTCCTTAGTAAAACAATGAGCATCTTGCTGAAAAGTTCTGTATCCTTCATGTAGAAAGTTCACATGTTAATATAAATTCAAATGTTCTTTCACCCTATTAGCCATAATTAGAAAAAGGCTGCCAGACCTTTGTGATACAGTATATGGATGAAACGTTAGAAAATTAATGAAACTGATTTTTTGACATGCATAGTATAACTTCCTGAATGTAATTAAAATATAATTTTTGAGAATGATGGGAACTTACTTACTGGATTTATTGGAAATGCCTCTTTTATTTTACTGCCATGCTTTTTCTCTTTCAAGATAATTTTGTGGCTTACATATAAGATCCTGATGCAATCAGTATAAATGTAATACATTTTGCATTCATCAGTATATTCGGAATCTCTCCAAGTCTCTATTCAGATAAGGTATAGACACTCTATGTTGGAGAGCTTAAGGTGAATTGCAGTTTAAAACAAAGTATATGAATGGTTCTTAATTATGTAACTGTGGTAGCTGGAAAAAAAATCAGACAGTGTTGGCAAACAATTTTTACTTTTAAATGTTTTCTTTTTTAGGGCTAAAAAAGGACAGAGATGAGCTGATGCTCATTCTTCAAAGGCCCACACTTTTGCAGATGAAATATGAGCATTTTATGCACTGACTGCTTTCAAAAATAAAAAAATGTAGCTTAACAGTTACTAACTCTAGACATGGTGGCAAGACTGCACGTAGATGCTAAAACCCAGCAGAGATACAGTATCAGGTGTTTAAAAGAGGAAAGGATATTTGTGCGTAATGCTTCCCTTGGTGTAGAGGAGAGTTATTGGGAAGTTAAGCTCACTATTATCATTTGCTGCTGCATTCTGGCAGCACGCTGTGGCGTTGCCAAGTGAAGCACACTAAGGTCCTTTAGCCAAGATATTAACCTATTGACCTACTGCCCCAGAATGAGAATGCTGCCAGCCATAATCAGCTCTCATTTGAGAGTAAGGTATTGGAAATATCAAAAAGAAACAATTGCTTGACAACTAATCAGAAGATTTACTTGAGGAATACTCACTGAAAGATGTACTTTTTTCTGTAAGACTCTGCTGCTTGCCTGTGCCCTACGGAAAAATTTGTCTTCCTGAAATTCAGCTTAATATGTATTAAAGCAGATTATGATAATTTTGTTCAGTTGTCAGCCTATTTTCTAGGTCAAAAGAAAAGGGTTTTTTTCGTAGGGATAGAACAAAAGTGTTACTCTGTAAATTATGGTCATTCCAATCCCTACTTATAGTAACTTGAAATAACTTCATATTTTAGTGAATAAAGCAGGCCATAGTTAGACTGGTAAACTAATTAGAGTGTGGCATGGACTTGAACACAATTACCAGCAGGATTTCAGTATTTTTTTGGTCAGTGCGAGCTGGTGCTTGCAGGCAATGCCTGAGTGAGGCTTGGGAGTTAGCATGGACCAGAGACTGTTCCCTGCAGGAATTATGGACAAAGCTGTCCTGCATAAATGGGACTGGGTTAGCTGCCATAAGGACACTACACAGTCCCTCACCCATCTCATCAGCTGCTATAGATGTAGTTTTAGCGGCTGCACACACTATTATTTCATATTTTAAAAACTGCTGCTGTCCAGCAAATGGGAAACTACCCAAGTAAGAATCAGCCAAAATGAAGGGTTACTTTTGTGGGGAACATGTTTCTGGTGTGGAGTGGAAGCAATCAAAGCTAAGGGTGACCCTATGTTCTACAGCCTGCTGCTCAGCTCCCCAGTGTGGAGAGCAATCCCTGTGACAATAGCTAGGGATCAGACCCTGTAGATGCTCCAGGCAGGTTTTCTGGGACAGTCTTGAGCATAAGGACATGCAAAGGATTCATCATCCCTTTCCCATTCCAATTCCTATTATTATTCCTATTATTATCCCTATTATTTAGGTGATAGCCCAGATTCCCCTGTGTTGCCAGGTCAAGGTGCACAGGACTTTCAACTGCTCTGGAAGAAGCAGATCTAGCAGTGTTTCAGCATCTTGCAGTGGGAGCTGTTCTTTTTTGCAATGGGGACTGGGTCCAGCATCTGTTCCAATTTCAAATGCCTTACTGATGGGAGGCAAAATTCCTTTGAGAGAGGCAGAGAGACATGACCCCATATTGCTGTGCCAGTCTGCTCTCCCACCATGTCTAGGAGCGGATCTCCCATTTGCTGTAAGAGGGGCATACATAGTTTTCCATCACAGAGTAGGAGCACATCCATGGTACAAGTGCTTGATGGTACAAGTTCTGGGAAGACACTTATGACAGTGGGAGATGACCCTTCTCATGCCATATCTCCTGAGGCTGTCCAGTGTGGTGCCCATCTTGCCCCTGCATTCTGGATCACCCACAGGTCTTCCCGGTCCCTTGTGTACAGCTTAGCTAGATCCTGTGGAGTTCACTTGGGCCAACTCTCAATGAGTTAAATACAGAAATGTGGATTTATATTAGGAAACTGGGCAAGCTGTTGGCAAGGAATATCTTGTACACATTGCCTTTGGGATAATCTCCAGATATTTGCGCTTTTTAAAAAAAATTCTTTGTGGTGCTACCAGTATGGCTTGGGGATTGTGCAATATCCTGGTGTTTCTTTTGGGACATATGGCTGGCCCTCCCCACATGGGCTTTCTTTTTGTATGCTGAAAAGAGGGTTGCTCTCTCTTTGAGGCCCAGGCTGGCTCCACAGTGCTCCTCAGACATTTGTTGACATGGTGTTAACAACACTTGTCGTCAGGACTAGGTCCACAGGCCAGGCTGCTAATGAGGAAACTGCCTTGCAGCCTCAAGAGTGGGATTTTAATAAGTAAGTGTGATGTGGAGAGTATACACATGCCACAGAGTGTTGTGTGAATATTTTGGCTTGCATGTGAGAGCACGAGGTCTTCTGGGTTAATGTTGGAGGATGGTGACAGATGGAGAAAGCTAAACATGGTATGGCCTCACCCATACTGCTTCTTGGTGGAGGCTAACCCCAGGGTGAACCTAAGCTTCACCTTGAAGAGATGTAAGGGGAGTAGTTCAAACCACTACAAAGGAGGACCCAGGGTGGACGCCAAGGGCTGAATACTCAAGCATGTTCACTTACCCTTTTTTATTTCACAGGGTATGGTTAACACTGTCACTTTTCACTGGAACTTCTGCCTTTCCTTGGTAGAAACCATGGCTCTATTGCTTTAATAGATTAAGTGTTATTAGTATAAGGCTATTTAAAAACAACTTAATTAAAAAGCCTTATTCCCTTCCCTATGATCCACCTCTGTGTGCTGACACAAGAAGGTGTCTGAATTTCAAAGCTGGTGTGGTTTGAGTCAGATCTTGGTGAACCATGGCCACTATCGCTGCTGTACACCATGTTCTGATTGCTGTTTTGCAAAGACATTAATGAGTTTCCCAGATCAAAGCCAGCTCTTTCTCAGCATAGTTTAACATATATAAACAAAATCTGTTGCAGTAACTGTGAAATCATTTGCATTCATAATTATAGTGTTTTTTCTCATAAATTGCAATCATATCCAAGAAAACATATAAAAATAGAAATACATTACTTATGCTTTATTGTTCAAAATGGGCTTCTGTTTTATCAAGCTGCAAGGATGAAAAAAAATACATTTACTCAAAACAAGAAACCTGGAATATCATACTGTGGCAAGGTGGTGACAGATCAAAATCAAGAATAGTGCAGTTATCTCTTAAAAAGGAGCTAGAACCTTTGAAATCACTTTCACTGTGGTGTTAAAAGCCCCCAAATAAAAACAACACCATGCCATATAGACATGAGATGACATTTCTCTAGCTGAGGGCCTCAACTGAACCAAAACATTTGAATTTTTTATAAGGTTTTACATTTTTGATGAAAATATCTTACTAAGGAACTGTTAGTAAGTTCAAAAATATGTCTGTCAGATAGATATTCAGGTTTGCAGTGCTGTGAAAGCTCCTGGAAGTGATGGTGAAAGTGCAGTTGATCAAAAGTCTCAGCAGATTTAAAATGCTCAACAAAATCCAATTAAGCAAAGCAGAGACCAAGGAATCAAAATGCCTCCTTTTTTCATCCAAGCACCTGTGTATCTCCAGGAATTTAAATTATTATTGGAATGTGTAGTCTTTACAGGAAATAGTGACATATTTTCCCTTACAAGAATTATAAGTTACATCTAAATCCCACTTACTCAGAATATTTGAGTCAGAAATATTGTATTCAGATAACAAGGTCTGAACTGGTCAGCTAGAGCAATCGAGGAAGTAATTAGATTCTTGGCCTATTATCATAAAAACCAGATTCTGTTATTTTCCTAACCCTATAGATTAGTCCTCAGTAACTTACACCATTTGGGTAGCTTCACTACTGATGGAAAGCAGCACTATCTGACATAGATACAGATAAAAAAATTGTCTAAAAGAAAAGAAATTTCAGTATTCTGCATTAAATATGTAATAGTATAACTTCTGATTGTAGCATTCTACTTAAGCTGTCACATGTTATGGATGATTTGGATGCAATAAGAACTGACAGGCTTTCCCCATTTTAGGACTAAACATAAAGTCCTTCTGTAATTCAAAGGGAGTTTTTTAATGTTCTAAGAATTGCTCTCTGTAGGCCCTGGTTTTTAGATAGAACTAGAAAGAGAAGTGCTGAAACATAATAAATAAGACTACTCTCCTGAGCTTTCCAGATGACTTTTGCTGACCCAAGAGGCAGGTCATAAAAATACTGAATCCTGGGAGTGCTTATCTGAACCACACATTCTGAGGAGCAATGGGTCACGGGTGGAATCTTTAAAATAAGAATCCAAAGTTCAAAGCTGGTTACATCAAGTTCTTGGTGTCAGTTTAGTGTAATTTCATAGGGAGCCCATAACTCTAGTACAATATTAATGATGATGTTACAAAGCTCATGAATACAGATGCAATTACTATGAGATTCCCAAACCAGTCCTTCGTGATAAGCCTGATGATAAACCAAAGCTAGGGAAAAGTGAAGGGTCATTTACTGTGCCAAGCTTAACACATTTGGGCTCTGTTGGAGTAGCTGGGGAAGCCAATTTTGAAGCTGAGAGCTGTTTGTTTTAAAAGCATTGCTACTGCCTCCTATTTGTTTAATTCTAGAGCTCTAACACTATATTGTCAGAAATTGCTTTGAGACTTCACTTGGCAGGAGGTGTTTTCTCAAGAAGATAGGACCCAGGTCATTTAACACTAATTTAGTGTAGGAGGCAGATTCAATAGGGAGGGAGCCATCCCTTTGGTGGGGAGGGAGACAGAAGTTTTGCCAGAGAAGCTATCTGGTATGTGCTCAGTGGCTCTCATTGCCAGCCAGGCGAGCAGCTGGTTTCAACACGCACTATTGTTTCCAGTTGGTCCTCATCTGTAGCCCCATATAGAGCACATCACAATAATTAAGTCTAGAATTTACAAAAGCATGGATTGGAGGTGGCACTGCCCGGAGCCAAGAAGAAATGTGATAAATGTCTAACTGAAGGAGATATGAAATGCTTTCTTGGGCCTTCAAAGCCACCTGTGATTTCAAATAACAACAGGAATCCAAACACTGTCTAAGTTGAAATCCTCCCAAATGGGAAATGGAAAAGAAGTAGGATCATGCCTATTTTCCCTTACACAATAGTACCTCCTCCATCTTGTCCAAATTAAGCTTCTGTCGGCTTGCCCTTATCTAAGTATTAATCTCTGCCAGGCACAGGCAAAGCAAAGATGCTGCACCATCTGGGTTTGATGAAAATGAGGCATAGAGCTGCATGTCATCTGCATCTTGATAACACAACAGCCTAAATTGTGTTATTATCTCTCAGCATCACATAGAGGAGGGGCACTAAAATATAGCCTGGCAGAACCTGTGTGAAAGTGTTCTTTGGACAGAGGAGCAATTGATCAAAATCACTTTCTTTCATCTCCTAGGGCCCAAACCTGTTTCAGCTGAAGCCTAAAGCAGTTTTGTAGTTGAGTTCAGTGGGAAGTGGAGTTGACATTTGTAGAGGAAAGAACAAAATCACTCAAGTGAGTGATAGCATAAAAGCTATGCTCTTTATCACAACCAAGGACCAAAGGGTAACAAAGCCTGCTGTCTAAGAGCAGAAAGAAATTAAAGAAATCAAATCTAAGAAATTAAACCAGACATCTGTGATTGCCCATGGTTAAGGAGAAACCAACATTCAATGAGACTAGAGCAGTCTCTATCCTATTCTAACTCAACCTGAAAATAGGATGAAGGACAGATGAAGGTTCCAGACCAGTTTGTCTGTCTTCATCTTTATTCTTGGAACCCTTCAAAAGGATATTGTGGAGCAGTGTGACAGTAACAGAACTGCAAGTACTAAGACACGCATTTTTAAACAGGACCAGTGGCTATATAGTTTTGCAAAGATGAAAAATCTTTAGTTTTTATGTGGAATCAGAAATATCAGATCTAATGCATTTATGCTGAACTTGGCTCCAAAATCCAGGTTGCAAAATTAAGTCCTTCCTCAAACTTGAAAACTGCTACTTCTTAAACTGCCTGACGTACTTCCAGAGAAGAGGTCCCATTTTCCTAGCTGTGTGACCACAGGTGGAGACACTGCTTCTCCTGGGGAGCACTGAGAGTGAAGAGTTCATTTATCCTTCTCCTTTCCCCCAGGTAATTAGTTGGGATGAAGTAGGCTGTCCTAGCTTCTCCTTAGGGTTGCCATTATTCTTCTGGATAGAGACATAGTTTTCAGTACCCTTTGGGGCCTGCACAGCTTAAAAGCCTTATATATTCCACCTGGGGTGGCACTCAAAAGGTGTATAAAAGATGGGTGACGACATGGATACAGGATGAAGGTGAAGGAAAGAAATAGCTGCTTGTAACAAAATTCCCTCAGTTCTTACTATTTTATTAACTGCAGCATGCAAGATGTGCAAATGCCCTGATAAAGTGAACACACATGTACTACAGATTGTGCTTTATATTAGGCTGCACATATGTCCTTTGAATGGGATAAAAAATTCTCTTCTGAGCAATCTTGGTCACATGGGTTGAATGGAAATCTTTATGGTATTTTAATCCTAGCAATTTTCTGGAAATCTGTGAGGGAAAAAGAAGACTCAGATTAAAAACTTAATCTCTTATACCGTTTAAAAACCCCCAGCATTCTAACACGATTAACATTAATAAGCAGTGATTTTAAATTTGGCGAAAGTGGCTAAGCCATGGTGATACTGCATTTTAGGAATTTCAAGATAATAATCTGAGCATTAAGCTGTGAGAAATTGATCTGTACCAGAAAGGAGCAGCAGGTTTGATAACTAATGCAGAATGTTAGGTGAAGAAGAAAAAATCCTCTAAAAACTGGGTGATTTAATGTAATAATGTGGGGATCTATGTGAAAAGTATGATCCAAAGTACCTGTGTCAGATGTGGCTATTTTAGAAAACAAGTAGTTCTCTGATGATCCCTGAGAGATGAAGTATTAAAAGAATGAAAGAGAAAAGGACACTTTAACTTACACTAACACCTCTTTTTAATTTTAATACAATTTTATGATAAGCTTACTCCTTAGAGTAGTAATGATATTTTAAAAAGTGCATGCACATTAAGATTTATGGTATCATCGTGACCTGTTAAATATTCAAATGCAGCACATGAAAACAATGTCCTAATTTTGTAATTGTAGAAAGCCAAATAATTTAATAGTTTAAGGACAGTAAAAAACATTAAGGCTTGTGTAGGATGGAGGCTTCCTCTTTTATTGTTATCTTCTCTACATTGACATTCTTGGATTTTATACAAATATTTTCAAAATTTTTTATTATTAGATGTAGTAAGGGTCCAGGGTTGTAAGAAATAACACTGAGAAATGAAATTTTTCTTCACTAAAACTTCAATTTGTGGAAACTTTATAATATGAATGTGTTTTTTATTATTTTAGGTTAAGCTGTGCAGGCTGTATTCAATATACTTACATTAAGATTTTGACGACACAGAAGTTCAGAGTTCATTTTGCCTAAAGCATTGTTTCTCTACTGAGCTTTCAGTGAGGAAAAGTGAAATGTGACCAGAATAACCAAGTAATGACCAATACCCTCAGTTATCAGAAAGATAAAAAGGATTAAAGTGGCACTTTGAAATGCAGCTCTGAATGTGGAACATGTTGGCTTTCAAAGAGAGAAAACAGTTTATAAACTACCTATAGATTATCAAAGTGGTGTTAGAAGAGGTAGTTGAAAGGTGAGTTCTATTCTGTCAGTAAAGGAAATAAACAGAGAAGAACAAGGAGTCAAGAAGTCTTTCATAATTTAAAAAACTATATATGATCCATGCATACTTACAGTTTGTATAAATTAAGCATGTAGTTCTATAACATTGATGGAGTAATGCACCATGCAAATTAGAAGCATTTTCTATCCAAAAAATGTTTGAAGGAAGATAACAGATCTTTTTCCTCTCAGTGGAATAAAATAGATTATGTCTGACTGAAATCTACAAATAACAAACAAAACCATTTAATCTGGGGATAAAATCAATTCCCCCAAATTATCATGTTAACAGACTATTTTTGCATAGTATTGTGAAGGGTACATGGTTGTCTTTCTAATGGGAATAGGCTGCAGGAGCCCTCCATACACTGGGTTCTAAAGATAACAGTTTAGAGTCAACCAGATGCAGAGGCTGTAAGAAGGAACAACTGGAATAAACTGTTCATACAGTTTATGCATGGTCAGCATGCATACACACATAATTACTTCTATTTTCTTCTGTTTGTCCATAATTTTCTCTGTTTTAAATTGATGATAGAAGAAACATGGAAGAAATTCTTTGGGGTGAACAAATCTGGCATGTCTGCCCTAGCTTCCTGAAGTCCCTAATGCACTCTGTTTTGTAGGTGGGCACACTGAAAGTAAACCTAGCACACTGGCAATACTGATTTCCACATGAAATGACTTTTACAACAAAAATGGTTGGCAGCTTACTAGAAACAGTTCATATAAAAGCCTATTGATTAGTAGTCTACCCAGAAATTAAGGACCTGAACTTTGTGTATGTGGAGAAGAATATTTTTTGATACCTTACCTACACCCAAAGTTAGAGTTGAGCTGAGAAGCATGGCTTTAGCTTGGTGGCCACTATGTCCTACTCAAGAAAGATGCTAAAATGTTCTCACCTCCTGTATCACCAGGATGTGGCTGTCTACATGGTGGTGTTCTGAAGGTGTTAGTACTGGAGTAATTTTCTTTTGCTGAACAGTATCAGGAGATAACCAAAGTGACCAGTGGTCCCATTTCTAATGCACTTGAAAAAACGTTAGTTTTCAGTCCGTCTTCAAAATACTTAAAGCTCCTGTCTTTTACAAACATAGAAATAGTGCATTCATTATGATAAGAGTTGCCATAAGGTTCCTCTTGACAGTAGCTACTGCTATCACTTCTCTTTTTTTCTCTGGGTATTAATTAATTTTTAAAAATCAGGTTGCTCTAACTGTGTCAACTCACTTACCAGGGTCACCTTCTACATACATAAAGTACAACATGGGAGAGACATTTGCAAAACAGTGAGGATAAGGTCTAAGCTCCAGTGAATTCTATTTCACTCTGGTAACGTCTGTTTTCCCTTCTGTAGAAATTCTGCCAGCAATCAAGCAATTTTACATTAATATTGAAGAACTTATACTGACAGAAAATTAAAAGAGATAATCAAGCACACTCACATAAAAAGGTTATAGCGGTATCCACACTGTAAAATAAAAAATATTATTAGGTCAGCTGTGGATCTGTTACTTTTTGACATTACAATTTTGAATTCTAGTGGTCAAATATATGCAATACATTTTTCACAGATGAGCTAAATAGCAAAAATTATTTGTCAATTTTTTTTCAACAATGGATACATTCAAGGAGATTTTTACCTGTTAACAGACTATGCATAGGCATAAAAGAAAAGGCAAAATTAGTCAAATAAATTATGCATTGCAAATCACTATCTCAGCTCTTCTGATATCCCATCCCTTTACTGTAACTCCTGCTTTCACCATATGGAGAAATAAAATGCATTTCTAATTTGTTTTCTAATAAGTACTAATTAGTCCAGGCCTTTGAGATCCATAAGGAAATAAAGTGTGTCCTTGTAGCCTTCCAAATAAAGCTCTAAAGCTGCAGCTGGTACAGTCCCACATTGCTGTTCTTTCCAGCCTCCAAGAAGAAATTGAAATCATCTCTCATTTAGATTTTAATATGAGATTAAGTTAAAATCAAAATGACTAAAAGTAGCTGCAGTCATTTAGTCAATGGGCAATGTATGGAAGATGTGCCTTTGTGGTGTCTTAAAAGAGGATGATCTGAAGGCAAACACACAGAAAATGTAAAAATAGAAAGAAGAAAATGATTTTAGAATGTTTTTGTCAAATGAAACTATTAACAGAAATAGTTTCCTGCAGAAAGCCTTTTTTGCTGTGGAAGTGTCTGCTCCCCCTACAGAGCCACTCTGGAGCAGTGAAGTGCAGGGCATAGGGAGCATCCCCCAGGAGCCATGGCTGAAATGAGCTGTGCATTTGTTGAGTCAGTTTCCCTTGACCCTCTGAGGAATTTCACCATGTATCCTTCAGCATTTGTCTGCCTAAACTGTACTGTAAAACTGGACTCCTTCCTCTCCATGCCCCAGAGTGGCTATGGGAAACCTGGGGAGCTGCCATGGCAGGAGACCAAGAGACTGACAGCAGATCCTTGGAAGGGGGGGGAAGGTGTGTGAGACCTGGTCAGACCTCTGTCACAGCATTGTCAAAACCAAACCAGTGCTGCCAGACTTATAATTTGTTATGAAACAGCAAGCTCTTAGGCAAAAATATTTCCCATATGTGTTTGCAGCCTAAGAAAGTGTGGCTGCATCTGAGATTACTTGGGAGAGCACTCCCCATCATGTGGAGAAGTGCTGGACTTCATCCACAGCAGCTCCGATAGTTTCTTGTGTGGCAGCTGGCCACGGGGCATGAGCTGTTCTCCTCTTCTCTCCCACAGGCAAACTGGGCCGGGCAAGCCATAGCAAGCTCTGCTTCCCTCACATGAGCATTAAGCACGTGCTAAAGAGAAGTACATGAGTCATCCTACTGACATGAACTTGAGCTGATGAACAGCAAGTAGCGGAAAAGAAACAACAAATGCTTTTGTTCATGCATGAAGACCTTTGGTTGTGCAGGGATACTGATGTCTGTATGAATAGTGCCATATCCACCAATGTTTATCTGAATGTCTGAGGGAAAATGGGAAAAGGGCAGTGTACTGGTACCACAGAATCATAGTCCTTGGAAATTTAACAAGTAAGGTCACTGAAAAATATTTTCACTACTTGTTCATCTTTTGTGAGGGCCATCACTAACATTTCTGGCATGCCCAATGAGATCATATTTGTTTGTTTTTGCTGCCCAAACTGGACTAAATCAAATTTCTGTGTTCACCTTAACATTATAAGTACATCCCCGGTGGATATTTTTTTTGTGGAATAGGTAAACTGAACAAACTTTTCTAGGCAAGCCTCAGGACTGTTAGAGACACTGACATTGGAACATCCAGTGTTTGTCAGTCTGAATATCCCAAGGGAGAAATCAAACCCAGGTCTAATTCATAACCTTAAATATCATCACTTTTTTACTTGGTGGGAAAATAGTTGCCACTATGTTTGCAAACTTAGTGTTGCTTTTTGTTGAGAGCTCCAAAGGAAGCTCCAAAGTACTTTTACGTATCTGTTGGCATTACTGATAGAGTTTTACATGAAATGAAAAATGTATATGTAGAAAGAAGGAGGCAACTCTGTACCTACAGAGGGAACTTTGTAAAAAAATAAATTCTTTAAGAAATTCAGGCTGTTGTTGAGTAAGGAGGCAACCATGGGAAGAGAATTCAGAATAGCATCTAGTGCAGAGGCTACTCAAACCCTGTTGTATATGGCCACATCATTTGCTGTGTCTAGCCTGTGGGGATGTGCTAGATTTCGTTTTGCAGTCACTCTTTTCCTCTTCTCTTGCTGAGAATGATAATTTTTAGAAAGAACATGGGATGTCAGATCCATTTTTGGTACATGGGATCTTAAAGGAGATAGACTGTGATGCGAATTCCTAAAAACTGGTTGTGATCCAAGCTCGTGTTCTTTGCTTATTTGTTATTTTTACTTGTACCTATTTGGCTGCTTCTAGCTTGTGTGTTATTTTTTCTGCTCATTTCCATAAATAAAATGTTCTTTCTCTGCCATGTTGCTGTTCCCCCTGATTATTTCCTGCTGTGGCCTTGGTGTAATAGTGTTTCTTCTTTTACTTAAAACAGCATGCAATTGCATTTTGAGTTAAGTTAATGGGGGATGGAAAGGATGTAGCCAAATCTCTATAGGACTCCCTGAGTCTCACCACAGCATCTCTACAAAATCTTTCAATGGGTCTGGCTCAGTTTTTCTGACGATTTCTGTTGGCTTTATTACCTACCAAAGTTGATTATTTTGTATGTCACTTGCTATTTAATGAAATACCCTACAGTAAGTTAGATTTCTAGTATTAGCTTCCAGGGAACCAGTAAGAGTCCTGTTATTGTTACTGCTATTTGGGCTGTATTGGTTCCTTGCCATCATTAAAAGAATAAGGTATTACATCTGCTACCCTTGCATTACAAAGCAGCTACACAAAGCTCAATGTGAGCTTTATTATCTGTTGGACTTCCCATAATGTCTAGCATAGAATACAGTGCACCTATTTAGCAAAAAGGTTCCTTCTGCAATTGAACCTTCTCTTAGAAACAGAAAGGGATTTTCAGACTGTGAATCTGCAGGTAGTAATTTTAATAGCCACTAATGTGAATTAATAATTCTAATAGCCTCATTTCTGATGCATTATCAGAATACTGGAGAGTGGGTTGCCATGGCTGCTATATTTTATCATTCACAGCTGTGTAAACTCTTTAAGCCCAGTCTTTTTTTAAATTATTATTTTTTTTTTTAAAATTTATTTACTAAAAAAGCTTTCTTGTGACTTCTCACTGGGTTTGTTCTTAGAGACCTCATTCAGTATAGACTAAAACAGCTTATAGGAAAGTCGTTTTTACCTCTGTGGGAGAGTAAGCCATATTATTAGCAGCTTAGGAAAAAATCACTGACTAGGGAAATATTCAAGGTAACACCAGTTACACGCCAGCATATTTTTCACTAGGAATGCATGGTCTGCCCCATACTCTTCAAGAAATTCAATTGCTTGGTGAAATAACCAGTGAGACAGAATATATTCTCTGATTTCCAGGATGCAGCAAGGTCCAAAAGGCATGGCACATTTCCTAGTTTGAAAAAACCGCTTTATGAGTGTGGGATTTGCATGGATATAAATTTCAAATTTAAGTTCTCTGTCTAATAGCAAGACAAATCTTTAAGCATAAAAGTAACCTCATCCCTACTTGTCAAAACTTGAGCACACAGAACATAAAGTTCATGCTTAAAGTAAGCCCTTAATAGCTGTTTTTATCAATTGCTCATCTAAGGTAAAAAAGAAAAAGCTCAGGAGGCATGGTGCTCAGTGCACAGAGCTTTGTATCTCTAATATTTTATTTATCAAAATAAAATAATTTCTGTGCCATTTGTGGGCAACTCAGTGGCAGTGTTGATTTAGGAAGCATCTTGATCATGTTGGCTAATATCATCAGTCCATCCATATTTATAAACCTTTCAAAAGCAGTGTTGCAAGCATTCATGTCAAGAAGACCCTACAAGATTTGTACAAAAGTTATACCTCAGTGTACTTCAGCTGTCTAATCTGTTAATGGCTGGACCTTAGAGTGGAGATTTGCATCTGGTAATGAGACAGACTTTTGATTCCTTATCCAAAGAACATCCAGATCTCTGCAGTCAGCCAAAGATCTCCAAATCTCACAGCAACAGACTTTATAGAGATAACGATGGTATTTCCCACAAGTGCAAGAATGATCTTTCTCACAGAATTTCAACACTGCTATTTTTGGCTCTGGATTCAAGAAATAAAAGGGAAGAACATTTAAAAAAATACACTCAATGTCTTGGAAATTTCCCTTTAATTCTTTGTTGGTGCTACAAATAGACACAGGAGGTCTACAAATAGACAAATCTTCTTTACCTCAAGATTTCTACTGAACACTTGAGACAAATCCTGTTCTACTGTGCTAGGAATGACAGCCATACTCGAGTATCTGAGGATGAGACACAATCTTAGACACCTCACTGTAGCATTAGTGCATTGGGGTGGTGGAAAGAAAACCTTTCTGCAGCTCAGAGCTATGTGAGGCAGATTTTGCTGCTCTTCAGTGGATACCATGATTTGCTTCCCAGCCTCTCTGCTCTCATTTGCAGTGTTTTCACCTTCACATGGTGTCTTATTTGCTTTCAAAGTTGTCAAGAGTCACTGCAGTTTTTGTCCTTACAGTTAATGTACATTTTATACCCTTAAAACCTAAAAAGTTGACCATGGCAAAGTCAGGACTAAAATTTTCGATGGATGACAGAAAATATTTTGTATATCTAATTTTAGAACAGTTAGATAAAATTACATCTCTCTGTGTCCCAGAGTAACTCCTTGATGATGATGATGAATCACACCAGCCACACAGGGCTGGTATGGATACATAAGGCTATGCGTGGATAACCACATGGCACATCTAACCAACAATCTCTCCACTTACTTGGACTCAGTAGACTATTTTATGTAATGCAGATATAATACATACTAATACACACAGATACACATACACAGGAACACACGCATACAATTAATTTGAAATATTGACTAATACAAACACATTCTATTTTTTGACTATGGAAAAATACCCAGGGAATTTTTTTTAATTCTCTCATTCGGCTTCTTAAAAGAAAGCTGAAAACTGAATTATTTTACATTACAAAAAAATATCTTTCTATAGAAAATACGGATACCCACATACTCTCCCTCAAGAAATAAGTATATAATTGGATTAGGAGATATTTCAGATTTGGACAACTCTAATTAAATTACTTCTAACTTTTACTGGCCTCTGTGGATCAATCTCTTCTTGACCTTCACAGTCTATCAATATAAGAAAAAGCAAAGAAAAAAAATTATATCTCAAAAAAACCCTTTTTCTTATTAATAAAATCTCCCTGTAGTTGGGTGGATTTGCTTGCCACTTGACCTCATCATGCATTAGCATTAGCTTAAAAAAACACACCCTTTTTTATTTTTTGCATTCACTTACTTCTGTGGTATAAATCCTGTGCAAATAAATTTCTTGTGCTCTCTGGTTCCCTTTTGCATACATCCTTTCAAGGTAAGAAATGTAAATGTATGCTGATGCCTTTATAATTTTGACAGATTAAGGATAAAAGTTCTGTACGATGTGATGAACAAAAGACTTTTCCCTTTAAAATAGAAGACATTTCCTTTACATTTCTTAGAAGATTAAATGCCACATACTATTTTGCACAACATTTAGGAAGTCTTTTACTTGGCAAGCCTAGAATATATGTCTTTGTGGTCCTATTCTGATCCTTTGTATTTACATAGTGTAATTGTAATCTGATCATCCATCTCCTCACTTGCCACAGTAATGAATGAGGACATTCTCTGCTGGAATTCTCTCCTTTTGATGTAGATGATGTGCCTCAACAGTAGGGAATTTAAGGAGTCTGGAGATAGGACTGTATAGTTTCTTGGCTCCTGCTCTGCATACTATGTGCTTTAAATTTTCAATGAAAGCATTTATATTGAAACAAAAAGAAATTAAAAGTTTATAAATTATCTTTTTGAATTAAATTTAATTACAATAATGCCAATATGGATGAAAGTGAAGGTTGCTGCTATGAAATGGCAAAGCCAAAATCAAAACAGCTTTCAGTCAACAACGTACATCCACTATATCAAACTCAATTTTGAAGCAAACACAAGTCATCTCATTATAGCCATAACATTCTGTGTGTCTTGAGACTGATTTTTGTGTAATTTAATGAGTGCATCTGGAAGAAAAATGCAGTCTAATTCCTTTATCCCATGTGTAGAAATGATTCATCATAAGCTTCGCACTGTCACTGCTGAGGACAGTTCATTGACCTTAGATGACCTTGGTTCAGAAGCTTGACCCAGCCTCAGAAGTTAAGAATTGTTCATCATGTCACATTTAGGAATTTGCATTCTTTTGGATTTGATTTTTTTTGAGATGATAAAAAAAGAGTAAAGCTTCTGTGAAGTTTTTGAATTTCACTGAGAAATAAAGCCACTTTTTCTGGAAAAATGAAAAAAAAATACACGCTACATACCTTTTTATATATACAGATACACTGCTCAGAAAGAAGATGCTTGCCTGTAAAAGTGAGTTTTCACCGAAGTGCAAAGTAAGATTATTTCACAATTTAAGCTGCTGAAGAAAAAAAATCTTTAGTTGCTAAGAGTAATATTACTGTCTTTCTCTGCAAGAAATATGAACCTTCACAAAATTAAAAATGGCAAATGAGGTGAACTTGAGGTTTGGCTTTTACAACAGAGACCTCACAAAGACATATAACTTACAAAAATAAAAGATAAATGAATTGCTTCTGTTACTCACACTTCTGCTTCCCTAAAAGCTGCTTTACATTTTGCTGTCTCTTCATTTCTCTAGATATTTTACCCTCATTTCTACTCTCTGCTTTCTCATCAAGCAATTGAAAACATCTTTACTTCTTGCCCTGAGGGAATTCAACCATTTAACGTAAAATTACCTAGGGATTCTCCAGATGGAATACATGAGACGTTTCCTAAAATACCGAGTGAATGTTTTCTATGCACAGTGAGCTGAGAAAATAGTCAGTTCCTGATCAGCTCCAAAACTCATCCAGCTACAATATGATGGATGTTGGGTATGTGAAGCCTCTGGTGCCACTTACTACTTAATTCTCTGTCTTCTTTTTTCACTTTAATTATCACTATCATTGTAAAACCTAACTACACACACCCACCCCACCCTGTCCTCACCATGAATAATTAGGAGCAATTCCTCATGAATCTTCTGTTCTTCCTATTTTGAATCTAAGCAGGGCTAACACAAACGGAATTCCTCAGCAGTGACCATAATGTGTTGAATTAAACTCCATGCAGTTGGGCCCATTAGGTCCAGCCCAACGTTGCCATGCATGTGAGTTGGGGTTCTTCTGCCTGATGTCTTTTGGGCAGCCATGCTAACAAGCCACACAGCAGTCTGGGAACATCACCAAATGTATCTTCCTGTGTTTCAGAGACCCAATTTGTAAAGCATTCTTCATAAAATACTAGTAAACCAAGATGAGGGAGTACTGGGAAAATCCGCTATAAAACTTCCATTAGTAAATGAAAGTGGCTGTCACAATCACATGAAAAGTTCAAGGAGGCAATCTTGTTAAATAGTCATTTTGCATAGAGAAATTTATACTGCTATAGACCTTTTCAAATCACTTTGATGTTTTCCAGAACAATTTATGAATGCTGAGCTTTGGAAGAAGAAAGATCAATCCAGCACAGAATAACGTTGGCTAGCAATGGACATTTGGCCACAGCTCACGCAATCTGTATTTATTTATAACACACTCCTATGCAACTCAGTAGGGATTTCTCTCTGCTGAAGAGCTCCACAAACTTCTTTGATTCCATTTCATGTTGGGAATTGTTTTAAAACATCCCTGCAATCACATTAAATGCTCCAGCAACACAGTGTTCCTAATGCAGATGACAAATTACCCGATATGAATAGTGCCAAAGCCAACGGTCTCACCACAACTAAAACAGTGTGTTTTCATTTGTATTGCCCTCTGAACCCTTCAAATCTGGCTTTATCTTGAGGTGACCAACCTTCTGAGGGTATATTATATATACCCTGAGAATTTTCACACTTAGAACTTTGAATTTCTTGATGCACACAGTCTTGAAACCTGCAAACTTCAAAGGCAAAGAACAAAAATCAGAGGCTTAATCTATCTCCTCAGCGGTCTTCTGTGCCTCGAAATTTAACAGCTGGTCCTCAGAAGCATACAACAAAACCAGGCAAATACAATTAACAAAACCAAGCACCAAGACATAGGTCCCTTTAAAGGTGCTGTGCGGACAGTACTTGTGTATTCAGTGGACAAAGGTGTCTCTGAAATACAGGGTAAGGACAACCAGTTACTTTCGGAGCAGTTTTATAATAAATGCACCTTAAATCCTGCCCCCTCCCACATGCTATGTGTTACAGGCAGCTTCATTACACTGGTATATATCTGTGTCGGAGGGCAAAAATCTTATCTGTCTGCTGGGTCTCTGCTCCCTCCTGTTCCTGTACTACTTCCTCTTTCTGTACTTCTCTGCTCCATAGTTTTCTTGAGGGCCTCTGTAATTGCTTTCTGCTACAGAAGTCCTTATCCCAGAACCACCAGTAATTAGCTGAGCTCAACTATGGTGGTTCAAAACATATATGTATATAACATACTATATTCATTGGCAAGTATTTATGTCATTATTGCAACGTTAAGGGGTTTGAATCTGGTTTGCTCAGTTTAGAACAATTTCCTCCTTTAGAAGGTTATATTCAGATAATTCTGGTCTATATAGATTCAGTTTGCTAACCTATACACTCCCTGACACTCGTTGGCTGATTATTGCTGTGTGCCTGCTGACTGGGCAGTGTATTTTGAATGCTTTGGTCTTGCCTCAACAGATATTGACTTTTTGATAATTATTTGCAAATAACCTGGTTGTAATGTGTGAATATTTTTGATAAACACTTAGATATTGTAAAGATAAATAACAGAATCCAAGCCTTATTAACAATGCAATAAGTGGGTGAAATAATAATTTATTAGTCTAGAAGCTGTGGAACTTAAAATATATATGATCCCATCAAATAATCACCATACACTCTTTCAAGCTATGATACTCATGTTGTGACATTTTGCTGAATGTATGAAATCTTTTAATTTTGCAGAAATTCTGCTGTTGAACAATTCACTGGAGAATCAGGTATCAGAATTTTTCCATAAATTTTTCCATCTACTGTTCCTGTTGGAGTAGTTTTAAACCAGTGTGAAGCCTGTGTGTTATTTTTAAATACTATAATGGCAGAGCTGGGTCTTCAATTATGTACTTGAATCCATCTGACTGACTGCACTAGAGCACCAAACATCTTTGGATGAAGTTTCTTTTTCAACTACAAACTGTTGTCTAACCGCCAAGATACCACATGACGAAGTACATAAAGGGTGTGCTTTTTCCAGACCAAAAAAAACCCTTTGTGTTTACTGGTTCTTCATGGTGATGGATAATTGCTACTGTTTTCCTGGAATAGGAGAAAAAATGTTGAACTCTAAAGCTACTTGATTAGCTCCTTGAAAACAAAAGAATCTTTTACTAAATTTTTACATGCTTGCATATCATACAAATTTGTCGATTTTTGATTACCACTTTATCTCCAAAGTTTGGAGATTTATGGCCTCTATTATTTCTTAGTATTTTCTTAAGGCAAACATGAGGCCATTTAACTCATACATCCTTATTTTAAAATATTCCCAGTGTACCACTACACAAACCATTGTCCTTCCCAAACGTAATGTTGTAAAATTGGACGTAAAGGTGTGGAACCTTCTGATATAAAACTCTCCAAGGCAGAAATTTCTGCACTTGCACTCCTTTTAAGCCTTGGAAAATTATATTATGTAACAAGCTTTGCATAGGAGCACATCACAGTAGCCAGTAAATAACCCAGATGGATTATTCTGATTTTTAACAAGTAAAAGTGATGAAGGAGTGTATGTTAGAAAAAACATGGGTCTTCTTCATTATGTTCTAAAACATTTAAACTTCCCTTTCCCTGCAGGAATGCTTTCATCATGTCATTGCTAATCAGTGGTACATGCAACTATATTAGATATGTATCTGAGATCTGTGCTGTTTAATGTCTCACTCACTACTCCTATGCTTCTCAATAAAGTTCTTAGTTCTCTATCTTTCCATTCTTATATATTTTAAATCCATTGTCTGTATGGGTTTAGCCCTAAACAGTTCTAGCTGCAAATTTAAAAATTATATTCAAAGGAATATTTAATCTGATTTGTGTAGTATGCAACTCTTTACTCTAAATTTGAGAAACCTTTCAGCTTTCCATAGGGGTTTCAGATGTATTGGCTTCTCTCTATGAATTTTACATCGCTTCAATAATAACAATCAATCATTTAATTCCTTTCTCTATTACACTCTTTCTCTTGCCATCCTGTGCGTTTTTCTGCAGTATACTTTAGGACCAGGCTAATATTTTCATCCTCGTTGCTGGTTACGCAGTAGTTTCTATTACAGTCTTATCCATGATCCATGTTTTCAAACTGTCTTATTTCCTGGAAACACAGCATGTGATCAGATTCCTCTTCTTATCTTCCAGCACAACTTGAAAATTAGCCAGAGCTTCACTTAATGTTTGGTTTCACTCTTGCTTCCTTTTATGGGAATTGGTTACTCTTTTTTTCTACATTGTGTTCCTTCTTCTAGAAACATCAGCATTCTGCTGCTCAGGATCCTTTTCTGTTACATCACCTGGGTTCATTTTTTTCTACTTTCTATTTCAATTCTCATCTTCTGGGCCTCGGTTCTAATTTTATTTAATCATCAGCTTCCTTTATTATATATTTTTTAAAAGTTATTTTATCCTATTTTTTATTTCCTTGGCTTTTTTTTTGTTTTAGTGTCTTCTATCCTACCTCTGGTTTCTTCTCCTGTGCACTCCAATACGTCTCATTTTTTAATTCACTGGATTCATGTAGCTGAATTTATTGTTTCATATGAACACTTAGACATGAAGAATTCATTCTGCATTTTCTAATGACACACGGAAAACACACTCTGTCCATGTATTTGTGTGCTATTGTTAGATCAATGATTCTAATTAATAATTCATTTTCCCATTTTCTCATCCTAGAGATGACAAGACAAAAGTTGTGGTACTTTCAATCAATTGCTCATTTTTTTTCTGTTACTATCTCTTGGCTAACTGATCCCCAATTACATTGACTGTTCAGATACTTAAGACTGCTATTACCAAATGGTGAAGGTGAAAGACAAATGTTTCAGTTAGGCAATTAAGCTGTTGAGGCTGATTTGCAGCTAGATCATGAGAGCAAGATAGAGGATGTTTCCTTCTTTCTGGCAGATTTTCAGTAGTACTCAATTTCCTAGATTGCCTACATTCTCCATCAAATAAGGCATGCAGAATGAACAGCCAGTCCTCAAAAGCAGATAACCAGGTCAGTCATGCACAATCAGATACCAAGATAGAGTTACCTTTATGGCAGTAAGACAATATTAACACTGTACTAAGTACTACCATGCTACTACCACAGGACTAAGAGAGGAGTTCAGGATAGTATCTGAGCCATACATTCTACACATCTGACTCTGAAGTATAGGATAAAGGCAACAAATTGCTTTTCTGGATGTCCTATAGATAGATCCAAAGATCTATCTAAGACACTCCAGCTATTCTATCCGTTATGGGCAGCTTCATTAGGCTGCTACACGTCTGCATCAATGACCATCTGTATGTCTGTCTGCTGGGCCTCTGGCCCCCTCCTATTCCCATATTTCCTAGGTCTGTGCTGCTCAGCTTTGTGGTTGCTTTGTCTTACACACATCCTTATCCTAGCTTCACTGGTAATTTACTGTGCCCAGCCATGTAGCTTCAAAGCACATATGTATATACATATGTAATATTTCATTAACTTGTCATTGTTATCTATCTAATTCTGGTAATGTTATTATTATAGATTTGATTCCTTGCAGGTTGTAACACCCAGAAGAGTAAGTACAGAATATTTTTGCTAAAAATGAACAGTGTGGAACTGTGACAGATGGGCATTAATCTGTCAGCAATTACATCGGACACAGAACAGAACAAAGTTGGGAAGCTGTAAGAAAACATGAACCTTCTACTTTTTTAAAAGAAAAATTAAGTGGACACAAGTTGAAAACTCTAACTAGAACTAGTAGATTATAAACCCCTGGGGTTTTTTTAGGGAAGGAAGCCAGGGCACATGGATATAACCTAACAAATGGGGCCACTTAACAAATAACATCAGTACCTGTGGCTGTGGTAGTGCTGGGTGTCTTTGGGGCAAGAAGATCAAACACAAATTAGGAAGCTGGACCATAAGAGACCCTCTGCTCCTGTGGATTTTGCCCCACAGGGTTAATGTTTGCAGTGGATGAGTTAAGTGTGACTAGAGTTTGTTTCATTTTACTTTCATGTTGTTATTTTATTCATAGTAAGTACTGTATATTTCTGAAAGGTCTGAGGTTTAGGAATGTCACAATAGGATTGTCTTAAACATATAAATCTACCTATACTACCTGTATGTTTTGAAAGATGTCCTATTTCTAACAGTTGCCTGGCATTTGTTGCTCAGAGTTGCAGGCTGAATTCCAGCCAGCCTAGGAGAGTTTGCTGAGAGTTTGAGAGCTGGCAGGTGAACATAATATAGCTCTGGAGTTCGGAGGAGAGCTTGTGCTTACAAAGTTATAAAGGGACAAAACTGTATGTTGCCACACATGCCAAAGATATGATTCATACTTATAATTGTCTGGATAACTGCTTTCACAGATTTATCCCATGTATTTGTTTTTTCTCACGTAGAATCAGGAGTATCCTTATATTTTACTGATAATTTCTTGTAAGCTCAATGAAAAACTACCATTTTTGCAGGCAGAAGGAACTCCAGTGTAATTATCAGTTCACATAAAAAACATAAACAGATGCCCCATAGCAACACATTTTATTGCTGAGAATGTAGATTTTGAAAACATATCTGGAGACAGTGCTGTGAGTAAGCAGGACTTGCATGACTAGCATTCCAGATGCCCCCATGATATGGTCACTGGATCTGATTTTCAGCAATATTAAAATTTTTACTGATTTTACAGGAAGAGTTAGGTACTCTGACTTTCAGAAAAACCCAGTCCCTTTCTTTTGTGGGTCAAAATGTGGCACTAACAAAAAACTGTAAAAACTCTTATGGATGAGGTTCTTATTGCTGAGCCAATGCCAGGTACCACTTTGGGTGCAGCAGCTGGAGCAGTGCTGAGCTTCATCTTGTCATGCAGCAGTGAGGCAGAGCTTATTACCTCAGGCATAGAGCAACCCTAATGTAATTATACAGCTTTTAGGAATAGAGCTAATATTTTCAACAGAAATTCGAGCTGTGCTATACCAGATTGGCCAATACTTGCTCAAGGATCTCTATGTGAAATAGGATAAAGATTATCTCTTCTGTTGGATATAGGGCTAGATATCTTCTGTGCCAACACCTGATGCTGGGATGCTGGGCAGTTGATGCTATTTATACTGAGGACATATATACTGAGGACAGAAATCTCTCTTTTGGAACTGTGATGACTAGGAATAGATTTTTTTAATTTTTTTTTTTTTTTTCTTTTTTTTTTCACTTAAGGCTTGAAACCAGCTTCATTATATGATTCTGAGAGGTAAGACCAGAGGCAAATTTCTAGGCCTGGCAAGAAAGGTGCCCAGTTGCCTCCTAAAATAATCTTCAGAGACAGAGAGAAGGAACAAACAGAAAATCTCTGATGGGTAGAATACCTTTCTGCAAATGCTCACTCTGGTTTGCTTCCGTTGTAGCATATTCTCATATAACTTGTTTCACTGAAAAGAAAAAAAAGGGGAACATTTCTCATGAGTAACACAGCAAACACGGGTAGCACAGATTATTTCAGAATTATCAAGATGAACCATGTTCCTTTAGCTGAGCTATAACTATCAAACTCATTTTGTTGTAGGGTTTGTACCATTTTACCACAATTACTGAGCTATCTCTGGGGGAGGCTCTTCAGTCCCTGACTGAGATATTTTGTGCAATTCCTCGACTGCACCAAGAAATGTTTGCTGGGTCAAGCAACACATACATTGTCCTGTCAAACAAACAGATGTGTCCATCTGCTATCCCTTTAAAGGCATACTTTGTCTGATCTTTACCTTATTAACACTTGAAACTTCAGAAATATTTTGGACAGAAGGGACTAAATAGGAAGTGGACTGTTATTTCACTGGGACCTTGCAGCCAAAGAGTCTGAACAGGCCTTCTGCTTCAGGTCACTTCTATTCTGCTCATATTGCATGCACAGAGAGCATCTCCATCTGTCCTTGCCAAGATGGAAGTAGCAAAATATTTTTCCCTTCTGTCTAAGCTACCAATATAAAATTGTTGTACATTCCTGGGTACTCTTTAGACACAGTGTAACTTTGCAGTGATAGGTGGGATCCTGGCAGTGCAACTTAATAGTGTATATGAATTTTTTTTACAGATTCCATGTACAGGTGATGCCTGTATGTCCAGTAGTTTTATCTACCTAAGGAACACTGAAAATGTAGTAGCACAAAAGCAATATATATTTATGTAACATAGTTAAATCACAGAGCTCTAGAATTGTAGCACAAGAAAACAGTGTGAAGATGGATTTATTCTGTCCCTGCCCAAAGACCACCTTGACCATACTTGCTATTCCTGGCAGGTGCCTCCTTCAAGAAATTCCACCGTATAACACATTATCCTCAAGAAATCTGTTGCATTCCCTCTTTGTCAATCACTAGAACATTGTTTACTCACATGTAGGTTTGGTCTCCTTTTCTCTTTCACCTGAAGCTTGTTATTGTATTGCATCTCAGTATTCTCTGCTTTAGGCTGTACAGCTCTGCTTCTGTCAGTCATTCTTGATAGATCACATTTTCTGCACCTGGGATGGTTTTTGTAGTTCTCTTCAGTGCTTTCCACAATTAGTCCATGGCTATTTTGGGAAAGTAGTACCCAAATCTAGAATAAATACTTCTGAATCCCTGTCACTGCTGGAGGAGTGACAGATTACTTTATGTATCCTGTAGAATATATTAGTCCTTACGCATTCATATCCTAAGGAAATACGTACAGTTTGTACAGATGAATCTGCAGAATGTGATATGGAGAATTCATTAAATAATGCAACAACTATGTGATGCATAACACCATTGCTCTTTTTGCTTTAAAGTGATGTTGTTAAACATCTTGCCCAGTTGCTACACAGTGAATCAATAAGAGCAGCATCCCAAGAGCCTTGCTTCCTATTGCCCGAAGCTAGCCTTAAATCACAGCACAAATGCTGAACCTGATCATTATTAATTCTGAGCAACCTGCAGTCATTCAACTAGTTCTGGAGTTAGTGAGATGCTCTGCAGAAAGATGACTACGAAGTATTGCCCCTGTTTACTTTTGAAACCTATGTGAGAATAGAGAAAGAACAAAACCACAAATAACCAGAGGCAGCAAATGATACACTACGGTGTACACATATTGTGCTGAAAGTATCTTCATTCTATAAATGGAAATCAAGGATTTAACATGCATAACTAAAGCTTTCAGAAAGCTTAATAGTAGCTCTCGTCCCATTGGAATTTAATGCACTTTGGATCTCTAAGACAACACAGAGGTCCCTGTCCAAACTGGAAGTTTGTTGGTTATTGATAAGACGTTAGAAGAGAGCAGACATTAATTATCTGTGCTTATATTTTAAAGACAATTTTTTAAGCATTGCAGCATCTTGTCATTAAAAATATAGATGCTGAACGATTGGAATCTAGAGACCCATGGAACTCGTCAGCAGATTCCATGGTACATATTCCCTTTGGAATCAATTAAAAACATCTTCTACAAATCCATTTCTTCTTATCCTCATTTAAAAGGAATACACAAACAGCATATTTAGGCAAAGGAAAAAGGCTTTAACATCAGTTACATTAAGTTAGGTAAAGATTCTCTAATAAATTGCTAAGCTTGAGACCATATGAACTTATTTAACAGAAATACTGACTCAATATATTCGAAGTATTCAATGTGTGGCATGAAACCAATTTTCATTAATTTGCTTACAGAGCTTTCCCTGTCTTAGAAATGAAAAAACAGACATAAAGCTGAAATCACTCCTACAGACCTACTCTTTGTGCCATATTTAGAGTAGACTACCAGCAAAATGTCTGATACTGCAAGTGATTGAGCATTTCAGCTTCTTAATTTCTGTGACTAATGGAATTCAAAGGTTATTTGTTTGCCTTGATGTTTACAGGCTCATATCTGTACAGGCTGAGGTCATTGGGACTATTCTGGGCCTTGCCTACTTTCGCTAAGTTGTGACTGGTCCTGAAGTACTAGTGATGAATGAAATAGTAGCAATAATTAAGTAGTTTTTGCTTGAGACACTAGAAAATATTTTTCCCTTTCAAGAGGCAATTTCTTCCATTATCTGGAAGGTGATCACTAAGGCCCTTATTCTGGGACAATGACGTACCTGAGGAATGCCATGGCAGCAATCAGCTTCTGTTCAGGTCCTTGTGTATCCAGAAAACAACCTCAGCATAACTAGGGTAAGCTGAGGGGGTAGGTAAGATGCTGACCCCATGATTCTTCACCCCACACTATTGCCATTAAGGTGCTGTGTTTGTTGAGAATTGGAGCAGCCCTCCTTACTGCTTTCATTGCAATGCAATGGCTCTGAGTTCAGGATGATGTCCCCAAAGCAGGTCTGATTTCTATAGAACTGTCCTGGCTTTGTGGAGTTAAAATCCAGACTCTTAGGGATGTCTGCTCCAAAAGGAACAAAGTTTGTCTTTGTTAGGCAATTAGGCTATGGAGCATATAATTTAATATACTATTCCCATAAATAAAGAACTGATATTAACCAGGAATGGATCTTATGGCTAAAAAGATAAATGGAGAATTATACTGTAACAAAATTACGTATGGAAAGCAGTGTTGAAGCTACAGGGTGTTTGTCTCATCAGTACAATGCATCTAAATAATTGTTAACCTTAGATACCTTTGTGGATCAATTTAAAAAGTGTTACAAAGTGCTTTTTAAGAAACAAAATGTAACCTAGGATTGATAAATTCCATCCATTTATTAAATCAAGACTTGTAATTAATATCAGGGTTTAGTGTAGTTAAGGACTAAAAAAATTCAGAAACTCAAAAAAATTGTTAAAATAAACCTTCAGTAGTCTTCAGCACTCATCGATTCAAATTTCTCTTGTAGTACTTTGATTCCCCCTTCCCTCCCCTTTTTTTCTTTTCAAGGGTCTGCTGAAGACCCTTTACATCCAGGATTAAGAAAATGACCTGGAAAGCATTGATGCAGAAGACTCTCTCGTGAGGAAAAGTGCTAGAAAATCTCTACAGAGTTTTGAGACTCATATATGTCACAACGTATCAACCAGTTTTGTCAGGATCTGAACCACTGATCCCAGTTCTAGACCTATGGGAATACTTCCAGTACTTCCCCTTGCAGCCCACGAATATCACTGGTGATTGGGAATGCCTGTTTCATAGCTTCCACACTCGTGCATACTAAGACTAAGACCTACTTGACTGGTAGGTCTCACAAAACTTGTGGATGTATGAATGCAGAGAGTAGACACTCATGGCAAAGGTAATTAACTGTCCAGTAAAAAGAAGAATTTTTGCTTCTTCTCTGAGCTGTGATAAAAGCCTCCCATACCTGTCAGAGTATAGAAACTGAGCTGATGAGGCATTTCACAGAGCCCCTGTTGACCAGAGCACAGACCGGGGAGTTAGGAGATCAAGGACTTTGGTTAAATTTTATCAGTTATCCTGGGCAAATCACATCTCTTGGATGTGCTTCATCCCTTTATATCTAACATGATGAAAGGTACTGCATGCTTTTAAAATCGGTTTGGGATTGAGTAGTAAAACGTAGCTGGCTATTAGAATCAGGAGATGAGAAGATATATGAAGTGGTATGATTTTCATAAATATCAAGCAACCCATGAACTAGTGTTTGTGATTAAAATACAAATTTATCGTTTTTATCTTCCTGTGCATTGGTGATTTTATATTAAATATCAAACACCATTCCACACAATCAGATTTATTTTTTTGGTCAAAATAATTCTCTTTTTAATATTACTTTCTGACACTCATATTCCTAATTATTTGCTCTGCTATTGAATGTAGAGAAGAGGCACTTTTAGTCAGTTCCGTAAAGAGAGTCAATAAAAGCTGCATGAACAGCAGGGGAAATCAGACTATTGTGACTGTCTTGATTTCAGTTGTTCATGCAGATCTTAAAAGTTGTGAAATAGCATAGGCACACTGTACTTTCCACTGGGGTATGTTTCATGGCAAGATTAGACTGTCTAAACAGAGATGTCCATTTGAGATACAGGCTGGGGTGTCCAGGACAACTATGAGAGCCAACAGATACAAATCATGATCTGCAGATACTTAGCGCCCTTTTGGAGCAACAGCCGGAAAGAGCAGCACAGAGTAAACTGCTTGCATGCATCAGCCTTAAAACCAAGATATGATGAACTTTGAAAATATTTATAGGAAGGACAAATAATGCAGGTCACATGTAACACTTCCAATGAGAAAGGTATCTACTTCAATGGTTCTTGTAATATATTTCTTCTGTGTGAGGGAATCATGCATCAATTAACTGAAATTCTGAAATATGAATCCAAATCAAGGTCTTACAAACTGTGTTGCTAAAAATGCATACTGGTGGGGTGTTTCCATTGCATCAATTGTTTTAGTGATAAATAACCCTCACAAAATGGAATGGTTTGTTGACAGACAAAAGCAAAATCTAACAACAGACTAGTTAGACTTGCAAACGACAGAAGATTTAATTATTCCAAAATAACATTTCCCCGTTAGCCTATGATCATTAAATCCATCATCCTTCAGTTCATATGCATGAAACATTTATCATGTCTTCTACAAACAGGAGTCAGTCATCTAAATATAGATTTTTGGGCCATCCATTTCATCATGGCATTTCATCGAAAGCCCAGTATTTCATTTATTTTCAGTTACAGAGATAAAGTGTTTGTAAACGATGTGATAAGACCATAAAGAAAAGTGAAGTGAAACTCAGCTCTATACAAAGAATGATAAATACAATACAGACTTTGAACACTGGGATTATTGTGAGAGAAAAATGAGATATCGGAAGTCAGCAGCTATGTTTAAGATAAGAACTTTTTTCTCCTGTGAATTTTTCATTAAAGTCAGTGGCCAATAAAGAATTATCTGAATGATTCAATTTTTTAAAATGGCTTTTACAGACATCAAACTAAAAAAAACCCAAGCAGAGAACAACTGGAACTAAAAGGAAGAAAATTCTGTGGTAATCTACCTCTTGTGTTGTGCAATAACTGAAGGGATGATTTTCAGTGACTGAAAGACCCTGGAAACATTTCTATTGCATTAAAATGTGCTCTGGTCAGAAGACGTGTGATTTTCAAGTGCTCACTCAAGACAACCAAACCAGAATCCTTTTCTTTAAACAACATCTAATCTGGGTGTTTCTGGGTGTTTCCAGCAGAAGCCTGAGCTTTCAGTTCAAAACCTTATTTGGGCAGTTTACTTACACACATTTGGGACTTTCAGAAGAGCATTTAATCTGTACCTCTGGGCATTTTGGCTTCACCTTTGCATGAGTTCACTCTGGCAGGCTTAATTTCTTCCCTCGTCCCCACCCCTGCACTCTCTTTTTCTATTTGGCAGAGTGGCAGCTTCTCTCCAAATCACTGCACCCAAGCCTATTTGAATGATTGTTTTTACTTTTGTAATGCATTCTAAATCATAACTATCATAATGAGAATGTGCTTGCATAATTCCTCTGGGACTTATTTTGCACAGACTGCAGAGTGGAGAACATTCTTGTTTTATTTGCCAGGGTAAAAAAATTAGCTCTTTTCTATGATTTTTTTTTTTACTGCTATATAGTTGATAAATTTTTTTCCTGTTTGTACCAGTTATTTTTTTCTTTTTTAATAAACAAGACCTAAACAAGAAAACTAAATAAATAATGGATGCATAGAATGTTCTTGGCTTCTCTCTATGCCTACAGGTGTCCTTTCCTCATATTCTTTTGGCTGGCAAAGTGGGAAAGTGCTTGCAACCTGAGGGTTAACTTGCATAACAAAAGAAATTAAAAATATGGCACATAAAGAGAAGAAAACATTAGGCTTTGTATATCACCTCTGTAGATGGCCCTTTTTCGGGGCCAATCAAGAGATTAAACATGTTTTTCTATAATACCAAAAAACTATATTAAGAGAATGTGAAAGTTAAAGAACTGTCAGGCTTAAAAAAGGATCTCTAGAGGTCATCTTGTCCCACCCTTTTAACAGAGACAAAGTTTTAAATGTGAGGAAATACTAGATTTCAAATAGTCTATATATAGACTATTTGAATAGTCTCAATTTGCCCATCCTATGAGTATGCATCTAAATAAATTTGATTACATGTTTTAAACTCTTTTTAAATTTTTTTTTTCATTTGCCCTTCATATATTATTTAATGTACTGGATTCAGAGAGCTCACAGAAGAGGAATTATATGTTGATAGCTTTTAAAGCTGACTCAGTTCCCTTTGTGGTATCTATAAGCTTTTTGTTTTTCATACACACTACTTTATCACCAACAAAATCATTGCACTTTCTCCTGTGTGTTTATAGCATGATCAGAGGGTGAAAGTTCATTGTATTACTTTTCTTATTTTTTATTTATATTATTTTTTACTTCTATTTCCCATTTCCAGGGCTTACAAGGCTGTAGATTTCTCCCTCGCTCTCTCACACTGGGATTCTTGAAAGAACAATGTTATTTCAATCACTTTCTCACTTCTGAATCCTGCAGAAGTTAATCAACCTTCTATATGTTTACTGCTCATCCTTTTTACTGTTCTGTTCCCTAAACTTGTTTGAAAAGCACCTTGTGAGCAATATCCAATACACCTAGAGAGCTTAGCAAAGATCAGGTCAAAGCAGTTGGCCCCTGTAGTTATAAAGACTGATCAAGGCAGCCCCAGCTGCCTTTGTGCACGTCCTCTTTAAGACATTAGGCATCTTGGTTCACCGTAAGATGAAGGCAAGTCTTGAGAACAGACTTAAGCACACTGATCCATGATTCAGGTGCTTCTTGATTCTGTCCTCATTGCTGAAACTCAAATAATCTATATTGTCCTTTGAGAAAAACTGAACTGTAATACTACTGATAGATTTCTCTAAAACGCTGTCTTGCCTAATTAATGCAGTTCCTATAAATGACATTGTGAGCGGCCTTGGACTACTATATATCTGGGTATTCTCCTCAAAAAAAGTAAATGCACACTGTGCCCAAGATGTTGCAGCAGTATGAGAAGAGAACATGCTTTCTGCAAATAGAATATTTGGGTAATCTACATTTTAACAGAACATGAGCATGTGAGAATTTATTTTTTTAGGAGATTACAGCTGGATCAGATTTCCACAGAACTGACAGAAGATAAGTCATGACATCAAAGCAATTTCCTTATGGAGCTTCAAACTTCAGCTCCAAAGCTCAGACATGCTAGAGCCTCTTAAGAAGATGGTTGAAAGCATTCTTAACATGACTAAAAGGAAGTATTTTTACTAACTCTGTTCTTGGAATTATCTGAGCCATTTCAGTGAAAACTTTCCAAAAACAATTCAGTCAGAGACAGGCACCCACCATGGAAAATTTAAGCTATAACAGCTAAATTCTGGCAAACTGCATAAGTAATTGAAAGCAAGTTCTTATAAATGAGCACTAGCCAATCTTAGCTAAAGGCATTACTTCTCCTATTAGTGTATACATATACATGAATAACTAATACATTTACCCCTGCTACACATGTACATACACATTATATACGCATATGTATAAGAGGGAATTAGTGTAATAGTTTTTAATGCAGCTGGCAATCAGAAAGACACAGCTTTACATGAAGCTGTAGCTCGTACACTTCAGGCAGAATCCTGAGGTTAAAAACTAACTTCCAAAGCCTCCAAATTTTTCACATAAATTTAGAGTTCATGAAAAGTGTCAGCCCGATGCTTGTTAAGAAAGAAACCCTTTGTTTGAGTATGGCACAGGGCAGCACAGAGAGCAGCAGACCAAGCTTCCTATGTGGCTCTATCAGATGTCTCATCCCTGACCTGGAATAGGGGGAAGGTGAAAGGTTAGTCCATTCTTCATGCTCATTCAATACTTCACTTCTCTGTTGAGTGCCAAAAGAGTATCAATTACTGCCACTTGTGTGTTGCTTTTTGTAATGTGGACTCTTGTCCATTAAGAACTGGAGTAAGGCCACAAAACCACATTGAGGCTTTTGGAAAGTCATCTTGATGGCAATGGCTCTTCCATCATTTCCACACTTGTTGGATTTGAAACTGGAACCTGGATTTAATGTACTTCATTACTTGAGTCATACAACTTCACAACTTTTCATTTGTGTTTGGAGAGGAGATGTCAGGGCAGGAACTCTCTCTATTAATACTGATAAAATAGAACAGTAATTACAATCTTTCAGGACAGCCAGGAGGCCTGGTAAATCTATGCTTTTCTAGTCAGGACCTTGTTGCAAGGAAGGTCACAAAACATTATTCAGATAAAATTGCTCCAGTCAGGCAGTGTATGCTCATTCCTAATACTCCCTGCAACAATCTAATTTATGGGATACTGCAGTGAGAAACAGACTGTGATGGTGCTAGTGTAACAGTATCTTAGCAGCAAATAAACACAGTGGGAGAAACTCTTCCTTTTAAAAACAATGTAAAGGAAAGACATTCAATCCCTTGGGCAATTTCTTTTCAAGCATTTGCATTCTAGAATACCAGAGAGACTGTCAGTGCATCACATGGGGGATACGGACAAATGCCATCTATAAGTTAATTAGTTTTGTGCTTTCATTTCACAGACAACATTTAAACCACTTTGCCTTTACTATCATTACTTTTCAGTCTGCGTGCATGCAATTTATCCTAAAAATGCAGAATTACATTTATAAATTATAGCTTTATCTAAACAAGAATGCTGTACTGATTTAACTCCAGACATTTCCTAACTGGATATAGTTACACTTTTGTAAAAAGCTATCATGGGTGTCCTAGAGCCCAGAATCTGAGTCTTTCCAAACACAGACTTTCCGCAGCCATACTTCTGCCCCTCTACATTCTTCCCTGTGACCTGTATTTCAGACTTGCCCTTCTCAGCTCTCTCACATGCATACATAGATAGCAGCACTGGGATTTCACAGTCTCTTCCTTCAAACTCTCTGCCCCAGGAACAAGAGGAGCAGGAATAGTAATAGACAATTCAGAAAGCAGTGGCTGCTGCTAACAAAGAAAATTCTCCCTGTCAATGCAGACACCACTCTGGTGTGCTGCTGAGGATGGGCAGGCTGTCAGAAAAGCATCACTTCAACTTTGCCCTGTTTCTGTACTCTTTCATAGGCAATGGCTGCAGGATAGTGTCAGAGCCAGGATGCTGTGTTAGGGAGCCTTTGGTTTCAGCTTTCCTCAGGTGACTTCAGTAGTCTTACTGCTGGGTTACTGCACTGACGATGCCAAAAATGACTGAACCTCTTTGTAAGCACAAGCCCAGTTTGTGGTTAATGCATAGCACATCATGAAAGACTGAAATTTGGGCCCACTAATTAGTGAGGGCCTCAAATCATGCCTCTCAAATCTTGGTTCGAACTCCTCTGGAGTGTCAAGTTATTCAGGTCTATGGTTTTGGCTCTGACCCATCTGTTCTAAAAAAAAAATAAAAAAGTGAAGTTGACAAATGTCTCTCTTAGGCAGCTGCCCTGAAGGACTGAATATCATTACAAACAAGTTATTAAAATACAAAAGGCCTTAGTAATTTGTGTCGGGTCTAGTTTCCAGTAATGCTATAAGAATCCTGCCAGCATTTTGGTGAAAGGGGCCTGCAGCACAAATCTTATTGACCAAACTGAATGAGGAAGAAAACAGCCTCATCCTCCACTCCCACTGAAGTCAATGGTAGAACTTCCACTGGCTGTGGTGGTGCATGATCTATCCTTTGCAGTATGGAATATAAGCACTTTCCATTAATTACCCAGTCAATTAGTTACCAAGGGCGTTTCATTCAACAAAGTAACCCTGTTCAGCACAGAATTTATGCACCATATCTAAGAGTTTAATAAGATCTCAAACAACAATAGATTTAAACCTGTTATTTTTCCTAAACATGAACCTCTATGAATATCAGCAACAAGTGTAATGAATTTAAAGCACAGTACAACCAAGGATTTTATCATCTTCATAAAAGACTAACCATGCTGTATTCCAAAGTGAAAAATATAGAATACTTTCTATTTAGCACCAGGTATTCATAAGGACATGGTGAAGCAAGTTTTACTTTTCTCTCAAAAAATAATACCTACCTTGCATTAATGCTCACTGACTGTGGGATTCACTGATACTTAGGAGACAAAATCTTTCTAGCATTAGTGAATCTGAATGTAATAAGAGAATCCATGCAGAAGGTGAGAGAGGTGGTGTTCTCTAAATTCATGACCTAGCTTGCTATTATAAAGATGATAGAGCAAAATTCCTGTTTATTTCAAAGGCTGCAGATAAGTACCAATTCACTACCATCATGAGAGTGTACCATGGGCTATGGACAAAGATGGAGACGACACATTTTTTCCATGGCTTCTCACAGATCATGCTGTTTGTTTTTTTTTAAATCATAATAATTTATATTGAAATTTTGACATAATTAATTAAATAAAAGATCAACCTGTACTGGATTCTGAGTTATTTTCATTTTTATAATGTAATTTATGTTATTCAGATGATTAATTTTTATTTATTTTGCTCTTTTTTAGTTCAGTGATCTTGTAAAAGCTTTTAATTCTCTCCCATCTTCCTCTGCTGCCAACATAGCTCAGTATAACCCAGACTTCTTAGCAAACATTGCAACACATGCCAGTATTCTGTCTAATTTTAACTAAACATTCAATAATGCTAAGTTATTTTAGTACCGTGGGCCTGCTTTCTCAAAGGTATTTAAGCACAGAACTCCTGTGAGGATCTTGGCTTTGTTGCTTTTCTAAAAATGCTAGAATTCCCATACATGCTAACATGGCAATAGTAAATGAACAACTAATACTGCTGCTGTATTTACATAAACTATTATAAATTACATTCTTTCAGTGTAGAACATGATTATTAATCATCCCATTCAGTTTGGTGTTATATGCAACTAAATAAGGAACACAGTGGACCCTTTGTAATTACTTACCCTAACTTCAGTTTTAAAGCCAAACACATTGTGACCTTATACTGATTCTGGGTTTATTAAACAGACTCCTCTATTATATAAAAGAAAAGAGAAGAAAATGTTTATATAAGATTTTTGACATTTATTAACTCCCTAGAATTCTCTCTTATACAGTAGTCAATAAAATGTACAGTATGTACATATGGGCATAGCAATTAGCACGTATGTCAGAGTAAGAAATGAACTCTTTCTGTCAACACAGAAAAGATCAGAAGAAGGGTTAACCAAGATTATTCTCTATGTGGAATCTCAATAATTAAAAACTAATCTGCTGTCCTTATATGCTACAAATCATTAAAACCACAGAAACATTCAGGTCTATCTTCATTATTGTTTGTGCACTAAATTATTACCACCCAAAGTCCTCAAACTTATGACCCAGATGACTCTCCTTCCACTGACTGCTCCCCAAATCTGTAGCATTGCCTAATTTTCTCTTGCTTAATTAACACTGGCACTAAATTTAGAACTGTGACAGCCTGAAAGGACAATTTATGATCTGTGCATTCCTGTATTAGCACTAATGGAAATAGTGCTTGGGGAAATATTAATCCAAATTTGAACATTAGTTTAGGGTTATATTTTTCTCCATCCTGCCTGGTACATTTGCAGGCAGATGATGTGCTCATACAAATAAAGGACTTCAGATAACAGACTTTTAGCCACAGGAATGCTAAAATATTGGTTTGCATACAGAAATATCATGCTTTGACTGGGGTAGTCAGAGGTGTTTACAGCACAGCCTGCCAGGGGAATGCAGAAAGTTGCATTGGCCTAGAAATGCCTGAGGCCTTTGGTGTTACACTTTCTGGGGGGTTAAAAATCCAACTTCATAAACAGTTTTAACAATTAAAGCAGAGAAACCTGGATCTCCTTTGCTAATTGAGATAGAAGAAAAAGAGTGCAGCCCCTCTCCTTTGCTCTGCCAGCACCCAGCTGCAGGAGGTGAGAGACGCTGCTTCTGTGTTCCTCCCACACTGCTTGCCTGAACACTGCTCTTGTGTACTATGGCCCATAAAACCCATTTCTTGAGAATCTGGCCCTGTGTCTTGAGAGAACTATCTTGAGAGAATCAAGCCTTCTGAGGTTCAGCATCTAATAAATTCTGCCCCTAGGCAAGGAAGTGAATGGCTATTTCATCTGTTCCACAGCTGCCCAGCAAATGTGTGCAAAGCAGCCCAAGGAGGGAGAGAGAGGCATGAGAGGTAAATGATGACACAGAGGGAAGAGGGTTCATGCTCTTAAAATACTGGACCTAATGAGGAGCTGGAAGATGTCTGTGAACCAAAGAAGAAAGGGCCATACAAATAGGGGAGGGATTTGGATGGGTGATAGTCCTGGAAAATAAGAGTCATACAAGTGCCTTGAAAAAAAGGAAGGAGGAGAGGAGGAATGTGATGGAGAGTTAAAATCCTGAAAGCAGATTTAAAAAGAGTGATATTACTGAGAAACCAATAGGAGAAGCAGTGAGCAAAAGATTAAAAGTGAGGTGGACTGAGAAAGGCTGTGTACAATGCAGAGAGAAGCTGCTGAAGGAGGCACAAAGAGGTTTCAGATATGGAAATCCAGGGAACACAACTGAGGATAGTATCTTGTGGGGCTTGTTGTGAGGCACAGAAGATATGATTTTGCAGTTTCTTTTGTCTTGTTGTCTTGTGCTTTTTGGATTGTGGGTTTTGGGGGCTTGTTGGTTTGGTTTTTTGTTTGTTTATTTGTTGGGTGGGTTTTTTTTTTCCTATTTCTTCTGACACTAGGTTAGTTTCATGAGACATAACTGAGGATTTTGACACAGTTCCATGAAATGCATCACAGTGATTGAAAAAAAAAGCCTACAGAAAACATAGACAGTCCTGGTCTCCTGGTAGAGGTTCAAGTGTTCTCCCAGGAATCATTTTCACCTTAGAATAAAAGCATAGCTTTTTGTCAAAAAAGCAGGAGGGCATCTAAGGTGTTAGCCTGTTTAGTTTGCAATCAACAACAGTTTTCACAGACTGCATACAACTCAGGGTAGCTTGCTCCTCTGCTCAAAAAAATTAGGAGAGAGATACCTCAGGTATCTCCAATGTAAATTTAACCATGTTTTGAGCCATGTTTTGAGATCTATCTGGAGATCATAAGATCAGTCTCTTACATAGAGGTTATTTGGACTGAAACAGCCAAATAGATAAAAATAGTCTTCTTAATGCAAATTCACAGAAGTAATATTCCATTACTGGAAGAAAACCCACAAATAGTCTCCTATCACTGGACTACTACTTTTGTTATGCATTTTTAATCACTACTTATTATGCATGGAAAATATGTTCATGCTAAAAAAACCCCAACATTTTCATCTGCTTCAATAGCCTGCAGTCAAATGTATTTAAAACAATAATAGTAATAATGTATATAACCTCTTATTTTTTGCTCTGAAAGGTAACCTTAGAATGTGTTCCCAAAATATTTCTCATAATTTCCCCTCAAGAAAGAGAAAGTTCATTGAGTGCTATTGGCCAAACCTTTAAAAACTTTTTCACTTGGGAGATGTCACTGTTTCTCATCTTGCTGTGCCTGAGATAATACAACTTCACACTACTTTGGTTTTCTCAGTCTGTCAAAATGTTTTTGATATTTCGTATGAATTTTTGATTCTGCATCTCAATCGTCAAGTAGCTAAATAGCCAGAAGTTTGAAAGATTCCAACTATTACTCACCATGACTAATTTTTTTTTAAAAAGAGCTCTATGCCACATGTGAGTGACTCCTTATCTGCAGTTTGCAGGGGGAAAAAAAAGCAGAGGGAAATAAACAGTGATCTGTTAAATTATAGCTAAATGCACTATTTTATGGCTATATATATAAATGAGTAAAGCATCAAAGAAACTTTGTTTTCAAATTCTAATGAAGTAGACAGATTACTTCCTTCAGTTTCCCCCTATCAACATATACACAGAAAGGGAAAACTTCTGAAGACAAAGAAAGAAAACCCGTAAGTGCATCATTTTTCAAGAACTCCTCCAAAAATTGACCCTGGAATTGCTAGAAATGTTTGGATTTCTGTATGGAAATCAACCAAGCATGAATTAGTAGGAATACAAATCACGCATTGAGAGCAAAAGTCTCTACTTAAAATGTTTTTACGGTGTGAAGGCCAATAGTGAACTGCACATGAAGCATAAGCTAAACAAAAACACTAGGCCAAATTTCTGGATGCTTTTCTCTGCTCAGCAAAAAGCACAGGTAAAGCCAGCTTATAATTTAAAGATCTGTGGTTATATTTTGCACAGTTTTTTTCTTTTATTATTCCACTGGAAATAAATTTCTGCTTGGAAGGGGTTTTCCACATTTCTATCTCAGTTTATTTTATCATGTCTTTTATAATAGTTACTATACAACCTCTAACTTTATAGTAAGTAGTGCTTGCAGAATAAAAGAAGTTTCTCAGACAGTGTCTGCTTCTACGACTGATAACACTGGATGTTTATAGTTACTGCTAGAGACTGGTATGCAAAGCCAAGGACACTTTTCAGCTCTGAGGAAAACATTTTACCCTGCAGAAGGAGTAAAGAGGTCCCACCTGAACCCCTCCTTTGGGAGGCCCGAGACAAGATAGATGCCAGAACTGACCAAACAGAGTATTCCATCCCATACACGTCATACTCAGTATAAATTTGAGGGATCACGAGGGTCGACATCTTTTTCCTTCCTTTTCCCTTTCTTTCCCTTCCTGCTTCTCGTCCTGCCTTCCTTCACTGGTTTCCCTGTGTGCTTCGGCATCCTGGGAGGATTCCATCCGTTCGTCTGCCTGTGGTCCTGATCCGTGCCAGCCTGAATCTGTGTGTTCCTGCCTCCAGCTCCCGACTGCTCCTGACCTCAGGGTCCAGCCTGGACTTTCCCAGGGCTGCCCTGCAGCCTCAGTGGTGACGTGAGAGTTATTGGGGGAAAGGGGGGAGGAACGTGGGATCAATCTTTTCCTGTATATTTGTATATTTGTATATATTTAGTAATTTTTTCCTATTTATCATTCCTGTTTCATTAAAGTTGTGTAGTTTAGTTTCCAACCCATAAGTCTCTTTTCCTTATTCTCTCTCCTTTCCTTATTAGGGAGGAGAGGGGGATTAATATAAAAATCTGTTTTTCGGTTTAATTGCCGGGCTAGTGTCAAACCGTGACACTATCTCAGTTTATTTTATCATGTCTTTTATAATAGTTACTATACAACCTTTAACTTTATAGAATAAGTAAGTGCTTGCAGACTAAAAGGAAGTTAGTAGAGGTGCATAAAGTTTTTGGAAACGTAATGATCCTCATCCAAATGGGTGTAAACTTCTCCTACCCCAATGTTTCCACTCTGTCTGTGGATACTGACTGTGAATGCTGTGGCTCAAACTGGATCCACGCAGGCCTGAAATAATACTGGCTGAAAGGAGTGGAAGATCCACATCAGGAGCCAAGAGAGGGTATGGGCCTCCGTTCATTAAATGACTTAGTTTCTCTTACAAATTAGTCCCAGATTCTTTGAATGGGCAATGGAATGGAAAAGCCCCCACTGTTCTATGTCTTCTTGCTACAGCTGGGAATCAGTTGCATCTTTCCAGCTTAAAATTTGGCCTTGTCTAGGCATGTAATCAGCATCTCCATCCGCTATTGGTGAAATTTCCTGTATCTGGGACAGCACATGAAAACACTTCGAGACTTTGGTTTATTCAGTTTATTGCTGCCACAAGCTTCAAAGAGCATGTTGTTGCAGCCTCAGCACTGCTCAGTGTTTCCCTCCCTTGGCCCTGATCCCTGAAGCTGTTCACAGCTCTGGTTGCTGCTGTCTCAGAGACTGTCTGCCTGTCCGTAGTCCATGACATCCGTGGGGATCCTGCAGCTTTGCAGACATTATCCAAAGAATGTCTGGCAAGTGATCATACAGGTTTTTCTTAGTATGTATGCTGCCTGGTTTGGATAGTAACAACTGATCTTGTACTATTGCTCTCTTTCCTTGACTGTGTAGCCTACAAACTCACCTTGCACAATCAAGTACCACAGCCATTTGCACATCTGAACTATGGCCTCTGAGAAAACTCAGCAAAGCTCAGTCCCTAAAGCAATTATGGAAAGTGAAAGGATACAGCACACCTGAGAGTAACCCATTAATAAAACTGAAACCTTTTTTTTTTTTTTTTTTTTTTTGGCAGTGTTACCTTCAGTCTTGATGATTTTGGCATAAAAGAATTCCAAAAAGTGGGGATTTTTTCTTACAGCACAGGCAACCAGGTGGTTTCCCCAAGGCTCAGCATCACTTGTGAAAGGGGCTGGCAGTGAATATTGATTTGATGGGGATAAGGGTTAGTTGATTTCAGCCAATGCAACCGTGGCACACTAATATGATTGTCAGAGAACTAAGAGCTTTGGAAATCCATTGCTAGTATCAGTAAGTACACTTCCGAAACATCCCACCAATATTTAGAGTCGGAAGTTTATTTTTCCCAGAACTGCTTTGGTTTTTTATTCTATTATTCATATATTCTTTCTTCTGTTTCATTTCAACATGATTGTTTCTCAAATACTAAACAAAAGAGTAAGACAAATTATTCTACTGCAGTATGTGAGTTGGCATAGAGTAACAGAAGGAGCCATTATAATCTGTCAGACAACTACTTATTTAGGGACTTTTGAAAACACTGATAATTGACTTAGTAGAATAAAACAGCTCTGGAATTGATGGAGTCTATTGTTTAAGTACTTAATGCATTTGATGCAAGTAATTAAAAATATTATATTGACCCTGGTTAAACTATTACAAGCATAAGGAATGGTGAAAGTGTGAGGTGCACTGGTGTTATTTAATACAGGTTTACTAAATGGACTACATAAATACAGATTTGAAGACTAAGGTGGGGTGGGGGAAACTGGTCACAAATCTAAACCCCAGTGGCAAACACTGTCAGTACCAGAGGCAGCTGGAGACTAGAAAAAACAGATTATAATATGCAAGGCACTCGGCTGTGTCAGCCTGACAGCCTCTCTGTCTGCTCCACAGGACTCCTGTGAAGATTGCCATGGGCTCAGATCCATGTGTCCCTGATGCATATTCAATACCAGACCCCATCTCACTCTCCAGAACAGGGTAAGTTGTGCAGACATAGAAGACTGACACACGCATACAAGCAGTCACATCAGCTGGAGCAGGGAGCAGGATGCTTAGTAATATCCAGGGACATAGGGCACTCACTTCCCTGGGCCCCTGGGAAGCAGAGAAATCTGTGGAGGAATTTGTAAACCTAAATTTTAAAATCTGAGTGCCTTGCCAAATTGTACTGACCAGGCATGTTGCATTGGTTGCTGCTTGTGGAGACAGATCTAGCATTGCATTAAGGAGTTCAGAGGCTCCTCATTTCTACCTCTATGGTTAGGATAACCTTCTGTGAGGTGAGAAGTAGGATCCAGAACAACCTTGGTCCAAGAAAGTCACTTAATAGTCTCCCACAACCCACAGTCCAGTCTCTAGAATTCAGATACAAAAGGTTGTATCCCTAGTGGGAGTTGTCTGTATTTTGTATTAGAGAAAAAGAGAGGATCAGTTCCTGGTGAGAGTCCCCAGTGGGAATGCAGATAAGGACTGGCTGGCATATCCTTTCTGAGGTTTTCTCTTACAGGATGCTCATGTACTCCCACAACTAGTCTGAATGTTTTCAAGAGGTGGAGTGTTATCTGAATGGGTCATTCCTACTATGTATGTGCTGCACTCATCTCCATATGTGCTGTGGCCATAGCCAGGATTTCCATACTGCTTTATTGCTGCTCTGACTTGATTGTTGGATGTTGAGAAAACTTGTTTCTAAACTGTTTGAGTGCAGAGTCCTCAAATTCCACTTGAACAAAATTTCCAGCTGAAGAGAAATGATATATGCTGATTTGAACACTTCCTCGATCTGTCAAAAAATTTTGAAGATATGTAACTTTTCCCTTGCAAAACCTTTGTGGCTATTGAAACAGTGAAATATTTCAGAAACATAACTCAGCACACTGTGACAATTTCAAGTTCCACTGCTAATAAGGACATTGTCTAACCTGAAGTATGAAATTGTGTGTGGAGATGCGCGCGTGTTGAAGATGCACTTAGCTGCCACTAAGGAAAAGAGAGGCCCATATAACTTTTTCAAGTTCATAGCATGTCATTGGGAATAAAAATGAAGAAATTATGAGGTCTGATTTTGCTTTTACTGGGCTTGTACAAATCTTACTCACTTTGTTTCTTTCAGTGGAATTACTCCAGATTTCTAATGATAGAAGAAGAGAATTTGCCTTTCTTAGATTTCTACCTATATAAACCAAAATGAATGACAGTTTAATCTCCAAGTGTCTTTAAAAAACATAAAATAAAACTGACTGGCTCCGGCAGTTATCTCCAGACCATGATACCTCAGTTGTAATGTAAATATAACAAAAATTTAATTAGTCCCACCAACAAAATCACTAATTTTGTCGCTTCCTAAAGGTGACATAGCTCCCCTCTGTATAACAATGTCAATGTTATGGGTTAAACCTTGGACTCTTGATGCAATGAAAGCAATATTTATGGAAGAGGCCATTTATCAGCTAAGGCCAATAAAGCCCATGACTAAATTCATAGGCTATCTGAGACAGATAAAACAGTACTGTTGTGTGAGCATCCCGGCAGTACTATACAGATATATTGTGCTGACACTCTACAGATATATTTATCTACCTGGAAATGCATATACATTGGAATCTTAGAATTGGAGGTAAAGCAAAACAAAATGGTATTAAGAACCTGAAGCTTGAAGACACCCATGGATCTATGAACAGGGATAAGAAAAATTTTTCCACTGGGAAAGCAGGTTACCTCCCTATTTTTTGGAAACAATCTGAGTGATACACTCCAAATTAACCAGAATTTATCTTAAAATAAAATGTTCAGTGACATAACACTGGGTAAGTTTCACAGGCAGCATAAGTTTCTCTCCATTTTGTCCTCTTTCTTTTGTCCTTAAATACAACCTTCACCTACTATTTTCAGTTAATAAATTGTAAGACTTAATAATAAGTACTGTGTTTTACTGTTTTTGCAGGACAAGTATATGTAAATGTATTTAAATCTTTATGCAAATTAAACTCAACCCTTAGGCTGTCAGTGCTACAAATGTTGCATTTTGCAGCACAAAATGCTAAGCACCTCTGGCCTAGAGTGAATTTTTATAGATGTGTATTGAAGGGATACTAGCATTATCTTAAGTGGTGGTACTCTAATGTTGATCATAGCTATTCCTTAGTATTAATTAGGGAGGGACAAATTAGTCTGGAAAAGCCACAAACATAAATTGAACTAATAATTTTAACCTCCAGCCTCTATATCTGCCACAGTAAGAATAATTTTCTGACTCTACCTCCCACAATTAACTTACCCTCTGGCCCAGACATTTCTCTTTACATTCAGCCCCTCTGTTGGAGGGCCTTAGCCTAAAAGAGAACCAGTTCTTGGCTGGCTGCTGATGTCCAGTGTCATATGCACTAAGTGATCCAGGGCAAAAGCCATACAGGTTGAAGATTATCCTGCCAGCTTTGCAACATTTGTTACTGTCACACAGACAGTTCAGTGGGACAAAAATAAGCAGCTCTGGGATTTGTCTGAAGGAGTGTGTGGTTAAGGATATAAGAGCAGCTTCAAAAGAGGGTAGGAAGAGACTAGAAGAACCTACATGAATCAGCCCAAATGCTTACTGAATTTAGAATTCCACTAACAGACATAGCTGGTTGCAAGGTCAAAGACAAAGTCAAAGATATGACAAAAGGACATAGTTACTGCTCAAAGGCAGAGCAGAGAATCTTTGTGGGATGAGGACTGTCTCCCTTGGGAGATGTATGACAAAAGAGAAAAGGTAATAGAAGAACCAGAAAAAAAAAAAGAAATACTCTCAGGTAATCTTATGGTTTCTGCAAAAAAAGATTGCTCAATCTTTTGAAGTTTTCATTCCTAAAAATGATATGAGTAATAACCATGATAATCTCAAATGGAAAAAATTCTCCCTCAGTAGGTGCTAATTAAAAAGCAGATTATTTGCTGCTTGCTAACTATTGCCATAGATACAGGGAATCTAATAATCAGAAAATCCATTATATCTGTTAGTTATATTAATTCTACAGTTTTATCACATGTGAACTATCAGGCTATAAATTAAACAGAAAGCTATAAAAAACTGATTATTTAAGTAGGTCTAGGTGAATTGGAAAATTGGGAACAAGAATGGTCCCATCCTCTTAAAGCTAACAATCATGTGGCATTAGAAGTGGCTTGAACTTTAAGTTCCAGCTCAGAGGTTTGAGTTTTGCTAGTGAGATTTCAAGGCAACCAACCATTCATTCATTTCCATAAATGTATTAAAACCTTCTTTTGAGGCACTACATTCATACCTGAATACATAAGAAATAAACTTGCTGATAATGTGTATTCTGCTCAGGTAAAAATCCTAAAGGAACTCTTTTGTCTTGGAAAAAAATGTATGTATTCAAAATTCACATGTGAGAGAAAAAGACTTCTATCCTACCTCCTAAATTTCTCAGTAACTTGGAAATTAAAAAAAAGACAACTACGGGAAAAAAATTAACGTGTTATTATTAATTTAAAAATAAAGGAGAAAAGATAGAAGAAAGGAAAAATAAAGGGCAAGTAAATGTGTAAACTCTGGAATGTGTCTCAAAATCAAAAAGTGGAAATGATGTCTGGGAAAAGAGGCTAGAGAGGGTCATAATCCTTGACAAGTTAAAACCTAAATCATGACAGACATGTCAAAAAGATTTGGAGAAACTAATGTTTAGCAATACAGGAGTTCCTTCTTATTAAAACTTGTCAGAATAAGAAAGCTACTCTAGTTCCCAGATAGGGCTAAAAATAAAGGAATATTTGTGTAACACAGAGCATTTGCAGAAAGGCTTACTGGATCACTAGCATATCACAGTCTGATGCACCAATGAGAGAGATTTAAAATAAATTAATACACTTAATAATAAATAAGTTAATGCACTTGAAAATAGCAAGTTGCTAGAACTTAGCAGCATCATCTCTAGAATTTTTTGAGAAGGTAGATGTAAAATTGCTCAGCTGCTAATTGACGCTTGTGATTATTGTTTACACCTGTCGTATTGTCAGAGGAAAGCAGATGGGAAATATAGCATCAGTCTTTGAAGAAAAGCTTCACTCATGATCTTGGGAAATATGAATCAGTAAACTTGATTTCCACAAAACAGTAGAAATGAAAAAAACTTGATACTGAATAAATTTAGTAATGCAGTGAGGAGTATGACATATTTGAGAATAGGTTTTTGATGAAAGTCATAGTTTTATTACAGTTGAGAAAAAAATAAATGAACTTGTGGATATGGCTGATCCAAGGGGTATAATGTGTGGGGATTTTCAGAAAGCATTTGACAAAATCTCTTTTCTAAAGAAACTAAGCATTCATGGGATGACAGAGGAATTTTTCCTATGGATTTATGAGTGATCAAAGAAGGTTAGAAACAAACGAAATGTTTATACAAAGGAGAAATGGAGAGGGAGTAGGTATTCAAAAATTTGCAAAATCTTCTTAAGATCAGCATGGAGACATATGTAAGTTTAGCAAAGTCTGGATCTGAAAATGAGGATGAATGTGTTGTCACTCACTGCTAAATCTCTACATCGTATAGACATTTTTGGCAGTCTGTTTTGAAGTAGACTCTCAAGAGCTACAAAAGGATCTCAAAATCATGAGCAACTAGAGAATAACTTATCATCTCAGTAAAATTCAATGTCAGTGAAAGGAGGGTGTTCACAACAAAGTAAGTTTTTCTCCAGGTACACAGTCATGGGTTATAAACATATTTTTATGAGAAAAAAATATGGCTAGTGGGTAGTACTTGTGGGTAGTCCTCTGAATTCATCAACCTAATATTCAACAATAGCGAAAAAGGTAAATATGAGGTTGAGGAAAACAAGATTTGTGAAAAAAATCTCTCCTTAAGTTGAGCAGTTTATATAAATTTTTTAAAAGGAGAAAAGTTATGAAGAACACTTCAAGTTACCTACCCAAAAGCTGGAAAAGCATCCTGCTTTTTTAAAGAAATAAAGTATAGTGGAACAGAAGCTGATTATTACTTAACAATACTAGATAATAATGAAAATGTACATATGGAAATGAAATAGGTATGCCTTTGCTTTTGAAAAAGTAATGTGCACCTATTCATTCCTTGGCTTAAACATGTGTGCTTTCTGTATGTGCACAACAGGTTTTTGTGTGTTTCCCAAAGTGTTTTTCCAGATTTTGGTTTGAAGGCAGTCAGCACATGAGAGCATCTCTGTTCTGTGACTCCAGCCTCTGGACTGGGATACCTGGAAACGCTCCTCACTTTCTTACAGCAGGCACAAATAAGAGCACTGGACCCTGAGCAGTCCAGATTTTTACCCTCACTTTTACCTCACCTCTCCTTTCTGCTGATGCTTCGTGGAGAAATATTTGTTCTAAGGACAACTGGCAACATAAGTATATTTTTAAATCCCTTTTTTTTCTGTAACAAACAGATGCCCTGGGGGCATCCATGAGCATTAGTGTTTCGCTGGCCCCACCTCAGCCCAGCCCAGGGCCATCAGTACTATGCCACCATGGGATGCCATCTCAGTCCTTGCCACAGCTGTGCCCTGCCAGGTCTTCTGCCCCAGGCCAATGTCCTGCCCAGCTTTGTCTGTCTCCATCTCCAGGGAAGCTGCCCTGCTCCCTGGCTGGGTTGGTGGCATGGGCCCTTCCCTGCCTATCCTGAGGAGTCCCTGCAACCCTTGTCCTTCTTCACTGGGCCACAGCTCCCTGACACCTTCATTTACTTTCTTAACCATGTATACACAGAAATGGGAGTCAGAGAAAATGTTTTTGTTACTACCCTGAGAGAAAAATTACATTTTCCAGCCTAAGCACCTACCACGAGAAGTCCCACAGCAGCAGAGAGCTGTGAAATATCTGGACCAATTTTCTTAGATGAGGGCAAATAGGAAGCACAAAAGGGGAATAAAAGCAGTCTCTTTCAGAGGAGGGAGGCTGCCTCCCTACCCCAGTTTTCTTACTGCTGCTGAGTAGCAGCACTGTGCCTTGTTAAGCAGTAGCTTTGCGTTCACCCAAAAGAGTGTCCACTGTTTGCCTGAAAGGACAGTGACTTCTGTGCAGGAGGGTATATTTTTGTGCAGCATTCTGAACTTTTGAAGTGCTATCTTAATACATAAAATTCATAAAATTTCATCTTCTTAGCAGAACCCGAATCAATCACTCCACCGAAATCTTAATTAAATTGAGGAAAATTAACAGGAGCTAGCACTCCAGCATCATACAATTAAAGCTGAAAATACTTTCCCCAGTACATGTCGGAACTGATATTCTCTTTCTTTACAGAAAATACAGATACACTACAAACTTCTTGTCTATTTCACTTTAAGAGGAGAAAACTACAGAAAAGCACTGACCAGTTAAATAATTGTGTAAGACACTTAAATGTAATATTTTGTAAAGAAATTTCATGTTTGAGAGATCATCTGAGAGAGAGTATACTGAGTTCTGGAATGGGAATCCCACCACAGGTAGAAGAGTAAGATATAAATACTGAGATATTTAATTTCTACTAATACCTGAATGGCACCCTGAAATTCAGAGGAATGTATTCTAATTCTGAATTTGGTTTCTAAATGTTATTTCTTTAAAATAAGACAACTTGGCAACGTGGCTTGCAATGTATTGTGGCCTGTTTAATAAATAAACACAGAAATCACTGATGGAAGATATTTAGTTAATTAGTGGAAAAAAGCTTTGATGAACGCCAGGAAATAATTTCACAGCCGAGGCATAGTTCTATCTGTGTTTAGAATAATTCATAGAAAATGCTCCTCTAAAATGCCAAATAATTTATTCCTGGATAAAGCTGACTGCCTTACTGTCTACTTTATAAGACAGCTATAGATTATGTCTACTTTTTAATTCCCACAAGAAAATGACATATTTTCATCCTGTTAAAGATTAATATTCACTTTGACCCTGTATGTTAAAAAAATAAATTTTCAATGCTATATTTTTTGTTAGGACTGCAGCTCTAAATTTGCTGATTAATATCCATGGGGATACGCAACTCAGGCTGTAAGCTAGTTAAAATAAAAAAGTGCTCCTTGTGCTTTGGTTGCAGCTCAGAGAATAGCAGGTGGTCACTGTTTACCCTGCTAAAGCAAGCCATTTGGTTAGAGAAAGCTCATTTTGGACCAAAGCTGAATGCCATGCCTGAGTGATTCTCCTCCTAATAAAGCAGCCCAGAGTCTCATTTATGAGTCTCATTCTCATTTGAATGAGAATTAGCTACCGGTGATGGCATGTCCAGGAGCTGCTCTTTTAAAATGGTTCTGCAGACATGCCTATTGATGACTCTCAGTCTAAGAATTCAGGAATAATCTCTTAATGGTTCCACACTTTCCATGTTTGACTTTGCCAGTGAGAGTGAAAGTCAAGCAAACTCAGCAAAGAAAGGAGCAGGGGGTGCTGGGAGGCAGCATGCTCTCTCAGTGACAGCCACCCTTACTGCCTGGTCAGCACCCGGGAGGCACTGGGCCTATATATTTTCATTATGAAAAGGAAATGTATCTGCTCAGTGTGATTCCTGTGAAATGAGACAGAAATCCATGCCCAGAGAGCACAATGTCAATGCAATCACAGTGCACACTATTGTGATCACTACTAGATCTTGGATAAAAGGTTGACACAAGCTGAGATATAAATACTCTTATTTTCATAGGTAACGGATTGCTTTACATACATTTAAAAAAACCCAAACAAACTGTCCCAGAAAAGCTGGTGGCTTTTGCCTGGTAGGCCTTTTCAGAGCAGGAGACTTTCACTCTGCATCTCTGAGGCCTGTTTGTGTTACAGCAGATCCCAGGTATCTGGGATATCTACTCACGCATGCAGTATGTCAGAGCACTTCACAGGGCCATACTTCTCTAACCAGTCCACAACAAAATGAAAACTATTGGTGTCTATGCACAAATACAGGCTGGGAGGAGAAAGGATTGAGAACAGCCCTGAGGAGAAAGACTTGAGGGTGGTGGAGGACCAGAAGCTTAACATGAGCTGTCAATGCACGCTTGCAGCCCAGAACTGTGCCCTGGGCTGTGTCAAAAGAAGCACAGGCAGCTGGTCGAGGGAGGTGATTCTCCCCCTCTCCTCTAATCTTGTGAGACCCCTCCTGGAGTGCTGTGCCCAGTTCTGGATTCCACAGCATAAGAAGGACATATTGCTCCTTTAACGTGTCTAGAGAGCCACTAAAATGATCAGAGGGCTGGAGCATCTTCCTATGAAGACAGGCTGGGGTTGTTAAGCCTAGAGGCGAGGAGGCTCCAAGGTGACCTTAAAGCAACCCTCCAATATCTGAAGAAGGTCTACAGAAAAGCTGGGGTAGGGCTTTTTACATGGGTGTGTAGTGAGAGGACAAAGGGAAATGGTTTAAATCTTGGAGAGCAGAGATTTAGGTTAGACATTAGGAAAAATATCTTTCTTGTGCGGGTGGTGAGACACTGGAACAGGTTGCTCAAAGAAGTTGTCGCTGCCCCTTCCCTGGAAGTGTTCAAGGCCAGGCTGGATAGGTCCTTGAGCAATTTGATCTAGTGGAAGGTGTCCCTGCCCATGCAGCAGGGTTGGAAGCACATGATCCTTAAGGTCCCTTCCAACCCAAACCTTTCTATGATTCTGTGGTTTTAATTTCAGCTGCTCAGAGGCTACCAAAGAAAGATAAAAAATCTGTATACCTCATGAAGATACCTTTTAAATTTTGGATTTTTTTGATTTATCTTCTCTAATTTTTTTTTTCTTGTAGAGAGTGACATTTAAAATGTGAAATTAAGAATGGAAAGAACCTCCCACAATATTTAGATTGTCACAGTTTAGTTATTTCTTTACTTTTTTTTTTTTACACATTTTTGCAATACCAAATTAGTCTTAGAGTATTTGACAGTTTGCTGCCATTTAAGAAGCACATTTTAATCTTAATTAACATTCTTATCCTCCCAAGAACAGGCCAATCTAATCAATCAAAGGCAAATGCGTAAACTCACTTGTGTTTTTTTCCTTTAGTCTAGATCATATGGCACTGTCCTGTAGATCTTGAAATGTCTTATCAAACAAGATACATTTATTTTTTTATATTTTTTTAAATGTCAGTTTAATAGCAGTAAAAATACTGAGCTCCCTGGAAAAACAATTTCTGATCAAATGACAAAAAATCCTACATGAGAACAAGGTGTTATTACTAAACAAAGATCCAAATAATGACTGGTACAAAGAAACTGGCTTATTATGCTGTCAAATTTGAAATGCTTCCATTGACTTCCAATGAAATCTTTTATTAATGCTAAAAGTTTGCCCAATAACTCAGATGATTTCTTGGGTTCATGTGTTAGAACTACTGGAGCAACTCACTCCATTTTTCCCTCTCTGATTTGCTGACTCATTCATTTCTTCTTAACAGTAAAGATAAGAGGAAGTTTGCTGGTCTGGAGCTTTTACTGTTCTTGTCCCATGCATCTGGCACTCTTTCCTTTAGAGATTGGACTATTTCCAGGTGAGGAGCTTTTAAAATAGCAAATTAAAATCTCTTTTTTCTTGATAAAGTATTTGATTACTGAAACATCAGGATGAGGTAAAACCTCTAAAATTATTGTAAAAGGTTTATTTCCCCCCCCCCTCCCCTTTAATGCTTCTTTTGAAATTCAGTTTTGGAAGAAAAGAAAATACTTTGTTTCTAAAGAACATACACACTGCCAAATTCCTTGAGTTTCTCTGCTGCTCTCCTTCCAAAGATTGTTTTTTTCACTATCAGAATTTGAGACACTTTCCCCCCTCACAGGTCTTTGTGATAACTTAAGCATACAGCAGAAACAGAACTTTCAGCAGTGTATATATTCATAGACTTTTTAACCATCTTTGCAGATTAGTGACAGACAAAAAAATTCATGACTTTTAAAAAAATGCCACCAACTGTAAAAACTGTTGAAGGCCCTTTGAAACAGTTGGAAGAATTTGGGATCTTCTGCAGTTATTTTTCAGAGGGATGACTCACAGCAGAAGCTGTTGAGTGGCCAGCTCTTCTGGCACACAAGTGACATGTAGGAAGGAAAAAGCAAGATGCCAAGAGTACAGGAGGGAAGGCACGGCCTGACAGGTGGCAAGGGACTCATTCACTCACTGCAGAAGGGGAGTTACAGGCAAAAGGGGGTGCAAGTTAGGAAGGTTTCTGTTCCACCAAAGTGTAGGGCTTTCTGCCAGTCAAAGATGTGAAGTTGCTGTTGTTTGGAGTCTGAAAAGTCTTTGAGTTGCTCGACCTAAGATCTGGTTTGAACACTGGTGTGTTTTTCCCTTTCTGCTGGTAATCAGAAATTCGGTCATAGCTTTACTGCCAGCACTCAGCTCCTCTTTTCATGGCTTATTCTAGAAGGCAGATGAAACTCATGTTTGGACCCTGAGGAAGATAATGTATTCTCCCATGGGGACTCGATTGATGGATTTGGCCTGAAGCTGACTCCAAGATATCCCTCTCCATGACTTTACCCTTGGAGATCACATTGATTAGGATTATCCAGAGCAGTTGCAGAGGCCCAGAAAGCAGGCAGGTCCTGGAGGATTGTAAAGCAAAAGCTACCTGATCTTAGTGAAAATGTGGTAAAAGCTCTAATACCACTACAGCACTGGAAAGAAAAATGATGTTTTTTTTTTTTGGTCAGATTTACCAAATCTCCCAGTTGCGTTTGGTTACAGTGAGCTAGGGAAAAATCCTACCTGGCTCTACTCCATTACTGACATGCGATAATTGTGAGAAAAATCAGACTGATTTCAGGTTAATATTGTCTCTATGGAGCTAGTGCAATATCTTCCTAGCAGAAATGCTGCAATGTTTCTACTTTGGTTTTGTCCATGTCATGCTCTAGTAGTAGTTAAGTGATTGGTGACATTTGGGCCAAGACTTGGGAGGCTGGAAACATTAGTTTCACAGCTATTAAATCCTAGCAGGAAGAACCAGGTCCTGTGTAAATGAAAAGTTATTTCTAGAGTTCAAGCAAGTAGCTTTCCTTAAAACAGCAGTGATATGTTAATGAGACATGAATGGACAAGTTGGGCAGCTTTAGATTTTGTGAGTTTTTTTATTTCTTATTAAGCTTATAGAGAAGTCACAGTGAGACAAAAATTACAGTTTAATCTGTATATGCACTCACAAATATATATATAATAAATGTAATTTAAAGCTTTATGTCAGCAAAATGTGAAGACATTCCATTTTGCTGGCTTTTCCTCTACTGATGGATGAAGTTAGAGAAGTTATGCATATCCATTTGGTTATTCATGGCATAGTGTTAAAATACCTATAATCTTAAGTGGTGTGCATTGGTCTGTTCTTTGCCCAGAGAGAGTAACCATGAGTCAGTCTCTCTTCTCCAAGAAATACGTCTTTGCAAGAGTTTGTTTTGCTCTATTTCTCTTTCTCATTTTGCAAACAAGTTGTTGAAGGTGTTGGTATGGACACCTGGTTAGGACACCTTCAGTGTGCAGACACATTATCTTTCCTCTTCTCTCCTCCAGCTGGATCTGCTAAACCCTTGTTTTTAGGTCTGGCTGGTATTGCCACATGGACATATGACAGTTAACTGAGGCTTGTGTTGGATGGCATTTGCTTTATTAGTATCATCAGACTGTACATATCTTCCCTTGAGAGAGTCGTTGGGAGATGTGGCACCTGGGGAATGGAGAGTTTGTTTCTCCTTACGAGACATATGAGAACATTTAGGCACAATGGGATGGAGAAAGTAGAGGATGAACCTGGCAAAAGAAGAAGGAGCCTGGTGGCTCATGGCATGGTGCTGAAAGCAGCCATCCAGGTCTTGGAGATGATGAAAATAACATTTGTAGGACACAAAGATTACAGAGAATAATTTGCTGGTACTTTGTAGTAAAGGAGTTGCCTGGAAACAAGAGTGTAGTGGATGAGGAAAAGAGGTTGTGTAAATAAAACAATCTTATTCTTTTGTCTTGGTTACTTGTTTTCCCTGTTTGAAAAGTTGCTTTCTTATTTCTTTGCCCTCAAATAAAAGTTGATTGTTTTGTCTTTAGCCCTTGAGGATTTCAGCATAGAACAATGGTCTAGATCTAATCATGCTGTAGGCAGTTTGTGATGCTGTGACTGTAACCAAACCAGATATAAATTTAAAAAAATGGTATTATTGTGAGGAATGCATCTTTCTGTTGGAGTACAGGTTTTTGTCAGCCATTTGTGTTTGTTTTACCAGTGGATAATCTGATTTGATTCTCATCTATTCTATGATTGTCTTAGAAGTAGCTGAAACAACTTCCTTACAAGCTGTAAGTAAATGAGAGCTACAAGCTTCATGCATAGGTGCAAACTCACCCTACATTGATTTATGTAAACTTTGCTTCTTAAATCTGTTGGAATAATTTTGTTGGTACAGAGAAAAGGATTCCAGCTGTTTACTGGAGGAATGCTGAGATAATTATATTTTAGGTAATCTGTGATCTATGTTGATTGCTTATTGATTTTTGGGTGGAGTTTAGAATGTTGGTTTAGATTTATGCTATACTAACTGGCCTAATTTCTCCCTCGAGAAACTACTTTTTTCTTTGTGCTCTACTGATGCAGCAGAAATCTGTGCAAAGCCATACTTCATCTTCTGAGCTCTAATAAAGAAAGGAGCCTGCTGGTGTAAGATTTTGGTTCTTGAGGGGCTCATCTTCTCTAAGAAGAGAAGGCCTCTAAAAACCCTGATTTTAAGGTATCCATGCAAAGCCTGTCATTTCAGGGGTGCTTTTCAGAAAGAATTAATACTTTAAGCAGCAGTGTTGCACTTCAGTTTTGTGAGCTGGAAAGATTAACCTTCTTGTATTCAACCCCACGGTTCCAGTAAGTCTGAGTATTTCAAACCTGAAGCTTAGCTGAGGCTCAGCAAACAGCATATAAAAATAAAACAGGCTCATTTGCTTAGTTTTTGAGATAAAAAGAGACTCAAGGTTATCAGAGAAGATAGTAGAAATTAGGAGATACTTTCTGTTTGAATAATGTATTAGGAGTCCGGAACACAAATTACATACAAATATCAGGACACAGGAACAGCAAAAAAGGTGAATAATGCATACAAAGATACAAAGACAATATCAGGGCTCAGAAGGTAATACTGTTTCATTTGATTTCTCCATTTCAACTCTGAGGTTGTGACTGAAACATGATTTTCTATGTATTCATTTTCCATGCTTTTTTTGCTGGTTTCATTTAACATATAAGTAAGCCATTCATATAAAAAAACCCACACACACCCAAAGAGGAAACTTGAGAAATAAATGGGCAGAAAATAGTGTTCAGGGGGGAAATGTAACATGAGAAATAAACTACTAGGTCTTGATAGAAGGCATAATATTCAAATTAAAGTAATAGTAAAAAAAAATAATTATTTTAAGCATAGTAAAATTCCTGCCTTAACAATGGACTCTTTTACAAGATAAGCTTTCTGTGTCAGGCTGTGGCCTCTGCTATTCTGCTGTACAAAAAGGACTGCAAAATCCAGCTGTAGCTGGGCAGTTGCAGATTCTCTTGGCACATGGGCGCATCATGACATCCAAGGGATTGCACTGGATGATGTGCTACAGATACATTAGGAAAAGGAAGAAAGGCCAGCTGTGTAATTCTTCCTCAGGACATCTCAGCCCCAGACCAAACTAGAGTCCCTGAAGGGATGCTCATGTGTTCCCAGAATCGTACTTTATCCCTGTTGCACCCAGCTTTCCAGGGACATATATGTAGGCAGGATGCCTCATGTTCCTTTCACAATGAACCCATGTGCTGCTTGGCCAGATTAAAAAAGCATGTCCTTTATAATGCATTGGTATGAAGACTATTTAAGGAGTCAAAAATATTCAGCTATTTTCTCATAATCACTCTGCCTATGCAAAGGAAAGGTTTAGTCTGAAAATATACAAGAGATTTCCAGCTGCTCTTTTTTGCAGTGATGCAGCCGTTGGGAAGAGAGAGTCCCTAATAAAGGACAGGTAATCAGTTCGTGCTTGCATGCATTCTTAAGCACTCTGTTATGGTGTTAGCTTTTCAAGGCAGATCTGTGGCTTGGAGCAAAAGGAATTCTATATCCCACAAGTGGAAATGCAGAGAGGACCTCAAAGAGAACAGGTAATCTGAAATGAAAGTCAGACTGACCCTTTAACTAGCAGTGGCATTGCCACACAGCTTGCTACAAATGAAGACTGACAAATTGTCTTAGCAGGATACAGGCTTTCAATTTGCTGTGGTCTCACATCATAGCAATTCCAAGCTACAAGGATGAAACGTGCATTTCACAGCTGTTAGAGATGGACCTGTCCAAGGCAGGTGTGGGTTCAGCTAGAGAAAGGAAAGAAATGGGAGCTCCTGAGTTTACCATTCACTGGCATTAAGAGTCTTGCACATTCCTTCTCCTGCTCTGGGGAAAGGCCAGGAAAGGCTTTGGGAAGCTGAGAGCACTGAGATGCTATAATTAGCATGAGTTCTTTTGCCAGACATTCAAATTCTAGAAAGTGAACCCCTCCAGGTCCACTTGGAAAAGTTTGCAAACACTTTTCTGTTTTTCTCTTATATTCAAGAGGGAAAGCAGGTCTGAAAGCTGCCAGTATTTCTTTATTGGAGTCAGCTGTTTTAGCTGAGACTAAGCCCAGCCATATAAACAAAGAGAAAGAAAAAGAGTTTTGTGAAGGCAAAACCAAAAATAGCTTGTTTGAAATATTCTTCTCTCCTTTTCTCTCTCTGCACCCTTCAATTGGTTTAACTTAATAATGATCTATTTGGTCTCACTGACATTTATTATATTTTTTTAAAGCAGACATGTTAAAGAGATGCTTTGCAGTATTTGGCATTGGTTTACTGAGCTTTGTTTGCCAAGATAAGCCTCCAGAGAGACAGCACCTCATTTTCACAAATATCCCTGGAGACAGCAGGTGCTTTCTGAAATGTCCACATTTGCATCTGGTGAGTTCAAATAGCCAAATTAGTCAAAGCAGTAGTTACCTACTGAATCAAATATCTAAGATCCTTTCCAGCCACATCTGGGACTAGCAAATGACATGGAAATGGACAGCTGTCCAATTGCAATTCTGTTTGAAAGCATTGACTGCAAACTAAAATGTGCTCAAGTGAAAGATTTCCACAAATAATGCCTTAATTTTTCAGATGCAGTATGGGATATTTTTCTGAGTGTTTATGGGATATTTGGAAGTGGCTAATCAGAAATCTCTAAGATTAAGGGGCCAAGATGAAGATTTCTGAAACACTCAGTTTACCAGACATTTGCATCCTTTTCTGGGAGGATGACAGCAATCTGCCCAAAGATGGGAATATAAACAGACACTTAATGAAGATGGCTTGCACTGATACTCTCTCTGGTCTGTTTGAGATGCAGAAAATAAAGGTGAATTTGTTGGATGAGATTGTACTGCAAACAGCCAGACTCAGATCTATCTTACTTAACCTTAGTTATTCACAGAGCAGACATCTGAAGCCAAACCACTCACCCAAGCTTCCGAAAGACTTAGACATACTGACCAGATACCCACTATTAAGGGCAACTTGGGTAACAGTCACTATGAATGTCTGCACTTAGCAGAGAAATCCTCCTTACAGTCATTGACCATGGTGGTGAGCATCATGGTTAAGAAAAGCTCCTTTATGTGTGGAGTTAAGCCCAAAGCCCCACAGGCTTGTGGGCAGTATCTGCTAAGTAGTACAAGCTTTCTGAAAGCCACGATGCTTCCTATTACAAAATGTGGGCAGTTGTAGAAAAAAAAAAAGCAATGTCTCTGCCTGTTAAAAAAAAGGTCAATAAATTATAAAGAGCTTGGCACACATCTCTATTGGTTGTGGATGTCTTTTGTTATTCTGCCTCTCTCATTAATTGCAATTTTTTATTATCGATCTTTCTCCATGTAAAATTTGTGTCTTCGGTCAGAAAACTTGTTTGACTGCCAGCAATCCAAGTACATTCTCTCTGTCTGCCATGTGGACAGGCCACTGCAGGGAAACCCACATTCATCAATTGATTTCTGTAGGTTTTGGGTGAAATGAGCAATGTATCTTCTGAATCATAAGGAAAGTACTTTTGTCTAAGACAAAACCAGACAAAGAGTACTTGGGCAGTGATTTAAAACATAGATGAAGCATGAATACAAAAAGAAGGATTTAAATGGTCATTCAAGAACAAAGAGTGGTGGGTACAGTTTAGCTTAAATGCAGAACTGCATGAGTTCCACCTCGGGGTTTTGAGATGTTTCAGTGATGGATGCATGGAGGCAAAATATGGCCGAATGGACTACTAAATCTTCCTTTGCAACTCAGTGTAAAATACTGTTCTTTCTTATTATCCTGCAAAGTTGTCCTCTAATTAGGTGCAGAGAATCCTCTTGGGCCTCCCTATCTATGTTATTTTGCTTTTCCGTGTCCATAGAATGAGCTCAGCTGGTGAAAATCCAGAGATCCAAGGTTACTCTCTAAGCCTTGTCACTATGTCTGGTGAAATCACATTGGATCTTTGTGAAAAATATAGGTTGTGATGTTGGTATTCTACAGACTCTTGCTGGATTCTGTTCCTATTTGGCTTAAGGTTAGTAAGGTGCTCAGAGGCTGTAATCACCAACAAGCTTTGAGTTTCCAACACTGAAATTAAGTGTAGCAGCAAGATATTTTCCTGTCCTGTTTCAGTAGCCTGTGAGTGAAGTTCTTGACCTCCCAACCATTTCCAGTTTGTCATATTCAAAAATATTTCTTCTTGAGAAATGTGATACCTGGGAGTTCTTTTTGCTTGTAACAGCTGGTGCTCTGAGGAGACACCTTGAGTGTGAGATACACACGGCTTTGTAAATAATGCTCTTGCATGGGAGGAAAAGAAGGGAGAGTTTCCAGGTAGTGATGGGTCCTCAACAGGGGTGATGTAGGCAGTTTGACTGTACCAGCATCATATATGGGTTTGTTGCATAGGACCACAGATAATTCCTGTTGTTAACACCATGTCTTCAGTTGGTGTGGCAAAAGCCCATCTTCATAAGGATTTGCCCTGCATTAATTAGACTGGTGCCACCAGAGCTCTTGCAGGGTTGAAAAAGGGACATTGTTAACTCAGGAGCTGGGGCCAGGCCAGGCATCTTCACAAACATGACAGCTTGGCCAGAGTACTTCCTGTGCCTCAGCCTCCACCTTATCTCCCAAGCAAACATGACCCAGCACTGTCAGATTACAAATGCTTATCTGCAGTTACTGGTGACTAACCGTGTTGTTACTCTCCTCAAAAAGTTATTTTAGGCTTTGGCAGAGGAAGGGTCAGCAGCCCATGTGTGTTCAGATGCTGGCTATGTTTGCTCTCTCTGGTGCTTACGGTAGTAAATCAGGATGGTTCTCATTGTCGTGACTCCTTCAGGAGCCCTGGTGGGTATTGCGATGATAAACAATTGGATCCTGGGTAACTGAAAACTCTGTTTTAGAGTTTAGCAGCCTGGAGAAGTCAGGGGGAGGTTGGAGAAGAAGGAGTGCACAAAGAATGGCTGGTTCCTGGCACGCATGCTGAAAACTTTGAAGTCCAAAGGGACTTGGGTGTCTGCCTGAGCTAGATAACAAGTCTGGGAGAAGGGAGGAGAGTTTTGTTTGCAGGTTTGGCCAATGGCCACTATGTGAAGAGAAGATAAGAGGGAAAGAGAAAAAAAGCAAAAGGAAGGTAAAGGAACATTTTTTTCACATCTGGACACAATGATGTAAGTGGCATGAGCTGTTTGTGTGTGAGCAGGAAAGAGCATCTAATGGGTGTGAAGGATCAGGGTGCTAAAAAGACTCCTGGCTCCTGAAGTGTCTTGGTTCCTGAGGATCCCAGCAGAATATTTTTCCCACTCATATCCAAGTCAAGTACAAAATCTGCAGCAAATTATGACTTCCCAGACTATACCAGCTTTCTGTTTGAAAGTGGTTCGGGTATAGTCAGCACTAAAATGGTGATTAATATCTTTTATCCATTTCTGAAATCCTCAAAATCCTTGCCCAGGGCTTCTGTCATCTACCTAGAGTGCAATAGGCTTGTCAAAATCCATGTTTTAAGGCTTGCCTGGCCTTTGCTTTTCTCTTAAGCACTGAGTTTGAAAATCTTATGGGGTACCCTGTGGGGATAAATGAGGGAGTCACAGTGACCAGAAAGCTAAAGGCATAGGTGAGATCCCAGAGACTCCATCACTGAATGTCTGTGGAGACGGAAAATGTGCTTCTGTGCCAGACCATAAAGCAGAAAATGACAGCCTCTGAGATGTCAGAGTAGTAGTGACCAGAAGGTTACCAGATAGGCTTGTCCTGAAAAGGTCCAAAGTGGTGGGGAAATTATCAAGAGAATCATTAGGTGAATTAGAAGGGGACCATCAGTAAGTGTGAACACCAGAGAACTGAGGCTGATGTTTTAGCCTTTTACTGTCCTCTGGCCAGACATACATTCCTGTGCAGTTTACACTCTTTTCCTGCTATTTACCACTCTTTTCTGGTCTAATTTTGTCAACACTAAGGGGCTTCAGCGTCCAAGAGACCAGCCTTGAGGGAAGTGTTGCAGTGGCAAGGTGTCTTCAGTGTGAAATGAGCAGGTATAAAATTTTACAGACTTTTGTTTCCAGACAATGGAGCTTATTATCCTTTCCCTTAGATTAAAGAGACCTTTAATACTGAAAACAGTCTCTGCACAGACTCTAAACCAATCAGGGTGTAATGTTTAAAGGTGCTAATGGCCTGCCATTAAAGGTCACTGATGTATACACATGCAGACCCCAATTAAAGGGAATGTGTAGGTTAAGACAGTCTCTTTTGTCTGACAATTAAAGCTCAGATGTTCCTTTGTATTGCAAAGTGGCACAAGGGGAGAGCTGATATTCAGATCTCACCTTTGATGGCCACAAGTTTCCAGCAGCTTTTAGGTGAGGGTTTTTTACAAGGGGGACAGGAAGTTCTTGTAGAGCTCTTCAATTTAGTGTGAAACTTTAAGAGAGATAAGAAATCTCAGGCAGTTGTTTTTTGGGTAAAGCAGTAAGGTCTGTGGTCTCTGTGAATGGCAGACTGCCATTTGTTATCCCTGTTCACAATCCACCCCTCCCCACAGAAGTGGGCTGGTGAATACTTCATAATATTAATCACATCGCAAAAATAACTGAAATAAGCTGACTCCTAAAATAAGACCCTGATTTACAAAGCACAGTATTGTTAAGGAAAAGTGTCTATTGATCTACAAAGCAGTAACAGTATCGATAGTACTGGAAGAAAAAAAAAAAAAAAAGCACAAAATATTTCACTTTGTCTTTAGATGCAGCAAAGTTTTAGATGTAGTTCTAAAATTCCCATCTGCCCTGGAGACGGGGGTAATTTCCTTGGTTTAAAAGTTAGAGTGCAGAGGGCTGATTTCTAACTTTTGAAAGCTTAGCACAAAGAATGAGGTGCTTGTAACTGTATACAAAACTTATCCAGACTGGCTAAATGTTAGAGCCTTACACGGAAAGCTTTTCTCCTGTGATTTATGAAACTTAACACTTTTCTTGCACTTGGGTATGAAACTGTGTGAAATTGCTCTTCAGATAATATATTGTGACTAATCAGAGAAAGGTGGATGAACGCTGGAGATAAAATAATGCAGCATGTTAGCAATCAAAAGAGAGGGGAAAAGAAAAGCAAACTGGAGAGTAGACAGTCCATGTGCTTTATAAGAAAGCTGAGAGTTCATTCTTGTCACAAGAACACTTTTTAGAAAATCTGTTTGCTATATTAATTTGACTGACTCTATATAAATTGTAATAGTGTGAGGATTTTCTTTTGAAGATTTTTATGTTGTTCCCTTGTCATATCATTTATTTTAAAAGCCAGTAAAAAAAATTTATTCTACATATCAAGCAATCCAAGTTCCAAGCTGCTCCTATCCATTTGCAGAACAAGAAAAGCACTATCAGAATAAGACAGAAATGCAGAAAATCGAGAAAAGCCTTGGAAAAAGTTTTGAAGGTAGAACACCCCAACAGACTTCCTCAAGCTCTGAAGCTGCAAAGCAGCTTAGAGACTGAATGAAGATAAACTCAGGCCTGATTTGCACATCTTACATCTCTCCCTATCAGCTTTTGTGTATAGGTAATTTTTACATTTAAAAGGTTTTAAAAGCAAACCCACCGTGATGATGCCCTAACATATATTTTTCTTAGACAGGTATTACCTACCTACATGTTGATACCACTCCTGTTCTAGAAGCCACTGAGACAGTAAAGGATTTGCTGCTATTGAAATGTCCACTCTCTTGCCCTCCTCTCTTCCTAGCCCTAAGGCCCTACTTTCTCTGTCATCTTCCGAGTGTGTCCCTGAGATGTTTTGACTCACTGAGCCAACAGGAACCCAACCTTCTCCTTCCCTTTCTCACTCTCCTTGAATCAGTTTTCTGCTTGAGGAGTTAATTAAATGAGCACAGGGAAGGGAGAAGGGCTGTCCAAACATTTAGTACAGCTAGACCCAAACAGTGTTTTGCAGCTGGGAAGAGTGAAGTGGGACCTCTCTTTTTTGATAGCAGTGAATTCTATCTCATACTACAGAACTACCTAGAAATTAAAGCAGTGTTAAGAAATGTATGACACTAACTTCTGGTAAAAAAAATTCAGTTTGGGGTTCATACATGATTTATAAATTGACATAAAAGCCACATATCATAAAAGAAAATGAAATTGAGCTGAACAATTCCTCAGCAGAAAATATGTGGACCTGAAAAGATGGGGGAGCAGTGGCAGTTGCAGCAAGGGGGAAGCAGTTCTCCTGGTGAAGATCTCTATGGTTTATCTCTCCCTTATCCCTTCCCAGAGGTGGAGTAGCTAACAGCTACTTGAGAAGAATTGCTAAAAGGGTGGGGGAAAGTGTTCTGCTTTCCCTGTGATGTTCCCATCTGTAGGAAATGATGGACCCTAATTATGCAGATTTCCTTAGTGAATCATCTCTCTCCACTCTCTCTTACAGGAAATAATAGAAGGTAACAGTGCTCATTAAGTATGCTGGGCTGCTATCCTTGGAGACTAAAATCTCCCCGGTATGTCTTGTATGGTATATGCACTGCAAAAACTCTGCATTAGCTTGCTTCGGTCCTCCACAACTCACTCTGGACAGCCACAGGAGAAAACTGTAATTCAGCACACTGAAGTGCATGTGTATTATTCCAGGAAAACCCCATCTGCCACTGGGGAAAAGAAAAACCACCAGAAAATTGCCCACATGACATAACCCCTTGGCCTGAGCTAAAACTGTCAGAGCTTGAGGGGCTCCAATCTGCAACGTTTCCCCTCAGAATAGCCACGTGTCTGTGTGTGTGCATGCACATGTGTGTGTTGGCCTGTGATGGTTTCTTTTCCATTGTTCCAGGCAGTTTCCTTCCCAGGGTACCATTGTCTAGCGGAACAGAACCACAGCAACCCTTTTCTCTCCAGAAGAAACAGTTTTCACCCTCCACCCTGGCTCCTCTTTTGCTCCATACTTCTGTCCTGGTACCTCATCCCCCCACTCTTTGCACTCCTTAAAAACTGAAGTGGGTAAAAGAGACTGAGACGGTCTGAAAGGAAAAGTGGAAATGTCAGCAAAGTAAGGTGTGGCAGTGCAAGGGAATAGCTGTGCAAACCTTGGGTGTTGTTTGGGATCTTGGTAAACCTTGACGTTAATGGGCCTGAGGGGAGATGGGCTATCGGCTGCCGGCCCTCCCCTCTGACACATCTCCCTGGTTTCTTTCTTCAGGTCTGTGAAACCTTTTCTCTTACTGCCCCAACTGATAAAAATGTGCCTGTCAGTGCTGGCTGTTTTCTGATTTTGACCAACACATGAGAGGCAGAAGGGACATTGCCAGAGTCTGGGTGCAGAGGCATCGCATGAGCTGATCTGTGGGAAGTTACTGGATTTCAGCATATTAACTGCTTGGTCTCTAAAAGCAGACCTCTGGAGTATGCTATTATATACCTTCCTGGTTTTCCATATTTTGACTCAAGAGAAGTGACAGTGGTGACATTTGCAGCCTCATTCAAGGTTGAGGCTGTGGGATGGTCAGGGGAGGGGAGCAGAGTGCTGAGAGCTCAGTCTTGCGTGAAGCCTGAAATTTCTATTTAGAATCATGGATTTAAAGCCTTGGCATGTTTTTGATCTCACAAATACTGGCGTAGCATTCTTACAATATCTAGAGAGACCGTCTGGAATTCAGATTGTTTTATGTAGTGTTTAATATAGCTGAGGTAGATGCGAAGCAGTATGGGACACTATAATTTTCCACATGGAGTATTGTTTCAGGATGCTTCCGAAACACTCTGGCTCCATCACCATCACACTATACTTGTTAAATAGAAGGCATTAAATAGAAACAGATGATCACTCAGTGAGGAAAGGATCCAAACACACTTTACATTTTGATGCAATGTCCAAAGAAGTGTATCCTGTTCTAACACTGCAAAGACCATTAGAATACAAGTGTTTGTCATTCAAATGAGGCTGACATTATTCCCTGCAGTCAGTGTTATCCATTCCAGGCTGTGGGGCAGCGTAGTGAGCAGATGTGCCAGTGCAAATGCACAGTCCTTATGTGAAAACACAAACCACTTGTATTTTGTTAGGGCAAGGCTCTGGTATTAGTGTTCTCCCCTTGCCTTAGACAGACAGTATTTCTAGATTAAAAGACATCTGCAAACCTTTTTTGTGGTGATGGGGAAGGAAATATTTTATAGGCGTTACATAACTGTATGATATGAATATTCAAGCTACATTTTATTAAAGTACATAACTCCTTCGACACAACTGGGTTATTTCTTCCTCTAAATTTAGCGTACTGCAACACTGAATTGCTTAATAAGGAGCAGTATTTACTTTAAGGGTCCCATGCTATTCCCTTTGGGACCCAAATCCATTTCTGATGACTTCAGTGGAGACTGCATCAAATTCTTCCTCATTTTTGTGAAAAAGAGATGGGACCTTTTTCAGCATTTGCCCTTTCAGAGTTAGGCAACATATATCAAAAGCAGATGGCCAAAAAGTGCTGAAGAAAGACTTGAGGAAAGAGGAGGAGGTAACCTCAAGAGTGGATACTTTTATAATCACTATATAGAGTTCATAGCCAGTTTTCCATACTGAGCTTGTTATGAGACAGTTCCCAGAAGGTAGAAACCAATTAACTCTTTATTTTGGCAGTGATCATTCTAGGTGTTCTTTAATGGGCATTATTCTTGCTAAATTATAAATGAGATTTATAGAAAGACAAATGCCATTATCAGGGTTATTTATTCATGGGCTGTCATCTGTAACATCCCCACACTAGTTTTTCTCAAAGTTTAGTATCGACCATTTGCTTTAATCAGATGCATCAAGGGACACTCAAAGAATCAGCAACTGCAGCTTTGAATATCAGCATCTCTCCCTGGATCTTTGCCAGGTCTAAGTGAGTACTAAGGCCACGTCAAGCAATAGGTAACAAGGGCCATAAGTGGGGGCTTACTTTCCTTACATTAGGGTAAGTGTCTGTGTGTCCCCCAAACTCTGACTTGACTGATGATTAATCAGGCTGTACTGACATGCCCATTACTCTATTTGTCCACTTGATTCTGAGACCCCTCAGGGCTCCACAGGGACGATGCCCTGAAGAATTGCTGTGAGTGCAGAAGGGTCTTGCTCACCCTAATGGTATTGACTGCCATTCACTCTGTCTCACCAGGTAAAATCTAAGATGAGACTAAATATTCACTGCTCCATGCTAGCTAGGAAGCTCAAACCAAGTCTAAAATCAGCAATACATTTGATAAAGCAATTTAAAATGATACAATGTCTATTACTGCTTACAGGGCGGACAGGAGGAAAGCGCGGTGTCAGCATCCTGCCTGGCTCAGCGAGTGCTTGCTTCTGCAATGATCTACGTGTGGCAGAGACTGTCTTATTTTCACTCTGAATTTTTATTCACAAAGATTCAGCTTTACCAGATACTAAATCCAGGGTAAGAAATCTTCCCTCTTTTTTCTTTCTCCGTTCATGTATATGGTGTACCTGAAACGCTCTACTTTAGGCATGAGAAAGGTAAAGTCTAAGTCTGACTTAGACACCATAGACTTTTTCTAAACTCAGTGAGAAGATATGGGCATCTCTAGGTGTCAGTTTATCTAAGAAGGGCATTCAAGAGGCAGCAGACAGGCTTAGAAGTGAAGACTATGTTCATCTACTAAACTGAGCTGGGCTATCACACAGCCCTGCGCATCAGTGCATGACCATCCATATGGCCAAACTGTGAGCACTGCCAGCAGCATCCCAGCACTCTCCCAGACAGTGCCCACACACAGTTCAGGACTCAGCATGGGCCTGACACATCCTCAATAGGCATGTTAAATGTGGTCAGTCTGCTCTGGGGGCTGAGGGAGTTTAATAGTGTGGATGTGAAAAAGTTAGCCCAGAGTTGGAGAGTGGGTCTAGTCCCATGTTATTTTCTAATATAGTGTGAACTTTTAGAGCTAGGAAACCAAAGATGACCTGAATCCTGTGGTAAGAGTAATTTTCAGTGATCTGGAGAACACTATATCACACCCTTGATACAGTGGGGGAATAAGTGACTTCCATCTCAGAGCAGTGTAAAATAATCTTAAAGTCCTGCAACATGTCCTTAGGATACAAATTAGCTAAACTGGGACTGAATCAATAAGTTAAGGTCCAATCCTTAGGGTTTTTGTACAGCAAACAGGTAGCCATCTTAAGAGGACAGTTCTGTTTTTAGCTACCACAGCAATAATAAATTTTGAGCAACTGAGGTCTAAGGAGTTACCTCAGTGTAAAAACTGATGGAGGCTCAGGCTTGTTGGCTTCAGAGTTTGATCTTTACACCAGCAAGGTGCCTTTCAGATTCAGGAAATCTCAATGTCAAGTTTCAAATTCAGCTTAGTCAGACCTGATTTGTCAAATAGGACATACGTCTTGCCAAAAAGTCCACCTGACTTCTCCAAAACATGAAAGAAAAAACATGTTTCCTCCTATTTAGCTTTATTACAAGGATAATTATCCCTGTATAAATGATCTATAGCATGGTACTTGTGTAAATGCTTTCTACTGTTACTATTAAAAGTTTCAAGATATTTTAAAATCATGGTTTACCATAGTTCATTATGTTTTAGCACAATCTGACCTCCTTATCTTCCTGCTGGAAAAGATAGTAAGAGACAGAGCGTACATATTCCTTGTAAGATGAGATACACAATTCCCTCTTTCCCTCCCCACTAACACACTTTTGTGAATTCCAAACACCCATCATTTTGCACAGACCCATCTGCTTCTATTTTGAGGCAACTATTCTTCTGGCTCTGGAGTGCTGGGTAGCACTCCTGTTAAAGTCTGTCACTGTCTCTGGTTAATCAGCTGGAGAAGCTGCTGCTGCTATCTCTGCAGCACTCAGTGCCCATGACAGCCTGGGGAACAAGAGGGTTGGAAGAGAACCTGTTTCTCCCACATGTTAGCAGAGAACAGATCATCCGGGTGCCAGGCTTTTTTTCCCTTGCTTCGTGCTGTAGCAATAAATAGTCTTGATAGAGACGCACAAGAACTTAAGCTACAGCCAGCAAAATGGGTAATGTATTAATTTTAAATAATTTAAATTGGAAATACCCAAGGTAAACGTAAGACTTACCAGTGAAGTGGCAGAGGCATTTAGGAAGCAGGCTGTGTAGTTAATTGGTATAGTCTTTTTGCTGGTTAAATTAACACATATTTTAAAAATGCTTTCATGTACTCTTTGTATGCATGATGCTGAAATTCTACCCAAACAAAACTGTACAGTTTAGAGATGGATAAAACATTTCATTCTCCAGCCTTTCCAGTGAAGGAAAAACACAACTGGGAAAGAGTCGTGGTGAGTCGTGGGCGAGAGGTCAAAGAGAGGAGGGCAAGGGTGGATGCAGTCTGCTGCTGCTCCCGGCTCTCTGCTAGGCTGCCCTGCACGGACCACTGCTCCCTTTTGGAGCTGGCTGCCCATCATGGACACAGTGGAGCCCCTGGTCGGGAGGAAGCTGTCTCCAGTTCCAGTTTGCTTAGCAACACCACAGTGAGCCCTTATTCACAAGGAGAGCAGCTGCCTGGGCACTCGATGTGGAGTGGGCTGCTGAAGGCTGGAAATCAAGCTAGAGTTTTGTTCTTAATTCTTTTTGTTGTTGTTGTTCATACAAAAGCCTACACCTGGATGTTACCTGGAATTGGAAGGAGTTCTGGTTGATCTGAAACTATAGTCTCTGGTGTACATCCATGAGTTTAGTGTCTCCACACTGAACATTCATAGCAGAGGCATGAAACCACTTAAAAATTCACTTTACAGTTGTAAAGTGAGTACACACTGTGGAAAATGTCACCCATATTTAAAATTTAGCATGAATGGAGCCTTTTACCTCATCAGCCTCAAAATGGAAGCCCTATTTTTGCATAAAAAGGAGTTTTCACATTTCCAGTGGTGATTTTTCTTTATTTTGTTCTGTGTGAGCAACAAAGTTGTTCAGCTTTATTTCATTTTCTTCTTTCTGCGCTTGGAATACTTTTCTTGTACAGTGAAGATAACATTTGAGGAATCAAATGTTTGACAACATTTTCTTGCTTGTCAGAAAAGGCATTCAGAGAGCTGTTTTTATAAGACCTAATCTGTACGTTCTACAGCAGAAGCTGAACTTCCCTTTGCAACCTATATATGATGTCTCTGCTTTCCTTCCTGCATTCTAATGTCTGGGCGTACACAGTTGTGAAATGTCATATATGCCATTTACACTTTTATTCTAAATGAGCTGCAGAAAGCAGCCTTACCACTGTAGTGTAATTTTCCTTTCAGAATTTGAAATGCTACGTGTTAATTGCCAGCCATTACTTATTTATGATGACTGCACCAAATCCATGTCTGTTTTTTTGTGGTTCTGTAATCATGTTCTAGACCACTGCTGTTATTATTGCTGCTACTATTATATATTGTTGCTATAGTGGTGGGAATTGGCAAATTATACTTTTCAACTAAAATTAACATTCTTTTCTAGCTTTGATATATTTAGGTAGTATTGAATGAAATAATGGCAATAATAATTTAAAGACACAAACAGAAAGATTGCTGAGTGTGAAGATTGGTCAAGGCATGATTAGAGGAAAAATTGTCAAGATATAGAGGGATTTATGCATGTATTTATTGCTTTCACTGGTGGGAGTTCCACCAATAAATCCCTTGGGATGGCTGTGAGCCTACATTCTTCAGTCTTACTGGAGCAGACCTTATCTTCAGCAATCATTTCATTTCTACACTTTAATGTTCCCATTCTATAGTGCAGCTCTCTATAATTTTTTTAGAAGATTTTTTTATCAGTCTTGATCAAGTGTGTTAGTTGATAAATGGTTGAGAGGTGCAGACTGCAAGGAAAGATGCAATGAGTCATGCTGTCTCCTAGAAACCAGACAGCAAATAGCTTTCAACAACTATTTCAGCCTTCCCAAGTACCCTCAACTCTGGTACTCTCAAGATGTAATACAGACTTGCACATTACCTGTATGTTCACCTGGCCAGGAAAATTTGGGCAGCAACTATAACGAAACACTGGTGAAGTGGAGTCCTTCAGTACCCAGACAGAGGAATGAGACTGATGGTAAAAGAAGGAAGGAGGATGCTGCCAATACAGGTAGGTAAGGGAACAATTCCCTCAGCAGTTTAGCCTAGTTTGAACGTGGGCTTCTGCTCTTCCCTTGTGCCTCTGACCACACATGCCCATCACCTGGGACAGTGCTAGCTCTTGTATCATCAGCCATATGAACAAGCTGATTTGTCTGAAAAGCATACAGAAAAAAAGAGATTAGTTTTCTGCATTGTGAGGCTGTGCAATTGCTACTGCCAGCACAAGAGACATCAGGAACATAAGGCAGGAAGCGTGGGGGAAAGACTGCTTTAGGCTACAGTGCACTCCAAGATTGCTCACTGAGACACTACAGCCTCAGCTAGTGCAGTTCATTTTTAAGGAAAACACTGTAAGTTTAACTAAATAGACAAGCTGAGCCTAGAGAGGGGCTGGGGTCACATCGTGGACAGTTGAGAGCAGAATTGTTGCAAAAGTAGTTCCAGGGACCTCCCTCCTCCCCCCACATGCTGCTGGTGGTGCAGAGGTATTGCAGACGGTGTAGGATAGAGTATTGCAGACTCACTATGGTCAGATCAAACACTTTCAGTGAAGAGTAAGAGTCTTCTGGGTGACACTCAGCCATTGCTTAGAGATCCAAACAGCAGAAGGTTCCTAGGATGGTATGCAAAGGTTCCTTAGGCCTGAGTCTGGAACAGAGGTTGCACCTCATTGCAAAGTCACTCCAAAAAATGCTTTCAATGTCTTCTCCAGATGCCTGTCCACACAAAATGAGACTTTCTCCTAGAACTCCAGTGAGATGAATTGGGTTTTTTATTCCCATTCAGCAGGTAGGAAAAACTAAGAAAAAGAATATAATTTATTTTAAAATATTGAGTAAGCCTTCATAAGTATTAATGTTGCTGGACACAAGAGACTGAGACCCTCATTTCTGTGGCCTGATGATCTGCCCATGTCTCTCTAGATCCTGTAGCAATAGTTTCTATGGCAATGACCTACAAGAAAAAAGTTATATTTGCATATGCCTTTACTGATCTTGCATTTCCTTCAAATTCTATCCGAATAGATTAGTAGTAAAGGATAAACATTGAAAGAGCCCTGTGTGAAAATTATGAAGGTGAGCACCAAACCCTTTCTTGTTTTCAGGTTGCAGTACTCCTGAGAGCCCTAACATCAGCTCCAAAACTTCAGTGAATCTCAGAAGTCTCAGTCAGCCATAGCATGGACACACTAAGCATCTTGAGGCATTCTCCTCCTTCTTAATGAAGCAAGTTTAGGGATCATGTTACTTCTTGTGACCCACTGGGTTCCTGAGCTGCTCAGATAGAGTGCCTCTTGCAGTTGTTCTCAAAGGGGAACCTTCCTGTAGGTGTCCACAGAGATATGACCAAAATTTTGTGGTAAATTTTAAAAAGTGAATTTACAAAAATAAAGTAATTAAATGGGTAGCTGATAGAGACTGAACTGAAATTTCCTGGTATAAGCTCAGCTTATATGCATGTTTGATTATAACTGGTTCACCCTATCTAGTAGGAACGTGGTTTACACCATGAAAAATAAATCTTTTTCTATGTTTTGCTTAAGAACTTTTTCTAAAATCCTTGTGTCCCTATCTGGCTTTTTGTCGGACGATATGAAGGGATTCTTCAGCAGGTTTTTGACACTGCAGATGAGGTTACTAAGTCACAGCAATCTGGTATCTGATCTCAGGTTTCCAGGACGTGAGTTAGCCTGATCTTGAAAGGACTGGGAGGATGATCTATTAATCTTCCCTGAGGATGTTTTGTTTCTCACGGAACCAATCTCTTCTTTCTGTTTGCTCCTACTTTGAGGTCGTAAACCCCTGTTTGTGATACCAGCAGGATTCCCACAGCAACAGATTATGATGTCACAAGAAGAGATTTATGATGCCACAGGACAGAGAAGCAGGAAGAAGCAGGCTGTTGTGAGACAGCCCTGTCTGCAAACTCTTTTTGTAGTAATTGCCCAAGTGGGAGAAAATTCATCTCACAGAAGTTATATTTTAACCATCTAAATGAATGGTTATCGAAGTGTGACTGACCATGGATACCGAACAGCAGGTTTTCTGCTTTAAAGCCCATTCATAAATCCTGACTGAAGAATCTAAAATTCTTTGACATGATTTCATAAATGTTGCTAACAAAATGGGGAGAATGCATCAGCACGGACAACAACTTTATCAAGTGTCTCTGCAAAATGAAGAAAGAGACACTGGGAGATGCAGAAAGATTCTCAAGGGACATCCTAAGCAGTCATGATGCCTGAGATGGCATCATCCCTTTCACAGCCACCGAAAACAGAGAAGTACAGAATCTGCACTTGTTCAGAAAAATCACTGGTTCACCATTAATACCTCACCTCTACGGTGAAGGGCTTCAGGTCTTGTGAGTGGTCAGCCACATGCTGTGGTGTTGGGCACAGCTGAGAAATTCACTTTCTCAGCTCATCTATTCCTCCCTTGTTCTAAACAGAGATGATGGCAGATTTGGCTGTTGAGCTGGGTCTGGAGCCCAGCTCACAGACTGGAAGAGTGACTGCATGGTGCCAGGGAAATTAGGGGGTCTGTCTGTCTGTGTACATTATGGGAACTAAGTAAGGGGTTTGCTCTCAGTTTGTGACCCTTTAACAGGAGTCTGCACACTCTCCCATGACTTGTCCTTACTTGTCCTCACCTCAAAGTGACCATAATATTATTTTGAATCTGACTTGCACAGTGACTAGCAGGCATTTGATGTAGCATTTTACTGCGATGCAACCAAATATGACTTTTAGAAAATACTCCCCAGAAATGGTATTTGTGCCCTTCTGGTGGAATTCTAGTCCAAATTCTGAGACTGAGCTTTCCCCATGGTTTAGCTTTAGGTTGAATTCCAACCAGCAGGAACACACTTTCCAGTTCAAATTCAGGTTCTTCAAAGAATAGCTGAATTTCCACAGAACATCTGAAATGCAAAATTGACTTTGTCTTGAATATGAGATTTCTATAAGGTCAATACAAATGAAATATCTGATTTTGAAAAGGTAAAAGAAAGTCTATTTTTCTTCCAGTTCTTTTCAAGAAAAAAAAAGTCTTATGAAAAAGCACATTGAAATCTATGCTGGTGTCAAGTCATCCAATTGTGGGAAGCTCACTGTTGATTTTCACCTCAAACCATACATATGTTTAAAAACATAAGATTCTTGTAGTCATATGAGTCACACAAACTACCTTCATGAAAACAGTTTTTTTCCCTGTTGCAGGCGTAGGCTGCAAATTTACAGCCACACAACTCAGTGATGTCACTAAAAGAATCATAGAAACACAGAAGTGTTTTGATTGGAAAAGAACCTTAAGATAATCAAGTCCAACCATTAACCTAGCACTACCAAGTCCACCAATAAACCACGTCCATGTCATGGTTTACAAGGTCCTAGCCTCCATATGCATCTGCTGTTTGTTACTATCATCCTCTCTTTCTGTAACGCCAGCAGAACCACACATGTGAACCTTCTTATGAACTTTATCAAGGAAATCAAAGAATCATTTAGGTTGGATAAGACCTTTAAGATCACCAGGTCCAACCATTAACCTGGCACTGTCAAATCCACCACTAAACTGTGTCCCTAAGCACCATATTTACATATCTTTTAAATAAATGGTGGCATAAAGACAGGATCAGGCAGCCTACAGTGGTAGGTGCAAGATCACTTTTTTTGGCATGAGTTCTGACTGATGCCAACTTAGAGTGCCTGTGAAATGAGAGTTATATTTGCGTATCTGTGTGTTGGTTTAAATTCTCCTCATACTGTTGCTTGTACAGATTGTATCTCTATGGCATTAAAATTTACCCAGAATGTTTTGCAGGCATGTTCCAAAATAATAATCCTGGAACTAGCTCAGTCTTTGTTTCATTCTCAGATCTTTCCATATCCATTCCAGTCTGGACATCACCAGAATATTCATAATTTGACCTAATGTCAGCCTTTGACTATCATACAGGATAAATGCTGGGTAAAGGAACATGCAGACAGTTTGGTGACTGCTGCTGGACTTTCAAGATAACTCTGGTTGTGATACTTGATTTACTACTTCTTATAGGAATTGTATAGACATTCTGATTACGAACAAGCACTAAACATCTGTGGCACTAAAAAAGATGGGCAGACACAGCAGAAAGAGCCAACACATGTTGCTTGATGTAATTCTCTAAGACTGTTATCAATATATCTTTTAGTGTCATTCACTTTAAGAAGGTCGTTCAAAACAAAACTACTTTAAAAAATGTACCAAACTAGGTAGCAATCATACTGGCAGTTCTGGGGTTTCTCGTTTGTTGAAAAATTTGTTATCATGCTATTTTAAATTAATGAGCAGAAAAAAGAGTAAGTAAAGTTAAAATAATTCCCCCCTAAAGAATATATTGATTTGTGCTCAAATTTCCAAAGTTCATTGTTTTTTTACTTTGCTTATTTAAAACTTATCCAATTTTTATGAAATACTGCAGTCACAGGAAAAAACATAAACAAGTGTTAAAAATTATTAGTCTCTAATATTTTGGATGCCAAGTGGGAAGTGAATAATGAAATGAAGAAAGTGTTTCTTGAGCATGACTTCCATTAGGCTTACACCCACACTTTCCTTTAATAACTCTTATAGTGGAACTTCAGCTGTTTACTCTGTATCTCTAAGCCCACACTAATGGTTCAGAGGACTGTAAAGTCCTGTCATTTGATGATGGGAAGTGATTTTACAAATATGATCAGATCACAACAAGCAGGTAGGTTTCATGCACTCCATTTCAGAGATGCTTACAAGCTTACATGCTTACAGCCTTAAGGGGCAGAAGTTTAAGTGACATTTCCAAGGATACAGAGGAAGCCAGTGAGAGACGAGGGAAGCTCAGAGCTCTTGACCTCTCTGCCCCACTCACTAATTGCAAAACCTCATTTTCTACATACCTCATAGATTTTTCCATTGCTTCTGGGAAACTGACTGTTCAGAAGTGCCTTGGTACTTGGTTCTTTCTACAAAATTCCCTGTGTAGCATGTGTCATCTAACAAAGGCTTTAAGATGAATAGCAATAGGGCCAGAATCAAATTTCTGATACTTAAGCCTTAGGAAATACAGGAGGTATGTTCTTGCTGGATGGGTCCCTGACAGACACTTGTAACAGCAGCAGATCTTCTTCCCTTTAACAACAGACCAGGGCATGTGGTTGGGACAGGTAAAGATCTGATAAGGGTGGAGAACCTGGACACTAGTCATAGTTTTATAGCTGGGCACAGATACCAGCTAGGCTGTGTGTGCTCCAGTGGTTACAGAAGTGCTAGAGCTGAGTACATTTTGACAAGCCACAAATTTTATGAGCCTCTGGGAACCAGTTCATAAAATTTACAGCAGCTTTCAAGCTGCTCTAATTTTGTTTGTAAACTAAGACAAAGAATTAGGCAGTCGTAAGAAGCTGCCTTGTGCCTCTTTGCTTGTTGAAAAAGGAAGTAAGCCCATTGTTTATAAAAGAAGGTTCATCTGCATGTGACAATACTTACCTATATTTCAAAGATTTTCCATCCTACATTTTTTCTGTGTTCCCTTGAATTCAGTTATGTTCTATGAACAAAGATGCATTTCTTGATTTTTCCAAAGTTTGTGTTCCTCAGTCAGGTGTGAAGGTTGTTCACTACTTATTGATGTTTTTCCTGCGTGGTGTTAGAAACCATGTTCTGGCTCCTTGGTTATTACTACAGGGAGGTGAAAGAGTCAAAGTTCTCTTTCAAATAGATCCTTTCTTGTTTCTATTTCTCAGTTATTTGCTAGCACGTATTGAAATAAATGTAGCAAGTGACACCTCCTAGAAAGGAAGAAGTGGGAGAAACCTCTTGGGATGACCAAGTCCTCCTCATCACTTGTCTAACATAGGCAATCTGATTGTGTAATAATTTCCATAAAGTTAAAACCTTTAAAAAATTCTCAATCCTTTTTTTTGTTCTTGTTAAGCATATGGTTCAGAACTTTATAACTTTAATAGTTCTTAATTTTTTCACTGCAGGCATTGTTATTAACTTAGAGCAATATGAAAATGCTCTAGCATCTGCAATATGAAAACAATCTAGAAGGACAGCGATGCTCAGCACGGGCTCTCAGTTTGCTTCTCAGCAAGTAGATGTATTATTTAGTTGTGTCTACATTAGCAAGAAACATGGTTTCATATGACAAAAATCTATAGAATTAAACCTGGTGCTGAGAAGTCCACATACACATTACAAAGAGTTTGGAGATTTTACATACTCTGGTTGAGTCTGATGCCATGGATTGAACTCCCATTAGTGACTGGAGCTCACCAAATGGACTTTTATCACATTTTTTCAGATTCATTTAATTTGAAAGGAATATATCTGATGTCTTTTAAAAGATGAAGCAATCAGATCAGGAGATCTTAAAAACTAATCTGAATCAAAACTCTGATGTTAACACACCTTCTGTTTTATGAAGCTAAACAAGCCATATACTTCTATGTGTGGATACAGACAAACCAAGAGCAGCCTTGTTGTGCTCTGAATGAACCAGATGTGACCCAGCTATGCTATGGAAGTGGCATGCTGTGATCTGGCTGTTATACTTTAAGGAGAGCTTAAGTCTATTTCTGCCCTCACTTAGTCTTGTTCTCAGTGCCTTCTAAAATGAGTCTACTCTCCATGCCAGGCTGGCAGTAATTTTCCTGGCCTGCACCAATTTTAATATGGTTTTTGGAACATGGATAAATGGTACTGGGTGTGCTACTCCAGATGAGGCAAGTGTTTGGAGCTTGTCATCTGGCTTCTGTAAATGCTGGTAGACATCACTACATCACTTACAGGCAGTTCCCATTTCAAGGCTGCTGCAGCAATTGTATTAGACAGAAATTTAGCCATCAGCTACAAATAAGACAGTCAGACACTGCAGACCCAGAATAAAAGAATTACAGCATTCTCTACCACACAAAGCTCATCAGCATACTCTGAGCAGCATCCAGACAAAATTGTATATATAGTTAGAACTGATCTATAGGCAAAAATTTTCTGTCAGCTGTAACTCTGTTCATCAGAGAAAAGTTATGGAGGGAAAATCTACTGGGAAAAGCACATGGATCTGCTGCTCTAAGTACGATAAGATAGGACTGGGGCAGATTTTAGAACAGTTTTGTCTTCAACTGCTAAGATCTCAGCACTCCTGGAGTTTGAAACAGGACATTGACAGGCTAATTAGGACTCTCATGGGGCGATTAGCTTGGTGAAAATGAATATTCCAGGGATGCATATTTTAATAGAATTTCTGTTGTCTAATGGACTCTCCATCCCTGCCCGCATAACCCATTACTTCGCATTTATGCACCACAGGCAGTAAACTTAAATATTGGTAGGAGAGAAGGCAGATGGGAGAGAATTTGCCTAGTTGGAAAATAAAAGATTGAAAGGACAAAGAATAATGGAAAACTTCTATTTTTGACAGCTATACGTCTTAAATGTTGGAAGGCAGCACACTCCCAAACACTTCACAGTTGCTGTCATTGGGCACTTCATGTCAGAAATAAGATTCTGACTGACATTTGTGGGAGTAGCATTCACAGGAAGGATTGTACTGAACAGTAACTTTCATTTGGCATATCTATATTCTATCATGCAGCATACTGTAGATATTCCCAAGATGTGTTCTCATTTGGTTTCAGGATAATGTTTTGTCTTTGATAATCAGTCATGCTGAGAAGCTGAGTTACTTTGTTAGGGATCTGTGTTAGGTAAATGTAGTTCTTTTGCCTCCAGGACCTGAGCTAGGATGTCAGGGTTCTTCTGCTTACAGTGAATTTGGGTGACAGTCAAAGGTGAAGTGTTGCACTGGGAGGTGTTCTCAACTGGTGATGCTGCAGAGAATGAGAGATTTATCTGCACTACTTTCTCCATGTCTTATCTTCTTTCAACGTAAAAAGGGCCTTTGCTTTCTGGATGGTCCTACCTAATTTTGAACTAACTCAAGTACTCTAGGTTCAAAAATTTACCTTCAGTGTTGCTGGTTTCAAGTTCTATCAGGACCCAACTGGGCTAGAAGGATGAGAAAGAATAATTTTCAATTAAAAAAAAAAAGAAAAATAAAAGAAAAATAAAAGAAAGAATGAAGGGATGGGAAAAGATGTTGCAGAATTATAAATGTTGCGATGAACAAAATGAGAAAAAGAGAAGAAAAAGATAATGGAAAAAACAGTGCAATAAATACACTCCATATGACCAAGACAAAGGGCAACCTGTCTGAAAGGACAGTCTGGCTTTTTTTTTCAGCATAAATTCTGTCTCAGTGTCAGTTGTTTCTTTTTTAATTGAATAATTCTGGGGAAAAAATAGAGAGGCTAGCAACCTTTCCACTCTCGGCAAGTAGTTTCAAAGTGTCACAAAAATCTCTGTCATTCTTTCTTTGATTTCTAGCCTCCTCTTAGAAACTTTATTCTCACACTGGGGATGAAGTGAGAGCCCAGGACTTGCATACTCTATGTTGGACTCCAGCCAGCAGTATTCAAATTGCATATACTCTTTGCCAAATCTTCTGAGAACCTGTGATGACATTTTTGGAAGGGCAAGATGTCTCTCAGAGTTCAAGAAATGGGTGGATTATCTGTCACTGTAAGTGTGTATGTGATCTGAATAACTTCTGGGCTTCAGTTTGCAATCTGGGCTGAGATTCTTGTTCATTTCTCTGGTCTTTGAACTAGGGAGTCTATCTCCACAGCTTGGGACATGCTCTGCTTCTGTCCACTGTATTTTCACAATAATTTTCTGAAATATAGGGAAGCTCTTAAAAATAAAAATGGTAAGATGCTCTCTAGTTGTTTGTACCATAAAAGGAACTAAACTTCCCTGACCTTCTAGGTTTTACACAAAACCCTTGAAGGAGGGTTAGCCTGAGGGGTGAGTTAGCTGGGCGGCTGCCCAGCGTGCTTAAGACCAGAGTGCACGACTGAAATTCTAGGTTAATGTTTATCCCCAATCAATTAGTGTTTTGGAAAGGCATGAAATTCTGGCTTGCCCTGGGCACTGTTTGACTAAAGGCCAGCCAAGGCTGACAGACCCAGAAGGTTGCAGATCTTGGCTCTGTGGGGGGCCCGGCTATACAGTGGCAAACAAGCTTTCCTCCAAAGACCCTCAGTGCTCTGTTCAAAAGAATTTTTCATCCTCCACCTGTGGCCATGAAAGAGGGTTGACAGATGGGCTGTTGTAATGGGCTATTGTGTAAATAGCATCCATTTAGCAGAGATGCTGAGGGTGTGTATTTACAGGGGACTTACATGGATTTTCATTGTAGATGAGGAGGGCTCCAGAAGAGCCACTGCAGGCCTTGCTGCATTAATTCCCTACACAGAGCAAACTATTTTCTTTTTCTTCACTAGCTTCTGTGGAAAGCAAATACAATTCACATATAGAGGGAAGGAAATACTTTGAAACATCATTTGTCCTGGATATGAATGGTCACTTTTTAATAACTTGGCCTCTCAAACCTCAGACGTGCAGTGGCATTTGTACCCATGTACCAAGGCTTAGGGTGATTCAACCTCATCTCTCCCCTCACATCCCTGTGCAGAATATTCAGAGATATAGTAGAGTGGGAAATTAGAAGCAACAAAGTAGTGAGGACTTTCAAGTATGTATTGAAAGGATGGAAGGAAAGGTGAAGTAAGTGTGGAGGAGAGCCAGAAAACTGGCTGCAGAGGATTCATGGGAAAATGAAGGTTGAAGGGGGAATCTGAGAAACAGTAGAGAAAATTGCAGTGAAGTGAAGATGGGAGGAAAGAAAAGATGCCATTTCAACAAAGCAGTGAGGAGCTGACAGGAAGAAGACAATCTCAAATAAAAATGGACAGAAATAGAGATGAGCTGTAGTTCTGTAGAGGCCAATCTGAAGGACATTGATGAGAAAGCAGAAGAGGGGATGAGCGCTGGTCCCTGGGTGACCCAACAGGCAGGTGGGAATGGCAGGCCATGATCACTGCTGGCCTCAGCAGTGTGTCAGCTGGCAGGGTCGGGATTTGGCAAGTATAGCACTAACAGGGGGATGAGCAACACGTGGTTTTACTGGCAAGGCATAGCTGTTCCCAAGGGACTTCAAGAATTTTGATATATATATAGAAGCAGGTCTGACTCTCGGGCACAAGGCCAGCAAGAGAGAAAAGAGTCTGTACACATGTCCATGTTAGTAGTATTCCTTCCTAATGGGGACCCAGCCCCTGTGAAAACTCACTTTCTCAAGTCTGCCTACAGCAGCTCCTGATTGTCATCAAGCAAGTTCAGAGTGGGGCCACCAGTGATAAAATTGTCCCTCATCTTTTCTCTGAATGCTGCAACAAGCCCAACAAGTTCCAACAACTTGGAAACAAGTATGTTTCCAGCTAAGGATGATATACTCTGGCTGATAGTACAGAACAATTACAGCCAACCAGATGGCACCATGACAGTCCAGAGGGCTATTTTTGGAGGATGAGAAAGTCTGCTGGAATCTGTACCAAATACCAATGGGTTCAGCCAGCAGGGAACATTAGTGCCACTCACCTCAGGTGCATTAAGTTTTCCAAGCCTTTGGTGCTGCTGTTTTGCAAGGGAAAGGGTTGGCTCTGTGTGAAGTTTCAGGCAGGTGTAAATGTCCTTCTTGTGCTGTTCACTGTGCTGAGAGCAGGAGCAGCCATGTGTCCTGGGAAGGTGGTGGAAGCCATGATTCTTGTAGTGAAACTAAGAATGATTAGTTTCTACTAAGATGATTAAGGGAGTGGAACATCTCCCTTATGAGGAAAGGCTGAGGGAGCTGGGTCTCTTTAGTTTGGAGAAAAGGAGACTGAGGGGTGACCTCATCAATGTTTTCAAATATGTAAGGGGTGAGTGTCAGGGAGATGGAGTTAGGCTTTTCTCAGTGGTGACCAGCGATAGGACAAGGGGTAATGGGTATAAATTGGAGCATAGGATGTTCAAGTTGAATATTCGAAAAAATTTTTTTACTGTAAGGGTGACAGAGCCCTGGAACAGGCTGCCCAGGGGGGTTGTGGAGTCTCCTTCACTGGAGACATTCAAAACCCACCTGGACACGTTCCTGTGTGATGTACTCTAGGTGGCCCTGCTCTGGCAGGGGGGGTTGGACTAGATGATCTTTCGAGGTCCCTTCCAACCCCTAGGATTCTATGATTCTATGAAACCCCTTCTCTCCTCAAAAGTAGAAGCTGTGTGAACTGGTGAGGCAGTGAACTGTTTTTGACTGGATGGGGGATGAGTCACCTTTTGAAATTGTCATCAAATTACTGTGGAACCAGGATATACAGGTATAGGAGAAGATTGGATTGAGGAAGAGGTCAGCTTTGGCTGTTGTCTCAAAACTAGGTCTAAGGTTGTCTTCTTGGGCACTGGATTTCAGTTCTGCTACAGGTCCCAAATGAAAAAAGAGGGTACCATTAAAGATAATTGTACTTCATGCAGTTTAGTGAGCAACTTGTGCTTTCCAAACACACAAAAAATAAGTACAGTCAGTTTTGTTGATTTTTCTTTCTTGATTCCAGTCAGTTGTTACTAATCATGTTGTCATTTTTTTTGAGTTGGCACCAAAACTTCATTCATTCCACTAAGAAAGAACCACCACCAACCTATTACAAAACCTGTCATTATCTCACAAAGTCTTATTCTTGACATCTGTTAAGTAAAGGTTTATTTTACACTTCAAAAGTCAATCTGCACAGCTGACTAAACTCCTTCAGAACTGTACAGTCTGCTCCTGTCAAATATTTAGGAAAATAAAAGTTGATTTAAGAAAAATATTTGTTTTAGTTGGAAAAAGAATCTCCTTTTTTTTTTTTTTGTGCATGGGAAATCTTGTGTTTCCTTAAAAATTGATGTAAGAGTGGAAGAAAGAAGACAAAGCACTTCCTATGTACTGTATCTGATTTTGTCAGTATCAGGGAAATGACAACTGAATCAATTCTCTGTGTATTTGATTTCAAGCTCTGCATTTTTCATTTTTTAGCTATAGCATACTGGGAGGCTGTTGGGGGTAAAACTAGGCTTCTGGATAGTTTGCAAAGGAAGTTCTTAAAACCATATGATTCAGGGTACCTGTGATTTGCAACCAAGTCTACGCTATCTGACAATTCTAGCTTGGCTGCCAGACATGGTTATGCCATTAGCCCAGGTGCAAGAATCTAATGTCTAAGTACAGGACTTGGCAATGGCACTTAGAAACATAAAAGTTCTGGAAGAATCTTTCAGGTTTTCCAGCAGTTGATGCCACCTTGTTTGCTTCTCTGTATGACTATCATCTCTGGCCATGCATGCATAGTATTTACTAGGCAGCCTTGTAACTATTGAGACCAATGATACAAGTGCTATTCTAGATAACTAAGATGTTTTTTTTACCATCTCAGAACAAATCTCAACATCATGGTGGAATATCTGTTTTAGTCCTTCCTGGTCCATGCTTCGCCCATTTGATAGCCTTGGCCACGCTCTGCCGTTATTAGAGAACAAAAGTTGATCTCTTGAATTAAAGAAAGAGACATTATTTGGGAATGTTTTCTTAGAATAATTTATTATATAGAACATTCGATTTCCACAAAATCAGAAATGTTCATTTCAGTTTTACAACCCTTCCCACAGAAAAAAAAATAAAAATCATGGATTCTCTCAGAACTCAGGACATCTGGAGAATGGAAATTCCAGATATTTCTCATCTGTGCAGTCACTCTCTCTGGTCACTTGTCACAAACCAGGGAGGGAATCAATTCACCAGTAAGCGGCCAGCAGCCAGAGAAGATACATTTCTGATGATCACTGAGATAAGACAAGGATACAGAAAATTCAGTTAATAAGGTGCTATCTTTACTTTAATACAAAAAAATCTTGATTGCTTCTAGCCAGGCCATCTTGGACCTTATCTTATGCCTTCATGTCAGCTTTAAGTCAACTATGTTGATAAGTGAATTGCCTCTTAGTAAAGTACATTGGATCTGGCACAAATAAGAGCACCTCATCAGTGGAGTTAAGCCTTGCAAAGAAGGTTTTCTTGGGATTATGCTGGTGCAGTCAAAGGGAAAAGGGCAGAAAAGCTGTGTGTGACAGAAAACAGAAGTAACACTTCATATATACTGCTGGACTTGTAAGGCAAATTCCAAATGGATGATTTTGAATTTTGAGAAAGAAATGCTCAAGATCCCGTTTTTCCTCAGACCATCCATAGACTATTAGGGCAAAACAAGTGGAATATTAGATGTGACTGGTCATGTAAGGTACTCAGATCCATGGAATAGCTCCTCAACTATTCCAGCTGGTCCTTAAACCTGAAGTGTATCTATGGTTTCAAGAGTGGGACTCATTTTACCTTAACTCATTAAAAACAAAATGTGTAACTTGAAGGAATTAGTTAGCCTTCTTCTACAGTCACAGAGAAAACCAAGTATGTGTGCAAGGTATCACTTGTATGATAGCTGGAGATGCTTGCTCTCTCAGAGAATTCGTATTTTCATGTCTGTTACAGAGTGAACCTGGACAACACAGACTAAACATGTTAAGTGTCAGTCAACTCAGGTTTGATGAGATTAATCCTCCCTCATTGTTTTAAATTCCCAAAGTAGGCAGACTTGAAAAACGGTTCAATACCTGTCCCTGGCCTAAATCTTGCCATAACTCACACAGATTCTCCTTCAAGGATCAGTGCCTTCTAGAGCAAACCCAGTGGCTGATCTGCCTCTAATAAAGCCAGAAAACAGGAATGCAATGAGTGACTTTTTTTCCTGAAAGCATAGAACATCGGTTCAGGACTTAAGTTCAGCTTCTTCCTAAGTCTAAAGAAAGAAAACAATACCAAGCAACAGAGGCTAGGGTCTCTCTCATTTATTATATGTTTTACTATTCCATATGCCTGTGAGTGATTTAAACCCAGGTATTTAGTCATGTCTCTTTCATTTCATTGTTTAAATGAGTCACCTAAAGTGGAAGAGCTTCAGTATGCTGGAACAAGAAAAACCCTTCACAATCTCCCTTTATCTATTCCTAATGACTTTGGGAGTCAGGAGAACATGGCTTAAATCCACTAGACAGCAAATGGATTGAACCCAGAACCCCATATTCTAGATGACTGTCCCAGTTCCTGCAAGTTTTGAAAAAGAGGGGTGACAGATACCACTGTTTCCTTCTACAGCTGGGTTTTAAAAGAACCCATTATAGAACCAGAATCCATCTCAATATTTCAGGTATATAGTAAACCTGGATGCATAATTTAGAGACTAGATGCTACAGTGTTCTAAAGTGCAGTGTTCTTATTGACCTTATTTCAGGATTACAGATCACCAGAAAAACCGAGATAGTAATTTTACATCTGTTTATTTTGAATCTGATCACATGATCTAACTTGTTGAGCCCTAGAGTCTACTATCAATTTCCAAACTTATTCTATGTGAACTTTGGGTATTTTGATTACATTTCATGTTATTACACTTCAGTCCATTGCAGTTCAGGTCTGGAATACTGACTATTGCTTTTCCTGCTTTTATGAGGTTTTGGGGGTAAGGTATTTTATAATAATTATCAATGGGAACTTTCTTTATCTACTAGCATAGTATTATCCCTGGGACACAGGTTTTGGATAAATATAAATGTTTCCAGTTTAATGCATTGTTTTATATACTGATGTATGTTATCATAGCGTATTTAACATATTTAATGTATTTTTTTTAATAAACCCACTACTCTAGGCTGGAGGTTAATGAATTTTTCTTACACGGGAAGATTGATTTTTCTGGAAGCTTAGTTCAATTTGAAGTGAAGTGTTCACACTCTTACCCCAGTCGTTTAGCTTGTTTAAGGCAGCCTCTTCACAGTGATGTTTACATTATAGTATATGTTAAAAATCTGAGGTAGGTTTAATAAGTTAGAATCAACTTAATATAAAATGACCCACAGAATTTCCACAGGGATAGAGTGTAGTCCTTCAGCAGCTGGCAGAATAATTCCTTATGAAATTATATCAATTGGGATACTGCAACTTCCAAAAGAGCATAATATATTAAACATCAATCAACATGAGTTTATGAAAATAAATCTTGTCAAAGCAACCAGATGTTTTTCTCTGATGGGATTACAAGATGGGTTAATAAAGGTAACTAGCCTTGATACAATATACATAGATTTATGTCAAACATTCATCGAAGTGCTCAGCAAATATTTCTTTAAGTAACTGTACTGACTAAAAATCAGCACAGCACATATTGAGTTTCTTAGAACTGGCTAACTGGTAGGTCTCAAAATGTAAACAGGGAATCATAACTGAAAAAATGTGGTTTTTGTGATCCTTGGAAGAGTGAAGAGGTTTTGGGCTGTTTTATCTTCTTAATATTTTGTGTCTGTGACTACAGTAATGTGTCCAGTTCTGGGTTTTACCATCTTCTGCAGTTGTCTGCAAACTGGGGAGGTTTGGGGGAGAAGTATAGGAATGATTAAGAGTCAGGAAAACAAAGATTGTAAACTCAATGAGTTCAATCTGTTTAGTTTATCAAAAGGAAGGATAAGAGATGACATAATCACGGTTTATAAGTATCTCCATGGAGAAAATATATTAGATAATTAAGGGTTCTTCAGTTCAACAGACAAAGAGATAACAAGATACAGTAGGTGGGAGCTGAAGCTGGAAAAATACAGATTTAAAGGCATTGGTTTTATAAAGATGACTAACCTCTGGAACAGTTTAACAAGGACTATGGAAAAAAACCTTCCATCTCTAGTGGTACCTACAGTGTTATAATCTAAGAAGCACTCAGGTGACTTAACTGTTCAGTCTCTGTATATTTAAATGGGCATCTGCCATTTGTGTCTTTACTCTTTTTTGCTCTTTCAAAAGTGGTAGTATGGACCAAAATGTCTCTCTCAGGTAATAATGTGTTTATATGCTGATGCACTTTGTGTGTCACCATAAAACTTAAACTACTCCTTTAAGTAGTTCAAAATGAAGTACAGTCTCTGGCAGCAGCAGGATGTACACAGCTGTAGCATGTGTGACTGTCATATCATACCCCGAGCAAACATTCAGATCCTGGCATGCATTTTCGTAACATAAATAGTTTAGAGTACAGGCTTATGCTATAAGAGAGAAAAAAAATCGCTCAGTCTACTATAGCAACCCTGACCAATGGGGATTTATTGCCCTCTTTGCAGAAGCCATCTCAATGACACAACTCTACTGGCTTAGTCTATCATCTAGCAGCAATCCAAAGCAGCTTGATGGCCTGGTCAAAATGTGGACTACAAGCCAGCCAAAAGTAATATCATGCTGCATGCCTTGTGTTGAGAACATGCAATCTCCATCTCTGAGAAGAAGGAGATTTAAGGGTATGTTTAAAAAATAGAATTATGTATATATATTTTAATAACTAAGTACTCTGGATTTGAAAGCAAGAGCATCTTTTTTAGTGTTTCTCTTCTGTAATGGTGTTGTGGCAGCTAGCAGCCCTTACACAGGGTAGGAAAATGGGCCTCATCCCACCAACTGGCAGTGCTCATTCCCCCCTCCCCCCATCTCCACAGCCTCACACCTGGATGCCTCCAACTTGTGCTTTGTTAGCTGTACTTCTGCTGTTCTCAATGTCGTCATGTGGTTAAAAGAGAAAACATGTGTGTCACATTTTTTTGAAATTACTGCTGTCCTCTTGGCCATATTCTAATGTACATCATTGCATTTTTCCTCTACGTTCTTCCTTGAATTGCAGTTGGTTGCAATATTTCTTCATATATTGTTCCTAATCATACACAACTACCATAACAAGTAGAAAAAGAATGTAGATGTTTCAAAAGAAAGGATTAACCATTATATGAATTATAAGGATAACTGTGGTTTTCTCCAGGACATAAATCAATCCACATTCTTTGGGTTATAAATCATAAGCTAAATGTCTGAGACTTTAAAGGAGAAACTTCCCTCACCAACATGTTCTTGCATAACTGCCTATTGTGGAAGTTTTACGTCTTCCTCTGAAGCATCTGGTGCTGCTACCATTAGTTTGATCTGGAACGACAATTCCTCTGTGCCTTTGTGGAGCATTCCTGTGACAGTTCAGCAGCTGCTTGATTCCATCTCATCCAGGGCAGCCAGATGTCCCACAGCTTTAATGTTGTCCCACTTTTCAGCATCCTATTCTACTTCCTTTGCTTGCTTTAAGGAAGGCTGGCTAACCTTATATTTTGACACACTCATGATATCTAATGCCTTTCACATTGGAACATAAAGCTGCCTGCAATGTGATTGCGACACAGAAGGAAACTGGTCACAGTTAGGGAATTTTTAGAAATCTGTTACTCAGGAAAACATACAGAGAAAATTATTGCTCTCCAAATAATTTTATATCCTGTTGTATGTCTTTCTTATTGCTAGGAAAGATATGTGACTGTAAATCACAACCGTGTCAAAAGTGATCATTATAATTAATTCTGTGTAAAATTTTCCATTCCAGTCCTTTGTTTTCAGTAGTTCATAACTTTCAAAACTTTCACTTTTTGATTTTGAATAAGGGAAGGAAATTAAAAAAAAAATCCCTAGATTTTTCTCTATTGCTAAACAGTTTTGGTAACTTTTCATATGGCAGTACTACTCAAATATCTGTGAGTAAACAGCTGCTACTGAGATTACTGTGGGCATTCTGAAGTAGATTTTTAGTTTTAAAAGCTTAGAACATATAACTATGTCATGCTGGAAACCTTGAGCAGATTTTTCAGGAAATAACCTGGACCAAGTGTGATAAGTGAAGAAAAATTGCATTTATCATCTATGAGGACCATCTTGGATGTCCTAGGATGACTGAGATGACCTAGGGAGTCATCCTGAGAAATTACTGAAAGGTTTAACCACAGGGTTAAACTTTAGTACCAATTCATGTGCTATCAATTTATAAATAAATAACTTTTTATTGGCACAATCAAGGTGGAAAAACTTTAAGTGGGGTTCAAAACATCAGAAATGTGTACTTCTAACCCAATGTCTCAAACTGTTTTACAGTCAGTGGTGATGTAATCGATATGATTATTTGAATCCATTCTAATGTAGACATGCAAAACCAGTTGTGTGAATAGCTTCCTAAAAATGCCTATCTTTGCTGGCTAAAGGGAGATGGCAATGAAGAACTTAGGTGTCTACATTAAGATGGCTGAAGTTTAGAGACATACTTCAAACCAGATTGACCCACATTTCTTACACTTCTTCCTTGTAAATTCCCTGGGTTAACATTTTCAGAGTTCATTTAGTCTCCTGCCTTTTTTTTTAACTTGGAGTCTTTTCTGATACACATATGAGAATGTTTAATCCAAGTAGGAATACACATATCTGCTCTTCTTTTCCCTGTCCTTTGTTTTATTTGTCATTTGGGCCACTATGCACAGTGGTCATAAAGAAGTGTGAGTGTAGCAGTTAAAATCAATGATTTCAAGGTTAATCTTGTTAATTCACCTCACCATTGGGGCACTGGAAGAACAAGTTTCCATGTTTGACAGCAGCATCAGCTTCCTGCCTCTGTTTAAAAATAGCCCAGAAAAAAAACTGGAGGTCGCTTTCCCAATCCAGGTCACTGTGTCACTCAAGTCCAGGTCAGGAACAGCTGTTACAGCTATGCTGAAGGTGTCCAGCAGGTACAAGCTGCTTAAATCCACACTGCTTCAGAGAGAAACATCAAAAATTACCTGAAAAAGAAATTAGGCAGTGAAATAAGAAAATATGTGGATGTTACAAAGTTATTCAGACCTGTATCACAAGGGCAGGCTGTGAATTATTACAAAGACTGAGTGACTGGGCAATAAAATGATAGATGAAATGCAATGTAGATGTATGTAAAGTGATGCACATTAGGAAAAGCAGACCTAGCTCTACCTATAAAATGATCTCTGAGGTGTATTATGACTTGAAAAGGTCCAGAGAAGGGCAACTAGGATGATCCTTTTTTTTCCCTGAAATGGTTTCTGCACAAATAGCAGCTGGAGCTCCTCAGCCTGAAAATAAACTTCGGGAGGATTTGGTGGAGCTTGGCATAATCATGGTGGCATGAAGACTGACAACTCATTTTCTTTGCCAAAACCAAGAACTGGGGCTATCATGTGCATGCATAGGGGCCAGGTTCAAAAGTAACTGAACAGGGTTGTTCTCCATGTGGTAGGCAATGGACTTGCAGGACAGCTTCCCAGGGATCATTGTGCATAAAATTGGCATGATGTCAATAAGCAGATGGACAAATACTTCCAAGAATCGCTCTCTGGAGATTCCAGAATAGGAAAGTCTCATGAAGATGAGGAAATCCTTGAGCTGAAAATAGTTTAAAACTGAACATGTGTATGCAAACTGAAATACATATGATTGCTCTTCTTTGGATTTTTACCTGTGGATATTGATGAACACAAGCTACTTAGCTAGATGGACTATTGTTCTGAACCAGAACATCTGTTTTTGCATTTATCTAACTATATTCCCTTTTGCTGTGTAGTAGTCATTGTGCTGTCATACAAATATGGAGTTAAGAGATAGTCTTTATCCCAAAAATCTTATCGGAATGGCAAGACATAATCTGTGTAGGGGTAGATGGGGAAAAAGCCTAACCAACAAACCAGCTCATCAGGTTTTTCCAGAGTCTGCCTTTACCATATAAAAATATGTGAATACGATATGGAAGATAATTAGGTGTTAGAATGTAACCATAGCTGTTTTATTGAGGAGTTATTGATGAATTTATCACTTCTAAGTTTTTTACTTCATTCTTAAACATCCCTATAAAGAATTTCGTACTTCAAGAAATTTATTGATAAGTTTGGGAATGCATTGAGATGAAAAAGCACTCTAACTAAAAGCAAACATGATCACTTTCAGGAAATAAAACACTTCTAATTACCCAGTAAGACTCTGTATTGTTCTCAAAACACTGTATTCTAGAATAAATAAACTGTGGAAATGATAAAAAACTCTGATGCTAGGCTAGAAGTTTTCTAATTAGATCAATGAATATTAATATGCTATGGTGTGTGCCATATATATCATTTCATAAGATGAACAAAGAATGAAAAAATGTACGCCTCTGCTAGTACCCCTGTATGAATACATATGAATGTCTGTGTGAGTTGATCTGTTTGCATATATTTAGGTATTATTTTTACACTGACAAAGAATTTAGATGTGTGAGCACTCACATCTCACATTTTCCTACACTGAGCTATCCCATTTTCTATTTTCTTTCCTTTCTCTAAAATTTGATTTACCTTCTGCTTCCCTCACTTTTTTTTTTTTTTTTTCCTAAAGAGCCTTTCAACCTTTCAGTTTAACAGGTCTTATTGGATTTTCTTTCCAGGACATTGCTGGAAAATAATCAGCCAAATCATTCCATGCAATTTAAAACCCCTAATATCAAAATAAACGTGAAAGAAACTGAATGGGGAAGGAAAACAATACTGCAGCTTTTGTCCTCTGATCAGCATTTTTGCTGTTCAAGACTTCCTGAGTGGTAAAATAGCTCAGCCACCCATGCAGTCAAGTCAGAGGGCAGAAAATTTTTATATTACTCAGATTTCCTCAAGGGGATGACCATTCTGTGACCTCTTTGCATTTTGTAAAGTTCTGTGACTCAGAGACATTATGATGCTTCTATTTTAGAGTTTCTCCACTGAACATTCAGGCTTTCCTCTGTGACTCTTTTCAGCTCAAGGTGGGTAAAAGCATCACATTCAGTAACCTAAGGTTATCATTCTTGGACTTCCAGTATTAACATTTGATTAGCTGTAGTAGTCTGTTTTACTGTCCAAATCGTGCTTCACTTATGTAACCTGACGCACTTGAGTACCCCACTCATTCCAAACTCTGATGTAAATGAATTACTCTACTTACAGAGTCATCCCATCTGTTTAGTTTTTCTTTTTCAGTACAAGCCTCGTAAGCCTTTTTTAATTAATCTTGGAAAAAAAAAATCCTTTAAGGCTTGTAAAACAGAAACATGTTTCTGTAAAAAAAAAGACAAAAAAGCCCCAGAAAACCAAGTGAAAAAAAGATAGCTGAATGGCTAGAATGTAGAATAGCAGAATATTGATATATTTAAAAAAGAAACCAGACAATAAAGTAGGTGAGCAAATAATTGTCATTCATAGAATTCATCTCCATTTTCAGTAGTGAAGATTAAAGCATCCTAGGATTAAGTTAATAAATAAACAAATATAAGTGTGCAATTCAAGAAGACTGACAAGTGCTGTAAGCTAAAATGAACAATTTTTCAGTATTGTCCTGATGTACCTCATTCTCTGGCCTTCTACTGTCATAAGTTTGTTACTTAACAAACATATTTATACTCATCAAAAAGAACATTTAGAAATATACGGCAGGTGTTTCTTATGTCTCTAAACTGTGGGTAGCAAAAGAAACCATTCTCACACTTTAAGAAGCAGGACAATTAGTACAGCTTGCACAACTTGATGCCATTATAAAGCTGAGGATGATGTAGTCTATGAGGAAATGAAAGTAGGTACAGTATAGTATATGAATAAACAAATATTTGATCAATCATCTCATTGTGACACTTTGTGTGGTTTTTTTACTGCTGATTGCATTGTGGCTTGGCAAAGAGATCTGCTGAGGAAAACAGAGAACACCTGATATACGTAGAAAAACTGTTGAGACAAGACAAGTAACAAGTATCCCAAGTGTCATAACTTGCATCTCCTAAGACCTGTGGTCAGGTGGGAGACAGGTAGTCTCAGGTAGTCTCACTTTCCTGCACTCCCAAGAACATAAAGCAGGCAGGGAGCCAGGGTGAGACCATGCATTTGATTCACAGTTCTTGTACAGTTTGCAAATGCATTTTCTTATGTTTTTCCTTCCAGCCTCTATTTCTGGGCTTTGTGAACCAGGTGGTGCACGCACTTAAAGAGGCAACAGTGTGAATGTCATTAAGGCAAAAGAAGAAAATTCAGACACTCTGAAACTGCGTGGTCTCTCTATGTTATTCTGGGTTGTTTGTTGTAGTACATAAGGGCTAAGTACAATCTCTAATGTTTCCCAAAATTTATTGTGAGTTTTAAATAAAGACCAAGGGAAATCTAGAACATGACATCTAAGTGGCATTGGTCATCTGACCAAAACACAGATAAGGGCAGACATTTAAGAGAAGCTATTAAATAACTTTAGTAAAATGCTCCCTATGTAATGTAAAAGAGTAATACACTTGCTTGTGAATACCCATCTAGAGCAGTTTTATGCAACTCAGGGTATGCAGGACACCAGTGCAGTTATGGTACAGGACCTAGGAGAGACCCATAGTTTTCTGGAGAGGCCTCTAGAGGTCATAAAGGATTCTGAGATTTTCTAACACCACCATATGAATTGCCACTCATGTTTCTCCTAAAAGCTTATCGTTCAGTCTCCTACCACCGCCCATTGACTCTTCTGTCCCATGTGACACTGAATAGATGAATTCTCTCTTTTCTTCTGAAGGAACCCAGATGACAAATCTGAATAGCCCCTGACATGGCTAAAGGTTGAGCATGTAAATCCTGCCCCCTGTGCTAGAATATTGCTGAAAAAGGGTTGTTAAATCTATACAAATCTATACAATAGTTTTTATCTCTGCTATACAACCCAGCCATCAGTCATCACACCATACTGTGTGATAATATTGCTTTGTTTATTGGTTTATTGTTTATTGGTTTATTTGTTTATTGGTAATATTGGTTTGCTTGCCTAATCAGACAAAAGGAAGTCATGAACTTCAGTGTTTGGTTTTTTTTTTTGTGGCTCTCACAGATAGGCTACAAATGTAGCTACAAATGAAAGAGAGGATAGAGTCCCCACACCATTTTTCTGGGGCTGCCCAAGACCAGTGAAGGTCTCTAAAGATAAATATAAAAATTGATTTATAAATAAGTTGCTTAAACAGGCATGTATTTTTAGGATTAATAAATGCAGTCATCCCTCAATTTATTGCCAGTCACTGGGGCTAAAAAATACTGAGGGACTCAAGAAAGGGAGGACAACATTTTGAAAATGCTGATAAGGTTAAAAGCATTGCTTAGCATATCATACAAATTGAAGTGTGTAAGAAAAGATTGTGTTTTCCAGTCAGCCTTGATGGTGCAGCAGAGAAAGAAAACACTGCTCGACATTTCCTGAAAGGAGAATCACAGATTCTGCTTCATTCTCTTTTATCTATGACTGATTGAATTATCCATTGCAAATAGTGTTTGTTGCTAATTTGGCCGTTTTGCAGTTCATGAATCACTCTGGAAGCAATCCTGATTTCTACAAACACATTTGTTATTTGTAAGTATTCTCTGAACAGTTTTAAGTGAACAGATTTCAGCCTAATTTTTTTGTTCTCAAATTGTTAGTGTCATCAATTCACTACTTGAAATGTTTGACTGGTCAGCCAAATCACATACTATTGTCTGTGCTCCCTGATTGTGTAACTGAAACTTATAAATACAACTATAATGAAGAGCAAATGATGAATAACAAATAGGGTATAACAAATATTGGATCATCTGAAATTTCATACAAGAAATACATAATTCATGAAATTTTTAGGACTCAAACATTTTCCTGAATACCTGTCAGCTTCCAGAAGATCCTGGAGCTATGAGTAATATATGTCAGAAATATCAACAATTCTACTCTCCATTTTATTAGCATAATATTCAAGAATCAGGAATTCTATGGGTAAAGAAATATTGAACATAGTGGTAAGAGTGCATTTATCTGCATTTGTGAATGTGTAGGTATGATTCATTATTGTTTTGCACCAATATTCCAAGTATACTGTTGAGTTACAAATGTTTGAGCCTAATACGTGATGCTTTTCAGCCAATAACAGGACATGACTTCTTCATATATATCAAAATGAAATAGAGGAAATGAGTTGGGACAGGGAACATGTTTTAAATTGACATTTGATGAGGTAGAAGAAAACAGTTCCAGACTGCAGGAGCTTCATGGAAGATTTTCAACTAACAACCTGTTTTGATATTGCTTCTCAGTTCTTGTTTTCTTTTTGACTTCTTGTGCTTTGTTTTTTATGTCTTGACTATTTTTAATTAAAAACATCTGGATTGCTGTTTATGTCTTTAAATATGAAGTTTTCAGTTCTTTATAAATACACCCTGAGACAGTGAGTTGTAATAACTAAACGGATTATTAATCAGTATTTGTTTGGAAGGAGAAAAGTTATAAAGAAAAAAACAGTATTCTAATAATTCTCCATTACTTGGATCCAGAATGCCAATGTAGTTAATTACTTCACCCAGCAGCCAGGAGGATGGTCCAGATGCAGCACAGGTAGGGATCCCTGTTCCACTGTGTCATTGCCTCTGTATCCCTTATGCACACACACCTAATCAAGGAGGGGGATTCTTTGAGGAAAGCAGACTTGGGCAAGATAGAAAAGGACTGGGGCTTAGAACTCCTATGAGTCCATCAGCCAGATCTATAGGAAGCAGGTAACATCCAGTTTATATCCTATTGGGATCAGTAATCACAAAGTTGTCAGGACATCCTGTCATTCATATTAGCGAAGGCCAACAAACAAGTTCTGTAGGAGATGTAGCATCATCCTTTTCAGCTGGTTTTATCTATTTTTTTTTCTTTATTGCCAAAATAGCAACCATAATTCATTTTTATGCAGATGATAGAAAATGACATCACCCAAACCAGAAGGTTCCAGTGAAGCAAGACATGCCAAGTCCTGCTCACAAATGTACCAGACAAATAAAATTTTTTGCGACGTCAAGTGATGGCCAGGACCAGTGCAAGTATGGAAAGGGGTGAGTGATGTGGGGAGAGGGAGATCTTGGTAAGGGACTTCCATCTATGCTATATAAATGGATGCGGTATGTGTAATAGAGATATAACCAAAATTGCCATCTGCTATTTCCATCCCTCATCCAGTTTTTGTGTCCTCATTTGTCTTCAGTCAGATTCAATCTTATGGGAGAAAAAAGTATTTTCTCTATGTGAAATGAAGGTATGGGGCCTAAATAAATGTATAAACACTAAAAGAATATTATACATATGTATGAGGTACAGTACTGCTGTCATGATGTTGATTAGTTTAAGACTATCAGTTTAAAGGATTGTATAAGATCAAAGTTGCATGGTTATTACCCCTTTTGGCACAACCACTTAGCCAAATGCCAATAGCCTTGCTTTGTATTTCCAGGAGAAAGGGAACTCTTTTTGGCTATGTCTTTTGGTATATTTTCTTATGAAAAAGGACACATCACAGAGTCTTTCCTGGAACTCACTAGCTACTGCTAAGAAATCTCCAACCTATCTTTCTCCTGAGTTCCATGAGAGAGCAATGTTTTCTCTGTTGTCTTTGTCCATGACCATGACTTCTTCCCTCAGTCTGATAGCTCTGTACTCCTGCTACTGCAATACCAGTCCACAGCTTGCCATTCCAACCTTGTATTCTTGAAGTTATAACCAGTCAACCTCTCAGGATCCTCTACTGGATCCACAAGTAGGAGCTTTTGATTAAGATTTGCTGTGACCCACTGCCTTGGGCAATGGCTTCGGCTGTTTCTAGGAATCTCACTAAATGTAGTTTAAATACTACTTTCCTTAAGGCTGACCAATGGTTGTTTAATGTGACTATTGCTTAAGCCAGTTCAGTAATTGTCTGGAGACCGAAGAGTCACTTGAGAGCAGTCACTCATTTTTTCCAGTATAACAATATTATTATTTCCTGGCCTTGCCATATGGGCTACGTAGGAGTGGGACACACAGCCAATTAACTGAGACAAAGGTTTAACTTAAAGCAATAATGATAGCCCATTTAGTGCACTTTGGAGCCATGGTTATCATTACGGAATTATAAATATTAATAACAGTTAAACACATTGTCAATGGTGCAGCCATTAAACATCTGCTGCCTCTGTTACATGGTGCTTTTAGCTAGAGTGCAAACTCCACTTTGAGGCATATGCAAGTGCACTGATATTTGTGACTTCGTGTAACCCAAAGTTTTGGTGTGTCCACAGAGGCATTTTGACTTTGATGTGTCTATTGTAGCACACACACTTTTCAGGAGTGTTCGGTTTTCCAGACTGTTGATAAGGATTGTTATTATCAATAAATGCAGAAACAGAAGACAGGATCTTCAGGCACAATAACTATGCCAACACAATTTTGTCTTAAAACTCCATCACAGGTGCTCCATAGGCATAAAACAATTATCACCTACTCATCAATACACTGTGGTAACAGGAAGAAAACATATCTGTGTGTGGCCAACAAATGAGTTCTTTTCATGAAAGCGGGAGTTATATAATATCCTATTGGAGGGAGTATGTTCTCCAAAGATCTGATTTTCTTGATATCCACCAAGAAGTCCTGAGCAAAAACTGTCACATACAGATTATTCTGAGAGGGATTAATCTTTTCGTCAGGAGTGAAGACTATAAATGCTTTTTTTTCAGTCTCTGAGTTCATAAATGAACATGTAACTATCCATAACCTCTAAGAAGCTGAACAGCAAGAAAGAAACTTTAGCAGACTTCATTTTTTAAGAGTTTCATTTTGTGCTTTTATCACAGGTAAGGCTATCTTGACAATGTGCCAGACAAAGAAAAAAAAATAATTTCATCTGCCATATCTTTTTCCCAGAATTACTTTGTTCCAAATCTAAGGCCCAGTGGGGAAGAAGTGATTAAATCCCAAGGCCATTTAGGCATCAAATTGTACTTCTGGAAAGAAAAAAATCTGTCAGAAGGGACAGCCAATGACAACATTATTCTCAAAGCAGTTTTAATCAGAATTTTGTAAAAGGAATAGTAGAAATAATAGAAGCTATTCTATGGCAAATTCTTAAATTTAGCAGATGAAGTCCAATGCATTTTTAATATGCATTGGAAACAGATACTGTAGTAACAGAATCTAATATCCTTGTTAAATAAAATAATCAAGTGACTATGAAATATTTTAATATTATGGACTTAAAACAAGTTTTGTTGATTTGAATTTAAATTCAGACTTGTTTTGGGTTCATTTTTAATCACACTCTTTGTCACTGTAACTCATATTTCCTACAAGCACTACATTCCCAGTGAATGTCCAAGGACTTTTGGAGGTAAAAATATTTACCCACTGCTAATATTTGAGTTCTTGATTTACAACAAAATCCTATGTGTTTAGTTCCCATGCACAATAAACAAAAAAAGACAGAAGTCAATATGTAATATTAATTCAAAGTGTAATTGAATAAATGGTATTAATGGCACAGATGCATTTAGCCACTAGAGGATTATGGATAAAAACATATTTAGTAGAAGACATAAAATGACAATCTAACATATTAAAGGGTAACTAGAAATTTGTCATAAATAAAACAGGGACAAAAACAAATCCCAGAAGAAGCAGAAAGTGGAAATTGTTAAGTAAACTGTCTACTTAAACAAGACTACCGCTATGCAGCAACACTATATATTGCCAACTCAGAGCTTAGTTGAAGAAGTCACAGTTTAAATGCATCTTTTAAAACAATATTGTATTATTTGGAAATCCACCCCAGTGGTTTTAAGTAGTCTTACAGAAAACTGCTGGAGTTGGAAGAGTGGATACCACCCAGAGAATGGTAAATGTTCACCATCCAGGTTGACCAAGTCGCTGTTTAAAAGTCAGTATCAATTAAAGTTCACATTAGAAGTTTGTTTGTACATAATTTTGTAGATGGCAACATCTGAAAGTCAAGACCAGCAATGGTTTTGGTTAAAAAATAAGAACATACTTGTACATATTTGGTTTGGTGAACTTATTAGCAGGGCTGAATGGAAACTGCTCCCCTGAGTACACTCCCCAGGATGGCTATAACACAATTATTGCTGCTCTGCTTTGTCTTGAACTGGAAATTCCTGTTTCATAGGTATCAAGTGAAAAGGTAAAAAAAAAGGTGCCATACTTTCACAGTGTTAATAGTGAGCATTACTCTGCAGTACTTGCTAAAGGATTTAGTGCCACTAAATTTGGTCTAAAACTAGCTTGAGGATAATCTGATAAAGTTAAATTCACTCGCTTTATAAACATTTGCATGTTATTTATTCATATCGTTTACATGTGTTTGCCCTGATAACACAAGCCTATGTGAAACAGCTGTCAGCAGCCACCAGAATCTGCTTTTTCACTGCATTTTGCTGGAAGCCAAAAACAACCACCCAAGCCCCATGAATACATGCAGTTCATTTATCCCAATTAGAAACTAATTTCAGGCAAGTGCCACTAACCAAGAACAATGTGAGACAGAACAAGAGAAATGACTTACAGCAGTGCAGTAAATGGAGAAAGAAATAACAAATTAATATTGAGACATCACATGGATACTGGCTTCTTTTGCAAAGTTATAGATAATATGGCTTTCTGCTCCTGAGGTTTATATTATTTGTAGAGAAACACCAGGCTCAAATTTCAAATTGAGTCATGGTGTTTGTCCCTGAGTTTGCAAAACTCAGACAAGAGTTTTGGGTGAAAATGTTTTTCCCTGTCTCTGCAGTCACAAATACTGCAGGAACAGCATTGTTCACTTCCTGCTGGCTTGCCTACCTTCTGTGCTTGGCCAGCAAGTCTAAGTCCAAAATCATTTAAAAGCTTCACAATCTTATGTTTCATTTCAGTTTGGACTGAGATTTCAGGAGGGCTCTGCTTCAGTTGATGGCTGCTGCTCACCTCTGAGTTAACTTGTCTACGTGCACCTGATCCCTTGTTTTACCAATTATGATTTCCCTTTTATAGATTATTTTTAATGTTCATAATACTTTTTCATAATTGAGTTTTCCTTCCTTCCTTCCTTCCTTCCTTCCTTCCTTCCTTCCTTCCTTCCTTCCTTCCTTCCTTNATATTGATCAAAATTTATGAGGTTCTTCAATGGCAGCAGCTGGATTAATTTCACACTGAGTTTGGCCTTTGAAATGTTTTCCCTGTGAATTTTTTTCCTGACATCTTTGTAGCCCTCTGAGTGTTCTCCTCCTTTTTCCAAAGAAAATAATATCTCCTTCCTTCCTTCCTTCCTTCCTTCCTTCCTTCCTTCCTTCCTTCCTCCCTTCCTTCCTTCCTCCCTTCCTCCCTTCCTCCCTCCCTTCCTCCCTTCCTCCCTTCCTCCCTTCCTCCCTTCCTCCCTTCCTCCCTTCTCCCCTTCTCCCCTTCTCCCCTTCTCCCCTCTCTCTCTTTTAGCCTTTTACTGGTTTTTTTTCCTTTTTCTAAAGATTTTTCTAATAGCTGGATGACTCACAAGATTTATGGTAAGACAACTGGAAAGCCAAGTTAAATACTTCTGCCATACTAAGTATACCAAACTTAATATATTCGCTTGGTTATTTTAAAATATGCTTTATATTTTGGAAATTATCACCTCACAGACTCATTAGGGTCAAAACTGGGTTGGTTGAAGTGATTTATGTGATATCTTTTTTTTTTTGTTATATAAGTATTCATATATAATGAATGATGTATATTTTCAAAACAATTATGTAGCTCACTACTGACACTGAAATTACAGATGGCATATGTTAAATATGCTTTTTTTATTATGCATGAAGTTCATATAAAAAAATCTTCAGTTGTGCCAGAATTAGCCTCAAAGAAAACTTTTAGCTTTAGAATATCTTCTCATTGTGAAAGAATATCTTCTCATTCTGTTTGCTAGTTTAGATGTAGAATACTATGGTAAGTACAAAAGTACAAAAGTACAAAAGTACTTTATTATTTGCTTGGCTGCTCTAAAAGAGCTGGCAAAAGACAGGAGTAGAAATGGATGCTACAAGCTACAGAATCACATCAACATATTATTCTTAGGGCTGGGAATTAGCTTTACATCTTATCAATAATCCTCCCCCCAATGTCCTCAGGCCATCAAATCCTGGCACTCTAACTTGTGACTTCTGGGTTTTTTTTAAATGCTATGGGCATCAAAAATAAGAAAATATACTTTGATATTTATTACTTGTTGGATTCAAATTCCATGAAATTCCACCAATGCCTTCCTTAGTTACCTCTTCTTTTACACATCAAGTTAACATTGGAGAACTATTTGCTTTACTTTATAGAGTGTAGCATATGCAGTGTTGATGTTCAGATACTATTGGCTTCTAAGTTCAATTTCATATGCATTTTTACACTACTGAGCACAGTACTTCGAGCCTCTTCACTTGTGACCTTAAGTTTATGAACGTTTTGCAGTTTGTTAACCCTGAGGCTGTCAAACAATATTTAAGATGAAACAGCACCTAATCACCATTGATCATTTGCCTACTTACAAAGAAGAAAAGAGAATATGCTAAGGAATGAACAACAACAAAAGTAAAATAATTAACAACTACTTCGTTCCCACACAGCAAAAGCTAGATGTCAACTGATCAGTTCTGAATGCCTGCACATGCTTGTAAAGTGATTTTTCTTCAACAGCTACCCCCACCAAAACATGTTCTACAGCTGTAAATCAGTGCCAGTGAATTAAATTTTGCTCAAGGCATTGTGTACAATTACAATATGGCTATTAACGCAGGGAACATAAACAAGGAAAAAATGTTTAATGGGATATAGGATATCACTTATTAACTGATTCTCTATAAATTAATGTAAAGAACATAACAAAAGCCCCAGGATCCATCCAACATGTAGTTGTTTGAAAAAGCATTTCACCAATGGCTTAGAATATGTTATTCTTTCAGTCTGCCGTCTGTGCTTCCAAATGAGGGAGAGAAGAGAGAGAAGAATCACACCATCTGAAGTAAAAATATTGCATATAAGTGAATTTCTATATCAGAGGGTCAGGGTAAAGACAGTGATTAACAGAAGAGAATGTATGACCAAAGAAAAGCAAGGCTTCTTTCTAATAAAAGCAATTTCTAAAGACAAGAAGCATGAAAAGCCCATTGCCATGGTGCTGGATGTGCTTTTTCTTTCTGACCTCACCTTGTCCAGTCAAGATGACTAAAAGCCTTACTTTGTTATTTACTAGCTTTTAAGCATATGGTTTTTGACAGTCTTCATTATTCTTTAATAAGTTTCTTTTGTAGTGGAATTCACCCTTTAGAAGCTCAGTTAAGGAACTGAACTGAATGTTTCATCTACAGCAGGTTCATTTTAATTCATTTAAATATGTAAAGACATTCTGTTTTGTTTTGTGGTTTTTCTTTAAATACCCGTGGGCTTGCAGGCAGAGAGGTTATACAGCCTTATCTCTGAGTGAAAAGTCAGGTTTCAGTTCTCTGCAAAGTTTTCCTTGTTCAAATTAGGGCATCTCAATGCATGAGCTTGTTAAAGTTTCATGTTGTAAGGGATGGGTTTGCCTTTGCAGATTAGTTTACCAGCAGGAAAATTTACTTCTGTTTTTCTTAATGCCAAGTTTTAAAGCCTGTTTACTTTGTGGGTGGTGTGATTCAAGAGGAAGCAGGGTAGCCACAGGCATGGGATCAGAGTTTCATCCTTATGCACACGAGCAGGTGTGTGGGTGTGAGAAAAAAGAAGATGCGAGGGCTCTATCCTTCCTCCTTGCATCCAAATACCTCTCCTCAGTCAGCATCCTGCAGCACCTTGCATGTTTGTAACCCCACTCAACTGCACCAAGGTGCTTCCCCTCCATTTTGACAGGGGTGGGAAGCTTGAAAAACTTGCAAACATATTCCCGGATTTGAAATGAGAGAACAGGGAGGAAGCCATGTGTGCAGGTAGGAGTCTTACAGCTCTAAGGAGGATTTCACAAAGCCCAGAGCTAATTGCACTGTGCAGCACTGTGACTGCAAAAGGGGGCAGTGGGGCTTCCAACGAGTGAGGCCAACAAGTGCAGAAGAACAGATGCACAAAGGTCCAGAAGCCAAATGGTTTCCCAAAAGGCCAATGTCACAGTCAACCCAACACAGTGACCTAGGCCGTTCCCCATACACACCAATTTAGAAAGAGCTGTCAAATTAAACCAGGCACTTTTGTATATGCTGATGCTAACAGTAAGTGTAATAACAGACAACAGCATTCACAATGTGAACTGTGTTGCTCTCACTGGAGTGAGAGCCTCTGAGCTGCTCCCTCCCCTATCAGGTTTCATATAGATGTAATGATCAAAGGAGTCTACTTCATGCATGAACATTTGCAGGCCTGGTCAGTCATTGACACATCCAAGCAAATCCCAGGGACATTGACTGCATTCACAGCCCCTTCACCCATGACAGACAAACCTTGCTTTTGTTTGGACCTGTGTTTTGCAGTTTTAACTGCATAATACAGTGGGGAGTTACTCCAGACATACACTCAGTCAATGCTTAAGTAGCTGAAAGTCCTGTAGACATACTTGGATGAAATTTTAAGTGAGCTCTAGTGCCTTTGCTCACCAGCATTCACTCTGAGAGGTGGCCATTGCCAGCTGCCCTCAGCCTGACTGGTCCAAAGGCACCTGACATGCCTCTAGGTGCCTTCTGTGCAACACAGAAACACTCAGACATGTTCCTTCAGACCATAATACCTTATTTTATCTTGTCCTAAGATTACTATAGTCAGATAGTAGGTACCTTGTAGAATGCATGGTTTGACAGTTCAATGATTCCTGTTTGGGGTTTCTTACCGCTATAAAATTTGAAATCACTAACTTGCTTATTGCTATTTCTGCCCTTAACACTTAGGAAAAGGAGAGATGCTCTGTCCTATCCCTGAAGACTCAGATAAAAAAATATCAAAAAATATGCCCAGGAAAGATACGAGATCCAGTGGCTTATTTGCTGTAAGAAGAAGTTTTAAGAATCCATTTACAGTTTTGCAAGAGAAAAGGTCATAGTAAGAATATAGTCTTTACTGTTTGGCTTAAATCACAATTTTCTGCTGTTTGCCAAAGCAGGACCACGATGGAATATCTGAGAGTAAAACCTGTGTTCTGGTAGCTTTTACACAGCCTGTAGCTGGATAACTATATTGCTTTTGTACTCGGGTCTCTCTATTTGTTTGTGGGTTTTTTTTCAAGAAGCAGTTTCTCTCCAAAAATATTGATGTAGGACTACAGACAGGACAGCAAAGAACCTGTTCACTGTGTCCTTTTCTACCAGCCTGCACCGTGAACCATTCTGCTGCTCACAGGCTGATGATATCACCTCTTCCATCTTCCTCTGCTTGGTCTAACTTTAGCTCCTTCACCTGCTTCTGCAGAACATTGCCATCGTTGGCTTCCCAGCACTTCATATTCTGATGAATAGTTGACTTCTTGTTGCTTCAGAGACAGCACCCAACTGTTGCTGAATTTTCTCTCCTAGTCCAGAACAGAAGGGGCCCTTTTTAACTTTGTGGTGTCTGAAGATTAGTGTTGCAGACAATCAGGTGCCTTGTCTCCTCATGCTTTCTGCCTTAGGTTTCATGACTTCTGACTAGCAAAGGAGAATTTCCCCCCAGCCTGCTTAAATCTGTAACACGTGATACTCTCAGCAAACTCTAACACCTGTGTATTAGGAGGTGCCATAGGAAAAAAATTTTCCTGTGTATTATATAGATATTATTTGGAAACTCTCTAGTAGAATCTCCTCTTTACAAAGTAAAGAGAACATACTATAAAGCAACAGAGCCATCCATAGCAATAAGCTTAGAAATTGATCTGAAATACATAAAAATATATAAATGAATTTTAAACACCACAAAAATTCCCCCGATATCTTTCAAACACTGTCCACAGCTTAATTACTCTAAGTCCTTATTTTCTGGTGAACTTGCAGGTTGCTGTGCTAACACCACACAGCATTCCTTTAAGGCTTAAGAACATACATTATAAAATCTGATAACATTTTCTTCCATTAGAAAAGCTTGAATCCTTTTATGATATGTCCAGGGATCATGTTTCACAAATCCAGTTTTTAAGCCAAGAAAAGTCAGATGTCCTAGTACCATAAAGCTTAATGACTGAACTTTTGCCTCAGTAAGGCCTGGAAGACAAGAACAGATGAATACTTTTAAATAAAGGCAAACATTCGCTTCAACATGTAAATATAATTGTTCAGATTGTAAAGTAAACTCAATTAAGTTCAGAGAGTTGTAACTTAAGCCTTTTTCTAATTACGCTTGTGAGTATCAACTCATTAAACTCAGTAAACTCAGAAAACGGAACCTGCCAGGTAACTGTCCATTACATGAGCTGGTTGGTTGTTTCCCCTAAAGCATTACTAAAACTTTGAGACCTGCCTCCAAGACACTTCACAGGAGAAGGAAAACAAAGGAGAATCAGGAGTCCTTTTGCCAGCCATAGCAAAGGAAGATAAACTGTAGAAAGGAATTTGTATTTACTGGGCATGCAAAACCTACAGATGCACATTCAAGAATATCCTTATTCAGCATCTGTGTAACCACTGTGCTTAGAACTGAGTTACTTTCAATGCTGTCAGCCTTGACAGACCCCCTGGCAATGGCTGATGTCTCTGTGGTTATCAGCACACTCCTCAAAAATCTCAAAAGAGAAAGCTAATTTGAAGAAACTAAACCTCTCAGCAATTTTAGGTGAAATAAATTCTCCTTTTTGTGATAACTGCTAGCCTGGCGAGAACTTCAAGACTTGATTTAGGTATCATTTGACCTAAAAACATAAAGGCAACTATGTCAGGGAGCAGAAAAATCAGAATAACAGAATATTATCAGAATAACAGGGATCAAACTGAAAATTTGATATGCGGGGTGAAAGGACATGAGGAAAATAATGAGGAAAACACAGTCAAAACAGCATGAGGAGAGGATGCAGGAGTCCAGAAGAAAGTCTGAATTAGAATTCTACAAGTTCCCTAACTGGGGAAGAAAATAGCATAAAGAGGAAGGAAACCAAAGATTTATCAAGCAAGAAGGAGGCATTGCAGGCAACTAGAGAAATAAAAATCAACAGGAGGTTGACACGTCAGAAGGGAGACAGGGAAGACTACAGCCTCTGGAGACTAAGCCAAGAACACGGCTTACAGAAGCTACAAAATGTGCAACTGAGTGTTTTTATAGAGGGACTAGCTAGTGTTGGCACAAGACAGCAAGTGTTAGCGCTGGAAGACAGAAGTGCTCAGTGTGTGACAGTGACAAAGTCCCACGCAGCCCTGCAAAAGTATGTCTGAGTTGCATAAAACTGAGGAGCTTGCTTCGAGCTACTTAGCCAAGCCTCAAAAGCAGTCTGTGCATGTTAGCATTGCTTTAATTAATTTAACCAGGCTAATACCCCTAATTTGTTGGAGGTATCTGTAAAACTCCACCTTGCAGGGTTAAGCAGACTCAGTGTATCTTTGTTAGAAAGAATCATTTCAGAGACAGCAAAACAGGTCAGTCCTTTCCAAACCCATTCAAACCCTTAATTTCCCTACTGCATGTCCTTGGTCAGTGATTATGCACACCAGAGCAATAGGCACTGAACAGAGACTGCCAACAAGCCGAGGCTGCTCTATAACTGCCCCCTCTTAACTGCTGCCAAAGCTAACAACCATGGCTATGCTCATACCAGGTGGTCTCTCTTTAAGAAAATGCTCTTTTACTTTCCTTCTTTTCGTTAAAACATTTCATTGTGTAATAGAAAAAATTGCCCAAATGCATGCTGACTATTTGTATCAGACCAAAAGTGCTACTCACATGATTTTCCTCCATGTTGTGTTTTCATACTACTCTAAACTTTCTGCTGGGTTTGAACTGTTGCCAGCCCTTTAGCATAACAACTTGCTTTCTTCATGACATTCAGCAAGTGGTTTTGCCTCCTGAAAGGCTTGGGCTGCAACCCAGGGAGAATTTTACATTATGAAAGAATGGAAAGTCGGTTACAGCAGGAACAGCAAAAGCTACACACCTCCTTCCCTCTGACCGCAGACTAACCCAGCACGCTGTCTTTATGGTCTGGGTACGTGATATTATGGCTGTGATCATGTGGGACCCAACTCTTCCAGCAGAGAAGGGAACATACCTTGATCTATGGAGCAGAGGCTCCATAGATGGGCTTGCTGCTACATGCGTGCATAGTGGGCTTGCTGCTGCATGCATGGTTTTAATGTGCCCATACTTATGTGACTAATTTTGTACCCACTGTAGAGCAGAAGAATACAGAGATGAACCAGACATCCCCCAAAAGGTGGGAAGGCAGGCAGTCACACCCTCCTCTGCAGCAATATAGCCTTCCTTCTCCTGGCTGCTGTCTTTCCAAATGACCAGCACATGATGAGAAGAGAACATTTTCCTGGGGGAAGAGGTTTTAGAACCTGTTCCCTGGCTCAGTGGAGCTAATTTGCCCCACAAAAAAAATCTGGCCCATGCACTCTGCTCAGGAAAGTTTAAGTCCACATGCTCTTAGCATTGGACTCAGGGTGTTCACCAGGCAGATTATACCAGGTGTCAGACACAAAATGACCTTGAGTAGTTGTACCAGCAAGCAGTATAAAGGAAAGCACCCTCTTAACATAGATAGGCTGGACAAAATTGAAACCACTGTTCGTGAGCCAGAAAAACAGATTCCACTTGCCATAGGTGGTTTCCTGCTTCCTAGTCTCAGTGTGATACTGCTTGCTGTGAAGAAAGGAGATCCTTCAGTGCACATTGTGCATATGGCTCTTGATACTGCATTGCTTTTGCCAGATTATGATTATGTCCCTTCCTTTAATCATCAGAGGCAGGTTAGTGATGGTTTTAGTACCCCCACTTGTTGGGAATGGCATGTTAATTTAAGGATTTTTTTAATTTATATTTTTTAAAAAGTAAAAGCACTTCTTGCTAGCAGTAGGTCTTTTAAATTCATAAAGCAAGCAATAAGAAATGGGATAATAATAACAACAACAACTACTACAACAACTAATTCTGGCTTTAGAAAAAGCAATACAGTACACCAACAATAACAATGAAGAGTGGTAAAAGGACATCGTATCCATGTGGATTATTCTGGGTAATAAAACATCACCACAGCTGAAACTTGTCCTAGAAGCTTCATGCCTTGTACATGTAAACCCATTATCCCAAAGAAAGCCTTAAAACTAGGGCAACTCAGCAAATTTGCCCTTGAGGGTAAATTTTACATTTTTAACAATATAAAACACCTGCACTTCACAGATCCGATTCTTTGTTGTGCTTTCAAATAAACAGCCAAGTCACTGGAACAGCTGTGATTCGTTTCATGTTTGTGCCCTGAGTCCTACCTTTCCAACCAGGCAGGTGAAAACTTGAAGTCTCAATCCTGAAGGACTCGAAGGACCACTTTCAAGACCTGCTGTACACTGAGTACAGCAGCATAGAGTCCAGACTTCTACTTCTTTTGGTGTATCTATTCCCACCCAACTCCTAAGACTTTCTTGTCTGCATTACTGTTTACATAAAAGCTAACATTAACCTAGTCTAAATAATTAAAATTTAAAAGCCATCCATCTTAATAATCTATTCCTTCTCTTATGTTCACTGTGTAAGAACAAAATTGCAAGACTCACCCAAGACCTATAATGATAAATCTCAAGAAGGGCAGGACCTTCCATTATGAATAGAAAGATGGTTTTAGTTAAAAAAAAATCAATACATTATTTTCAATCATTAGAATCATGTCAGTTTAAAAATCAATCCTTTTCTTATTAAAGTGCTTACATTCCCAGTAAAACAGTCTATGACATAGAATCCCTATTATGAAAAAGCTGAACCGTGTTGTCAGGAAACCAGCAACTTGCACTGCAATCACAGATTTTACATAGCTAATGCGATCCTGACCTTCCACTCCTGTAATTCCTTCTGAAGGAGTACTGGACTTGTAACCTGGATCACCTTCAGGAAGACCATGACTGTGGACAGCTTTATACAATGAAAATTGGATCTAGAACACGTAATTAAGATGTTCCCAATCCATAACAGACACTTATTTAATGCCTCTTGGCAGAGTCTGTCATAACACAGAAATAACAGATTCTGAAGAGGGAAAGGGAAAACCTGAGCAGATTTACTCTGATCAGGCATGCATAATGATGAAAAAGAAAAGGTAGGTAGTAAAGTAAAATGCCAAGAATTTGGTTCACACCAGAGTTTTGGCTTGTTTTTATCTCTACTGAAAGTGATGGCTCTACTTAGCTTTGAATAATTGCTCTGCAAGTTGAGTTGAATTTTCTTCTCTCCCTTGCTTGAATGTTGCAGCAGAGACATTGTATATTATTCACTGGCTTAACACATACCTTTTAGAAAAATCCCTGACAACATGAAATTCCCATTGGTGCTACGATCACAAAGCATTAGCATAATGATGTTAGGGAGAGATCTTTGCTCTTGCAGAAACTGTTTATATCTGTCAGGGTCTTATATGTAGACTGTTGCAAACACTATGGAAATGCAAAACTGTACTAAGACAATAAAATTTTGTTACTGATTGAGCAAAAGCAGAAGTTGAAACTGAAAGATGAAATGCCTTCCACTAGCATAGCTATATTTTTTACTATGGTAAAGCGGAACTAAAGAATACATCAGAAAATAGAGATGGAATTTATACACCAGTGCCATAGGAGTATGGGATACTTTAAGGCCTAATTCAAATCCTTCGGAAACCAGTGTTATGTCTAACAGGCCTAATAGTAATAATAACAGTAATAATGGTTGTTCTTCATAATTAAGGATGATTACAAGGCACTTACACTAATGCAGGTCTTTACTTTCACCACCCGTCTATTTGCTTATGTGAGAATAGATTCAACTGTGATCAGCTTTGGTTTTGATGACTGGAAAGTGCTAATTGATTCTCTTTGAGCTTTCTTCCTCACGGCTCTTTTGGCCTCCATTTTGTTAAGCATTTTGCCTCATAAGATGAGTTGTATCTTCATACATCAGGTATCTTCATCTAAGACTTTTCCCCCACTTATTAAAAAAGATATTACAAGCTTTAGAGGAGAAAGCTGTGATTGTTCAGCCTGGAGAAGAGAAGGCTCTGGGGAGGCCTTATAGCGGCCTTCCAGCACCTGAAGGAGGCCTAAGGGGACAATGGGGAGGGACTTTTTACAAAGGTATGTAGTGATTAGGACAAGGAGTAATGGATTTAAACTGGAAGTGTGTAGATTTAGATTAAACTTGAGGAAGAACTTCTTAACTGTGATGGTGGAGAGATACTGGATCAGGTTGCCCAGAGCAGCTGTGGCTGCCTCCTCCCTGGAGGACAGCCTAGAAGGCAGTTCAGTGCCAGACTGGACTGGGCTTTGAGTACCCTGGTTTAGTGCAAGGTGCCCCTTCCCATGGCAGGGGAGGTTGGAACTAGACGACCTTTAAGGTCCCTTCCAACTCAAATTATTCTATAATTCTGTGGTTCTGTGATGATTTCAGTATACTCTTCAAAATTCTAAGTTAGCTGTTCTTTTGCCATAAACAAACAAGGTCTTCTTCAAGGATCAAGACCATCAGTGCTATCCACCTGCTCAGCTCTGTACTGAACAAGACCTTACTAAGAGACCTAGAACATGGGTAGCTGTTTGGAGAACAAAACCCTGTGTCTTTTATCTGGCCATGCCCAGATCCTAGTGTAGGTAGAACCATCCTGTTCTCCAATACAGACTCTGTGCAAATGCATATCCCTTCAAGAACAATGGACAATTTGAGAAATGGCAGTTGCTGTCCTAAGATGTCACAAGCTAAACACAAGAGTGAAGGTAGAGGACAGAGATGACTGCCATCTGCCAAGATCAAACAACCATCATGAAGGCATCTTGAAAAGGATTGATTTATTTTTCCCCTTTGAACAAATGATGTTGCTGTGTTCCCAGTACACTAGTGTGTTCATAATGAAAGTGGACACTGGAGGAAGAGGGACGGAAGTGGAAGATTTATAGATCATTTACAGATTAGTAGTATGAAGCCCATTTCAAGACGCTGGATCACCAGCATCCATATAAAGAGGGCATCCTGGTCTGAGACAAATATCATATCCTGAGTAGCTGAGGTAAAGATATTTTTCTACAATCAGTGTTCAGGGGTACATTCTTATTAACCCCCCAATGTATTTCCATCAGGAAAATCAAAATTTCACAAGGAAGGTTTTTCTCTGTTTGATTTATTCGTTGAGGACTTCCCTCAGCGTCCAGGTAAGAGGCAAGGCTGTAAGGGAGCAGGTTCTCATGCTTTAGCCTCTCCCAGAGATCAGCCAGTTCTACTTCTTTCTGTCAGTTGCTGCTTTCAGAACTGAGATATGGGTTTGAGTGATTGTGAAATAATTATTTGCTTTGTATCTGAGTTTTCTTTTCAATTAACTCAGGCTTGAAGAATAAAAGTAAAAGTGATGTAAAGTTGTGTAAGTGATGTAAAGCATGTAAAGTTCTAATGTGAAAGAAATGGAAACAAATTAATAAAAATGAAAAAAAGTATTCCCTGAGAGTGGCTTTTTTTGATGAGCTACCGTATTGCATGGCTTTTGGTAATGTTAGAGAAAATCCTTCAAGTGTGGCTACCCTGATTCAACACAGGCACTGCCATGCCATGAGCCTCCATTCCAATTTGTTTAATCCCTAGGAGGTCCCTTTAACAACTGTAACAAAGCAAGCCTTGGAAAAGTAGCCCTATGCCTTTATCCAAAGTATATTACATTCATTAAAAATTTACATCCTTTTGTCATCTTCTCTCTTTTGAGACAGAATAACATACTACTAAAAATAGGATTTCTGCTTTCCAGTTGAGAATGTTAGTAGTGAGAAAATAAATAGTTCCCTTCATTACTGAAGTCTCAGAGGAATGCAAACAGAGGAGCAAACTTGAACCCTATTTTGAAGATGTTCTGGAGTAATGAATCAGCCTCTGAACTTCAGATACACATCAGTAAATCCAGACTTTGATCTACAAAAGTGCTTAAGTACTTGCATAACTTCAGGCATATGAATAGCCTCTTCACTTGAGATTAGCCTATGGTTAGGTACTGTTCTGGACTGTGGGTTTTAAAATGAATGAAAAGATTAGTTATGTATTTTGAATTGTGAGGAGGAGAGGCAGGTGGGAAGGCAGGAAGGCAGGAAGGAAGGAAGGAAGGAACTTGATTTAGATTACAAAAAAGATGCAACTGAGATTGCAACTAACCCAGCTATTCCATCAGATAATAAGACTTTGGGACTAAAGAGAAATTAGGTTGTGTAATGCATTGCAGAAAAACTGAAAAATCTAGGAAATTCACAATTTATGAGGAAAAAAATTATCACCACTGAAAACCTGAAGCTTGAGGACAAAGCGAGATCAGTTTTACTTACCTGTCTTCCTTGATTTTCCAATCTGAACTCATTTAAATGGAAGGTCTGAGTTTATTATTTTTTTAAAAATTGAACAGATTAGGGTTACTCAGATGATATGTTCAGTTTATAGGAGCAGTGAACTGGCACACCGGGAGCAGAAATGGCCATGCACAAGCTGCCTGCAGATGAGGATGTAGGAGTTTATGTTACACGCTTAATTAGACAGGGACAGGGCACATTACCAGGCACTGGATCTTGATTATTTATACTATGAAATTGTTAGGATGACACCTGGCATGTTTTTGGCAAGGATACAAATACCCCAGCTAACAGACTGCCAAGAAATTCCCAGGAACTCCATGGAAAAGGATTCCATCTCCATAGGCAGTTTGCATTCAGCCACCCTGTTCTGAAGGTAAGCTAATTCACTAGTGTAGATGAAGGCTGTTCTGCATCAGCTTGCATCAGTGACAGCAAATATTCCTAGGCATGCTTCATTTACTAATACAGATGTAGCCATAGGTCCTATTCATGGACACTGTGCTGATTAAGTTGACTCCCCAGTCTATTAAAATCTACATAGAGCCTGATTCATTGTAAGCAAAATAAATACTTGAAAATGCAGTAGACGTGAAACCAGCAGGAGCCTGGGAAAAAGCACAGCTGCAGGAGGATTTGCTTTGAGAATAAACTGTAATAGAAATACACTGGCTATAGATGTAAGGTCATCTAAGGAAACAAAATGAGAATGTGTTAAACAGGCACAAGAAAAAATTATGTTGGTGAGTGTAGAATTCATGAACTCTGACTTGCTACAAATTATGATTCTCAGTTGTTTGACTTTGTTTTTTAAGAAGATTTGACTACATCTTATTTCTATTCTTCTGCTTGAATTCTCTGAAGTCTGAAAACATGTGCATATCACACAAAATCATACAGAATGGTAGGGGTTAAAAGGGACCTCTGGAGATCATCTAGTTCAACACCCATGATAGAACAGGATCCCCTTGAGCAGATTACACAGGAACACCATCAAGGTGGGTTTTGAATGTCTCCAGAGATGGACAGTACTCTGTCACCCTCAGAGTAAAGAAATATTTTCTCATAATCAGAATAAATCTTCTGTGTGCCAGTTTATGACCATTACCCCTTGATCTGTCACTGGACATGACAGAGAAGAGTCAATTCTGCTTTTCTTCAGTTGGATCACTTAGGAGATCTTTTCTTTTATGTGGCAATTTTTACTATTGAAGCTTGTAGGAGCCTGATTACCTTTGGGACTTTCACCTCTCTGTCAAAATCAGCCAACATGTTCAAAATTTAGAGGAGTACAAGCCCAAGAGCTGACTGCAGAAGCCTTGTTTCCATAGGACAAGTGGCTGCAGATCCCTGGTGCATTAGGACACTGCTCATACACTCAGCACAGAAACAAAGAGACAGCATGAAAACTCAAGTGGGGAATGTGTCAAAACCAATACATGACAATTTAAAGAACACCACTCATTAATACATATTTTTTTAAAAAAGTTAACACAATTAATTAATTTCAAGCCACTCTTTCCTTGTTTTCTAATTCATTAACTACTAGAAGCAGCTCTCATACTGTTCAAAACATCCCTCTGAATATTCTGTTGAGCTGTTGAAAAGATTTATTTTCAGAAACACCAGAAAAATAAAAAGATCTGGAAGAATAATAAAAAATGGATTAAAGTGAACAGAAATAATTTATCAACTGCAGACATACAGGATGGAAAAAGATGACTACAAAAGATTTATCCAAGAAAAAAAAGGGAATTAAGCACAACTACTTTAAACTAACAATACATCTGTATATGTTTGTCATTGCTGCTTGCACGTTGTCTACCTGCCTGGTGGTACAAGGAGGTATTATGCGGCATAAGGCATGATGCTACACTGAAAACATGCATAATTTTTTAGGGTTAGATGCCTAACAGGGCTGAATCTGAAGAAGTAGGAAGAAAATCAATGCTACCTATTTATGGGTAACTTAAAAGTTTATGCCCTGAAAATGTCCCTTGGGGCAGATGTATATTTGACTTCCCCAAATCCATCTTAAACTACTCTGTACATGCTTTTCTAAAATCAGTCCCCTATTGCTACATATTAATTTCTATTTTCCCTGCTTAATTTTTCCCAGCATACTTTTTTCTCAATACTTTTTTAGTTCATATTGGCCTAAGAATGATGTGCCTGTCAGAGCAATGTTGTCCATTATTGTTTTACTTTAGAGAAGTAAATTACTTATCTGATGTTACTCAGGGAGTTATTGAAAAAGCTTTAAGTTAAATTTAAGCTTTGTGCTTAAGCCACTAGACCCTGCTAACTTTAATAGATTTTCTCCCAACTAAGGAGTTAAAATGCTGTTTCTTGACACATAGTGAAGACAGGGGCTGATTTCAGACTGTTCCTTTTGAAAACACATATAACCTCTGCAGTCTCAGCTTCTGCTTTAAGGCTGAAGTATAATACAACGAACATGGATATTTATGATTATGTGGCCTTTTAATGAAATAAAGCACAAAATTACATATCAAGAACACTCAGCTGAAGACAGGGGAACCTGAGCCCTCTGTTTATTCCCCTGGAGAGAGGCCTGGGTTGCTGAAATGTTCCTGGGCTTATATTCAGCCCAGTCAGGCTTGTCTGTGGGGATGAGCAGGGGCAACTGCATTCTCTTCAGGAAGGCTTGCATTGAGGCAGTAATGTATTTGCCCATCGTGTACAAGATCACAGTATTTCTCAGGCTATGGAACATATTACACACAGTGCAACAGATTTGGTCAAGCTTAAGATGATGCAGGCTCAGTGGTTCCCCCAAACCCATGTGATTTTCTTCCTTAACTTCCCTTCTCACCTGTACATCCAGGTGTTTCTCTACAGTATGTCCCTGCCACAATGTTACAGTTACAGAAGGCAAGAAAACTAAACCAGAAGCAGCATCCTACTTCAGTCAGTCAGTTTAACTCACTGAACTGGAAGAAAACTACCCACCATTTTCACCTGGATTTTCATCTGCAGCCAGCTTATTTTGGGTCAAAAGAGCACTAGAACAACCAAAGGAGAAGCAGAAGGATGCTGGTAGTCTGTAGAAGAGTAGGACTGACCCATGGGCGTCAGGAAGTTAGCAGACAGATGTGCTGCCTGGGGAGGGCACTCGCTCGTACAGGTCTCCACACCAGTGAGAGCCAGCCTGGTGTCACCTGGAAGGCAGAGAGATGAAAATAGTGATAGCAGCAGGAAGATAGAGAGAAGGACGGGGTAAGTCTCACCACGAGAAAAAAATAAGAAAGATGAACTGGAAGGAAGAAGGAAGCCAAGGGGAAACAGATTGAGAGTTGCAGGAGTTCAGTGCCAGCAGATGTTTAAAATCGGATGGGCTGAGGAAGCTCCATAGGGAAATGAGGGTTGGAAGGGAAATGCATAGGAGAACGGCAGGAACCCAGAGGAAATTGCTGCCAGGTTAGAAAAGGGAGCAGGCTGTGCTGACAGGCTCCTCTTAAGTTGCTTTTCTGCAGTTCTGTCAGTCTGATTTGTTTATTTTGCCCCTGAAATTTTCAAGTTATTCTGCTCTGAGGTTTAAAGCAAATACAAGCGATAAGGTTGTAGCAGACCCATGTGTTTGACTCTCAGCTCGACATATATGCAGGTAAAAGCTGTTGCACTGGTACGTCTGTCACTTAGCAAGTATTTGATTATTTTTGAACAGATATCCTGCATATTGTTTTGGAAAATATCACCGAGCTCTTAACTTTGATAAAACACAAGTTGAAGAATTGAGCCAGGCAGAGCCTTCAGTAACTCCTGAGCATGTAAGACAGTATAAATGGCAGCTGCAGAGCAGCCTTCAGCCATCCTATACAACAGTAAGACCAAGAGGAATTTAATTTGCTTTTGTAACCCAAAGACTTAGGCAGGGCATAGAATTTATCAAGGGGAAATGTACTTCCTTGCCTTTGTTTCACTGACAAACATGCAGATCAAGCACGATGGAAGCTCAGTGATGATCCTTTCTCACATATTGGAGGGGCTGGAAATCTCCTTTACTTTGAGGCTTTCCTTCTCTCATATTCCATCTGGTTTTGTGTGATACTAAGGTTAATTAGCCCCTGTCCCATGTTTGAACCAGGCAGATCTGAGTGAAGACAATTGTGGAATCAAAATATTTTGGAATAATTAATGAGGTAGCAAAGCTTTTTCCTGTTTTCAAATTAGAATTTATAACTTTTACTAAAAACTAAAATTTATCAGCTGTCTGGAAGTATTTACCCCATTTTCTTTGACATTCATTACATAGCTCAGTTGTAACAAGAGTGTGAAAATTTCCATTTTAAGCCATCTTCAGATTAAAAGGAGAGAGACAGAGAAATATGTATTCTTTCTTTCTTCTGGACTCATGTTTATTCTCGGGTTTTAAAATGTAAAAAATTTACCATTCTGGATACCTCATGCAATTTGGATTGTGCTATCATGTCATGTTATGAGGGCCTTAGGCATAGAACTTCTCAGATTACTTGTGGTAGTTTCCTCTTGGCCTCTCCAGACTGAAAAGAATGGAGATAAGAGGTCATTTAAAATGAGACAATAACCAGTGGAAAAAAAATAAACTGGTACTTTAGTTTGAAAAAAAAATAAAAATTAATGAGTGCAATAATGAGCCCATCTTAATAAAATGAATAGTGTAGAATTTCTTTCCCTGCTGTGACTTGTCTATGAGCAGATACCCTGGTCCTAGACAATGTGAAATTATTTTCAAATTCTCAAGAACAGAAAGGCTGAGAAACGCCTAGATTCAAACCAAATGATGCTATTCAGACACCCTCCAGTTCACACATTCTTAAAATCAAGGATGAAGCTAACATTTCTCTTGAGCTCTTTTCCTTATTTTTGTCCTTTAGATATAACCCAGGAAGACATTAATTTTCACAGCAAGTCAGAAAAATCATATTCAACTACATCTTCCACAAGGAGTTTCTCTAATGAATTAGTTACAAACATATTTTTACTCCTCAGCACTCCATATCTCTTATACCCACTACATGAATCTTAGGTTCCATCACTTTTGTATTCTTAAACAAGTACTCAAATGGTTATTCACATTCTGCAAGCAGTATCAACAGCAAGTGAAATCTCAGTTGAAAATCAAACTCTGATGAATTCTGTGAGTCTCAAGATAAGGCATCTTTTTGTTCTTTTTGATCTGGAAGAAAACTAAAACCAAAGTTCCTGTTCCATCAATAGCAAATTACTGGTCAAGAGTGAGTTTTTTTCTGTGGGTAAGACAATGAAGAGGTCTGACTTTGTTACAAATTCTTTAAATGCCCTGAAAAAGGCCACAGAGTGTCCAGACTTTGGTCTTCCATTGCTAAAGTAAGAATTATGTTACTTTATTTCTCCCATTCTTAACCTTTCTGGCCTACTTTGAATATAAATCATCAAGAACTGGGAACTGCCTTATGGAATCATACACATCAAATGCAGTACCTTCCCTCTGGCAGTCAAAAACAGCAGTTCTTCAGAAGACAGTAAAAGATACTCCAGGGAAAGGAGGGGTTGTATAATCTACCCTTATGAAAATTTCACTCTAATCCCTAGAAATTAGAGATTGACCTAAACCACAAAGCATTAAGTATTCTATCTGGACAAATTTTTATCTCAGCTATTATAAGCTATTCTGATTATTCATATCTGTACCAAATCCTCTTTTAAAAGCTGCTAAATAAGGTAGGAATTCATTCTGCTGGATGATTCTTAATGTCTGTTCGAATTATTTCTATGCTATGGGGTATAATTGTGGCTGGGACTTTCAGTAATTCACAGAAAGATAAATAGTGGTAGGGAGGCAAATGAGTAGGAGAGGGAGAAAAGAGGACTCTATCATACAATTGAAACCTCCTTTCCTTTGTTTGCTGGCAAATATTCAGTCATGAAAGAAAATGTTGAGTTATGCATTTTTCAGTGGAGTTCTTTCCTAAAGTATATCAAACAAATGAGTCGGCTCTTTTGTATCCTCTTTCTAATTTGAGATGACCGAGGCAGCTTTGCTTTTGGAAAAACAGGAAGTTTGGGGATTCCTTTCCTCCAGATTTGATATTTTTTAGCTTGTAAAACAGACTGGGTGAAGCATAAACCACCATTATCTCCTTGTGTGACTTTGCTCTGCTTTCATTTGGTCCGGAGAAGCACTTAGGGTCAGTGCCAGGACCCCTAATTACTCATCCTGCATCTGGGACTGCGACTCAGGCATCTTTCTGGGTACGAACGCCAAGTGAGAAGGGCAGGTCTAACCTTTTCTCTCCCTCAGCCAGGGTTAAGCAAATTGAAGCCTTGTTTTCTTTCAAGAACTGAGCCTCTTTAAACAACTGAGTATGTGTGGGAAGTTTGCTTGATTTTTTGCCATCCACCCCCCCTGGAAGGAGCCAGGAGCAGGTTTTCCCACTGGCAAACAGAGCCTGCATCCAGCAGAGCCCGTGGCTTAGTGCTGCGGTGGCCAGTGCAACCCCCATGCACAGAGCAGGGAGGGGGCTGTGCTCCCAGCTGCCACGAACTGGGATGAGGAAAAGCAATTTCAATCCACAGCACAAGGCTTACAAAATAAATCGCCCTGCACCACCCCAGATAATTTGCAGGGTATTAAATGGAATCCTTTTAACAGGAAACGCTCGCATCCAAGAAAAGGGCAGCAAAGTAGAAGCTGCCAGACCGAGGGAATTGCCAGCCTTGCTTAGTAGTACCTCAGGGCAAAGATAAACTCTAAATGGATTCAGCAATCGAAATGAGGGCCATGTGAAAGCACCACTGAGAAAGGGACTATTTCTTACACCTTTCTGCTATGGAGCATTCATTCAGGTCTCAATTTATTCCTCATTACACTGTTTGGAAAAGGACTGTCTGAAAGCACAGCTGCAGCCTCAGTGTTGGTGTTGCTCAGCCTGCTCCAGCCATTCCCCGTTCACCCTGGCTGTGCCTTTCATATTGACAGCTCAACAGATTAGGAAATGGCTCTCATTCTATGCGTCAAAGGGGTGAGGTGGAGGGGGCTGCTCCTGTCAAGGGAGGCAGGGGTAAAAAACAGCTCTGTCAGGGCTCCTTGCTACACACCAAGGTCAGTGAAGAATGGAGAAGAGGGGCAATTGCCCTGGAAAGGGTAGCTGGCAGTTTTACATGGTGATATTGGATTGATCTACTTTATGAAATACATAAATAAATATTTGAAGAGATGGGGATAAAAAGTGGAGGCATAATGGCATATTGCAGAATCACAGAATTCATAGTCATAGAATACTAGGCTGAAAGAGACCTCAAGGATCATTTAGTCCAACCTTTTTTGGCAAAAACATGGTCTAGACAAGATGTCCCAGCACTCTGTACAGCTGAATCTTAAAAGTTTACAGAGCTGAGGAATCCTGTGGAGATTATTCCAGTGGCACAGTTTTAATTGTGAAAAATTTTCCTTTTGTGTCCAATCAAAGTCTTCCCAGAAGTAACTTGCACACATTACCCCTTGTCTTTTCCATGTGACTCCTTGCAAAAAGGGAGTCTATCTTCTTTGTAGCCGTTCTTCAAGTACTGATACATGGTGATGAGATCTCCCCAAAGCCTTCTTTTCTTAAGGTTGAACAGACACAATTCTCTCAGCCTTACTTCATATGGCAGGCTTCCCAGTCTTTTCATCATCTTTGTTACCCTTCTCTGGACTCTCTCCAGCCTGTCTACATCTTTTTTGTATACTGGGGACCAAATCACAACACAGTATTATTCATATTATTTCAGGTGTGGCCTGGCAAGTGCTGAGTAGAGTGGGATAATGACTTCTTTATCTTTGCTGGTGATGCCCTTGTTGATGCAACTCAGCATCCTGCTGACCTTCTTTGCCACAGCAGCACACTGTTCACTCATACTGAGCTTGTTTTCCATGAGGATTCTCAGGCCTCTTTCCACAGAGCTGCTCTTTAACCATGTGGATCCCAGGCTGTGCTGCACTCCTGGATAATGTTTACCCAGATGCAAAACCTTACACTTGTCCCCATTGAACTTCATAAGGTTCTTGTTGACTCACTCCTCCAGCTTATCCAGGTCTTCCTGCAGGTTTGCTCTCCCTTCTGAAGCATCTAATTCCCCACTCAGTTTGGTATCATCCAATAGCTTGGTCTCATCATCAAGACCACTTACGACGATATTAAACAGCATTGGGCCCAGTACTGATCCCTGGGGAGCCCTGTTTGTGACAAGCTGCCAATTTGAAAAAGAACTGTTTACCACTGCTGCCTGGGTGCTGCTTGTCACTCAGTTTCCACCACACAGTCTACTTGCATCAGTTTCTCTAGGAGTTGACTGTGGAAAACTGTATGAGAAGCCTTGGAGAAATCCCGGCAGACAATGTCCACTACTGACCCCATCTCAACCGAGCAGGTTACTTTATCATAGAGGGTGATCAGGTTTGTCCAGTGTGATTCACCCTTGGTGTACCTGTGCTGCCTTCTCCCAGTCACATGCTTCATTTGGCTTGTGATAGAATTGGCAAAGGTGGGAAGGCAATTTTGGAGATCAAGAGCAAGGTGCTCAGGAGCATGTCCTGAGATTCTTACCTAGCTTGATGACACTGCAGCTTCTAGAATATCTGAGTAAATATCCTGGCTACTAACCTTTCATCCATCCTTATGCAGACATCAGTGACAGCAGTCAGTGCAGAAACATCCTGGAGATCGTTGGTCTGTTATGGACAAGCCAGGGCCATTGACTCCATCAGGAGTTTGGTAAAGTTACACAAAAAGTTGGCCCGTGAATGAAAACCTTCCAGAGTGACATTTCAAAATAGCCTTTTGGATTTGGCCTCATGTATTGCAGAACACTAACAGTTCTTATGGTATGTTCAAAATGCTACACATAATCACCATTGTAAGGATTTATTTTTAGTTTATTTCTGTAAGTGTTATAATCCACAATCCAAACACATAAAACAAAGAGAAGTGTTGAAAATAAGTTGCTGAAATATTTTACTTGTCCTTGATGTAAATTTTGGTTAAACTGTCATAAGTCTGTAGCAGGTAAGATTTCGATAAAGATGCTTCTGTTTATAAGTGCTCAGTAAACTGCAGTTCTATGTTAGTCCTGAACAGGAAAAAAAATCTCCCTCAAAGGACAGGGCTACATTTCCATTAAAATCTGTTCTTACACTCTTTGGTCAGGCTAAATTCACCCATATTTTATTTGTACTTCTTCCTAAGTGAAAGGTGTAAGATTGAAGTTCAGCTTGTATCTTTGAAAAAAGCAAACGAAAATGTGTGTATAGGTGACTGCAGAAGCTCTCTCTCCCATGAGAAAAAGAAATAAAATAGTTTTGTGAATATCTTTCCCATGTGAATTAAAAGGAAGACGCATGTAAAACTGCTTTCAGTATGCAAACTCATAAATGCAGAAGGAAATTGTTAAGAATCTGAGCAGCCTTCACACACTCTGATTTTAATAAAAATTGAAAATACTTAGGGAAAACACCATCATGCCCTTAAACACAGTGTTTTAAAACTTCTTCATCTTATATTCTGAGCATATTTCAGGACATTTTGTATGAGATGTGGAACTGGGAGTGTGTCTGCTGGTAGCATCTTTCTGCCAGGTGTTGACTAATGGAGCTAAACCACATCGTACAGTGAGACCGTGGGGTAACTCCAGTGTTCACTTTTTAGGGGGAAAAAAAGCTATAAATTCTCCATGCTTCTATCTTTCAAAATTATTATTTTATTTTTTTTTTCTTAGCTATTCATAGAGTTGTCCATTCACAGTAATAGCATTCAGCAATATTAGGCTAATGCCTATGTAAAGCTAAGAGAAACCACATCTTTTAAATGACTTTGTTGCCAGCTCTCTGTGCACAGTTTACATGCAACACAAGAGGTTAAAGATCCTTAGAGAAAATATCTTTGTCATGTAGCTACTTTCCTAAGAGATAAGGTTACTAAGACAAATAGGACAATACGAAGCACACAATAGTAAGGATATGATTCTCAATGGCCTTAGCAAATTTAAGCAGATCCTTTTCAGCAGTCTGACACCATAAATGAAGTGTTTGAGATGGTATCTCCAGCCTTTGAAAGAGCAACTCTGACACATACTTTGATTAGGGAAGCTGACATTTCTGTTAAAGTTCAGCAAGTCACAGAATTCTCTTAACATATGGCCAAAGATTACAATGTTCTCTTCTGAAAAAGGTAAGTGTGATTGCAGATCTCATAACTTTCAAAGTTAGAAACAAAACTTATTGTGTTTGCTTAATTTTTTATTCTCAGAAAAACAAAGACGTGAAGACAGATAAAATAGCAAATAAAATAACAATAATAACAACAACAACAATAAATCCCACACATGCTTTGAAGATGTACAGAAGACAAGAAATGACTGGAAATTTTGCTATTATACAAATATTATTCTACTGAAATTGCTGAGACAGAAGTTGAAAAATATGTTTTATGATTTTATCACTATTCTAATTTGATGAAAACCACGTCTCAAACCTAGAGATGGGCCTTGAGCCATAATGTGAGATTCAGCAGCCAGTTTTGCCCAAAGCTCAGATTACCTCTGTTTATATCTTGAGATTTGGATGTCCAAAGAAACCCCTGCAAATTTAGAACACATGGAGTAGAAAGTAGACTAGAGATCCTGTCACAATAAAGCCTTCTAAAGGCTGCAGTATTGCTGGGTTGTGAGTGGATCGGTATAATGACAGATTAATCTTCACATGACTGGATCAAAGCAGAAAGTAGAAGACCATGAACTCTTTTAGGTAAAGACTTAAAAGGATTTAGATTTTATTTGGTTCATGGTCTGGGTAGAGGATCTGGTCACTTCTTACTTATTCAAAGCAATTTACCCAGTGCTCTAGTTCTGTTCTTCATCTATCAAATAACATAAAAGTCTCTGTAGGAAAAGAAGTATTGAAGTGAACCACAAAAAGTATGTATTTACATAGGGCTTGCAAATGGCACATAGCTTGAAAAGGAGGATGCTCCATTTATGCTATCCACTGGCAGTTTATGCAAGCTCTCTGTATAACTGCACATCATAAAGCACGAGAATAAGAACCAATCTTCAGATTTGTTTAAATGTTTATAGCTGCTTTCATTGAAATAAATGTGCTGGAAACAACAGAAACAGTGTCAAGACTATAAAGTTTGCATAAAGAAGCCATTACGAAGGTGTGCCAATAGAACAATTGTTTCATGGTGTGTTATATATACATATATATATTTAAGATTCAGTTTATCTAATGGCATTTGCATTTAAAGAATAAAATGTGAGAATTACTTCCTGAGATCCAAAGTGGAAACTTTCAAAATGTGCTAAAAATCTAATCAAGATTTGATGCTAGTCTAAGATACTGCTTGCCTTTTTATTGGGACTTACCTTTGTTCTTTGCCATCTCAGCTGTATTACCAGAATTGCTTCTCACATTTTCATCTCAGATACTAAATGGAACCTGGAACTATAGAACAATATAAAAACTAGAGTAAAGAACCCTGGAACTAAAGATCTCTAATTTTTAGATTTAAAAAAAAAAAAAAAGCTTACCCTCTTTTATGGTGGCTGTTAAGCCATAGTGTCCATCAGAAAGAGTTTGGAGGAGGACTGCCCTGGCAGTCCATCAGCGGAGCCTGTGTTCTGTTGCACAGTTTACAAATATTTGTTATTTTCTGGAAACTCAGAGCTGTGCTCATCCTAATCCCTTGGGATATTCCAGGAAGATTTTCTCACGTGGATGCTGTAAACACTAACTAGAAAGGCACCTTGCATTTTTTTGTGTTCATTTGTTTGTGTTCATTTCATTTCCCAGTGTTGCTCAAAGTCTCAGTATTCCCACTGGAGAACCTGAGGCTGGATCCTGTACAAGGCAGAAAGGGGAAACAAAAAGGCAAAGAGCCTTTTCTCCTTTCCTTTGTGCACTCACCCACAGACCATCTTTTAACAAGAAGATAAAGTTTCAGGATTCAAAGGAAACAAAAGCTGTTGGTACCTTACCCGAAGTAACAACTAGCTGTCTGCAAACATGTGAAACGGAATGATAACATCTTTTGATCATCACACCACAAAGCATAAAATACCTTGTACCCCCTGTAATTTATTACCTTTGAATTTTTTTAGGAAACAAGTGTTATTACTGGTGAAAGATCCTAGACTGGCAGCCTTTCAAAGAAAGTTCTCAACACAGGAGAACATGGCCTGCTCCCTCATTTCCCCTCCTTGGCCCTGACGCCAGTTGTCCCAGCAGCCTTTCAGATGCAACTGCTCACAGGGAAGGGGCAAGGGGAGGAATTAACACTCAGCCTCATATGCTCTGATGAGGATTCTGCTGAGAGCTCTGACTTGTTCCTTGGGTAGTCAAAGACTGTCATACAAAACCTGGGGTCTTGCCTTTCTAAAGTTCTTCGCAGAACATGTCACCTCCAAAGAGTTTCATAAAAAATCTTTAGTTGTCTCTGAAGATTTGGGCTAATGACAATACTTAAATTTCTTTCCCAGAAATATTTAATGTCATATTGATTTTTACTTTGGAAATTATTTTATAAGTTCAGATGTTGAACAATCTCCCCAAGACATGTCCAGAGCCATGGTTAGGAGAGCTCTGGAGGGCCAACAGTTGGAGGCTGAAATCTCAGCTCTGCTCAGTTGTATTCTAGGGAGTCTTGGGGAGCAAATGAGACTATCAACTGATCCTAATTCTTCAACATCTGGGATGGAAACTTTGAATGGGATAATGATGTAGCTACAGACAATTACTAGAACACCAAGGGAATGCAAATGCATGAAGTATTCAGCTTTCTTTAATCAGCATTTGGCTTCAATTCCAAGTAGCATTTTGCCTCTGTAGTAGTCTCCTGATGGTGATTCCTAGGCATATTTCATGAGATGCAATGCATTTAACCATGCTTTCTGATGGCTTTGATTTTAACCTCTTTCTTCTACCAAAGATCTGTGGGATATTCTTGACAAAGGTTATCTGTCTAGTATACTATGAAGTGGAAAAATATCTTTCTCAAGTTCTCTATTGCAAATCAACTATATTTCTAAAGCTGGCGATCTCACAAAAATCTTTCTCTTGACTTCCAAGAGCTTTGAACTAAGTCCACAATGCAACCACTTCTTGTATTCCTAGGATACTATTTCAGACAAACACATATAGGAATATGTCTTACTTACAGGAGTAAGTCCTCCATTAGTTTTGTACACACAGAGAAATGTGAGCAAGAACATCAAGTGGAAAAGGAAATAGTACCTCTGAAAACCAGAGAAAAGGGTCTGGGACTATGTCCTCTGCTCACCAAGTGTGGAATGTTGTGGCTCCTCAAGCTGAAGGCAATATTCAAGGGCAAGGTAAAAAGGCCAAAATAATAGGTCAAAATCTTATTTAGGGGAAACCCTCCCTGAGCTCAGTGGGAGATACCCTTGAGAAAAGGCACCAAGGTTGTCTCATAAACTCTGCATGTAGATGTTTCGAAAACGGGATTTGTCTTTTCAGATTGGAAGGAAAAAAGTTCATTCTCTTATGAGCAAACTATACATATGGACTGTGTTAATTACTGGAGATTCCATAGCGTTTATCTGTTCACTAGCATATTTATTTCCCTTAACATCTTAAGTGCCCTTGACCTTTAGTATAGTATCAATATTAAATAAATGAACCAGTAAGCTAACATGGTTACCAGTACTCAAGAATTCCTCTTATATTGTCAATGTACTCTGCAGTCTCACAAGTCTCCTGTAAGGACAATTTGGCATTCAGTCTTGAGCACATAAACAAACCCAGGAGCTGGCCCAAACCAGAGGTTTTGCACAGCTAACTGAAGAAGATGCTTCAGAATGAAGAACATATGATTCTTCCCAAAGGACGTGATCACTTTCTGGATGTCCTATACCTCTCTGCCTGACTTTTTAAACATGTCTCTCCATCCTTCTGGAGAAACAGCCAAACAAAAGCAAGGAGAAAGCTTGCTATTTTATGCTGAATTTTAAATGAAATTTTTAGCTGGCTCTAAAGACAGTTTCCTGATATGCATGTGATTGCTCCTCATGCAAATGAGAAGCACTGAAATTGTCCCTCTTTTGCATATAGTGAAGGGAGGTTATAGTTGCAGCTCCTTGAGGGGATATTTGTGTTAGCTCAGGTAGTGAGGAAAGCCTTACATAGAGCACTGTCATCTTCAGATTAATATTGGCCATTAGTAGAGCATTGGATCTGCATTGTTTGGGGATCTAGATTGGTCTTACAGGGAGAACTCATGAGCCTCTGCTCCACAGCACAGCATTTTGCTCTGTGTCCCATGCCACTGCCCGAGCCTGAGTAAAACAAAAAAAATTTTGTTTCAGTATTATTTTTCTTGATCCTTCTCCACAGAATAATCTTTTCCTCCCTATAAAGTTTTATCCTTACTTGCCTTTTTGGGACTCTTACCCATGTGCTTGTTATTCTTTGTGTGAAATAATTCTGTCTTTAATTTCTACATTGCACCTCAGACCTACAGTTTTAAAATATCCCCCTTTGCCTTGTTTTCTGAGTTGTTCCTTAAATGATGTACGTTTAATGCTGATACTGCATTAGTGATCAATCAAAGCTTTGCCAAAAGCACACACAAAATAAATAAATAAATAACCCCTCTGGTATATTTTGATGTGCCTTTGAAAGGAGGAAAATTCCTTTCACATGGCCTCTTGTCCCTAGAAATCTACAAGTTTCTTTGTCTTGGCAAATGGCCAAGCAGCACCGAACCATTTTTCTTGGCCAGTGTTTTTAGGTCTTTTGAAACCAGACCAAGTGTTCACATGGTATTTCTTCATTTAACAGCTGCAAGACAGTGACCACAGCTGCATGTGCTGTGAAACACAGCTTCCATCTATAGTAAGGGACGCTCTGTTTCTGTTTTTCTGAGATAGCTGACTAAACGAATTCAAACTCAGGGCTGATACAAGCAGTGCTGTAGCTTCCTATGAAGCCATTTTACTCTCCCTATAAACCTTAGTGCCTCAGAGCAGGAGAGGCACCCTTGCAGGGTGAATGTGGATAGGCATGATAATTTTCTACATGCGTAGGACTGAATTAGCATTTCCCTAGGTGAATGACAAGCTAGTGGTCTGCAGCTGAACATCTGTAGCCCACCTGGCAGCAATCTTTGCAAGCCCACACTGCTTGGTGCCTCCCCTCAACCCATTCCAAGTCCCTTGAGCTTACAGACTTGGCAGGCTGTTTAAATTGACCCTTTTTGGAGTGGTCTCTTACATCATTTAATTTCATAAGTTGTTAACTAAACTATTTGTGAGACTGGCCCATGTGGGTTGCTGACAAATTGCAAAGATACTTGTAAAAAAGGGGAAAAAAAAGGGAAAGGGAAAAACTATCAAAACACGGTTCATGTGTAAAGCAAAGTCAGCCAGGAAACGTTTAGGGCAGGTCCTGAATGATCAGACATTCTGGAAGTGGATAGGAGGAACAAATGGTTCCCTGTCTGCTTGTTAGGGGGTTTTGTGGTGTTCCAGTGAAGAGTGGTGAGGTTTTTGTGGAGTTAAGATATCTGAAACTAAGCCTGGCAGGATGGAAAGATTCTGCCCAGGCTTAAAAAGAGATCGTGCATCTGTGCACCAGACGATGCTGTTCTAAGACCTTAAAAATAATATTATTAACTAGTCATTGGTGGTATGAACATGAACTGAAAGTGGAACAAAATCAGTTTAAAAGTCAAAATAAGAATAGTGACTCATATCATCTGAGGAAAAATTCCATAGGAATTTAATTGTTTTGCCAGGACCAGAGGACTGAGCCACAGGCCACTCAGGTGATTGTGGCTCCCTAAGAGTTTTGCTAGATAAAAATATGTGTGTCTGGATTCTATCCATTTATTTAGGAATTGCAATGGCCACATTGTGAAAACTGAATTCCTCCCCAAGAGGTCACCTAATCTACACACAATAAGAAATAGATAGATGGGACAAACTTGCAAAGACAGTATGAGATAACAGCTGCAGTCAACAAAGTAAGCACACTTTTTTCTTTCTCCAAATTATCTTTTCTTTTGGTTGCTGTAAAATAACAGTGGCTCGAGGTTTTCAAGCAGTTGAAATTTTGTGTTAAACCAGAGCAAAACAGGGTGATGAGGCTGTGCAGGCAAGAGGGTGTGGTAGCTGTACTCTGCTCTGCAAGGCAAAGCCCCAGCAGGGACAGGCTTGAGATTGCCATTGAGGGGGAGTCACCAGGGAGCTGAGCAGAGCGGTCACTGCAGACCACCCCAGCCTCAGCTATGATGGCAGGGTCCTGGGGAGCAGTTAGTGTTTCCTGCCTCTGAAACTCTCCTGGAGGTCCCTTTCCTTTAGAGTCCCTGAGGTGTGTGTCTCATGGCTCTCAGCCACACAAAGATCTGGGCACGTGGCTCATAGGGTCAAGAGGAATGGCCACCCTTGTAGCAAAAAAATGAAGCTCATCTGTGTTTATTGAATTCTTTGGCATGTTGTTTTTACTGAGGAGAAGTCATCTCACCCCATCTGCACTTCCAGCCCAGGCCAGTTTTTTGGGCCCTCCTGCAAACACTCTGTGTCCTGCTCTGTTGGTTGTTTTGGCACTTATGCCTTTACAATCTGGTCTTATGCTGTCATGCCATTTTCCTTTTTAAAAACAATGGATTGATAAATTGCAAAGAAAAAGGACCATTATGCTTTGTATGGGATTTTCTTACCAAATGCATTCAGGGGTTTGCTGACATGTTCATAGATGTTTAAGGAGGTTGTAAGCAGTTCAATAGGTCAACAGGTTGCTTTTATCCATGGTTCATCTCTAAGAAGAGTGCCTCATATCATCATGCTTACATCCAGCTGAGGCATAGTCCCTTGCACCTGTTATGTATTCAGACACTATTAATTATTGATTAACCCTTTACAAACCACTTAGACGTGGAACCTCTCTCTAAAGTGGAAACAGGAGGTGATCACACAAAGGCTTGTCAAAAGGCTATTAGACAACCCCCTTCCTGCCTGAAAAAACCCATCAATAAACTAACTTGTGCATTCGGATAAATTCTGCTCAGTTTTCATCTGGAGACTCCTTTTTTGAATTGAATTCCTTCTTTGGCTCTTTCTCTGTTTACTCAAAAATATTTCAAGTACTCCAGTGGTTTGGGGCTGTATTTTCTCCAAAAGGGTTTTCTGTTCCTGTCATTTACTAATTCATCAATCCTATACATCCTGTTCTCCTCACAACATACCAGGAATTAATGCACATGCACTCAGAGGTGACTAGGATGCAACATTTTCCCCATGTGAGGCTGCCAACATTTGTTGTTAAAATGTGCTACTATGCAACAATCCTGTGAGAAAATCCAAGCTGACCTTGAGCACTGGAAATCCACAACTTCTCTGAGCATCTTTTTCTAGTGTCTCACCACCTACATGGTAAAGAATTTCTTCCTTATATCAAACACAAATCTAGCTTCTTTTAATTTAAAATCATTACCCTCTCTTCTATCACTACAAACCCCAGTCAAAAGCTTCTCTTCATCTTTCTTATGAGGTCCTATAAGTACCGAAATGTCACAATGGGGGATACCCAGAGCCTTCTCTTCTCCATGCTGAGAAACCTCACCTCGCTTCCTAGGAGAGGTGTTTCAGCCCTCTGATCATTCTTGTGACTCTCCTATGGACCCACTCTAACAGGTCCATGTCTTTCTAGACATGATAGCACTTACAGATGTGTCTGCCAGTGGCCAGGGCTTTGGTCTTATCATCCATGCTGTACTCAGAGAGGCTGTAATCCTTCAGAAGTGTGACAAATACCTGTCCCTATAGGTTCTGATGAAGGTTCTCTCTCCTCCTCTCTCAGGCAGCATGGTATAACTTGTCAATGGCAGAGAAGGGGTAAGCTCACATAATTTACAATAACTTTTAATGGAATTCACTTGATGGCTTAAAAGCTTTCTATATAATAATATTAGATCCTCCTGACTCTTAAATAAGATATTTCTAGTTTAAAAACACAGACATGTGAATTGGGAGGCACTGAAAGGACTCTAGCAACAGGCTGAGCTGCACAACTGAAAGGTATTGCTGACAGCATGCTCAGGGGATTCACTATGGAAGTTTCATAAATTTAAAATAAAGCACCTGCTTCTATGTTAAGTCCTTCTCTATTTCTGTGGTACTGAATGCTCCTTTGAAACCAAAGATATTGATATATTCTACATTGCAGAGAAATCAGTAGAAATTTTAATCATAAAATTGAATAAGGCCAAAGCTGCTGACATTACATGGTAACTCATTCAGAAGGAGCAGAGAGAAGTTTTATGGTTCTACTAAAACTGGGCTTATTATTTATTAAAAAAAACCAAAACCCAAAACAATAGCTTCTTCAGAGCTATTGGGATGGAGAATAAGGACCTTCTCATCATTTTGAGTTGGCATTTTAATGGGTTGTAGAACAGTTACAGAGGAATATCAAGACTTAGGTTTTTCAGTGATGCAAGTGGTTTTGTCCAAAGGAATTTGTTAGCTCACAGATACACCTTCTTCAGTCTCTGAAGTTCCATAAAAAGTTTGTGTCAGCATCTTATCCCCTTCATCATTTATGTTCCCTGGACCTAACTGTGAAAAAGCAGCACTGAGAAGGTAGTGACATGCGGGTAAAGGAGCAAGGTATGCCCTTCAGTAAAGAGGTACACCTGAACCACACATACATGACAGCATATTTTATAAAGCAAAATTAATATAGAAATTAATTTGGGTAAATTCTAAGGTAAAACTGTGCAGGATTGTATTAAGTGAACATAAAACTATATTAAAAATCCTTATTTTTACAGAACTTTAAAAATCCTTATATGTGTAACAAGTTTAAATCTAAAAGTTTCTTCATAGAAAGTACTTGTTTTTAAATCAATCCATTTCCCTGAAAATGTGTTATAAAAATGAATAATTGAGTCCTTTTGCATAATAATATCAAGATATTTTCTGAGAAGAATAAGAGTGGCATACAGAGGAAGCTTCCTAAAATGAAAGCCATGAAACAACGGTGTTCCTCCTGAAAATTTCTAGAAAACTTCCACTTCAGTTTTCACCTTTTCCCAGGGAAAATGTTTTAAAATGCAAAATATTTCTTCACAAAATGGAAAAGCAAATAAAAGATATATTTGTACACAATTCTGTTATAGCCACCACAGATTTTCATTTCAAATTTTGCAAGAAGTCCAGAATTTTATTTATGGAGAGAAAGATTTTCCATGTATAAACTTCATATTTCTTGCTATTATAACCATTATTTACGATAGAAGAAAAAATAAAATTTGATGTTTTACATCATAAACGCCATGTGTCTTATAGAGTAACATAAGTATATAAGCAGGTTTCTATGAATATATGGTCATTCCTCCCACTTCTGATCTAATGGAAACCTGAGGAAAGAGAATAAAGGGAAGAAAAATTTATATATATATAACAAGCAGAAGGAGATCCTTTTCCCTTCCTAAATAAGTAAATGTAGTCCAATTTTGTGGTGGGTTGACCTTGGATGGCTGCCAGGTGCCCACCAAGCTGCTCTATCTCTCCCTCTTGTCAACAGGACAGCTGGAGAAAATTATGACAAAAAGCTCATGGGTTGAGATTGGGTCAAGATAAGGACTGGCAGATCACATACCAATTACCATCACAGGCAAAACATACTGGTCTTAGGGAAATTAATTCAATATATTGCCAATTAAAGAGAGTAGGATAATGAAAAATTAGAACAAGTCTAAAAACACCCTTTCCCACCCCTCCCTCCTTTCCAGGCCCAACTTCACTCCCAACTCTTCCACCCTCTCCCTCCCAAGTAGAGCAGGGCAATGGAGACTGAGGGTTTCTGTCAATTCATAATGCTTCATCTCTATTGCTACTTCCCCTTCATGTTCTTCCCTGCTCCAGGATGAAGTCCCTCCCACAGGACACAGTCCTCCACTAAGTGCTCCGGTGTGAATGCTTCGCATGGGCTGCAGTTTTTCCAAAACTGCTTCAGCATGAGCCCTTTCCATGGGGTATAGTCCTTCAGGAGCTGACTGCTCCAGTGTACTTCCATAGCCTGCAGGCAGCAACCTGCACCTTCACAATTTTCTTCACAGGCTGCAGGGGAAACTTTGTCCTGGGTCCTGCAGCACCTCCTCTCCCTCCTTCTTCACTGACATTGGTGTCTGCAGTTCTTTTTCTCACAGATTTCAGTCCTCTCTCCAAGCTGTTGTGCAGTGTTTTTTACCCCTTCTTGAATATGTTGTGACAGGGACAATGGCAGCATCACTGATGAGCTCAGCTTTGGCCAGTGATGAGTCCATCTCAGAGCTGGCTGGAGCTGGCTCTGGATTCTTCTGTCTACTCACAGAAGCCACCCATGCAACCACCCAGCTACCAAAAACTTGTCAGAGAAACCCAACTCACATATACACATAGATCTATGGATATAGGCTGCTGGAAGAATGAAAGAAGGTACTGCTATTTATTTAAGCTTATTCACCATTGTTTAAGATAAAAGCAAATATGAGTTTTCATTCTCAACCTAAGCAGGCTTTTTAATACATCTATAATTAAAAAAAAATACTAACACACCTATCCATCATCAATGACAGTATCTCTTTCCTAAGAGATGTCTTTGTTCTATAGGTTTCATAACAGAGGATTAACAGAGACTGCAGGATATAAGCATTTGTTCTAAATCAGCTTTGGATTTATTCTGGAGTGATGGAAAATTCCCTAATTTTTTGCAAGGATGTGACCTTTAACATGAAATCCTGCTCATAATCAAAGGGAGAAGACTAGTGCAACACCTCTAGATAAACTAGAGCTCTCATTCAGATCCATTTTTTCTGCGTATGTTCAGAGATATTATTCTCTTTTCCAAATCATCACATATTACGCAAAGAGTGGCTTAGTAGGGCTTCCTTTGAATTCAGGGAGAAAGAAGAGGAACTACTATTTCTGGATAGGGACTAACTTATTGAATGTTGCTCTTCATGGAAGTTACCTTAGGAGCAGGACTTATATAACAATATATTAGAGATAGACACAATTTGCTCTGTCATAGCATACAATGACTTTCTGGGCTACATGTCCAAGATGCTTTGCTTTGCATCTTGCAGGCAATTTGTGAATGGCAGTTAATGTGACAAGATCTGCTATCTATATTTTCCTGTAGGATATTGAACATGACACAAAAAAGTCTGATGTTAATCTCAATATAAATAATAAAAAATAACGTAGGAAAGCTGTTAGTAAATACTGTAAAAGGAAGTGCTTGAGGGCATTTTCTGACAGAGAAGTTATTTATAAACCTCTCCTTTCCACATGCTAAAAGACTCATTAAGGATGGGGATCCTGAATAAGAGCAATAGAGTGTATTGTGCAGTGGGTAGCATGAAGTAAAAATTCAATAGGCACTGGAGAGTCCTTGTTCAGGGACCAAGCTCAGGGAAGTGATGTAAACTGTTCACAGAGCACTTAATTTGATTCTATTAGAGATTTATTTCAGCATGCGATTGATGGAAACTGACTAAGTGGTAGTGTGGCAAAAGTACAAAAGCTATTGAACTATTAATGTTATTTATAAGAACAGGACTAACTGTGATAAGCAAGGACCAATATGAAATGCTTGTTTGCTTATTTGGAGTGAAAATCCTTCCTTTGTGTCGAGCCAGCACAATTGTACAGACTGAACAGAAGCTGAAGACAAGTGCAGACAAACTCGAGTCAGCATAAGCTCAGCTTCATGTTGTACCATTTTTCAGGAAGGAGGTTAGGGCTGAGAAATTTTGCAACAAATTTGGGGAGCACTTTGGTCAAAAAATCATATACACAAAGGCACTGAACTTCCTTGGAAAGGCACTTCCTTGGAAATGAAGGAAATATTGCTTCATTCAGGAAACGTTCTTCATCTCTGACCTGTCAGCTGCATTGGACTTTACCATTTCATCTTTCTTCTTAAGGACAGTGGAGAAGCTATCAGTATTCTTTGTATTTGACAACTATTTCATCTTCCAAAGAAATCACCCCTTCCCTCCGTCCATTTTCTGAGTGTTTGGAAACCACGACAACATAAATATATGCCAATCAAGTGGTTAGCATAATAGCATATTGTGAAATTATATGTAAACATCAAACTACATTGATTGGGCAATTTCCTATCCATTTATTCTTGAATTACCATTTCCCTGAATATGACTTTTAGGAATGTCTTGGATAGAAAGCAGCCTGCAATTTTTTATTCTCTTTAGACCTAGTTTATTAAAAATATTCCAAACTCCTACAGACTGGTCAATACTTTGCAGACTGCTGGGACAGCAAAAACCCAAACTGGCAAATGACCGACCAGTTACAGAACTCAGGGAAGAATATGGGCAATTGATCAGCAAATCTTTGTATTAAATAATTCAAGAATTTTTGCTTGTAATTTACTGCATGAGCTCAGTCTCTAACCCATTTAATACCTTTTCCCCGAATACAAACAGAAAGATCAGACACACCAGCATTCCAGTACAGGATTTCCCCTGGTACCATTTGACTTATAGGAGGAGGTTAAAGTCACAGGTGGCCTTGCAAGTCTTGGGAAAAGTCCCACTTCAAATGCAGGTCTCCTCATCAACAACAACCAATGTGTCAATCAAACTCAATGAGTAGAAATCATTCCCAAACATCTGCCTTTCTTGTCTAGTTTCCCTGGGTGTTCTGCTTGTATTTTGTAGCATAGAAGTACTTGACATGAAAGAGTTTGCTCACTTCATAGAGAGCAGTATAGCAGATTCTTGGACTTCTGTCTTCTTTGCTTTAGCCAGCCAGTCATCTGCATGACAGAGAAAATTTTTTAATTTGATTCTGGTGCACTGATTAACTGTCAAGGTCCCTTTACAGATATCTATTTCTTAGACTTGCCAATCAGCAAGATTAAGCAGTGAGCTTGTAGTAATTTAGTTATAAAGAGTGAGCTGTGGCAGCCTCATATCAGCTAATGTTGGCATAACATCTACTAAAAAAAATGAAACCAAATATTTTGTCTCCTAAGTATCAAAGTAGGAAAGAACAGGAGGAATGTGTGGCATTTCTCCCCAGTGCATCAGGCAGTCCTTTCCCAGATAATAATTAGGTCACTTTCCTTTATTGACATTGTAAGCTGGATTTATGCAGAAAGTAAAGTATTTGAAGTAATATTATACCCATGATCTGCTTTCAAGTTTGTGCAAAGTTCATAGAGGCCAAAGAGAGTTTTGTCTTAACAGAGCTTTGAATCAGGAGTTGTTTTGATCCATAAAGTCTCCACTCTTCAATTGTCTGCAATATTTATGTGATTTTCTTTCTCTTGTAAGAACAGTTCTTGTGGGTCACTAGGTTAAAATACCATCTAAATGTCTTCCAACTGGCTAGTTCCTAGTTCTGACCAGAATCAGGATGTGTACAAATAACTCTTAATTTCACACAAATTTTAACCATATATTTTTTAGGTAGTATCCACACCCAAAAAACAGTTTTGTAGTTGTCACAGCCACATACCCTCAAGAATTTCCAGACGTTAGGGAAAACTCTTATGATAGGTGGATCTCTAAACTGAAGCTCAGGTGAACATAGAGGTAGTACTGCCCCACCACTAGGCCCATATGTCTGGATCCCAGACACCAGATGACTCACTGCATTCTCTTGTCTGCGTCTGCTCTTTCAGAATGAAATGATAACTAGACAAAAGCACCCTGATTATTCTCTTTCCTCCCTGACTGTTGACTTTAACCAGGTTATCAATTGTTTTCAGTGGTCACTGAGCTGTTGGATTGCATGCTCCCACCCCTGCCAGTATCCAATGCACCCAGCTTGTAAACATGATGAGCCCTCCTGGTCGCCAAACCTGCCTAACTTAGCCAGAGTAGTGCAAGCACCTTAGCAGGATAGCCTCATCATAACAATATTGTTGGTCCAAAATATATCTCTCATCCAGGATCTTGAGGCCTGCACTCAGAGTAAACTTCTCTGTGGGGTATCCAGACTCAGAGGGTTTGACAGGGGTGTCATGAGTAAATGGGAACAATATGTGAAAAAGATAACGGAATTATCTTGGACCTTGAACAATGTTACTATTTATCCCTTTACAAAAAAATCACATTATTTTCTTCAGGTCCAGGATTCTGTGTGTTGCTTGTTGGATGTTGCAGCTGCTGACCTAAACATCTTAGCTGTTTAATTTTTCTAATTGGTGAAGCAAAAATATAAGGAAGATGGAATGTGTTATGCAAGTGCAAAGCACAAGCCAGACTCATTGATTTTAGTGGAAATTAAGGCCTACATCTATATTTTATGCTTATATAGCACATTCCATCCTCCACACTTTTCCATTTATGGGATAACATCGTTGCTGAAGAGAACACATCACATTCACTTCTGTATTATTTAGCCGTGTAATTTGATAGTGATAAGATCAAGATGTTTTGGCACTAAAACCCCAACAGTTTCAGCAAGTGCTTCATGGTTGCTTGGGGTGTCAGATCTGTTAACAATCTTGTTCATCATCTTTGCTTTTTCTTTGTGGAACAGGTATTGAGTGGTACCCTGTGTGTCTCTTTCTCTAGAGATCCACTGGTCTGTTACAGAAACAATTGCCTTCAATGAGTAAGTATAAATCTTTCTTTAATTTGGGTGGGGGGCTTGAGGGTTTGGTTTTTATTTTTTGTTTTGAGGTTCTTTTTGATTCTTGTTAAGATCTCACATAGGAGATTTTTAGGCAGAGCTACAAAACCTGAGGTGACGAGTTGCCTGAAAATCGCTGGTCTGACACAGATTGATAGAATAACAGACCACTCACTTTACGAGCCTCTTCTTACACTTTTCTGTCTCTAAAAATGGGACAATCTAACATTTACCCTCCCTGCTGTAACATCCTATAGCTTAGGAAATGTTTATGAAACAAGACTGTTATTATCATAACATAGTTTACTCCTGTAAATGTTGCTTAAGGACACTGAAATTATAGGGATTATAACATTAAGGTACAAAAGGAAATGGAAATGAGGCTCTAATCATTCTCTCCGTGTAAAGAAGAGCACAGATAAGGCCATTTCCAACCACAAGCTATAAACAGGACACTGCCTAATGAATACAATTTTTTTACACATTTTATCTCTGGGGATTGTATCTCAGCAAAACCTCAACTTTGCTGCCTACTGCCACAGGGTTGCTAGCCTGGAATCAAACTCTCAAAACATAGTGAAAAGGAAAAAGACTTAGCAAGCTGATGACCACAACATCTCTTATGGATCTCACTTCCACAGACTTGTTAACCTTCTGTAGACCTTCTTTCATTACATGCAATCATATGGGTGGTGCTGTGTTACTGCTTTGCCTACTGATACTAAGATATTGTCTGGATAAATATTGCCTCCTGAAGGATTGTACTGAGTCAGCTGCATGAACAAAGATAACAGCAATGAAATTTTCTTCTGGATGAGACAAGTTAACATTGCTTTTGCTGACTCAAGGAGTGGAAGAATCCTTCTTGATGCACTTGCTAGAAATGCTTCTTTTGTCTCCAAGTCTGCTACTCTTTCTCTGCTCAGAAAGCTCAGACTTAGCTCTCTTCTTCCCCTGATTTGGTTGTCTATCTTGGCTTGCTGTGTTGCTCACACATCAACCAATGTGCTTGTTGTCCTTGCTGAGAAAGTGTTGCAGACTACATGATGTGTCAAATACCAGCCACTGTCCCTACCTGCATTAATTTTCTGTCAACCCCTGCAAATTCTCAGAAATGTCAAGAAATTGTAATTAATCTGAAATAAATGTAGAAACCTGTGACACGGTATCTATGAGGCTTGCAGAAGTCTTATAAAAAATATATTTCACATCACTGTTTATTCTAAAATTCATAAATTCATCATTGTTTCCTTCATAAGATGTTTTGCCCCCATTTCCTTTTTGTTCGGATTTTGACTTTTGAGTGCCTTGTAAATGCATACCAGCAATTTGTACATTATGAATGTTTTGTGCAGTGTAGATGCAGTAGCATGACTTGCAGATGAGAAAGCAACTTTAACTGAGTACCAAGTATTTTGTTCAGTGTTGACGTTCATCAGTTTTTCCCCTGCTGGATTCTAGGCAGAGAACAGGAGAGTAAGAGGTTTGTTACATCCTCTCCGTTACTTTCCCACTCAAATTTCCACTTATTCTAGATCTCTGCCAAAATTATTCTTTCTACTCCTTGGTGCCAAATCTAGAATGACCATAGTCTATCACAGGATTGCCAGTCTCTAGCCCCATAAAACATAAATCACTTGTCTATGTCAATCCATATACAGCAGTGCATCTACTGGAGCTGGTAACTGACCTTGGTTTTACTTCCTCTGTCCTCATCCCCCTAACCCTTCCTGGGGCTCCATGGCTACAACCATGCCAGTAAACTGAGTACAGTCAGGTCATGTCCCAAGCACTGGCATGCCACAATCTCTGATGTAAAACCATGAACAAGAGATGTGACGTGTCTTTGCATCAGGCAATCCAATGCTCTTCCAAACAAGTGGCAGACATGGCTGAGAGATCATCCCAGGCTAGACACTGTCCCCAGTTTACAGTCTGATATAGTTGTCCTGCCTGGGAGTTAGGGAGAGAGGCTAGGTAGACATAAACTGTGCTGTATCAATTAGCTACAGGTGCATCCACAACAGTTTTTTAGTTCAGGTCAGATGTTTGCATTAGAAACTAATTTCCTGATTGTTTTCCAGTTCCCAAGTTCCTATCCTGAATGAAATAAAGGATGCAAATATCCTCTAAAAGCTCTTCACCATGAAATAAAATTATTGTGAACGTGCTCTGCATCATAATTCACAAGCTTCTATGTAAGATAGATAAAAAAAAATGTTACTGTTAAGAAAAGTATTTCAGCGTCTTGACGTACCTTTTGAACATTTGACGTAATCTTCATTACCACATTGGACCTTGGGGATTCAATATGACATCAGATACTCCTTTTTCCTCATGTTCCTGCAAAAGTACTATCCTATATAAGACAATCTAGATTGTAAAGGGGACATGTAAAGTGTCAAAGCTCAGTGTAGCAAACCTTTGTGCCCCAAACACAATTAAACTTTCCCAAAGCAATCCCCATGCAAAACTTATCTCCAATCCCCTAACTGTTCTTGGTTAGTTCTTCTGGAAGTTCAGTAAGAGCAGCATAGTCATATAAATAGATGGAACATAATTCTTATTTGGCCACAAATATCAGGCAGCCTTGAATAACAAGCAGATATTGGTACTATAGCTGCCTTTCTTCTAGGCATCTAGATGCTGAGGCATCTATGGCTCAAAGGAAAATTTCACAGAACTGAAAATGGGACGTCTTCTCCAGGTATTATTTGCAATAAAATATTTGCATAAAAACATGTCTGTTGTATTTTGAAGAATGAACAACTGCCCTACATTCACAGACCTACTGATTAAAAAAGGAAACCCTTTCAGAAGATGACTTGAGGAACAGATATCTATCAAAACCTTTGGTTAATCTTAAGGACACGTATCCCGTTTTCTTATGCAAGGCACGGGTAATAAATTAATTGAACAGCACATCTTAGGGATGTCATTGCAGAACTTTACAGGGTGATCTGAACTGGTATTAAGATCAATGAGACTGTGCCAAACTCTTTGTAACAAATTGTGCCCATCTTCCACATTTTTATAGTTCTTCTACCACTCCTCATGTGTCTTCAAAAAGGAGATCCAGACATCCAAAAAAGAGTATGGAAATGAGTACTAGAATATAAGAGATATTTAATCCAAGAGAAATAAAAAAAATATTGCTTTGAACATGTTTACAAAACAAGTTATTGTTTTGTATTGTGCAAGGATCAGATATCTTCTTGATATAATATGTACTCTGAGGAATTATCACTTTGCTCCAGCCCTGGATCATACTTACATGAGACTATGAGAAACCCTTCTCTGGCTGTCCATCTGCCTAGCAGATGGTTCTGATAGATCTGGCTTTTTTCTTTCTTTTATTTTTTTTTTTTTCTCTTTTTCCAAATCCAGTTGGCAGATCTTGTAATTTGCTAGGCTGACCCTTCCAAGGGCTTGATATTGAACCTGCCATCTGGTTAATAATCAGGCCAGCTGGACACTAACACCAAGACTCAGTCCCAGACTCATGTTATCTTCATCTGGCTCCTTTTCTGTTTGTTCTTGCTCTGCCTGGACCCAATGGACACTGTGTTAAGCAAAGTCACATAAAGTTGTTAGCCTATCTTTTAGTTTCTGTGTATGCTCCATGATGGCAGGGGTGTTGTTTTTCTGTCTCCTCAAGCAAAACTTTATTGTTGGATATGGACCATAAATGATGCCAAAAAGGGAAAAACCTGATGAAACTACTCTCACCAACATCTTCTGCTTGTGGCAACAGGGTCAGAAAAATCACTTGATCATTCCCTTCAGAGTTTAATTGAATGACTGTTATAACTCAACAGTTTGACTGATGTGACAGTGGGCAAAGATTCTTGATTCATAAGAAGTAAACAGTTTTCTGTTGTTAAATTAAAGATCATCCTCTAGGACATTCAGAACAATTGATTGACAAAGAGTCTTAGTACATTGGATTTTATTGGCTCCACCTAAGTTGTTATGTAGGGGAGTTGTCTTTCAAAGATATATATTTATATGCTGCTATGGGACCCCACTATGTCTGCCTATGTCATGTCACTACTATCAGTGAAATGAGTTAGAGCATCTAAGTGTCTTTGCTGGAGACAAGCAACTTTTTGTGCAGCCAAAAGGAGTGGAGTGTTCTGTAAGAGAAGGTGAGCCAGGAGCTGAGTACAACAGCAAAGTAGACCCAGCACAGTTTCACCAGCAACAGCTCCATAGTGCCCCAGCATCATGAGCAGAACAGGCTCAGGGACAGGAGCTGGCTACAGCCTAAAGTCAAGACTGTTAGACAAGTCTGTAGTGACGAGGCAGGTCTGAAGTCAAGCCAGGAGGCCAAGTCTGCCTGTCAGGCTCAGAACTCACATCAGTGGGATGTGTGACCAGACATAGGCAAAGGTGAAAAATTGCCGACACAAGTGCCCAAGGCTTTCATGAAATAGGTTTCATGGTTCCTGACAAAACATATAGGGTCAGAAGAATCAGATCTATTATTCTTTGAAAGTTTAGTTTTGTTAATGTGACATAACAGATGTCTCATTTTCAAATATAGAAGTATAAAGTAGCTATTCTTTTTCTCATGAATATGCTGAAAAGCATCCTCTCCCCAGACAAGTGTTTCTTTTTATTAACATGATTTTACAGATACTTTATCTATGAGAGACTTTAAAGTCAATGTCCACGTTGTGATAGTTTCCCTGCTCCTCTCCAATACATGCCAGTGTCATATCTTCACGGAAGAAAGAGATCATTCTCCCCCAAGGGGAGAATCTTGTTCAACATCTGTTCTATGTCTTCTGCAGCTTCTGCTGTTGCTTCTGACACAGATAGGGCCAGTCTCACGTGTAAAGACCCATTCTGAAAATGATCATTTCCTCGCCAGCTGTTAAATGAAGTACACTACAAGGACAATCCTTCAGATGTCCATGGAGGTAAGTTAATGATACTATGCTAATCAGGTGTGTGTTGTCCCCATTTAGCAAGCCTTAGTGTGTCTATTCACCCTGAATCCTCCGAAGCTTGTTGTGGCAGACCATTGATTTATGCTGTTGTTGTTGCCTTAGAAAGGGTTCATATTGCCAGGGATGTGGGATCAATCCTGTAATTACAGTCCATTAGCAGGGAAGCCACTGTTAGATCTCTCTTGCATTAGAAATAGACCATAATTTCTAAAACTGTCTGAAACAATGAGGTCTATGAAAATAGCTCCCAGTTGTGTAGAAGAGGCTTGTACTATCAACTGGAGAGGTAATTGCATTGGAGCACAGGTCAGCAAGGAGGGGAGATGGTCCTTGTTTCAGTGCATTAAAGGCAGATCACTGGGGCTGTAGCAGGCTCTCTGAATTTCAGAGTGATTTTCAAGGCCGCATTTGAAAGCAATCTGCCTCCAGGTGATTTTCTGCAGAAAGATTTCCCACCAGAATTCTAGTTAGTACTTTGCACCCTGTCTTCTGCTTCATGTGGGACAACTTTAAGGAATTGCTTTCAGATTGACCATTCACTTTCTTATAGAAACTTCCAGACCTCTGCCTTACCCATCTCCATTTGTGACTTGAGTTTTGAACCAATGCAGAGCCACTCATCTCTCCTTCTACCCAAATATTTGTTGATGAATTTACCGTTGGTATTTCCTACTCTTTAATTCCAAAAGGGTGGAGAAGTATGGCTGTAGCTGAACTCAGTGCTAGTCACAGTCACATCCTCAAGAGCCAACTGCTATTCCCAAGTGTAATATAATACTTCTATTATTTTTCTGACAGCAGGTGCCAGCCAGCTGACAGAGTGCTGGGTGCTTGCAAGCTCTAAGAGTCACATTTTAAAAATATTGTCAAAAAGAAAACACTGGCTGTCAGTTGCAAACTTGGCCATCGTTAGCTGCTCGGCATTGCCAGACACTCAGAATGGTAAGTTGGAGATATTACTATTGTTAAATTACATAGCTCTAATTGTATCTGTTTGAATCTCCACTATCAACAACAGCCAAGCATCTGCATTTCCTTTGCTCTGCAACTGCTCCGCTCAGAGAAACAGTGGGCTGAGGAGCCCCTCTGTTGCTGTTGTTCCAAGTCTCTATGCCTTGTTAATAGACCAAATATAAAATCATGTCTTGCATTTGCAAAATTTGATCTTTTTCATACAACCTCCTATTCCTTGTATTGACCAAAATACTACACCATTTCTGTGAACTTATGTTCAACATTTCCTTCATCACCTGCTTTTCTCTCATAGCTGGAGAGTAAGAGAAAGTCTCACAAAGAAATCTAAAGATAAATAATAATGACTTCTTCCCTTGACCCCCTTTTGCCATGCATAACCGTTTAGCCATGACTCCACTTATTTGATAAGACCAATCTATCTTTTCTTCTTCCACTTCCCTGTCCCACATGTCAGCAGTCCAACATACGGTGATGCTCAAGCCCTCAGGTTAGGTGGGCATTAGCAATGTATCCTCAGTTATGGAAAGAGCTTATGCCAATGCAGCACTCTGGATTTCAGCCCAAAGATTGCACATAAAAGAACTGAAATCAGCCCTCCCTAGTCTCTAATTCCTAGCTTAGTCTCTACACAGTTATTGTAATCTTCCTGGTCTGTCTGGGCAGTTCTTCTAAAGGAAAGGCGATTTTACTCACTGACCTATAGTTTTTCCTCTTTCAGCTAGGTCAGCAAACAGCCTTAGAGAAGAAAGTGCTTAACCCCTTAGCAGCAAAGATTGTGCTAGGCGACATTTCCCTGGCCCTTCTACAAGAACAATGTCAATGATCATCATTAAGATCATCATTAATGATAATTTGTTTAAAAACTCAATAATGGGGATTTCTTAGCATGGAAGCACAACTTAGACCTTTGGGAAATCCAGATTCACTTGCAGAACCTCATCCTTGTAACCTCACAGTAATGTTTGCACAAGGAGACTCAGGAAAGCTTAGAATTCTTTGCAATTTTTGAACCAGACTTCATAACCTGAGCTTTTTTCAGTTTGTGCAATGAACAGCACCTGAGTGGTACAATATGAGTTCTTTGAAGCACTGTATGGTAGTCACAGCAGCTCCCCGCTTTGCCTCGTATGTTGCACTTAGCAGTCCAAGAGTTTCTTTTCCTTGGTCACAGTATAAAAAATGTTAAAATAAAAACCTAAAGGAGAAGCAGGAAACTGTTCTTCCTTTAAGTTAGCAACTAGTCCTCATTTCTGCTGCTTCTCTGAGAAGGAGGTAGCAGTAGATCTTACTTTCTGTCCTGTTTTGATAAGACAACTGAGCAACTGCACGACAGGCAGGTTCATCAAGCCAGGAGAATGATGTAGTGAGGCTGTGGCTCAGAGGAGGGCTCTCCAGGGACTCATTCCCTAGCTGGACCAGCAGCCACCTTTCCCGTCATCTGACACACTGCTGGTCACAGGGTATCTGCTGTCCCAGGAACCAGGCAAGGAGATAACTGCTGGAGAGACATTAGTGTAGAAAGCTGCTAGGGTAAGAAAATGGTGGACAGGGCAGAGCAGGTTGATACTTCATAACGGTAGGAAGCCACCCAAGTCTGAGAGGACACCAGGGTGTTAAAGCAGTGCTCTGCAGGCAGGGCTGGTCAGTGTTCCGGGGATCCTTCCTGCACTTTGCTCTCTTCGCAGGAGCATGGGCCCAAGAGAGCAGAATTTGCTACTTCTCCAGGCGCAGAGCAAACTTGAGCACTTTTGCTTCTCTTCCTCATGCTCTCTTGGCTCTTGCTGTGCTCTGTGCCAACACAAACACATCCCGAGGGACTGTGCACAGTCATCTGCCACCGTGGGTCATGGGAAAGTGAGTGAGGAGCCCAAAGTGTTGGCCGCTCAAGTCTGTGTCACACAGCCCCAGCACCCCTGATGCACCAGCATAGCAGGAGCTGCAGCCATCAGTCCTTGTAGGTACTGCTATAAACTCCCTTCAGTCTGGAGGCTTTTTTGTGAGCTCTGATGTAGAATGTGTAAACAGGAATGCAGTATTGCAGCTAAATACCTTCTTTCAAGCAAGAAAAAGCCAGTTTTTAATCCCTTGGAGGCAGAAATTTTTAGAAGTGACTTATACAATCACAGAAGAATCTTTGCTAATATTCCTCTTCAGTTGCTCCTGCACAAGCACAGAGACAGCCCCATCCTAAAGTGCCTCCTCTCCAAGAGAAAAGACAATAAGCAGGTACAAAGAACTACCTAGGAATTGCAAAGAAACAGCTGGAAAACTGGTCAGCACAGCAAACACTGGTTTCAGCACAGCGGCAGCCTGCCAATTGTCACATCTTTTAGAGCCATCACAGCAAGAGAGAATTTTTTTAAATGGATTTGGAGGAAGGGCAGCAGCCATGGAGGTGCTTGTTTGAAAATTGAGAAATGGGAGGAAGAAAAAAAAACCAGGAAATAACTGAGGACCAGAATGACATTGAGTGGTCTCAGCTTTTGATTGAGACTGAGCTGTTTGCTGTGGGTTATTTTGGGTGGGGGAGAAACAGAATCATTTCCAGTATGTAAAAACTTACATGCACAAATACACACGTGCATATACACACAAACACGCACACGATTTCCCTATTAACATGCTTTCACTGACTACATCTCACAGCCTTTGTTATAGTTACATTTGGTTTTCATTTAATCTGTTCTTCCCCCCCTTAAGCCTCTGCCTTGCATCTCTCTATTGTTTAGCTAAGGCTTCTTTCAAGCCTCTCTCTTTACAGTACCACTGAGGCCTTGTTCCAGTCTTTCTCCTCTTTCTGTCTTAGCATTGTTTCTTTCTATCTTTTCTTGGTATTCACTCTTATTTTGAACCTCTTTTTTTATTACAGGGATTTTTCCCCCTGCTATTTCTTCCTGTCATTCTCCCTGTCTCTTTTTCTGTAATTTTCTTCTCACCTGCATTAAGTATGCCCTTTACCTTTATTTATCCTCTAGATCAATTCCAGTCTGTGCCTTTTTTTTTTCCTATTCTCCCCTCTAGTTGTTTCATTCCCCTTGTCTCTTTCTGATCCTCTCTCTCATGATCTTTTTCCCTTGAGAGCCTGTTGGTATTTAAGCAACCCCTCAGTGTATGGCTTTGTTTTGTTTTGTTTTAAATTGTAAGACCAAGATTCAAATTCCACCTTGACAAAGAAGATATCTCCACTGATTTTAGTGCTTCTGCCTGAGTGCTGTAACTTGTAGGATTTGTCTTCTTCCAGAAATAAAGTTTCTGAAGGCTTTGATTACAAACATAACTATTTATGTATTGAAAGGCTTCATACCCAGAATTTGCACTCAGTGTGTTACATGGGGATCACTTAAATCACCACAAATATATTTTTCCTGCTATTTATTTCTTAGTAAAACCATGTAATACTATTTTTGAGAAATACTATCCAGGTTGAGGAGTGGTTGAGAGATACTTTCTATTTTAAAGGAAAAAAACTTCCCTGAAACAAGTGCTGCTAAAGCAGTTCCATGCTTATGAATCAGTAGTTGCTCTCAACATGAAAAATACATTTTGATGCTAGCTTTTTGAGATATTCTGGATTCTGTCTGCCATGATGCTCTGCCTTCATCTTCATGCAGTGAAAACACTGTGACATTTGAGTTTTATTCCACCAAACAAAAAAAGATGAACCTCTTCTAAAGACAATGTTCAAGTATTTTCCCACCTCCTGCAGCTTAAATACTTCAATTTTTGTTACCTATTTCTGTTGTGGTTTTTTTCATGGCTGAAGACAAGTGCAGCTCCAGAGCAAGACAGATGGGCTGAATATGTGGGAAGAAGTCAGAGTAATCTTAATGTGAACAGTCAGAAAAGCTCTTTATTAGCCATATGAGTTTTATGGGTTGTATAAGGAACCATCAAATTCAAGTCAGGTTCCTTGAATTGCATGATTCCGAATAGTTCAACAAAATGAAAAACATGAAAAAATACACATGTAAGGCAGTCAGAAGAGTTACTCAGTTTAATATGTTTTTTATTAAATCCTAGCACTTGATGTGAATATCTATCCTGCATGGAGAGGGACACTGGAAATGTTTCCAGTGCTCTCACACTCTGGTCAAATTCCTGCCTATTTCTTAGTGGTGGTCTATTTCCCTATTAAAAAATGTCCATAATTTCCCACCCCCCACCTCTTCCTTTGTTACTTTCATAATAATACTTCTTCCCAGAGTCTTTTCTTTTTCAGTCACAACTAGCCAAATTCCTTCTCACAGCTACATAAGTGTTTCCCCTCTTCCACTTTCATCTCTTGTGTTACAGGAACCATTTCCTCTTCCGCTGCCATTATCTTGAATGGGCTTCACCCTATCAGTGATGCTTTCATCTCCTTTCAAACATCAAGAACATAATTCAGTCTCTTCCTTGGATAGCCTGCTTAGCCTTCTGTCACTTTTATATTTAAATTATAGCTTAAATTATGGCCCCATTGTGTAAGCATTTAGGGGCTATCATTTGCACAGATGACTACAGTAGGGCAGGCTCATTCCATCTAATAAAGCAGCCAAAGTGCACAGGTTGAAGACTTGTTTAGCCAATATCTCAGTCTGATCAAAAAAAATAAAAGAAAGGTGACTTGGAAGAGGCCTCAGAAAAGTGAATCGGTGACCTGCCACCAGTGGGAAGGGTGCTGTTGGTGCAGAACAGACCTCCTTGCTTTTGACATCTCACAAAATCATTTCACCGTTCAAAGCACAGTCTTCTTAGCCTGCCTCTACAGCTAAATAAGAAACCAAGGCACCAGATCTGAGTTGACAGATAACTTCTGAGGCTCCCTTCACCAATGATATAGATTAGGAGAGCCCACCTGAAAGCCTCAGGTGCCTAAAATTCAGTGAGATGGGCCTGGAGCCCAGACCCTTGCCTAAGGTGTAAGTGATTTAGAAAAGGTCACTAAAATATTTAGCACATTTCCTTCTCCACAAAGTTCAGGCCAAAAACACAGTAGGAGCTTCAGTACGGGAACATCCACACGAGCTGAAGATTACCTGTATCTTTCATTCTGTAAGTATGATGAGTGAAATTCATCATGCTATGCCTTTGTTGCCTGAGTCTTCTGCTGAGCTCTGCTATGGCTCTTCCAGCAGAACTGAGTCCAAAGCATAATTGTGTGAAGTTGCAAAAACAGGTAAGAACACATCTTATATACCCACCAGACAGGCTTGAAATTAAAATCTGGTGTAACAGACAACTATTCTCAGATCTAGCTGCAAACGGTAAATAAATCCAGCTTGTAACTTAATGATCCTTGTGTTTGCAACCAGCAGTGAAAACTGCCTGGGGAGCAAAAGCTGGAACTGTACGTGGAAGACAAAATGAAGTCATTGGCAATCACATACAGAAAGCACCTGGATTTTATCATTCTGACCTGGAGGTACAGTCATGTTAGTTCTGGCCAGAAATCCCCCAGTTAGTGAGGGCTGGGATGCAGGACCAGTCCCCTGGATATTAGATCTGTGCTGCTGCTCATTTCTTGTTCATACCCCACATTAGACACCCTGCACTGTGCAGAGGCTTCATTACATTACCCTGCCAGTCTCTCCTGCTCCCTCCTCCCACAGCTCAGACCAAAATCATCTGCCTTTCTTGGAATTCGTTTCAAAACAGATTCATGTGGAGCCTGCTATTCCCCAACAAACAAATAAATTAGCTGCTGTGATATGGAAATTTGCATGATTCACTGTACTTAAAAACTGTTAGCTGTGAACTTATTAATTGAAAACCACAGGACGATAATAAGTGTGTCCTTCAGTCTGAACACGAGTCCCTTGTTATAATGAATTTGTTAAGCAATAAGTATGTGTTTTTCAAAGAAAACACTGCTGCCTCAGGATAGCTGAGCCTCCACCATGGCTCACTGGAGACAGAGGTGCTTTCAGGGAGGGGAGTGCAGAACCCTCCTGCCAAAGCCATGACATCCCAGCTGCAGGGCACAGGCAAGGCACAGTGGTGCTGAGGGGCAGCTGTGTAGGCTATGCCTCTCCCGCCCCTCTCCAGCAATCCTGCCTTAACCTTTGGGATGTTTTCCCCCACCTCTTCCCCACAGACAGGGTGGAGGGACGTAGCTTTTTTTGCCTCCCTCCTGCAAAGCTGCCCTGGGGGCTATCCTTGCTCATCCCTTCTCTGTCTGCACAAATGGGAGGGGAGAAATAATTTAGCCCTTCCAGCTGACTCTGCTTTCCTTGCAGAATACTGCACCTATTGATTTATTTGTTCTGCTTTGGTTTTACGTACTCACATGGGTTTCCTAGTGCCTTGCTGTTATTGCAGACAAACTGTTTCTCTGCTCTTTTATTAGAAAATTCTTGAGCAGACTGCATTTATTTTGCAAATGCAACGCACAGGCTAAGAACTTGCAAGCCTATGTTTTCTTTAGTGTTTATATATCAGGTAGGTTTCATATAGAACAAGTTGCCCACCTGAATTTGCATGTGTAATATGAGCAGCCTGGGCCCACTTCCACCCTGACTCATGATCTACAGTCCCAGTGAAGCCCACAGTAATTGCCAGCCTGCATTAGAATATTGTATCATATATTTCTATACACATGATTTCCCAACAGGAAAACATTAGTTAAACCTTAATTGACAAAGCATGGCAATATTTGGTATGAATCCTGGCAGAGTCATCCATTGCTTTGTTTTCTGTGTTTCTCCTCTTTTTCTGTATTCCTTCATTTATTCAGAAGGGAAGAAAGAGACTGCCTCTAGTGCTTGAATTTTAATTCTTTGCTGCACTGTCCTTGGGCAGAACTGAGTGTTCTGAGAGGTGTAACACACTGTAGAACAAAAGCATCAATGTTCTGCCAGAGGTTCTAATGCCAGGATTTGTAGCTGATTTCCTTATCAATGGCTGTTATATATTATTTTTGAAATACATTCAAAAATACTGATATTTAATCTAACTTGAAAATTACAACCCTCAGAAAAACACAGAAACAACTGTGAAAGAACCATAGAATTTGTGGGATTCAGTTCAGACACAGATTTATATTTGTTATTCTTGATGATAATAGTAAACTACTGCACGAATTGCAAAGCTGGGAATTTGCTTTCTCAGAAACATGCAGTAGCCACGTGAACCTGTTACCAATATGGAATCTGAAAGGCCACCCATATGCATTGTGGAAGATATTGTTCTGTGAAAGATCCAGTTTGTGGGATAGGATAAGGAAATGAGGCAAAGAACTAAAACTTCTGTCATCAGAAATAGCTGAAAAAATATAACTCAGTTTAGAAATAAAAATTTCCTTCATCTGCTTTATAAAACTAAACTGTTATTGCTCTGTCCTCAGCCTTTTCTCATCTTCCTGGTGTTTCTCAAGCCAACATTTTATAACAGTGTGATGTTTGATCTGCTGTGTACGTAGACAAACCAGTGCCGTGGTCCAGTGAGCAGAGTCTGGTCTATGGGAGCTTCAGCAAATGTGCATCATGCATGGATCCTTCTTCAAAAGGGACTTCTGATCAATAAATTCTTGCTATTGTTTGTAAGGTCCCAGCCACTGCTATTATTTATTTTCAGCAAAGTAAAATGAAATCAGAATAACATTTCAGGCTAATTAAAACATTCTTTTCCATCTTACTCTTAATTTTATATCCCTTATCCATTTCACATCTTGTACCAAAACCACAAAGTTGGTATTTGAAAGCTCACTCACTCTGACTAATACTTCACAGAGGGGAATTATATTTTTTGCTCTGAAATGTAGAACAGAATATCTGCAACAGATCTAGCCACTGGGTAAAAACACTACAGTGCAAAACCTGCTGTAGGAACAATTGATTTCAACTTGCAGTATATCAGCTAATCATAAGAACACTAAAAAAAAAAAAAACAACTCACATATACTCTCAGTAGCTACATTTTGTTTCAAAAATTATAAAAACCCAACTCAAAAGAATTCAGGAGCATGGCAATGAAGTTGCAGAGAAAAAAATGTACTAGTCTGTCTGTAAAATTTTTGTTCTTGTTAACAGGGACTGTGATTTGTTTAAAGGACACCTTTTAAAATGGCATAATTTAACCAGAAAGGCAGGAAAATTATTTGAGCTTGCTAAATGAATGCACATGACTAAAACAAGAAAAAATCAAGCTTGACATTCAAGATACATCTGAAGTTAAAGGGCAAGAAAATCTAATAAATCAGAAGAACGTTTTTATATCAGAAAAGCACAAAAATCACTTCCATGTCTTTCAGAGTCACAGAAGCATGGCCTGCATTATGATTTTCTATTTATTCTAAACTAAGTAATATCTCACAGCTATCTCATAGAGTTCAGAGAAAATTGGTAACTTAAGACTTATGGTCAAGAGCATGAACTGCCTAACTCTTAAGATACCTTTATTACATGATCCTATAGCCTGATTCTAGTTACTTAATGCAAATCAAAGAATGTCCTAATGATGTGGGAAGGCAAGTCAGCCAATGAACAGATAAAAAAGGAATCTGGAGACACCTAGACCCAGATCAAAACCACAAATACTAAAATGTCTCTTTTTTAAGTACTTTATCTATTCAGCATTATCACATTTATCCTATGGCCTATCTCTTTAGGCATTAATGTGACAAAGATATACATCAACAATTTTAAGAAGCTAAAAAAATAAAGAAAATCACCAGAAAATAAATCAAATTGAAGAGTCAAAATGCGGCTTTTACATATCCAGCTCTTAGGCAAGCTGCAAGGGATTTTTGTTTTTTGTTTTTTTTATTAATACAAAGAAATATTGGCTTTTGCACCTATCAAAACCATATTCTCACACTATGTCCCCTTACCAACTCCAGTATTTTCAGAAAGCATATTTTGGTGACAGTCCTTCTTAAGACTTTCTTAAGTGATATAAGTAAAACAATTTAGCAAACAGAAAGGAACCAAACTCACATTAAAAAGAAAGACTTCTCAGGTCACTTAATATGTCAGAAATAAATGGCTTGAACATCACTGGGGTCCCATTGGATTAATCTGGGTATCTAGGGTATATAGGCAGGGCTACAATGCTCACTTTATGAATCAGATTTTGAAGCTACAATTCTAATCTTCAGTAGAAAAGAAGCTGTGATGTTTTGCTCTTCTAAATTCTAAGGACATGCCCCTTAGTTCTGTCATGCCAAGGGCTGTAGCCAAACAAGTCATAGAGGAGACGGACATGAGCATCACGTGCTCTTCGCTGCTGGAGAGAAAGCAAAACAAAACCTCATCATTCCACTTGGACAGACTGTCACTGACAACTTCTTATGTTAAATATAGTCACCCCAGATTGAATGTCTGCTGTGCTGGGCCTGCAGCTGAACACTCTTTCCCTGACTTCAGCTTGCAGTCCACAGCTCATGTCTCTGAGCAAGGCTGCAGCCAGCTTTGGGAAAACTCTCTCCAGCCCTGAGGGCACTGGGGAAAGGATACTTGTCTCTGTCTCCTTGCAGTGGGCCTAAGGCATGGGATTTGTCATATAGCAACTCTTTGCTGAGTGGAAGTCACCAGATGCAAACTAAGCAATTTTGTGTTTGTGTGTGTTTGTGTGTCGCCACAAAGCAGCAATCGGACCTTCAGAGAAAACTTATGCCACTATCATACTCATTTTAGTTGTTTTAAAATCACTGAACTACATAAATAGCAAAAGTTGTCTGAGGAAGAGTGAGTCATGTACTTTTTGAGACTTGTGGGCTTCCTTTCTTCTGAATCACAGTTAGTTTATCATGGCATAGGGCATACCCCTCTCTGCATGGACCAAAAAGGGATGAGAGGAGAAAAATGTCTTAGATTAAGAGAACAAATCTCTGAAAACAGTCAGTGAGAGTAATGAACTTCATTCCACTTTTACTTTCCTCCCCAAATTTAAGAAGCTGAGTGATGAAATTTCAGTGCATACAGTAAAAAGTATATGAATTGCACTGTGCATCCTATACAGAGGACATTGTCTTTTTGGAAATGTAAACCACCCTCTGGTTTTCTCTCAGATCAGCTTGGCATATCCTCATCACCTGCATGTTTAATATCTGACGATAAGTAGCAATAGGTGAACAGCAAAAGGCAAAAGAGTTCTGCTTTGTTTAACCTGAGAATTGCTATATGCTTATCCAAACCTTATCTACATCCTCCTACAAATATGTGAACCTCTGGGCATGAGAAATATTTAGACACCTGCTACTGAAATTAATGGGAGCTGCAAGTGCATCGTTCCCAGGACAATCAGATATCTTAAGTCTACAAAATTAGGTTGAAAATCTCCTAGGAACAATTTTTCTCTCTCATCATATTTACTGCTTCCCACAAGGCAGGAAATATTTGAAACACAGGATCACTTGAGGTATGCTGGCAATACTGATTTTTTTTATGGGAAGGAGTCAGGAGATAGGGCAGAGCATTATATATGGGGAAAAAAATCTTTTAACTTAATTGAAAAGATTCAGTGTCTCAAAACACTCAATTTGGGATTGTCTCAAGATTCTGGGTGGATTTTCAGTTGGTTGTAATTTTCATCTGAACAGATCAGGCACTTTTTAAGAAAGAGGGAGGTTTTGTTGGAAAGTGCAAGGAAAATGGCTCCTAAGGCCCCTTCTTATAATGTAAAACACATGGGCATGCTGCTAAGCTCATGCACTGCCTTCCTGCGTTCAGTGGCTCTATTTGTACATGCAAGAGTTTTGGAAAAAAATGAGGGCTGCAGCTTTCAGCCTGGTAGGATCAGGAAAGCATTTTACACACTCTAAATCAAAAGAAGAGGGTTCTTTTCGATTTGAGCACTCCCTTCAGGAAAAATGGCTTTAGGATGACTTCTGCAGTTTCTGAAGTTTAAAATGATCCCCTGGAGAAAAAGGATACAGTTATGAGGAAGAATAGGTACTGTAAAACAGCTTGCTGCAAAGGTCCTTAGCAGATGAGAGAAAATGACTGGTTTATTTGCAGTCCTGCCTTGTTTAGCTTTATGGGTTTGTTTGCACTTTTAAAAATAAAGTAAATTTGTGGTTCGATTGGCTGTTTCCAGTGCTGAACAAATACTGCAAGATCTATAGGTGGACATATTTCTTACTGGAAAGAAATAATATCCAATTGCACTAAATACCTTCTTAGTAGTCCTTCTCCAGAAGTATTCATGGGAAGATTTCTTTTCTCACTTTCCCCTCACACCCACACAACCCCCCCCCCCCAAAAAAAAAAAATATATATCCATAGCAGTCAGATCTCACACAACAGATGACAGAGCTTAGTGCACATGGACTAGACAACTCATAGTTAAGATGTTTGATCTGTGCTTTCCCAAAGCAGACTTATTTTATTGCAGTTCTCACAAGTTTGTGGGTCATTGGATCTCTTCTGAGATGCCACTGAGTGACCCAGGCAATGATTATTGATTCAAAAATGCATGGTGCTACAGAGCTGGAGCTGGCCTACAGTAGGTGTCTCCTTCCATGCTACCCCTTAGCAGTCCAAAATGTAACATTCCATGCACAAAGGTATAGATAATTCAAGATATGAGCCATCATTTTATGAACCTGGATGGACCATCTTGACCATCATCTATTGAACCCAAAAGTTGTAATGAGCCTGTGTTTGTCCAGTAGGAAAACTTGGACACTGACCCAGCAGCTGAAAATCAAACTTTGGAAGCTGCAAATGTGGAAATCAACCACAATCTTTCCAAATGCCACGACTGCATTTCCCCAGGGACTGTGTAGCATTTCCTGTCCCAACCTATGCAGAGGTTGTGTAAGTTAGAAATGCCTTGAGGGAAATAAGTTAGTTGCTTCTTCGGTTACCATACTCTCTGCTGGTGAGTCAGTACCTCATGCCTGTGGTACTGACAAACATTAGAAGACATCTGACTCTCCCTTATTGCCCTCCATGTGGTTCCACTGGGGCCACATGAAATCAAACCAGTGTCAGAAGGGGTCTCCAAACAAGATGTCATGTGCCCTTTACCCCCTGACCCTTATGAAGTCTTGTCTAGGTTGTTGGTATAGAGAAAGAGAGATGGCCAAAGCAACTTTTCTGCTTTTGTATCACACAGATTTGGAGCACAGTCACTCATCTGCAATTGTAATCTGGCTGGTAACTAGGTGGGTATCTCCATAAGGATTTCTTCTCTTAACCACTGGGAGGTTTGTTTCTCAAAAACACTTCTGCATCAACAATAATGTCTAAGAATTCTCCACCAACCCAGTCCCCTGACCAGGGTATCTTAAGAATGAATGGGGCTCTTTGTATTCACATCTGTAGATCAAGAGTCTGAGTCCCAGCGTATATGCAAAGCAACTTTATGTTCCATGAGCAAAGGGAAATCAGATCCTCTTATAACACATAGTTAAACTATGGAATGCAGAGTCGTAGGCAGTTGGGGATGACAGAGGTTTCTGGACTTAAAAAGGTTTTTTAAAAAGAGCTTAGTAGGCAACATCAAGGCCCATCAAAAAGGAAGAAAACTCCTTTGGTTCAGAAGTGCCCTGACATACAGTGCTGGAGAATAGAAAACTACACTGAGAAAGGGTCCTGCCATACTCATTTTGTATAACATTTTCATCACTGTTGACCATCAGCCATTAGCCATTACTGGTGACATACTAACTGGGAAAGACAGACATTTAATCTGATTTTTTGTAGCCATTCTCAAATTTTCTCTTTTGACTACCTTTGTACAGGAGGAGGGATGTGATGTGAGGGGACCCCTCCAAAGAGTCAGCCTGAGTTATGGGACCAAGTTGTAAGACAGTACCATCCCGAAATCCATTTTGAAAAGGTGCCATTCAAGAAGTAGAAGGCATTCCTGCCACAGGCTAAAGTCTTCTTATATATTCAGGTTTTATACAGAGGTGGACATGAATTGAAACTGCAGGTCTGAACAGCCCAAAACTGGGATTAGAGATTTCATGGTCTTATGGTGCATGTAATCATTTTCTCATACTGCCTTCAGGAAGGCTTGTTAGAGAGCAGGATTTTCATTTCTTTCAGTACAGCTCCAAACATGCACCTGGCAGTCTGCAGATTAGCTGGTGTAGCTAACCCTGCAGCTCCAACAACCACTATATTCACCTCATGGGCTAGAAAATTCTTGATGAAGATCCACCACATCCTGTTGAGTCAGAGATGCTGTGCTAATGTGTAGATATATTGGATGTCCATGTCCTAAAAATGCTAGAAGTTCTTCTAGAGTTCTATGATAATGTATATAAGCAGAAAAGCATGGGAAGCATATGTACATGGGTTGGGTGGACATAAGAAAGAAGATGCTTTTACCTGTTACGTGTAAGATATATGGGAGGCATGAACAAATTTTTCTGGTTTTCTGTCACATGAAGGCTCCTGTTTTTCCTTTTAAAGATGAGTTTAATAAAGTGAACGACAGAGCCAGTTTAATTTTGTTTTCATCTGTAGGTACTGTACCAGTGGGAAATGCCATCTGATAACGGGTCTGATTCAGCTACCAACATTTTTTGAAAAGATAGAATAGAATAAAAGCTATCTTCAAAGGACATTGATGTATTTATGTACTGAAATTAAAAAGTAGATACCTCTGTCTTTGCTAAAGTTGACCGAGTTTATGCCACATTTCTCCAGCAATCCAGCAGCTTGGCTTGGTGTGAACAATGTTCTAGTTTTGTGTCTCAGGGTCAGTGGCCCTGCCTGTTACTCTTGGAGCCTTTTTTCAAATGTAATAAGCTAACTATAGGAGTCACCAGACCTCAGTTCTGCCTCAGAAGAGGTGCATTGTTCACAAAGAGAGAAGAGGGTTTTGAAGTGGAGGAAATAAAAGGTAGCAAGGTATCTTTATTTCCATTCTTGCCTAGCAAAGCTTAGAGCTGGCACACTCCAACAGAGGTGTAACATCTACCTTTGACAGTCTTGGGATACCAGCAAAATTTAAACTGATCACAGGGGGTTATTCTTTTAATTTGGCTTACTGCCTCCACTAACAAATTGCAAACATAGACTAAACAAAGTTGTAAACAAAAACCTGCATGTAGAACCCTTTGTAGTATTCAAATAGACACCAAAAGAGTACTCAGCATAACTACCCCCTGCACTCACTTTACATATATACAAATACATAAACAAAATCATGTACTTCCACTTGCTTTTCCATTTGTGTTAGAAAGTATGGGCACTTATCCCCACCAGGCTGTTTATAATGATGCTCTAGGTTTAGCTGCATGTCCCCTTTGGCTTTTCTCCTGAAGCAGAGAAACATTTGCACAGAGCACACCAGGTGTTACTTTCAGATCCTCAGACATACTGGAATATATTAACACAAACATGAAATCAAAACACAGCAAAATTAATGAACACTGCTATGCTAGAGAAACCAAACTCCTTATTACCAAGCAAGACTTGTGTGTACTGTTTTTGTTAGCTTAGTTCCTAGAGTATTATAAAATCAGATACCAATAGCTAATTAGATGTTCTAATTATTGGATTGAGTTTGCATAAATTATGCTGAAATGACCAACTTTCTCTTGCTTTAATCAATATAATATGTTAAAAGGTTGCTTGGGGTTGTAAGATAATGAGATAACTAAAGCAGTATCCGGTGCACTTCATTATTATAGGCTTCACCCAAGATAAATGTCAGTATTTCCAAATTATCCCCATTTAAAGTATGCAGTCTGAAACCTGCTGCTCATCAAGCAACTTGCTCATCAGCTCTGTTTCTTTTGTAGCTAGTTTCTTTTGTCTGGCAATCAGACGATCAAATAAAATGTAGATTGAATAATGTAAATGGTTGTACCTGTTTCAAACCCTTCAAAGTCTTGAAGGATACAAACTGAACCATCGTTTCAATGTGTGGATTTAATTTTTGTCTGGGTTTGCCTTGTGAGAAGAATGTGTAATACTCTGAGGGTACAATTTTTGACCAAAACTAACTCTTATTTAGATATGAGCCTACTTCAATCCAAACTCACTTCTAGGGTGCGATCTCTGGCTGGCAAAGCTGGTATTTTAATGAAGGGGTTACTTCTATAAGCATCACAGTCATTTACAAATGAAGTAAATTCTTTAATTTCCTTAAAAGCTGACATCTCTCTACCACTTTCATCTGCTGTTTAAGCCCTTAATTATTAACAGATTGAAATTACTTTAATGCAAAATACAATTTTATGTAGTAATGACATAAGCGAAGGATAAGAATCCAGAAAAATATCACTACAGCAAGAGAGGTGGAAACAAGCATGGCAAAAGTGAACTTTATTGCTCATTTATTTATGTATGATAATCTTCATAGTGTTAGGAAACACTAGCTTTTCAGCTGTACAAATAAGACAGCTTTTAATCCTAAATCCCCCCAAATTATTTAGATATCCAAAGGGTGATTTGAGTGAAACTTGGGATGCTAAGTCCAAAAATGTGATTCTCATAGTATATTATTTGCTTGCATTTGTGCCAATAAATTTCCCTAGGAGGCAAAGGTTTTGCAGGTGTTCACAACTTCTTCCACCTTGGCCATCATAAGTAGTCTGTCACTTGGGTCATGCTTAAACTCATTCAAGGACAACAATTAAGCATTCCCCTACTAGATTCTGAAAGGGAGCGATCCCATTGCTATATACTACTCACACACTGGAAGAACCACGTTCTCCAGACAGTATAGAAGAAATGACTATTTATGCCATGTGTTAAGATTTAAGATAGGAGGAAATTAAGACCCAGCTAGATGAGAGTGGGGGAAAAAAGTAGGAAGATTTTCTCTTTTGCTGAGAGCAAGGTTCATTTATTTGTGAAATGGAGGACTTGGATTCTACACACTGGAGTCCTACTGGCTTTCCTTTGCTCTTTCACTTGGCTCTCATAGTTAAGCCCCAGCTTGATCTTAGGACTCTACACAAAGAACCAAGTACTTATGGTGATTGTGGTTACAGAAAATAGCACAAAACCAGTGGATAAAATCCTAATTAAACCTTGGGTTCTGAATGATCCTCTGTCATCAAAAGTGACCAAGTACGAGCATGCAAGTACAGGTCAAAATTTCACTCCTGCTGTGTGTTTACTTAGGCCAAGATTTTCCTCATATATTTTTGCATGCTATTAAGTTATTAAAATGAGAAGAATGTGGAAAGGAAGGTGGAAATAAAGATCCAGATTTGAAATCTTCAATTGCAGTCTTCCAGTAAAGTAAGAGCATTTACTTTTCAGAATAATCAATTGTGCCTTTGGTATTCAGAACCTCATAGGAAGATCAAGGAATGGGATATGGGTTGATTGACAGTGGACCTGAAATAAGCTTATCCATTAAAGGAGCACAATGAAGATAGTCTCTGCATAATATATTCATCCGTGACCTTGAAGAGCAATCTTTCTGGATTCAAAGGCCATTCTTTCTCAGAGAAAAACCTGGAGACAGTTATGGTAAACTATGGAAGAGCACAAATGTAAGAACTAAGATCAGTACGGGTGCTCTGGGAGAAAGTTGAGGTCTTTTCCTGAAAGGAGGTGAGGACACTGTTGAAATAAACACATTAATTAGTGTTTTGTCATGGGGCTCACGGAGGGGGTTGGGTGGCATGTGTCAGAAACACATGGACATCTCCCAGGTGAGGAGGAAGAGATATTAAAAAAGAAAAACAATTGAGGGTCATAACCTGACAGGTAATCAAGAAATTGAAATAGCTGAAGAATGACGGAATTTTGAGGCCAGATGCAATCCAGCATGCTGGAAAAATATGGCATTCGGAGACATGGGGGAAAGAGTAATCACTTTAGTGCCCTGCAGATTTATAATGTACATCCATAATGGAAGCACCTGTGTATGCAAGTGTACTGTATGCATCCATTTCATCATTTATGACTTCTGAGTGCATAGCAAATCTACTTTGCTTTTATTTTTGTTGCTAACCAAAAAACTTAAACATTATATGGAATATTAAAGTTGCCTTTCTTCCTCCGCCTCCTTATCATTTCAGATTGAACCTTCTTGCCCTCCTCTTTGTTCTCACTGCCACTTCACAACTGAAGAGCAAATGAATCCACTTATTGCCTTTTTACTACTTCATTGGTATAGAAAGTGAACAAAATGAATCCTAACACTTATTATCACCCTGCCTGAGTTGCAGCCCTCCATGGTAAAATGTTCCCATTCAGAAAGCCAGTCATGGTAGCCAGACTAATTCTTTGTTCCTAAGTACCCAAATGATTTCCTAACCCTTTTTTTTTTTTTTTTTAACAACACCTTCACATGTTTCACGAAAAAGCCTGGTCTCTTTGGAGCAGCTTTGTAGGATATGCAAGTTACAATTCTACCACTAAGATAAAAAATGAATAAACCAAAGGAAACCCTTTGTGTCATGCAGCATGTGCAGGGTTGAATGCATCTGAGATATATGATGAGGAGTTTGCAGCTGATTCCACATTATAAGGATTATAGAAGTTATTTTAGGAATTATCCAATGCTGATAAGGAAGGTAAGGCCCCTGTAGGCCATGCCTGGCAAATTCATTCCTGATTGCACCAGTTGAAATGATGAGTTGCAGAAGGGACACAAAATCCAGGATTCTCACTACAGGGCACTTTCAGGTATCCTCTGAAAATGTCACAGCTTTATTCAGGCAGTCCATCTGAAAAATAGTCATAGTAATAGTATGCTTTCCTGGTGAAAGAATCTTATTTTTTCCTGGGTTTTTATTGTTGTTGTTGGTTTTTTTTACGTTTGTTGTTTGGTTTTTTTCCCCTGTAAGTAGCTGGAGACAGGGTGCCCTGCCAAAGGAATGCTAGCTGTGGGGTGGGTGGTTGAATAAATGTGACACAACAGCAGACACAAAGTCTTTGGTTCTGCGGATTTGTTTTGTTTATTTGTTTGTGTTTTGTTTTTTGGTTTGATTATTTTGTGTGTGTAGGGCGGGGTTGTTTGGGGTTTTTTTGTTTCTTCTACAGCCAGAGCCTCTCTATTACCCTAGTATTGCGCAGCTTTCTGACAATGAGCCAGGGAGGTCGTGTGTCTCCTCAACTTTAAAACAAAAGGCATTTGCTCTGTTGTCCTTGAGAGGTCAGTGGAGAAGGAGCAAGAGTCAGTGCCAAGAGGGTGTGGGAAGTGTACCCCAGCAGTGTGGAGACCACCATCAGTCCCCTCCTCAGCTCAGATACTACTGCCCCAGATATGTCTCTGCAAAGACATCTTCAGTTATGATGGAACTACAGCACCATCTGTTAGTCAGGCCACCTCTATTTAGAGAGGCTAGACCCACTGATAAAATCAGTCTGATAATGTAAACTTGGGCCTGGTCCCTCAAAAGTATTTGTTTAGATGTTTAATTTCGACTGTAGTAAGATGTCTACCATCCTTGAGGAGTTATATTATCAACCAAGATAATTTGATAAAGAAACCACATCATCATGACAGTCATTTAATAGTTATTTTCTCAGTGCCTTGTGCTTATCTGTGCAGGATTCCTGAATGATAGGAGATTATTACCTCTGTGCAGAAATGTGGAACTAGGACTTATAGGGGTTATGTCTCTTGCCTAAATTCACATAAGAAACCTGCATCTGAACCAGGGCTTAGAACCAGGTCTGCTAAGTCCCAGCCCAGTGCCCTAGACAAGCTATTTTTCTTCTCTGGAAAGGTGACTAGAAAGCCTCTGAAGAAGTAGACCTGTATTACTTGTCTAGCTGCAGCAGTTGGAAAAAAAATATTAGTCTGGGTCAGGCTTGGGGAAATCATTATATAATTATGTAAAGCCAGCATGAATTCACAAAAGCAAGCTTCTGCTTAACAATCCACTGATGGGAGTTTTCAGGGTGAATAATTAATACATCTGATAACAGGAATCCATACATTCTGTTTAACTAGATTTTTACATAGAAAAGTCTGATTTTTAGGAAGGGAAAGGATGAAAAAAAAATACCCCTTTTAAAATCTGCATATAAGAGCTTTACATTAGAAACTGCAAAGACTTCTATCTACCATCATGAAGATGGGATGAGGAGACAGCTTTATGCATCCAGGATCTTCAAAATGTGTTGAAGAGCATCAGAAAAGAAAAGATCATGAAGCCATTCACACTGGGACTCCCCAAAGAGACACAAGACCACAAGCAGCTACTGGTGGTCCCAGGATGTGGTCCACATCCCACATTAGCCCTGGTGCCCCATAGACAGTTTCCCCCTGGCTGGGGTGTTTTCTGCAGCTGCAGAAGGACTGGAAACTCCTGACTGACTCCTGCCTGATAGGAAAAGACCACTGACTACCAGGACAGCACCTCCTTATTATCGTGTTTCTCAGTGGTTAGAGTGTCAATCTTCTTGGGATACCCAGTTTCAGTAGGCTATGAACCAGCCTGAATGTTTTCTTTTTTTTTTAATAAGTAACTATGAATACTAACATCTTAACATTTAAGGATATGACTAAAAGAGAATCACAAGGATTAGTGTGAGGATCAATTTTCTTCATTTTATGTATCAATGACCTGGAAGAAAGATGATGCAGTAAGCAGATTACAAGGGAGGGCAACAAAATTCAGAATCTATGGTATAGGAACTGAATACAGACAAGTAGCTTATAAGTTTCAAAGTATGTAAGGTAAATGAGTCTGGGAAGAAAAAACAAGTGAGACTATCCACTGAACAGCTACGTGTTACAATACATTACAGAAGTGCAGTATATGGGGACTGTGATGGGTAAAGCTCTAACATCATAAGAACAAATGCTGAAGAGCAGCAAGGAAGTGGAAAAAAAAATCTCTAAACTGTAAAATACAGAAAAGTAACTGTAAAGCAAGCAAAAAAAAATCATTCAAATACTGCAAATGAGGCTGGTTTTGTGACAAAATATTGCATATTTCTAACCATCTATGAAAAATATGTTGTTGAAAAAAAAAATCGTAGAATAGTCCTCTGCCAGAAACTGACAGCTGTTGAAATATCTCGATTATCCAGGGACTGAAGATGAAATCCAGGTTTGTATGGCTGAGGATAGAAGATTAAAAGGAGGCCTTTCTATAGTACATGTAATACAAAGGGGAAAAAAGAGGAGAAACAATACGAGACTCTTGGAGCTGATGACAGTGGTGAGAGCACAGAGACATGGATATTGGTGAAGGGCAGGCACCAGTGGGGCCAGGCAGGATATGGTGGTTAACATTTTTGTTGGCAACACGGATAGTTGAACTGAGTGCTCCTTCAGCAAATTTGCTGATGACACCTAGCTGTATGGTCAGCATGCTAGAGGGAAGGGAGGCCATGCAGAGGGACCTTGACAGCCTTGAGAAGCGGGCTTATGCCAGCCTCATGAAGTTCAACAAGGCCAAGTGCAAGGTTCTGCACCTGGGTCAGGGCAATCCCAATCACTGATACAGACTGGGCAAAGAATGGATTGAGAACAGCCCTGAGGAGAAGACTTGAGTGTGTTTATGGATGAGAAGCTCAACATAAGTAGGTGATGTGTGCTTGAAGCCCAGAAAGCCATCTGTATTCTGGGCTGCATCAGAAGTGTGGCCAGCAGGTCAAGAGTGGTGATTCTCCCCATCCCTGGAAGTGTTCAGTGCTAGGCTGGATGGAGCTTTGATCAATCTGGTCTAGTGGGAGGTATCCTTGCCCATGGCTGGGGGGTTGGAACTAGATGATCTCTAAGGTCCCTTCCAAACCCAACCATCTTATGATTCTAAAATTTTACGACTCCTCTGCATGGGGAATAATCACCTAACAGACCAAGGGCAATGATGGGCACAAGAAACACAGACAATTAAAAAAGGTTTTTTGATACATATTCACTGGGCAGGACCAGTTATGGGGTAGACCTCTGATCCCTGAAGAGGGCTCATGATTGTGAGGCTCCACTCCCCCAGGGGTTGTCTTCATGCTCTTTGGGGCCTCCCCGTGGCCTCCAGATACAGATATTTCTGCCAACCATAGCGAAGGCTGGATCATGCCCCACACTGGGAGTGGCCTTTCTGTTGCTCTGTTTTTTCCTTCCAGCAGCCACTAATTAGCTTGCTCACTTGTGCTCCTTTACTGATTGCTCTGTGGTGTAGGGGCTGGTGATCTGCCTGTAGCTGCTTCATGAGCTCAGTGCTCCAGTGCTCCTCTTTCTTTTCCTCCCCTTGTGATCTGTACTTGCTGCCCATTAACTTGTCTTGCTCCTTCCTCCCTTGGCTGCTGGCAGGCCTCCCCTCCCCAGGCCCCCTGTGCCATGGGAGCATCCCCTCCCCTCCTCTGCAGGTGTCTGAACACAAAACAGACCAAGCCTGCCCCTTTTTTTGTCCACTACTCATTCACTGGCATTTCTCTAGTCTCCCCTCTGGGTAATTGGTCTCTCTGAATGGTACCTTCTGTGCCACCTCTGACACATACTGCACTTGGGTGACTCTTTAGGTCTGTCACCAACAGCCTCCGAAGCTGCTGCTCCATTAATGCCATGTCATTTGACTTACTGGCCCAAGGCAAGGCAGGCCAGGAGGGTAAATGCATGCACACTCCCTCACTAGCTGCTTCTAAAGAGAAAGTCTCTGCTACAGAGATTTCATAATTTTTCAACCCCAGCAGAATTTCCTGAGCCCAATGTGTCTGAGTGGGTTGGAAATTTCCATAGTGTTTTCCTTTCAGCCTTGAAATAAATGTTAACTGAACTGTGAAAAGCAAACTATTGACCACATTTGTCAGAACAGATTCGTACTCACAATATTCAACCAACACCTGGTGTTTCTTCTTTGCATCAGAACCTTTTGGATTCAAATCCTTTAGCTGATACTCCATAATCAACTATTCTTTCTCAAGTCTTGATAAAGATTCCAAGCCAACAGATGTCTTGCAGTAGAAATGCACATCCAACAGTCCTTACAACAACCAGCCCACTGAACTCAAGCCTTCTCAATATCTTGCAGGGAGGTCTCGGAAACCTGACAGTGTTCTATGTAATGCCAAAGGAACAGTTGGGGAGTCTCAGTCTGTACTACAGTTCAGGTACAGACCCAGCTTGTTTCCTTCCAGCATCTTTGAGTCAGTCTGAATGCATCACAAACCATGGAATCACAAACTGCATTTTATAATTTATAATACTAAAATAAATGGAACAATTTGGGTTGTGTGACTTTCCCTGTGACAGTTAAACCCAGAAGCAGCAAATTCCCTAGGGGGTATATATGATTAATGTATGATGAATTTATAATTTTTTTGCTTTTGACAGACATTTGGAAGATGTAAGGACCTGGTCTGCTACCACTCTTTCTAAATAGAAATCCACTTTTACTTTTTCTGTCAGCAAAGTTGCTTATAAAGCAGAAAAGATCAGAGAAATAGATACATTTGGGAGAAGATTTTACATTATTACTTGGTCTTTGTTCCAGGCAATTTCTGTATCTTAGGGATCAAGGTGAGCCTCCCATAATTCCCCTACTAGTAAGCAGGTATTAAAAGAAAGTCTTTCGAGGCATTTATCTTTGAGACATCAGACTGTAAGATGAAAAGATGACCTAGGGATTTGCTGACCACCACAGACAATGACTTGCTATGATTAAAGCTATGTATGTTACCTGCACAAAACTACATCAAAGTGCTAATTAGGGAACATGTACTCCTGACTGGATCACCTCTGAGGCTAATATTCTTTCATTTGTGTTAAAACTCCTAGCAGATGCAGAGAATCAGTGTGAGCTAGAAAGTTATATTTATATAATGGACAGTGTTACTACCATCTTTTCTGTGATATATTCTCTTTGCTCAGAGAACCAAAATTTGTGTTTGTCTCACAGTGCCAAGATATCAAATTAAATTTTGTCCTACAAAACTACCTTCCTGAAAGTAAAAATGAAAGAAAATTGGTCTGATTTATTTATTCCTGATGATAAGCACTAAACCATCACTTTTCAGGAACTTCTAATCCCATAATATTCCCAAAAGGCTTGCTGTAGTGGGGGTAGACCATACTTACATGAAGAATGACAAAATATCATCCACACATTAAACATTACTATAGATGTTTTTAAAAACATAATCTAATTTACCAAGGCAAGAAATGGATAGGTAACAAAGCAAATAGTACGCAGAACAAATATACATATCAGAAATAAAGCAGCCAAGATGCAGAGCATGCTATATGCTATATGCTAGAGATGTTGTCTGGTTTGCAGCACCATGTATTCTGAATGCCCCTCTGGTTTCAAAAGGTGTGTTGGGAACAAACAGTGCTTCTTAGGGGAATATGGCCTCCTTCTGAAAAATTGACATGTAATAGACAGTGGTACAACAAATCAAATCATACTGAAGCAGGGAGGACATTATTCACCCTAAAGAAAACAGCATCCAGCTATACTACTGAGTCAAAAATCTGCATACACTTCAATGTAAAAGAAACCATATCTATCTCTACAAGTCAGACTGTCTTTGATACTCTTTTATCTAAGAAACAACAGAATATCATTGTTTCTCCATTGGACATGGACTATTTGGCGGCCATATAGACACCCAGGTTATATTGCACAAGCAAAAGACATTTTACAGTGACAAGTCTACACCCTCAATGCTTCTTCACAAAGTGAGGCTTTAGGTAGAATGAGTCAGTTTTCTTTAAAAAATAAAGTAAAATGGACTAATGCTACTAAAAGTACATTTTATTTAACGTTACACTTTATCTAGTATAAAAGTAGACAAGGGTTGCAAATGTCTATTGAAAAATACTGCAAGGATGCCAATGCTTCAGAAACTCAGCAGCTTTCATTTATTTGAAGAAGTAAATAGAGTCCTCACTTCTTGGCTAATGCCTCCTAATGGTCACTTTATTCTTGAAAACTGTACAGTACTGCAACAGTTGGAAAGAAAAGTAATTGTATAAAAAGGTTTATCAGGAACAAACCAGTAAAAATCTAAGGGGAAGAATATTTTCTCTCACACTAGGAAGGTTTATGTCTTTTTTTTTTCTTCTCCTGGAGACAAATGGATTAGAATAATTTGTTTCATAGTGTTCAGACAATACAGGCACTGGAAAAATGTAATTCAATGCAAGCACTGTGAATGTGAAAGGCCAATCTTCTGTCCAAAAATTGTTCAGCTTGTAAGAGCTCTTGGTTTTCCTTTGGACATTTCTGCTGGAGATCAGAGCTTCTTTGATCCTTTACACAAAGTAGTTTTGACTTGTATTTGAGAAAACTAAAAGCAGCACCCAGCTATTCAGTTATTTTATTCTACTTATCCATGGGCCACTTCTGTTGGGGAGGTGTTAGTTAAAGACATGGATGAGTGAACAAATCTAGAGTGCCCAGCCCTGGGGGGATGCACATGGATCTTGCAGAGTTGCCAGGACTTGGGGAAGTGTGGGACAGACAATGGACTGCAGTGAAGCAGTACTAGACTGGTTAAGCAAAGAATTATAGCTGAGGAAGGGTTTCAGTGCTTGGCCCATCACTTGTTTAATGGAAATCTCATCCTACTCAGAAATGCATCATTTCCAGTGCAGGTTTATCAGAAATTTTGATCTGTCTATTATGACTGATTCTCTACTTCCAGTGATGAAGCAAAACCAGACTTTAAATCTACATTCTTCTGACTCAGCATCATCAATAACTGAGCTGTTAAACAGATCCTTCATGTTGAACAGCACTTGGTTCACAATTAGAGCTTGTTGCTTGAAGACCATTTTTATTTCAAAAGCCAAATGTTCTGTATGAATATTTTCCCAATATAAACATGCTTTCCAAACCTCTTATTGGCTCTGTCAATGTGTAAAATACCATATTTTCCATATATTCATAATAATTCAAGCTTAGGTGTCAATCACTTTTTCATTGCTCTGAAACAATTTTGTACCATGGCATATATTTCATTCCTGTCATGGCACAAAGTGAACTATTTGAAAAGGATAAATAACATTTAAGGAAATATATTTTGCCCTTCATCTGCAGCACTGCTTTTAAAATGCTATTTCCTATTGTATTTTCTGTACAGCTTGGCTTTGTGATGATTCTGTTTGCATGCAAAAGCTACTTAAGTGGAACACTGCACTTCACTTGTTCAGAGCTTATAATGAAGAAAAATGTGCAAAAGCATTACTTTGCAAAAACAGATAAGTAAGCATACTGCCTGTCAAATGATGTCACCCATGCTTGGCAGCCAAAAAAAAAAAAAAAAAAGCCTGCATAAGGCCAGTACAAGAGTTTGCAATCCACAGAGCATGAAATGTCTTGGGAGCTAAAAGTCTGTATTCTGCATTTCTTTATATGTCTTCCTAATTTTCTGTTTCTTTTACTAGGCTGCAGAATCTGCAGTGCATTGCAAAACACTAGCTGCGAGGCCCCTGAAAGGTATCTGGGATCAATCCCTGATGAGATATTATCACATTAAGAGTGGCCCAAAACCCAACCTGCTCAGTGATATTGAGATTACTATGTTAGGTTGACAGGATGCAAAGAATCCTTACAGCAAGTACTCAGCACAGAGTCTGTATTGCTCCTTTAAAAAAATAATGAAAAAAAAAAAAATCAAAAAAATGAGAGGAAAGGAGAGAGGGAAAGGCATTTTTAGCTTAAGTGTTCTGGTAAACTATTAAGCTATTCTTGCCCAGGATCTGTCTGACACGAGTTCTCTGTGTTACTCAGGGCATCTGGCAGCATTTTCACTTAAAACAGGGTCGCTGTTTGTTTTTCTTGCCAGCTCTGCAATCCATATCAGCTTTTGTTTGGGGATAGTGAGACTGTTTGGTGATGCTTCTGACAGAAAGACAATAAGCAGTTTGTATGCATCCCATGTACGTGGGCTCCCTGCTCGGCTGTGCTGGGTAATGGCACTGTGCTGCCAAGGGGAAAGGCAGTGCTGAGGCTCTGCCTTGCTCTCACTCCTGAAAGGCTGAAGCCAGGGCACAGGCTGCCCTGTGCTCTAGGCTGAACCCCCAAAGAGGTTGCACAGTGACATTTTCTACTAGCAATGAAAAAAGTCACAAGCAAAAAGTCACTGAGATTACTGGCTCCTCTGGCTTTGCCCTCTCCTGATCTTACATGTCCTTTGTGTGCAGAGATGGGGAATAGGTGGATTAAAACACAGAGGGGAACATCTGGAACTAAAATATTTTTTAGAGGAGAAGCTAACTTGAAGCATGGTAGGAAAAATCTACAGTATCCTCCTTTGGATGGCTTGGAGTGGGGGCAGGGCTGTGTGAGAGATATTTCACCTACAAAAAAGACACAATTTAGGCTCTTCTATTAGCAGTCAGTTATTCTGAATAACAGGACAAATTGTAGCTACAGCTCCAGAGTTCCATCCCAACCCGGCCATGAAGGAATAGCAATGAAAATTTCATGAATCATGAAGATAGGTATGATGAAGAGCAATAACTTCGACCAAATATTTCCTCTAATACCATCTAAAAGCAATGATGAGCTCTCCCTTCCCATGTGTGCCCGAGCAAGAGATGTGACAACCCCAGAGAGAGAAGAGATAACAGAATGTGTAGAAAATAAATCAATCCAGTTCTAACCATATGAAGGTGCACAAAGCACAAAGCATAGCTTGGAAAGAAGAGCATTTTGCTTTGTAAATTCAAACCAGAGTAGTTTTTTTCTTCTTTAAAGAGTACTGCAACACCACTAGTTTCCCACAGCAGCCTGAAAATCAGCATGAGGCAAGGAAGTGAGGACCAAAACTAAAAACAAAAGCTTTTAGCATCCAGGTGCTCAGGAGAGACAAATCTGCCTTTGGTTATGAAGTTGCTAGTATAACTTCTGTAATAACAATATTGTTCTAAAAATAAAAAATAACTGCTTTCCCACGCCATTATTTCCTAGATTTGTCCTTCCAACATTAACCACAATCCCTGTAAAAATCTCCATGCTTTCTGTGGACTATTTTTCAAGTGTTATGAAAACTAGGATGTGCAATAAAAAAATATATTTTACAGTGCATAATATGTGTCTGCTTTAAAATGTTCTTCTTCTTGTATCAACTTACTGTAGCTACTAAGCAAATAAATACATAAACATATGAAAACGGGAGTGTTTTCTTTCTTTGCTAGATGTGTTTGAGTTATCCAGACTCAGGAAAAAATTAATGAGATGTAGTATCATATTTGGAGGTACTCCTTTCCTCATGACCTTCAGAGAGGTTACTTGCAGATGCAGAATGGAGATCACATCCTAACACTCTCCTGTGCTAAAGCATGCTATAACATGTATACCTGAACTGCCTGTGGGGATTTTAAATATTATAAGGAAAAAAAAAGGACAGTGTCTGCCATTATGCCTTTCCATGACACAGCTATTTTAGAGGCTGAGGAATATTATCTGTATTGGATAGAACAATTCAGTCAATCAGCAACTCCAAAAAAACCATCTTTCTCCACTCACATGAAGTTCTTGAAAGATTTTCCTTATGGGTCTGTGTCACCCAGTGCATGGTTTGTCCCAGTATTCCTTTACTGATTATTTATGAGCGGTATGTTGCTAATAGTCAACATTTTTTGCCTAGCTACATTACATTCTATTTGCTTAAAAGCAAAGTTTAAGGGCTTGTTTGATGAAATTACCTTACAGGAAACTCATTTGTACATGCCTGCTGAAAAATGAGCACCATGTTCTGACAGATAGTTAATGGACTCATAAAGGTGGACATGAATATCAATATCTGTGCATACAAATAATACTAAAATATTAGAAACGCCAAATCTATCCCCCAAACGATTGAAAAATGTATTACAGGCTATAGGTTTGCCTGCATGTCCAAGCAGGATGTCCTTCCATAAGACTGTTTTTTTTTCACCAGCAGAAAGAGTTTTCCAATGCAACAGGCTGATTCCTGGGGAAATTTCCCTTCATTTCATCCAATTTTCCCCACAAGTATGAGTGAGATAACTTGATGTCATTTCAGTGCCAACCTCTTCAGCAGCAATTACTGACAGGGTAAAGAAAAAAAAAAAAGAATGAATTGCCTGGGTGCTTTGTTAGTTCTTCATTATTTTCTTTGAAAATTATTCTTCCATACTTCTTTTTCAAGCTGAATAGCCTTATTACTTCTGCTGAATACATGGACATGACCACCCACACTTAGAAAAACCTTACCTCTTGCTGAGCTTCTCTGAAATGGTAGGCAGCAGGGCTCATCCAGCAATAAAACTTCATGATCACAGGGGAAGGAAATAGTGCAAGGCTAGGAATCCTCCTGCTGTTTCCCTCTGATTTCCTAATTTCAAAATAGGCTGAGAAATAATAGGGGGGAAATATATTGTGAGAGTTTCCTCTGTGCTGTTCTGAGATTTCCCACCTAGCCTGTTGTGTGTGCAAGGAACTCTATTAAACTCCTACCCCAAAAGCAGCTTAGCAGTCAGCCTAACAAGCAGGAAAACTGTATTCTCCAGTATTGTTAAAGGCAAGTTTTCCTCTTGAACCAAGGAAATGGAATCATAGAGTGTTACTCTCTCTGGCTTTTGGGGTTTGTTTTCCTGCCCCCCAAGAGGAATGAGATCTTGATTTGGAGCATGTGAAAGGTTACAGTTGTTTACATTTAGCACTCGGTTTGGTCCAATATCAAGGTGAGATCCTGCTGTGGTGATTTTCAAACATGCCCACACAGATGGTCAGAAGAACCCTGGTAGTTCAGGGATTGGGATACAGACAATGCTGCTTTATCATTAAGAGCAGCTACAGAGTACCACGTTTCAAAGCTGCAATGAGATATTTTGAGTCTGCAGCAGTTTGTTTTAGTCTTCTACTTCTTTCCTTCTCTATAAGCCTTTTTCTATTAAGGCTCAATCTCTCAATTGATACTTCCTTCTAAAAATCGTATTTTCATCTAGAGTTTCAGGTAGAATAATAATTTTAGGAATGGAAAATTAAGGCAAGGCAGAGTTTGTTTCAAATACATTAGTGGCAAAATTACCTAGGAAAATATTGAGCTTGCTTGTCAGGTGGGTTTTTTGTTTTGTTTTCTTTTTTTGTGGTTTGTTTGTTGGTTTGGTTTGGTTTTGGTTTTGGTTTTTTGGTTTGGTTTTTTTAAATAGCCAAAATACAAAATGATATAAAATATATTGATTATGAAAACCAGGGTAAGCCCAGATTTACTCCTTGACTCAAGGGGCTGCCAGCTCTACACTGCATTATGAACTACCACATCAATATCAACCAAGTACTAAATTCCCAGGTCTGTCATATACACATTTGAAATATCTCTATTCCAATGTGCCATATTCCACACCTCAGTTTAATGAGCACTCTCAAGTCATCCCATCAGCCACAAATCACTTCTTGGTTGTTTTTAAGTTTTGTTTGTTTAGTTTTTTTTTAACTTCAGAACAGTCTATTAGCATTAGTTAAACATGCAATTTTTGTGCTTTCCTCTTTTCCTTTCGTTGTCTCCAAACTGTTTAAAGAATAACTCACTGAAGGAAGTCAATGAGTATTGACATCATACTGTGTCAGATGATTAAGCATTTCAGAATTTTTATTTCAAACTATAGTGTCCCTTTAGACAGTGGATTTTTACTGTGTTACCACCTAATGAGAACACATGTGGTCTTCAGAGCTAAAGTCACAGAGGGACACTGCTTTTAAATCCCATGAATTGTCTGGTAGACTTGTTATTTGCTTTTCCCTCTCCCTCCCCAGAGTTTCATCGCCTTTGAACACCTCAGAAGTGCTAATGCTTTGCTTCACAGAAAACGTCCTAGATAGAAACCAGCCTGCTACAACAACAGCCAGAGTCCCATTGCTCTCTAGTACCAGTCTTGCTTCGCTATTTATTTTAAGCCAGTTATGAGAGTGGGGAAGTAGTGAAAGGTCAGGAGAATGGTGAAAATATGTACTTAGGAGGGTCACTACTGCTGGGAAGTGGTGCTCAGCCATGCCAGGCCCCCTCCACTGCCTCTGCTTGTACTTCGATTTCTTGCTCTCTGGGTAGGTTGGACTCTCCCACCATACATTTGCACAGGCTGCATCCCACCGTGGGACTGTTGCTCAGCAACAGCAGTGAGAACAATTTGTTTTTGGACCATTCGGAAGATGATTACATTTGCAGCTTGTTCCACCCCCCCACACCCCTCCCCCCTGGCCCTGGGTACCTATTCCTGGATATTGTAAATATTCATCTGAGTTTTGCATATACAGTAGTTTCCTCTCTAAGTAAAAAACATACCATCCAAATGAGCTTTTAAGAGTACTTTACTCTGATGCATGTCTATATTTCCTCTCATTCAGTAGATATAATATTGCACATGAAATGGCATTGTTGGGCTTCTGGGGGTTTTGTTTTGTTTTGTCTATGTCAGACAAATTTCAGCTGGAGCAGGGCCTGGCTCTTTATGACAGTGTTGCTTCATTGCTTTGTTTCAGGCACATAAAACAAGTGAAGGATTTAAATAGTTGTGAATACCTGAATGACTTTAAAGCATTAGACTAGAAGATAGGTTCAGATCTCCAGATTTCCAATTTCCTTCCTAATTGTTTCTTTATCTACACATCTTTCAGCATCCCATTAGCAAAACATTCCCATGCTCTCAACTTAAAAGAATTCACTGAAGTACTATAATGCAATATTTAAATCTTTGTCAGACGTTTCCCTGTGCTTTCATACACAATAGTAATTTATACTGAATCTTCCATCTTTCTTCCCTCTAATACATACAAAATATAGTTGAAAGGGTCATTTTCCAAGTTTGCCATGCTGACCTGCTGCCCTTTTTTTAGGGCCTTTCCTCTGTTGCAGGAAAGCAGAAAAAACACTCCTGGTCCTTCTGTCTTTAGGTGCCTTTTTTATGCACTGAAGACCAGTGGACTTCAACTCATCCATGTGCACTCAGTGAAGCTAAGTTGGATATTATATTTACAAACATCATATGCATTTCTTTTCCCCAGACATGATGGAATACAAGAAGGGAGGGAGAGAAAAGGTGGAGAGGAACAAAAGACTTCAGAAATCAAATGCTATCTGTTAAAACCCATTATAAATGTGTGTGTTTGTGTTCAGTGACACTGGGTCCTAGCCCACTGAAGCACATCCACATGTTACTAATTTAAATATATAAAATCAGCAACTCCATTACTGTGCTTTTAGCGCACTGTATGCTTGTGTACCTTACTGACTCAGTCAAGCATAGTTTGTTCTCTGCTGGTGTAGATATTTGACTGAAAACAGGAATTTTAGCACAACCCTTGCTATGTCTTTCATCTTTCAGTTTATTTTTGCCCTTGACACCCCTCTGCATGACTCTGGGCTGCCAGCTAGCGGGAGGGGAAAACAAAGAAGGTGGCAGCTCTGGCATTTCTCTCAGTTTTTCAAGGGCACTTTGTTTTTCCTTAGAGGTATCCTCATGCTCTGGGCTCCCTGTGGAGTGGCAGCTCCTACAGCCACACACCGGGGTGGGCAGGCACACACCTGCAGGCCAGTGGCCCCAGCCCCCATGCTGCATCAGAGTCTCAAGATAATCCCTCTTCACAGCCCAGCACGGCTCCTCACTTGTGCAGTATTGCCCTGAAACCTCTGACAGAGACCTGCACCGTGCAGAAGAAACCTTTAATACACAGAGGCCTGAAAGATGTGTCTGTACAGTGTGGGAAGGAGGCAGGCAGATAATACCCCCCCCACACACCAAAGTTGAACTACACCAGGACAGGCTCTTCTTTGGACTCCTCTTTATGCTTGCCCAATAACAAAAACAGTTTTTCCTTTCCAATTAGATGTAGCAAACACTAATTCAAGGTTGACCTAAATACAAAGTCATTTTTTTCCCCCTGTGTAAGCTATATCCAACCTATAAGTGTACGTTTTCATTTCTTAAACATTTTTCTTTTTAAAATGCAGGTTAAATGTTAATCAATGAGGTAATCTTCATAAAAATTACTGGGTATTGATGTTCAGTTCAAAACAGATTTTTCCTCATTATTTTGAAGGAACAAATTACCAACTCTTGATGCAGTGAACTCCTTGATACAACATGCATTTATCCAGGCCCCATGGGGGTCATTACAACAAGATTCACCTCTGTGTGTGTGCATTATATATTTAAAAATAACCCCCTCAAATCTCTCCTTTGGTCTTTCAGCAGGGAACATATCAAACAGCAACAGCAAATCTCATACACACATCAATATCATGCTAACACTGTTGAGTTTCACTGAACCCGATGTCAAATTAACTTTTACAGGGCAATTACAAAATCTTATAATCATGCAAATTAGTAGTAAGCAGCTTACATCTTCCAATTAAATTGCCACCTGCTATTCCAGGATCCAAGTTATCCACAGTAAACTTTTCCTTTTTCGATCTAAAAGATGCTCTTTATGCAGAGGGTCATCAATGTGTGGATTAGCCTTCTCAGGGACAGAGGGTGCAGATCAGAGTGAGTACAGGCAGGTTATTTCAGCAAAAGAGACACCCACATATCATAGTGTGAAGAGAAAATGGTATTAACCCTGCAGTTATTATCAAATGTGAGAGTCCCTGAGTCTGAGCTCAGGGTCTTATCCTGGATGCAGCTTAAGTCCATACCTGGGCAAAACCCAGGAATCATCACCCACTACCTCTGTCTCCATCCCTGTGTTAAACAGAAAAGCTGTTGCTACCTGGGCCAGGGTTGGTCTCTGACTGCTGGAGATCAGCACAATAACCCCCAGCACAGTGACACTCTCTCTGCTTAGTCCAACAACACCCAGAAATCCTGTCCAGTCCTCCTTACAGAATGAACACATGGCACACTTCAAAGCTTTCTCTCAGCTTCCTGCAAGTCAGGCAGTGGGATGAAGTGACCAGTGGATGCAATTCACTTTAAGGTAAGGCAGACAGGTGAGGCCATTTAGTGGAATTAGAGGGAAAAATTAGAGGTTTATGAGTCAAACGCCTAAGTTTAGCACAGCAAAAAAGTTTTTTGTTTTTGTTTTTGTCTTTGTTTTTTCTGCTTATGAAGTACAGACTTTGTAGAAAAGGAGAGCTTTTTCTTCTTAAAAGCAGACGTAAGAAGAATGTATTGGTTGGGCTCCTAAAACAGCAAAGATGCCAAAGCATACTGTGGCCTACAGAATTAACTATGATGATGCAAATCAAACATCTCAGAAGAAAAATCAGGCATGAAACATAGCAGATAATGAGAACCAGTGTCAGCTCTGTAAAACATTACAGAAATAAATTCTTTTTTTTACCATCTCCTTTTCTTACCATCTCCTTCTTTTCTCCTTACACCCTTGCCCTTTGAAGGGCACTCACAGGATTTGACTTGCACAGCTGGAACAGGATCCGTGAATGTATAAGGCACTGCCTCCAGTTTCCAAGAGGTCAGTTTTCAATGTTTTGTAGCCAGCAGCACTGTTCTTCAAAATAAAAAAACGTTTAGCTGACATCCATCCTGATGAGACTCATAATGTTTTGACAGAAAACTGTGCTAGTGCAGAGGACTGCAGCTCCTTAAATTTTTTGAGAGTCATTAGTGATTTGAAGGCAGCAGCCCAGGTTCTTCTGAGGGGCAGCTTTTCAGGGCAACTTGGTGGATCTCCCCAGGTACTGAGCACTCCTTGGGCCAGACTCCAGTCTGTTGCCCTCATGGCACTGGGAGTTTGATGGCTTTTCTGTAATGAGTGCTTATTTACTCAGCCCAGTATAAGGGTTCTTTCCTGACATGCAGCTCATAAAGTTGCTTGTAACTAAAAGAAACTGGGGTTTGCTTTTGTTAGCTTAAGTGAAAACTAAACTACAGAAGAGAAAAAATAAACAGCTACTGAGCTGTAAAAATGAACTGTTATTACTTCTGCCACCAGCCTCACTGCAGCTGTTCATAACCACAGCCATACAGCATGAGCCCCACACAAAACCCAAGATATCTGCAACATAACAGCAATCATAGATGTCTTCATTCAGAGTAGGAACTCTACTGTCTTCTTTCTTTTGAGGCAGGACAAATGCAGCAACATCAGAGGATATGTGGATTAGCCTTTTTGTCTTGGATGCATCAATGTTTCAAAACTCTCATTGAATATTTTAAAGCACCTCATTCTCAAGAACTTGCAAATAGAGTTCCAGCATGACAGAGATTTTGATTCATGGTTGAAAACAGGAATATTTTTTTTATCTTTTACACAGCTAGTTTTGATTGAATATCAGAATACCAAATGATTATAGATATTCCTATCTTGCCATATAGCTCAGCAATTCTGTGGACAAGCCAATATATTTGCAATCAGTAGCAGTTGTAGTTTGTTTATAAGCAGTGTATCTAAGCACCTCTGCATGGAAACAGGAGAGAGGGAAAAACCACCACGATTCTTGTGAAAGAATGCCAGATAGATGTGAAAGATTACACAGCTGCAGTGTCTTGAGGTTACAAAACTGCCAGTTTAACAAGCAAGATAAGCAGCAATGCTGATGTATTTATAGGAGTTTAGACATTTATATTGCTTTTTAAAACAATCGTAATGAATCAATCCATAAATAGTATGGGGTTTGTATGCTTATTTCTTCTTTAGTGCAATGGAAACTTACAATATAAAAACATGCCACCAAGAAACTTCTGTGATAAGGGCATTGGTACTAAGCATCTGAGGAAAGAGACTGCCTTTTTGGTGTGTGTGCATGAGCAGAAGCTGGCACAAGGCAGCAGTTATCCGGCAGGGACCTTGAGCTGCCATTGTAATCTAAATACCAGAAAATAACAATGAGAGATGTGAAAGCTACAGTTCCCTGTGACGGGAAACAAGTCATTATCTTGAACAACAAAAATGTTTGATTAATATTTGCTTAATAGTTGGGATCTAATCTGAAGATCTTGTTTGCATTTCAATAGATTTTGGAACAGGCCTTTGAATACTGTAGATGGCAAACGTGCTGGATGAAGCACCTGAAGTCAATAAGCTGTATGGTTGAAAAAGCAGGAAAGCACAAGGATCTACCAGCTCAGTATACTAAAAGGTAGTGAAATTCTTTCTTACATAATTTAAGAAAAGGTATTTCAAGCAATCAATTAAATTCTTGCCTCTCGATATGTACATCCAGAAAGGAATTTACTCTGGACTGCTTTACCATTAGCTGTCAAAACAAAAAAGACATAAAATTTATTACCGGAAAATAATTTTTACGTCCCCAGTCATATGTAAATGGCAAATATTTTTGTTTTGTAGTGCTGTCATTGTTTACCAAGTGGGGTAACTTTGCCTTTTCCTACAAGCCAAAATGGCTTAGCAACATTTCTGTGATAAGGGGACTGCTGAGATAACTCTCAGCTGTCATCACTGTATTCCCACCCCTCTCTATGTCATGTGGTGCTGTTCAAGGATAAAGTTTTTGACTTTCCCCCTTGACCAGCCTGGGCCTTTACAGCAGAAGTGAGAAACATATTAGGGTTTAAAAGTCATTGCCCTGCCAAGAACACTTTTCTGACTGGGGATTTCCTTTTGAAAATTCTGATTCCAAGAGGGAAATAGAGCAAAATATGATAAATACTTTACTACTTAATTTTGAAAATATAAGGATGATACTCTCCAAAATAAATACTGGAGAGGCTCTTAAGCAATAAATACATTGGACTGTAGCTGTAGGCTGGCATTTAGCCACAGTTAGGTGGTGTTTAGTTCTGGTTTCCCAGCCAACCTCTCATGAGTAAGTGCTAAAATGCAGCGTGAAAGAGTGATGAGGGAGAAGTGACGAGGGCGAAGCTGAGATTACCTCTGACACAAATTGCCCTGCTAAGGTCAAGGTAAATATTATTAGAAGGGAAAGCTGATCAGAATTCAATACAAAATGTAACCCAGTGACATGAAGTTTCCTCTTTTAAATTTTCAAACCTGCATTGAGATGACTGATGTCCTTCCTAAGTGTGTTTGCTTATATTCTTTGTCTAAACCCACTGCTCCTCAGATATCACCTTCTCTTATTTTTCATTTTTGAGTCCTTTGATTTCCTACAAAGTAGGTGAAAGCCACTTTCCCCACAGCTCCTGCCTGCTACAACTTGCACAGCTATGTGAGGTTCTCTGAGCACTTCTGCCTCTCTGTCATTTCCATCTCTGAACATAAGCCCAGGATCCCCAAGATGCCACTGCTGTTACATCTGCATGGGACGTTCAGATTGCTGTACATCAGTGCACATGTGTTTGTTTTCAAAGTCAACAACAAATGTAACATTAAACACCCTTGACTGCTTCACTGAACAGCCTTGTCTGCTTCATGTTGCAAAACAGACCTAATTCTTATTGTAGCTGGTTTGTGATTGAACTAATGGTGCATACAGAATCATAATTCAGTAAAGTGAATTAAATTATCAGTCTTTCACACTCAACACATCACTGTCTATACAAAAACTAAAACAGTGTATTTATAGGAGAGAATTTTTTTTTCACAAATCTTAGAGAGAAGTGGATGGTCAGCTGTGGGCAAAGAGGAGGCGGAGGTGGTAATTCACAGAAGAACTGAGGGGTTGGAAATATGCAAATAACAAATCTAACCCAATCAGCAACCCTCTAAAAGAGAATCATCAGAGGATCTAGGAATAATTTCCTCTTGCAGATCCCATTTGTAAGGCACTGACTGTCATACATTACCCATAGAGTTTAATAAAGGTCATGAATTATTTATTTGGGATTATTTTCCATTTCTGAGAGGATGGCTCTTGAGTAGTTCCTGGATCTTTCAGGCCAAGTTAAAATGTGTCACTTAATTCTTTTACCAAAAATAATTTGGCTAAGGATGTCTGCTTGGCAATAGAAATTTTCTTTTAACTCTGAGGGAGACAGATCCAGCATCTCCAGTGGATTCAACACCAGCTTGTACGGTCATCTGGTCCAAATACCACAATGGCAATGTAGCTCCAGTTTACTTGACTTTCCAGGTCACATACCTTCACCTGACCAAGGAAAACTGTTGGCTTTTAGGAACATGGAGAAAAACATGTTTATGGTACCCTTTATTTCTCCCCTGAGGAAGCTATTTGAAGATTGCTGGATTTTTTTTTTTTTTTTTTTTTTTGGCAAGGTTATTTTGCTGTGTTCAGTAAGGAAATATCTTTCCTTACAGGATGCTGCTTTCGGACCAGAATACATCCCAGAGGATGCACAACTGACACATACCAAATAAGACTGAGACCAAGACAAGCAGTAATCTGCAATAAGCTTTGTATAACAAAGGAGTTTGGGCTTTGCAGACATGGTCTATTCAAGTAAGTCAGTTCTAGAAAGTATCTAGTCAATCTCTCTATTTTTACAGGCTCAAAAATTCATTGGATTTTCTCTGAAAAGAGGTAGATCTACATCTTGGTTGAATACAGAGGCATAAGATGGTAGAGAGGAAGAGGTTGCTCTCCTCTGCGGTGCCAACAACCTCATCATTCTTATATAAATAACAACACAGTTCCCTTTGGTCACAATTTCCTGAAAGATCACTCTCTTTGTGAAATCATAATTCATTTCAGATTTCTTCATTTCTTTTCAACAAGTTTTGGACTGCACCTGAACAGCACCAGCTGGTTGCAGTTGCACTGCAAGAAAGCTGGAAATTTTGTTGAGACCATGACCATGTCAATCCAGCATGGAAGGATAAGAAAGTTAGAGGCTCCCAATGCAAGAATAATTTCTGAAAGCTGTTTCTTACTCTTGTTCTTAAAGTTCTGTACAGCTGGACATTTCACAGCCTCAGCAGATTAGCTGTTTCTTTTTTTGATACAATTTGGGATTTTTTCCAAATGCGTAGTCCAATTTTTCCTTGTAGTAATTCCACCTATTTCCTTATGTCCAAAGCATATGACTATATTAGTTTCTCCCACTAGCATTTTACATGTGTAGGTGACTGTGATTGTGTTTTCCCCTCCATTATCTCTTATTCACATGAGGTATATCCGTTCCTTTGGTCAACCCAGACATCTGGATTTTCTGGACTTGTGATCAGGCTGGGTTCCTTTCCTCTGGAGTCTCTCCCTTTGCTCACCATCCTTCTCAAACTGCCCCAGCCTGGAAAGTCTTCTGAGTCCAAATAGGGCTGTGCGGAGCAGAAAGACAGCTTCACCTGTCTTTCCAGCTATGCTTTCTTGTATAATCCCACAAAGAAGCAGAACACTGGACAACAGACTGAAATTCCTGACTTATGTTCACATGCTGATCCAGTGTAATCTCCTGCTGTACTGCACTGCCTGCTCTACGTTATGTATTTGTGGAGATTAGCAGCTCTGCTGGGTGTACTGCACAGTACTTCCGCCAGATGAATAACACACTGGCCTCCAGCTTGTCAAGACTGTTTTGCATTCAAAGGCTGCCCCACAGTAAATATTCTTGCAGTCCCTTCTGGGTTTCCGTCATCTGTATAATCTCTATTCCATCATCTGTTAATGAAAATACCAAGCCAAGAACAGCCCCCGTGGAGCCCCATTTGATGTGTCCTGCCATTTTTAGCCTGCCTGTGGGATTCAGGTCTGATCGGTATTTTGTTGACCCAGTGTTGATGCCTGGGCAGTAGAGAACAATTTTACATAAAATTCTGACACAACCCCTATTCTTTTCTGCTTCTATTGTGTCCTATAATACAACTAATAATAAGGCAATGAAATCATTGCCTCCAGCTGTTTCCCAACAGAATTTACCAAAAGGGTAGTGAAATGATCTAATTTAAATCCCTTTCCACACAAAGCATTGAGCCATACCAGCCAACTCCAACATGAGTTCCAATGCAGTCATAGTGCAATTTTCTTGACAGTCCTGGACAGTTTCAGGGAGATTACAGATGGATGGGGCCCATTTGGTTCCAGCTGGACTGGAGTGCACATGGATCCCAAATGTCAGAAAATGGATCCCCACAGCTGAAATACTTGTGGATACTCAGATTCCTTTGGAAAGTGACAGTTTTGGAAATAACATTTTCAGTACCAGTAAATTAGTCCCAGAATGGCATTTCCTGGCATGTCCACAGTCTGGATGTGGTTAGTTTGAAAGAGATGCAGAAAAAATATTGAAGCACAGCTACTATTGTGCTCAGAGGTGCCCCATGGGAAAATATCTAGGCTTGTTCTCTCACATTTTAAAGCTCTTACTTTTATTTAAATAGTGCTAAGATTGATACAGGTAATGAAATTCAGGTAGGCTGTTGCTTGAGTGAAAAGTAGGACAGTTATTTGGATGTGTTAAAGCAACTCAGACAGGCAGCTAATATAATCTACTGTGACTGTTTTATTTCCTCTCTGTGGAAGGAGAAGTCTATATGGACAAAACTCTTTGGCCTCCAGCTCCAGTGGTGGCACACAGCAGGAACACTGCAAAGACTTTATTGTCCAGCTAAAGACCTGTGACTGCTGACAGTGATCAGCACTTTGCAGGATCAGACAACAGCTGGTGAGAAAAATATTTGAAAGCAAAGTGTTAAGATATTAAAAAGATAACTAAGTGTGGTTTTTTTAGAAAGCAAATAGAGTTCAAATGCTCTGAAGGGTCTTAAGCAGGTGGTAGTGCCAGGACAGCCAGCAGCAGCTGGCTGGGTAACCTGGTTTCCCTGGGATGCTCCTGAGCACCTACAAAACACCCAGCAGATTCCAGCACTGAAAAAAGCATCCATAAGGTTCAAGCATGCCAGGATTTTCTCCAGACAGGCAGAGAAGAAAAAAAGCTCTGCTAATCTCAAAATTCCTGCTGATCTCAAAGGAAGATACTCAGAGATTTCTGCCAGTTAGCTCATTCTGTACTGTCCCTTTCTATAATGGAGCCAGAACAGGGATATACATCAATACAGACCAGCTGGTCAGAAGTACACGCAGATACCAACACTTTAATCACTTTTATAGGTAACATTTTATGTCGCTTCCCAGTAGGGACTATAGCCTGGACTATAATTTTTAATGAAAGACTTCAAATTCAAGATTAGTTTTGAATGTGTGTGTGAGAGAAAACAAGAGAAATCTCCTTTATATGCTGTCCAAATTATTTATTTTTGGACTGAGTGGTATGCAGAGCAGATGGCTAAATAATTTCCAAGATTCCTATAGGAGGCAGGAATGCCCATATAAATACGGTATATCTAGCTTTACCATTGTGCTAACTATGGGGTGTTTCAGTAGGCTTGCAGGCAGCACAGAGGCCATCTTTGTGTCCTGACTACCTGGCTATAGGAGCCAGGGTCTGGGTCTTGTGTGTAATAAACAGGCTAATGAAATTGTTTACCATACCAAAAATCAAACTATTTCAGTCTGGAAATCAATGTATGTTACCTGATATGATATATGAACAGTGGTAATCCAAGATGTGATGCATGCTTAGCTTTAAGTTTGTACAAATGTCAGTGGATGTTTAACAGATTTAACTTTTTTTTCCCCCTTTAAACTGCATGAAGGGAATGCTTTGCTTCCTTCCCATTTTAAATATGAGCATTGAGTGACATTTCCTCTAATTTGGAAATAAAATATTGCATTCCTCAATCTGTGCATGAGAAAATGGATGCCTTGCTCCTGTTACTGAGGGAAAGCATGGTTGTTGGATCATCTCAGTAATAAACTACAAGAAGAATACAGCTCTACTGAAGCAATTTGCTTACATTTCTCTGGATTTTTTTGTTTTCTGTGACTGCTGCTACAACACTGACAAGAAATAAAACTGGAAAAAATCACTGTTTTCTGTGCTCATCACTAATTTTGTGATTAGATGGGCAAAACCTAGCATTTTTAATAGCATCAGAATAATTTTTTTTATAAAGGGGGCCCATCACATGTGACATGATTATGCTCTTGGAACTGAGAATTTGAGAAATCCTGTATTGGATCCTACAGTTTTTTTACAGCAGCAGTTTGTCAACCAGAATGCTATCTCAGTACCCACCAAAGGCAGACCTGTTATACAAGATGCCTTTTAGTATTTTACATTCAAGCTGCCTTCTTGAGAATGCATATAGTCACCATTTTTTACTATTAATCTATGTATTTTTCTTGCTGCTCTATGGGATTATTTGCAGATGTTAACATATTTATTTTTTCTGAAAACTTCAAAGAGCTGGCTTTGGGCTAGCATTCATTTCTTTGAACCCGAAGTTCCATGACTAATTCAATGAACATGATTGCCACAACATGCACCCCAGCTCTATCTGCTTGTTTTATTTTAATGTTGTTATTAATACAGGATCACCATATTATAGAAGCAAAGTGTCCTCCTTAGATCTTTCATAATCTGAATTGCATCACACCAAAGTGCACTTCTCTACTTTTTATGCCGCTAGGAGGATGTTGTCCCTCTTATAAATATCAATATATCTAGAAGGAAGCAAGACAAAAATCTCCAAGACAACACACAAAGATAGAGCAAATCAAAGGCAAAATAGTGATCGTTCGATTAGACTTTTAAATAGGATATTAAAATGAGGTTTGGAGTTAAATACAATTGTCTCTCTGAATTTGGCAGGGAAATCATTAGCCAAATCATGTTAAATTTGCACAGATTGTTGAATAAATGAGTAAGACTTGCTTTACATGGCAGCAAACCAGACAAGAAACATACATACAAAGAACTGCTAGAAGTCCACATGAACAAATAACTTACAAAAGCATAAAAGTATTTTTTGAAGATCAGTAACTGAATAGTTACTATAATCATTACCTGGTTTTCCACATTCAGTAGTCTTCTTATAGTCTACACTTGTTGGGGAATAAGGGGAGTACAGAAAGATACTCTCATGTAATAATCTAAGGTTTCTTGCTTGTTTAAAGAGGGGGTGCTGTTAAATTAATTAATATTAATCAAAGTTTATAGATGTGTGTTCAAGATATGTAAAAGCTACATAATTTTAAATGTTGTTGCTTTGGTATAGGTGATTCCTCTGTCTGATTCTTAGGATACATCTATGTAAAATCCCTGTATCTGGAGCACAGATGCAAAAAATGCAGAGATTTTTCTGAAATACTGAACCATCCAAACAGAACTTTTCCAGTTGAACTTACGATTTGGCTTTATCTATTGCTAGCTATAAATTTTTAGAACATTTAATAAACTGAGCTATGATTTCTTCCTCCTAATGAAAAATTAGTTTTCTAAACTCCATCAACTTCTTGTATGTTAATCACCTGGAGTTATAGTTTCATAGACAGTAAATATGTGTCAAAAAGCCAGAATAAACAACAAAATTTCTTCCAAAGGTGAAACATAATTTTAATTAAGACTTAGAATAGGATTATTTATCATCTATTATATCAGTACTTATTTGATTAACAATTTACTAAAAAGAGGGGTAAGGCCAGTCTTCACCATAGCATGTGCAGCCTACAGCTGAAATCCCAATTCTCATCTCAGTAAATAAAGTGGTTAGTTATGGGGTAGTCTCACTCCAAGTTATCATTTCTCAGTCAGAACACGGATCTTGTAATCAGACCCCCTACATTTTACAGCTCTGCTATTATTTCTGTTAATATATTAAATGGGTCAGGAAAGTAAGGGGCACATGGCAGTTTGTGTGGACATAGCAGAACTCCATCCTTCTTGAAATTGTTGTTTGAGCCTTGCTTCCCACTGGGAACCATCTCTGCCCCATACTGTGCCACCTGCATGAGTGGTGGCTGGTGTGTCAGAAGCAGCCTAGAAATTAAATAATATCAACAACTGTGGATGAGCACTTGAACCTTATTCAATGGTAAAGACATGGCTACAATAGGCAGAAGTGGAAGATGATAATGACATATGAGCATGAATTGAAGTTAAGACCTTAAATGAGAGACCCTGGTGCTAGACTGAAAAACATACACATATACAATGGTCCCTGCAGAACCAGCTTTCATTTGGGAACTGGAAAATCAAAGAGAAGTGTGAGTTAAAGTTAACCTTGGCTGAGGGGAGGGGAAGGAAGAGAGTCCAAGAGAGCCTGAAGGCCAGGTTGGAACTTGGAGGTGGGTGGGATGTGCAGCTCAGAAACATATTTAAAATAACCAAGTAATTCTCAAAAGTGATTTCCCCCATGTATTTTGAGCATTGAAATAACCACATAGGTCAATGCCTATTATGTGATCTCATTCCCAGAAGTGCAGTTGTAGTTTCAAATACCCTCATAAAGTGGTTATGTCATAGAGATGCTTCCAATTTTACAATTGAAATAGACTCAAAGAACAGCCTCTCTACCAGCATAGACTATTGGATAAGCATATTGGAGAAAAGACCCTCCCTATTTATTAATAAAGCTGATATAACACCCCCAGAGGAATTAAAGGAGTTTGGGATTATATTTAAAGTTGTGCTTTATTGAAAGACATTGATATTTTCACTCCAAGGACTACAACACATCCATGTACAATATCCAGGTTCACAAGGCAACTCAGCAAGGCAGCTCAACTCCAGTGAGTTTAGTGGAGTTAATGTCAACCATGGCTTTGGCCTCCTCATTATAAAATAAAGTCTGTTATGCTGTGAATGATATGAAGTTTCAGGTCCAAGTAAATATCAGACAGCAACTGTATTTCATTTATTTCAGAGTTCACCTGGGGCCTTCACAAGAAGAGAAGTTCCCGTTTCCATCTGAACAATACTGGGATGGTTGTAATATCTTAAAATTAAAAAGAAAGAAATGATGCAAGTAAAATGCTAAATGGCAAAAGAGAGAAAAGAAAAACTATGCCAGGGAAATGGCACACAGTGGGCCAAATTTGTTGAACAATACACAATAGTATGAGAATCTGATATTTATTTTCAGTATTGAATATGCAGGATACATTTAATATGCTCAAGATGCATTATTCAGTCTGCAGCATCTGTCTTTGTACATACTCTGTAGAAGGATCAAAAGAAGCAACATAAAGCAAAAAACCCACACTAGGCACTTTGCTATATCCCCTGCTAGCTGTCACAACACTCCTTCTTTGTATTCAAATACAGCACATAGCTGAGATTTTTCCAAATAACTGTGTTAAGTGTTTCACAGGAAAGGAAAGACAAGCAAGGGAGAGTAACCCCTTTATGTGAAATGATTTGTACCCACCAACATTTCTACAAGAAGAAATAACTATTTGTTGTTAAACTATCAGTTCAAAACAATGAAACATCAAGTACTGACACTTAAGTGAATTGTTAGATATTTTTCCCAAGAAACTGGATCCATTTCAGAACTAGACCTACACCACCACTCTGCTTCTGGAAAGCATCATTATTCATTTCTGTTTGCTTTCCTGGAGCAGGAATGAATGTAAGCTTGACTTTCTGTGACTTAGAAGAATAAACTATTGTCACACAGACTGTGAAAAGTAGAAAAAAGAGAAAAGATGTTGTTGCTTTTGGCCATTTAGTCTCTAAATCTACTCTTGGTTGTAACCATTTTGCATCTGGGGAAGAAAAGTTGCTCTTTCTTTCTCTTTGTGCCCTGGCATTGTCATATCAATATGACATCTTTCCCAGGTGTTCTATTTCTGCCTTTATCTTACTATTTTGACTCTGCCTCTTCTAGTCCCATTAGATGTCTATAGTCCCACTTGTCCCTTATCAAACTCAGAAGACATGATTTTCCAGGTGAGTTTCTTATGCGTCTTTCACCACGCTGTTGTGGTTCCATCAGCTATATTTTATGTTCGTCACTACTAAGGATGTTGTTTAGATCAAAAACAATGCTTGTTTACTGGGAGACATACACGGAAAGTTAGACACAGACTGTCCAGAGCCACAAAGATCCACTTTTGAAGGTAGCAGTACAAATACTGCAACTCCAAATGGCTCCCAGCTGATGGTCAGAAGTAACCATCCTGCCCAGGGAAAGATAGATGAAGTCTATCTAACCCCTCTGAATGCAGGTATGAGAAGGGTTGTCTCACTTTCAGGAATGTCATCCTTCCATAAGCATCTGCTTTAGGGAGAACAAAACTAAGGGTTTCCAGGCCTGACCTTAATCTGGAGGGCGAAACTGATCCCAGGCTGTAGGGCCACAAGTGGAGAGGAGCGGGAGCCTTCCCAAGGTGCTGAGTGCACATACAGGAGCTGGAGTCCTGAAAAGCAACGGGCATTAAAGATGGATTTTAATCAAGGCTTATAGTTGAATCAGGATACTACTGGACCATAGTTGATGGGAAGAGATTATTACCTTCTCCCTCTGTGACGTGAGCTTACTGTGAGAACTTCTGTTGCTCTTCATGGGAACTGTATGTTAAGGCATGTTATGTTTCTTTCAGAAAGTAGTACAGCAGAAGCTTCTTTGCTTCTTTCACTCTGGGCCTGAAGGAATCTTGAAGAGAGAGACTGTGCACTGGGGAAACAACAGAGCATGGTGATGCACAGGCAGAAAATATTTCTGGAGCATAGGATGTACACGAAGGGCTAATGAGCAAGGGAAGTCAGAGCTTGAAGTACTGAGACACCATTGAGAAGTTCATGGAACACGAGTTCAACAAAGATTACAGAAAGAAAGGTTTTGGTGTAGTGACCAAAACAGACTGTAAATTTTTTTGCAACCCAGAACATTGCTCAGTTGCTGAAGTTCAGGGCAGCCCTGGTCAGAATGCTCCTGTCTTATGGGGACACAGTGCAGGAGGAAGTTAATTTTAAGCTCTCACTTCACTACATTTCATTATAGACTTCACAGTAAGTTTGTTCCTTCAGCTTTTAGTAAGAAAAATACTGGTTTGCAAGTTTATAAAGTGCTTTTGGGCTGATTACTACAAGGCTGTGAAGGATGCAAAACTCTGGCAAACCTGCAATGTTTTGATTCCTGAATTACTTTGGACTGAATTTAGAAGCACACTTAAACTTTTCATCTTGCAGATGAAGAGCAGCAAAGAGTTGTCAGAGTTGCCTGTGATGAACATTTCTCTGTGACCTAAATTGCTTTCAACTCCTGTGTGGACACGTTCTCATCCAGAGATTAAGTCTGAAAGATCAGAGCACCACCTGGGCACCAGTTGTGTGCTATGATAGAACAATTAGAGCTTGCCGACTTCTGAGTATGCTGTAGCAAACATCACATCTGCTCCTGCACACTCTCCAATTGGAGTTAGCAGATACACACATGTATCCAGGATAGCCCTAAAGCAAGGCACTGCTCAGACGGGTGGTGTGTCCCTGGTAGACAGACAATACATTCAAAATCCATGAGGGCCAAGTAAATTGGGATGAATGATGTCACATCTGCTCTAATGCTGAATTACTGTACCCATGAAGTATCTCAGTGTTTAGAGCCTTAGCTAATCCTCTGCGTTTTTTGGTTGTTGGGGTGGTTGGGTTTTTTCAGTTAGTTTTGATTAATTGCTTTGTACTTTCAGCTATACTTTCATTGTGTGCAAAAGCAAATGAATGGAAGGTTCTACATATCTATATAGATTTTTTTTTTTTTTTAAGACAAATTTGTTTCCAGGTGCTGCAAAATCAACATGGATAAAATCATCTTTCTGGAGCATTTTCATTTTTTCTAATGAATTTAATCTGTATACAGAAAGCAGAACTTCAGAAATGCACCATTTCATCCTTCTACAAATTGTGAGGAAAAATGTTACTAAGCTAACTTAGATTTGCTGAAGCATTAGCTTTTATAACACATGAACATCTAACAAACTAAAAAGAGGCCGCACAAAGTTTCACTGAGTTTCAACAGAATGACAGATTTATCCCTGGCATAACTCAAGCAAAGTTAAGGGAAGAGTCTGGCTTTGAGACTGAGTGGATTTCTACAATTTATGGTTTACAAATCCACTGTAATCCTTGTCCTTCCTATCTGTTACGGGCTACTCACAGGCAATAAGTACCTGTCACATTGCCAAAGAACAGTTGTTTATCTAGTTTTAAGTGAGTATGGGAGTCCATTTGTTTGTTTTTCCGGGAGGTAGGATGGACACAATTACAGGGGCAATAACATGCATGGTTACAGCACAACTGCTCTGTGGATCAGACAACAGAAAAACCATCCATCTTCCATGTGTACAACCGCCACAGTTTTTTTTACTTCAAGTAAATGAGATCTCTCAAAAAATGTGCAGAAATTTATCTTTACAAAAGCCTGGGGTCAAAACAGATTAAATCATATTCCAGAGTATCTGTGGTATTAACGTGGCAGGAAGGGGGACTCAATTTCTACTTAACTATGCAACGATTTATGTCTGGAGAACTCCCTCAACTCTCCCCTTAATGATTTGGTCATGAACATTTGGTATTATTATCAGTACAGGGTCTCTGTCTGGGTGGAAGATGGTGCTTTCCTCCACCATCAGTAGACTTGGTATTTAAGAAATTGGAGCTGGTCCTTCTGAATCAAACAACAAATTAATTTTGATCTTATTTCTGCATACTCACTATACACACAGAAGATAAATCCCCCCCTGGATCTCTATGCACTATAAGATGTGCTCTGTTGGGTACTCTTTCACTAGAAGTGTGTAAATCCTGATTTGTCATGTCTTTGCTGACGTATTCTCTCTTCCAGCACTTTTAGGGCCTGCAACCTTTTCTTCTGTCTGGACTCTATCGTTTGATTTATTCCCCAATTTGATTTCACTTCTGATTTAATGGCTGTCTCACTTGCACCTGCCCTTTTATTTTGTTATTTTTTTCTCACCTCTTTACTATTTGACCTTTCCTAGACCTTATTTAAAAGACATATATCGCCCTTTCTATTGCTATATTGTTCTTTCTGGCCTTTTTCCCCAGCCCCTCTTCGACCTCCTGGTTCACTCTAACAAGGCTGGGGGCAATGAAAGTGAGAGTAAGACAAAGCTGACACTGATTTCCACAAGTCTTGATTTTGGCCTACCATAGTATTGAAAATTATAGTTGTTAGGGCATCAGTAGTGCAAAATGTAGGAAGCAGTTAAAGGCCACAAAATTTTGGGATCAGACCCCAGGAGTATTGTGATGTGCAAATTTATAATCATGTTTGCGTTCTTTTAATATTATCTGATAGTCTTTTAAGGTTCTTCTAAGCTACATTATACAGTATAATACCATATACTAGATTGAGTGAAAACAGAAAACACAAGACATAACGTAGAAAGTAAGCATTCATGTCAGGATCTGGGCCATTGTTTAAAAGGAAGAGACTTTTACAATCAAAAGATAACCTTCACCCTGAAAAGGTTCCACTACATTTAGGAAATTCCTGTTTTCAGTGTTAGCCCCCCCTAACACAGCAAAGTGGCATGAATGCAGCAGCCTGCCATAGACAAGCACAGCATTGTATACAGGCAGAACTGGAAGGAAGTTCTGTTACTACAATAGATTTGTGTAGTAACAGCCAGAGATGATAAATTTCACAAGTTGGTCAGGGTTAAATTGGCAAATCGAGCAATCAGTTATGGGTTAAATATTACCAGAAGATACTCTCAGAAAAAAAGGACAAAGTTGATTACATTCCTTCAAATGACTCCCAGATGTTAAAATGTGCTTTCCAATGAAAATAATTATATAATCTGCAAACCTGAACACCATGTTAAAGGAATGGTAATGTAAATTACTGAGTTAACAATCGAGGACTATGGTCATTTGGTCTCTCTACAGGCAACCAAGAAAACTTCACGTGTCCTCTGAATATAACAGACTTCATATTTAATGCATTAATTATAATCTTTTTACTGTATACTAAAATGCAGTAATTTTTGAACTTTTTGTGACACTGTGATTTATAAGAAGTGTTTCTTTTTTTTATGTCTTGCAATGTATGGCTTGAAACTGAGGAGTGGATTCTTAAAGCCATTTAACTCTGAAACTAATGTTAGTGCCAATGAGGTACTTTTACTACATACACATTACCTGAATATTTCTGTAGAACATCTTTTTCCTGTTTTATACACACTCCTTGTTCATTAATATTTACTTCTCTTTGACAAGCCCACATGACCAAAAGATTCAGGTTACCAGTTCATCCTCCATATTTGAGATGTTACCTACAAACTGAAAATAACATTTGAGCTCTTTATTTAACTTTTATAATTTATGATTCTTGGGATGCCATTCTTGGTTTCATTACTTTCTTCTTTGCCCTTCCACTGTTTTTCAAATCGGAGGTGAAATCACAATCTAAGCCCAAACTAAGGTTTTCAGAAAAATATTGAATTAATGGAAATTCTAAGAACTGGTAGTATCATAACCCCTTCAAAATGGGATTAAAATAGACACATTGCCATCCAACAGCTACCATATTGTAGCTATTGGGGCTGTAGTGAGGAAGGAGTTATCTCTTCTCCATAATAACAAGCAAAGAGGAAATGGATTCAAGATGTCCCATGGGAGATTTAGATTAGATATTAGAAGAAACTTGTTCACTGAAAGGGTAATCAAACATTGGAATAGGCTGCCCAGGGAGGTGGTTGAATCACCAACTCTGGAGCTGTTTAAAAGACATGTAGATGTGGTTCTTGGGAACATGATTTAAGCACTGGAGTTGGTAGAGTTAATAGTTGGTAGGATTAGGTTACGGTTTGACTTGATGATCTTGGAGGTCTTTTCCAACCTAAACAGTTCTGTGATTCTTTGATATTAAAGCTGTGACAATTCCTTTTGAACTGCTGATTAAGCAGTTAATAGACTCTTAGGTAAATGTTTGTCCAGCAGTTAATTCTGTGATTACTTTTCTTTTTTGCCTGTAACAGTTATATGACTCTGAATCGCTTCCGTATAATGAAATTTTCTGTCAAATGAAGTTCTTAATTATGTCTGAGATAGACATCATGATCACATCTTAGATAGGGACCCCACTCTGTGGCTGAGCATGTGCAAAGCTGTGATGAGAATCCAAAACTGTTATGGGAAGAACAAGGGAATGAGACTTCTGAAAATATTTATTAATGGCTTGTAGTAATTAATAGTCCTATCAGTAGTGCAAAATAGATTTCAACCACAAGACAATCATAAGGCAAAGAACACCATTTTCATCCAGCACAGTTTCCATCTCTAAAAAAACTTTCTTCCCTGTGTTTTGTCTTTGACATGATCCTTGATGACATTGTGGTTGCAACAATTTTTAATGTCAAGAATAAGTCAAGAAAGAGAAGTATAGACTGACTTTTGAAGAATAAGGTTGCTCTTCTCAGAAATGTGGTTTGATGAGGAGCATGAAACTTTCAAATACTTCATAGTGGCCATGGGCTGGACTATCTCATAAAAAAGATTTGAGAAGTTAGCTATCTAGGTCATTGCTAGTGACCTTGTGTCATTATTATGGACACTTGGGAAAAATAGCCCATCAGACAGTGATTCATCAGGCTTGACTTTGGTGTTTAGGGTGCCTCAGAATGTGGGAATCTAGAAATTATATGAAACCCTCACTTGAGGTGTCTCTTCTTCCTACGAAAGGCACCTGTTATACTTAGATGGTGTCATTTTTTATGTCTACATTATGGAAAATGTCCCAAGATGCCAGCTAAGCTACAGAGAATAGGTCCATGACTGCAGAGAACTTGGAGGACAGAGGGATGTCCCCAAGGGAGTCTCTGAGTAGGTTACCAGAGAACTGGTGTCCAAGCAGGGCCTGAGAGCCCTGTGGAGAAATTCTTGCTAGCTAAAAATCTCACAAATTTGACCTTGCAGTGAGGAACATATTGTGTTCAAACCGATGCATTCAAATGAATAGATAAATTAGTGGTATCATCATTGCCAATCTTAAAATCCCATTAGTTACCTGACAGAACAGCTCATATTTTTCTTTAAGTGCTGACAAATATATTTTCTAACAGATCAAAATGATATTATGTTCCCTTGAGTGCACTAATGTTTTATTTATATATACATATATATATATATATATTTAAAATCCCTCTGATATTTAAGGAGTTTATGAGTTTTGCTTTGGGTTTGGTTTTTTTCTTAGTAAAGGTTTCTTTTAATCAAATGCGAGTATTAACTATTTATTAGCTATGGTCAAAAATAAACTTTCAGATCTGGAGGGCAAACACATTGTAAAGCTCCCACAGTTTAATCCTGGATTATGCAAACACTCGAATACAGGAAAGCTCATTTAGGCAAGAGAAGCAGCAGGCCCGAGAGAGCTTGGGGCAGCACTCCCTTAGCTCCATTTCCAGGCACCTGCAAACCAGATCTGTGCTTAGACGAGGTGTGCCCTGCCTTTTGCAGACCAAGAACCACACAAAAATAAACCACACAAAGAGACCTGCTCAGCAGCTCTGCTACCATCACTGACAGAAGTGCTGGGCTTTTTTTCCAGAATGAGGCACCTTTGCCCCAGATGTTACCAGTGTTGCCCATATTTATCTTCCATGTGATGCACTCACTGCCCCAGATTAGAACCCCCGTCCCCTTCCACCTTTCACCCCACTGTCTCTGTGCCCCATGTTGCTTTCTCCAGCCAGAATGTCAGGTTTTGACATCATGTTCTTACCAGCTAAACACAAAGATATCTGGGGATCCAAATTACTTCACCTGCAGAAATGTAACTGGCAAAAGTCTGTTTTGAGAACCTTGCTCTGCTTCAAAGGAATCTTCATTAACCAGTAGTGACTGGTGTGGAGGAGCAGCAGGTCAGTGCTCACTCAAGGGCTGCAGCAGCATGAGAGTGGTGTAGTGGTGCTCCAGTTCATGTCCCTGCTTTTCTTGACTCCATTTTTGCAGGTCCATCACCTGGTTGCTGCAAAATTCAAACACTGAGACATGTTATAGCATTCCCCAATTTAAATGACAAAAAATGATTGGTGGTTTTTAGTTCCTGTTATTTTGTGCTCAGCTTGAGGTATCTTAAAGAGACCTGATTTTCAGAAAGTACCAACAACACATTTATAGGGTTTCTCAAATCTGTAATTCAAATGCAAGGGGAAACAAAATATTTCAGTTTTGAAAATTTTGGCTTAGGTGTTTGAGGCTGCAGATCTTCAGTTTTCACATCTACAAAAACATCTGATAAAGATATGACTATCTGTGTCTGCAGTGGATTTAGATGTTTTTCCAGATTATTTTTAGAACAAGTTAGATTTTTTTCTTGCTGTAACTTTTAAGGGAGCTTAGAGGGACCAGTGATAAAATGTTCACATTTTGTTTACTTTTAAATGGACATAACTGTTGAAAACTATATTGTTCCCAGTTTCCAACAGCAACACAGGAAAGGAAAGCAGGATGTCATGCTCCATGAATGCATGCTGCAGTGAAAAATAAACTTACAGTGGTCCAGACAATAAGAATGCCAGAAAAGAGACTGTCATTGAAAAAAAGTGGTCTATTAAATTAAGATGCTACTAGGTGTCATTTTGACTCTGTGGGTAGCATGTCTGTCTCACAGCCAACTACTTGTGGGTTCAAGTCCCGTACTGAGACTTTGGCTCTTGTCCAGTGCATTGCAGTAATAAGCAGCGTGTGGCACTTTTAAAGGTGTCATTCTTCAGAGGAAATGTTAAATCTAGTGTCCTTCTGCCAATTCTCCAGTTGGAAATTAAAGATCCCCCAAGTACCCTTTGAATACAGTGAGTAATAACCTTGGGGCCCTGGCCAAGTTTCCTTCTCTCTGTAAAAGAGAATTTTTAACGGATGGGGCATATTTCACAAAATAATAGAAGTCATACAAACCAATCGGAAAGCCTCGTTAAAAATGTGATGGTTCCTTTATGTATTTTTTAACATAATAAGGCACCTATTTGATTAAGTTTCAATAGCATTTTTAAGCAGCTGCCACAAATTGCCCAGACAGGGACGTTCAAAAGTACAAAGACCTGCTTCCATTACACATCTTTGGGAAACAGCAAACTCCCATCGATACCTTTGAAAAACTCAGCTAAAGTTCAGGAAAGGTCCTTGAAAAATGTTTAACATGATTGCATTTCAGAACTTCAGTGCAGAATAGCACAGCAACATTCATGACCTGTTATGTGTGAAGATACTGAGGAGTCTGTAAGGAGTTTCATGTGCTGCACTACTCTGTAAGTACCAAAAGCTGATACACTCACATTTCTAAATATATTTTTGCACTGGGTAATGTTTACCTAGCCAGCTAGTATTGGCATGCCATCAGTCTGCTTTTGGGACATTTTCCATATAACAGGAATCATCAGAAAGTTATTTAATGGCAAGGAGAAAATATCCTGCCAGTGGCATATGTATATAATTGTGGAAGAGATTTTTATCATTCCCTCATGCATGTTGAGTGCAGCGGGACACAACGTGCTCTGAGCTAAATCCTCTCTCCCCCAGTGGCCCAAGGAAGGTAACCTGAAATACTGTAGTTTACTGTGCCAGGACACTAAACTATCTGAGAAGCTCTGGAACATTTTATAACTTGCCCACCTCTACTGGCTCTCAGTGGATTGATTTCCTCTCTTCTGTGAGCAGGGGCTTTCTCTGCGCTTGGGGTGTGCCACCTAGCTGGCACCCAGGTGGGGAGAGCAGCAAAGAGGTATAGGATCCCACTGCCAAGGGAAGATTTCTTGTCAAGAATCTTTAGGGTAGCGAAGTGCTGATCACATTAAAGGGTAAGAACCTTCACCTGCTTCTCTCTCTCTTGTTTTCTAATTGTAGTAGGCTCACAGAGTTGCAGAAGAGCTTGGTGATGCTACTTCTTGCAAGCCATATGCCCTAACCCGTGAAATTAAAAATCAGCAGTCTGTTTTTCAGTAACCCTTAACTCACAGTCAGTGATCAGAGAGAAAGTGGATCTAGATAGCCATGGGTCTCGTGAGGCATACACCTAAGAGAGGTCAGAGGAATTTGTTCCCTTGACAGCTGAGTCAAGTGTCTTGTGTAGACTTGGATATCAGATGAAGGAACCCAACCCTTACATACCTAAATCCGCCCTATTTCAAGTGAGGAGATCCTGTGCAGCTGGAAGAAGGTTGAGGCTGCCAGAATGCAACAGCGTGCAACGTTGCGCTGAAATCTCCTTTGTGGACCTTACCAATAACCTTTCTCACCACTTTCTCTTTACAGTCATGGAATGTACTGTGAGGCCCTAAAGTCTGTTATAGGGAAACTGCTGTTTGCCAGTAGTGTCAGAATCCTCTAATTTTGTTTCAGTTTTTGTGACATGTTTCCTTCAAGCAGACAACAAAATCCCCTGATGGTGTCTGGGGACAGCAGCAGTCCTACATACTACCATCTTGATGTGTGCCAAAGACGTTCTGCCACTGCCCATTCACTCTCATGACTATATTATTAAATGCAGTTTCCTTTACCCTCTCTTTCTTGCCAGGCCCTGAAGAAAATGAATAGTAGGAGCAGAAAATGGCTTCTGCCTCCCTTATACCTTTCTCATTTCAGTTCTGCTGTTCATTTCTCATACTCCAGTCTCAAGTGCTCTTCTGAATTCCTCACTTTGGTGACCTCCTTTCTTAATTTAATCTGGACAAAGCACTGAGTTCATATCAAGTCATAAAACTTGATTGGCTGTGTGCTCTTGGCAAATGTGAATAAGCTCCCTGGCTCCTTTTAATCAGCTAGCATAATCAGTTTTTAAAAAAAACTTTAGCAATTAGGTCACCAAAGCAAGTAGTCTCTTGTGTTTTACTGAGAACAAATCCGTCCTCCTCTGACTTGCTGCATAATTTAATTATTAAAGCCTGATATAATTTTGGTTTCCATGTAAGGCAACCCCATAAGAGCAATTATATCCTTTCGAAGGCAAGGTTACTACTGCTAGAACCAGTACTCAGAGGGCCTGGTAATGCGCTGTATATGGTAATACTACTACTTCCTACCACTCACGTTGCGACATTTGTCTACCTACCCAGCCAACAACAGCACTCTGCTGGCGTCCTCCCCTCATCTCTGCACTGAGCTAGCATGTGGAGGATCTGGTATCAATTAGTTAATAATTTAGAAATGGTTTGAAGATTTAAAGCTGTTGTTAAAAGCTAAGCCTTATTATTTTGTTAACTAACTTTTTTTTTTTGCCTTTTATGTTTTTTTTTCTTCAGAAAACAGTATTGTAGTATTAACTGTATTTAGCACCTCCTAGTCCTGACATGAAATGTCTGAAATGTTTTGGTGTAATTATACTGCTCTACATCAGAATACCTAAGGTGTCTCCCTCTATTTGAAAATTTGCATAACTACATTTTGTTTTAAGATACCTAACTGTTTCTATTAGCTGCTTTCAAAAAGAGGAGAAAATAGTATGGTATTACATCTTATTCATCTGGCAGGAGCATCTTTCCAGATTAAATGATTTAAGAAGTTTGGAAAAAGCTTTTGGCCAGTGAGTTGATTTTCATTTCCAAACTCCAATTTTCCTGGTTCCCTCGCAGTTTCCCTTACTAACCCAGGAATATCTTCTGGTGCTCTGGGAAAAATCTCTCCTGAGTCACATGTTTAGAGAATCTGATTTGCACTCAAATCAGGCTGCTAGGCACAATTAGAAATCCTGTATGTCAAGAAGGACTTGTAGTAAACACATGTAGCTGGAAATCTAAGAGGCACAATGGAAGAATTCGGCAAGTGAATTCCATATGTTGCCAAAAGAAGGATGCATCTTCACATTCACCTTACTGCACTGTGTGAATTTCTCAAATGTAAACACATTTTGTCTGACTAACGTAGACAGTGCAAGATCTAACTGTAGCATCCTGAGAATAATGGGGCCCTGCTCACTGAGTAAGCTTGCACAGGTGTTGTGCTGAACATAGATAATAAACTGAAAGTATTCTAAAACATGAATTAGACCAACTGTACCATCATATTTGAGATGCTGATTTCCACTTTTTTGCAGGACCAAAAGATAAAACTAAAAAATTTTGACCTTGGAGATACTGTCCTACCCCAACAATAGGAGCTTTTTTAAAGGTTAAGATGACCTGTAACGTGTTCTTCTCTTGAACGTAGTTTAAATTCCAATGCACCTCACTAAAGAACCTTAAATTGATATCTCATAAATGTCACAGCCTTTCTAGACTGAATATATCAAAATTCTTCCAGTGCTGTAAATCATTAAATACCTTTAAGCCTGTCAGAAACACACCATTTGTGTAACAACACTTCAGCTGCCTCTGGAACAACTAATTAGATGTCCCTTTTACATACTTGCCTTGTCCTGCCTGTAGTTATTAGGACACATCACGCATTTTCAGCCAGTCTGAGGGCACTAGAGTTAGCTTCCTGGAATTCCATCAGGATAAAAATAAAGTTGTTCTTAATGTGTGACACATCATTCAGTATGGCTTGTTCCAGACACTCTGGGAATGGAGAATAATGAATGCCTTGTCACTTGGGGCTGTGTTATGCCATGTGGAACTATTTTAGAGCTCAGTGCTTTTGATGGGGGACTGCAGGTAACTCCATTCTCAGGTACCAATACCAAAAGAGCATGACTAATGTGCAAATCATACACAAAACCTGTGAGCCAGAAAATGAGGCTCTTCACAAGCCTTACTGTCATGAACAGAGGAAGATGTTCTGCTCTGACATACCTGGGGTCCAGCTGAGCAGGAAGTGAATAGTGGGGCTCTGTGCACAGTCCAGAAGCCCCAAACAGTCCCATTAGGAGGAACAGCCTCAGCACTGAGCACAAATCCTGGCAAAGGCAGCGCTCTACTGCCTTGCCTGTCAGTGTGGCAGAGCTGATAAGAAACATCAGGGGAACCTTCTGGAGAACAGAGCTTCTCCTGAGCAGTCGAGTGGCAATGCTGGGTGATACGGCCTGTCTGGTGTCTAGTAAGACTCCAGTGATGGACCTTATGTCTGAAATGAGTTCTTAGTATAACAACCATCAGGAAAGCATGAGCCAGCAATGTGCTCTTACGACAGCGATGGGGCTGCGTTAGACAAAGTACAGCCAGCAGGTTGAGGAAGGTGATCCTTCCTCTTCATTCAATACTGGTGAAACCATAACTGGAGTACTGTCTCTAGTTCTAGTCTCCCCTGTAAAAGAGACATTGGAGAGAAAGAAGAGCCACTAATATGGTTAAAAGACTGGAAATTCTCTAGTATGAGGAAGGGCTGAGGAAGCTGGGACTGTTCAGGTTGAAGAAGAGAAGGCTAAGGAGAGATATAATTAATGTATACAAAAACCTGAAGGGAGCATGCAAAAGAGAAAGAGTGCCCAGTGAAAGGACGAGAGGCAACAGACATAAAACATAGGAGGTTTCCTCTGAGCATCAGGAAACACTTTCCACTGTGTGGATAATTAAGCACCGGCACAGGTTACCCAGAGAGATTGTGGAGTGTCCATACATGGAAATATTCAAAAGCCATCTAGACATGGTCCTGGACAATGGCTACAGGGGGTCTGGAATAGGTTATTTCCAGAGGTCTCTTCCATTAAAGTCCCTAGCCACTAAAACATAGTACTAATGAGAGAAAAGGAGACAGAACTGTCTAGGTTCCTTATGTTGCCAATAGGAAACTGAATATAAGCAGCTAAGTTTGCACATGCCAGGGATTTTAACTATCTATCTAATAGACAGATAATAACAGAACCACAGTGAGATTTATCTAGTAGTATCATTATCTTGTTCTTGCCTGTCTCAGTGTTCCCTTTAGGCCTTCTTCCTTTTCCCCAGGGCTCCTTCCAGCTGCTGAGGGATCTGCACAGCCTCTCTATGCCCTTTCCAGTCAGTGCCACCACATCTTGCCATGAACATGTCACTCTCCTTCAGTGATGACAGAAACAAGAGCTGCAGCCAGCAGGATTCATGGATATTTGACCTCTCATGCAGTCCATGTACCAATTCTGGTTTGTACTAACTCTCCAGCCTGTGCTGGGACTTAAGAGCCACAGTCTGATGCACTGCATTGATTTTGCCTCCAGAGACAAAGAGAATACTTGCTTTCTCTGGGGAATGGTTTTTTTACTGTGGCAGAAAATCAGACGTGGGCATATATAAACAAAGAGCTCTGGAAGAACATCTGGGACAGCAGACTGTCCAACAGAGACATATCCTGGCCTATTTCCACTCTTATGCTTCTTGAAATTCATCCCTAGAGCCATAAACAAAGTAAAGAACAAGAGAGTCAATGTTTTTCAAGGAACTCTCATCCTGCGTCTCATAGTAATTGCAACGTGCCTTCGCCTGCAACTTTTTTTGTTCGCAGAACCTTCATTTGCCCTTAGACATCAAACACTCCCAACTTTGAAGAAGTTTGGATACAGATCTGGTCTTTGCATCTGAAGTACACCTTTAGCATATTAATAAAAAAAAAAAGGAATGTATTGAAGCAGAACACAGACAAACTTTTTCCAGAAATTAGTCTAATCAAGCAGCTGCTTCCAGCATGAGGTCATGTCAAAATGTTCCCCATCATGGTGAATACAGTTCTGATGTACATTTACAAAAAAAGCTAACTCTATTAAGCTCATAACATTACTATTCTTTAAGAGTATCTGATTTTTGTCATTACTGTGGCACAGCAGCAGAAGCAATGAGACTAATTATAATGGCAACAACCTTGATAATAACAAAATTAAAACAATGATGAAAAAGTTCAAGAAGGAATTTTTGTTCAGCAAAGGGGTTCACTTCACTTGAGGCTCATTTAAACTCTTGGGCAAGGAGAGAAGGTGGTTACTGGTGTACTTCAAATGTTTCCTGTCATAATATTTCTTCAACCAGATAAAGTTTCTAGCATTATGGGTGAAGAACTATTTTATGAAAAAATTTCTATAAACTTATCCACGTCTTCAGACTTCTCAGTTCTTCTTGCCAGTTCTTGTATTCCCTCATTCAGAGAACTAAGAATTATGTCTGTACATCAAAGTTCATAGTATTTTCCTTCATTAGCTAGATATTTGACCCATTCTTACTGGTAAACAGAAGTCTTTAGAAAGCAGCTCAAATAAGGAGAAAGGACAAGGTTTCATTGTGAAATTTTTATTAATATTATGTTCTTTCACATAAGAAATGCCAGATTATACTGGCTGGTATAAATGGAGCAGAAAATTAGACAATAATCAACTCCTAGGAAATTAAAATGTGATCATTAGTGATGAATTATGAGAATATTACTTGACTTAATTTTATTTATGGTCAAGTGAGGTTTTCTTGTAGAAAGTGGAGAGAGTACAAAGGAAGATGCAACTACATGTTGAAGTAGCAAGGGAATTTCAGGGGACAGATGCTGTACTACCTTTGCTTCCTCATGACATCAGCAGAAGGTGTGTCACCACTTTTATGGTGTTAAGTAGTCTGAGGGAAGGAATATAAATTCAGTTTTTCTTCCTACCATTATGTCATATTTAAAGCAAAGTCTTCATCAAACTTTGAAGCCTCTGGTGGTGGTAATAGTGTCTTAGTCTCTATAAAATATCAAGGAATAGTTTTACATTTATTTGGCATAGTTTAATTAGTGATCACTCAGATTAGTCACATGTCTGATTGAGTACTGTCTTGTCCTTCTAACACTCTCAAAGATATCCTTGTGTACAGCCAGGCAAGACAAATAGGTGCTTTAGTTTTTCTTTCAGAAGACAATACTAGTGGTATTTACTCTCATCTTTAACTCTTCCTATGATAGTTTTTCATGATTGCTCTCTGAATTTTGGCCTGCAGCCATTTCTCATCCTAATGGGAATGACAATCAGAGATAGTAAGAAAGAATAGTAAGATCATAGTAAGAAAGAGGAGAAGATCATAGAAAGAAAACGAAAGAGTAAAACATGGAGAAATCCTGGAAGGTAAGAGTGAAGGTTTAAAAGAAAAGACTATAATAGAGCCAAGCAAAATAAAATACCTAAGACATATTGGTTTAAGTGTAAATGCAAAACCTTCACTTTAAAGACATTTAACAGGCATAGCGAGACAGTGGAAAAGAAAGAAGAAAGAGTAAGGATGACAGCGGAGAAGTTGTGTTACTTTGTCACAGGGTTTTCTCACAGCCCATTTTGAATCCACACTTTAAGGGTGGCTGGTTGTGATTCATAAAATAAATATCAAAAAACGTGCCCATTTCTGAGTGGAGTAAGAAAATCTCTCAGCCCAGAGTCTCTTAGGAGACATATCTCAGCCACAGTATGTTCGTTGAAAATACAAAGGGGTATATGACAGAAATTTTCCAACACATTTTTTTAATCAAGAATAATGAACTCATTGAAAACATTTTTTTTTTCTTAAGATGTTTATACCAGTTATAAAGTTTGAAAAATCAGGAAGTACCACCTGCTCTAAGCAGAGCTTACCACATCCTGAAGGAGTACCGGGTATTTTGCTTATGCTGGGATGGGTGAGAATGTAGTTTGCACTGCATTTTTAGTAGCCTCTAGGTTCATCTTGATTTTCAACAGGAAGAGTATTTAAGTCATGAAAGCTTTTACAGGACATGGAAAATGTTTCCTGTCTACCTCTGTCGTGAAGACCAGTATCACCAAACAAAATGATCCATAATAGCTAAAATAGCTTCGTTATTTAGGTTTATTAGTGTGTAAATTGCAAAAAAGGCGTGGGACACAAACATGCAAAGGTGGCAATTCCGTTACCTACTTTCCAGCACAACATATGTTTTCAATTTAAGCAAATTTTACCATTTCCCAACTGCAAATTGGATGACATACCACAAAAACTGTGTTTTAACAGCTTAGCATTTTATAGACATTATAGTCAGGCACCAATCCTTTATCTTAGGAGAAAGTAAGAATTTCAAAGAGCTTGCTATAAAAACACCTAATCACTAGCTGGATATTGTACGGCCTACTGCATGGCAGACTAGACTAAGACACAAAACACATGGGCTCTTGTCCTTGAAAAAAGATGCTTTGCCCTCTTTGTTTCTATGTCTATAAAATGGGGTAATAATACTTATCTGCTGTGTAATTGAGTGCTTTGGAAATAGGAACTGGGTGTTTTCTGCAAAGTGGAGATCACTTGATATTGCTAACAGCATGAGTAATAATGATGCAACTTAACAAATGCAGTAGAAAATATTTAAGCAAGTGTCACTGAATCATCTCAAAATACCACAACTTTGCAACTTAACCATGTAATTGCAGTGACAGCTTCTAATTTTGGGGTCCTATTTCTGTTAGATTTTTAGTTAATAAAAAGCACAAAGATAGTCTTGTTCATAGTAAAAGTGTTCTAGTGTACTGAGACTTTAATTACAAAACTGGCAACATCTTCCTTAGCCTGAGTGTGTTTTGCAGGCTCCATTAGTATCAGACCTGGCATTTTGATGTACTTTTGGGGCTCATCTCTAGTCAACTGGCAGAACACTAAGTATAATGTCAAAATGCTACTAGTAAAAGAATGCCAAGATCTCTACGTTATTTTCTGTACTACGTAAATAAACTACAGATTAAAATACTTAATGTGAAAACCTGTCAAATCATTCCTTTTTTCCAGATTATTGGTAATATCTTGACTCCACTTAAGTCTGTTGAATTTTTGCCATTGATTCAGTGGGGTACAGGTTTCAGAGTGGACTTTGAAACAATTAGATTAGAAACAGCTCCTTTTCCAATTTCCCAAATTTCCAAGTAGAAACCGAGAAAGGACATTTTGAATATTAAAGTTGTTTAAGCCATCCAAGAAGGATGCAGTCAGTAAACTTGCTATTAAAGACAGACTGTCTGGAAAATATTACAAATGTTGCATTAGTTCAAAAGTGTGTACGTGCACACTATATCTGGTGTGGTACCAGTTCTTTATTTATCATATACGCAGGAACTCGTACCTGTATGCAGCTACGTTGATACAGCAGTTCCATACAGCTTAAATCAATTGTAAGATGACAATTACACAGAAAACATAAACACATAAAATATGTGGGAGTGGTATCCCGAGTTAATATCTGGAGAATATTATTTAACATTTTCGTTTATGCACCTATCATGTATTTTTCTTAGAACTTCAGATTTCACTAATAGTTTTGTTATGACATCACTGATGAAAGGAATCAGCTTTTTCTTCACTTTTGTCTGTTCTTTTTTCTATTTTGATTTTTCTTAAGACCAACATATAAATGGTCTCTTGTCCAGAAGTTCAGATCCAGGTACTGCCAGGTACAGTTTTGTGTCCAAAGTACCTTCTTCCTCTTTTTTGCTTTTTCCAAGACCACACCATCAGTGGTCTTCCTGTTTTCTCCAGGATACTTCCTATTCATCTTCTCCTTCTGAACCTAAATTATCAAAGCAATGTTTATTTCCCTTCAGGAAATCTCCCCTTCTTCTCCTTCAGTCAAGGCCTGCCCCAAGGACAGTGATTTGGACAGTAGCATCTATTGTTTCAGCTGTCCTCTTCCAGTGGGGACTTTAATTACTTCTCCCACCTGAATGTCAGAGTTTACATACTCATCACTGTGGCCCATGATTGTCTTGGGATCAAAAGCACTTCTGCTGCACTTAACAATATTCTGCTGCCCTCTACCATATTACTGTTTAACCCCGTGGGCTGAAGTCAGTCTCTATGCACACATTCTTATTCTGACATTAATTAGGAGCTATACGATCCTAACTATATGATTTTTTTTTTTTTTTTTTTTTTTTTTTTTTTTTTTTTTTTTTTTTTTTTTACACAAAAAAATCTATGAATTTTATTTCACACGCAAGCACGTATATACAAATATGTATTCAGGAAAACAACCATGGAAAATACTGTAATAATCTTTGCAATCATATACCCTTACATGAATCAGTTTCTCCACAATTGCAGCCACTGCTGCATAAGTACCCTGTTGTACTGAACTTTTTTGCTAAGTGCCCAAAACTATTTAGAATAATGGTCCACCTGTTTGGTCAGTTGTCTTCTTCAGAATGATTGATTGGGATAATTGATCGTGGGGGCTGATGAAGTGGGTGGGAAGATGAGGTCAGTTAATTGCTGCCTGGGGAAGAGGATGTAGGAGGTCCCTTTTGTTCATGGCTGAGGGCTCACTTGTAATAAATGACATACAACAGAGATGCTCAGAAGACACTCTTTTAAAACCCTTCCCACAAGGGAATAAGAGATGTTCTCTGTGATTTATGAGTCTGGGTTTTGGGGTCTAATACTGTAAAATGTCTCTGCAATCTGGGCTAGGTTGTCGCAAACAAGTACAAATAAATATATTATGACTGAATATATTACAGCCCAATGTGTATTAACAGAATAAAACATCAGGCACCCAAACTGGGTAAAATACCTTTCAGTTCTCCTTTTGCATAACTGAAATGTGTACAGACCTCACACGCTTTGAGAATTCCAGAGCCAATGATTTCTGGAAGAAACAGACCTTGTACCAAACACTCCTGTCCCATGGGTTCCCTGCCTTTAAATTATGGGAGATCTCACATCTGTTCTCAGACTTGCCAACTCTAATAAAATGTATTTATTTCAAACTTCACAGATGACTAAAGAAAAAACCCTAATAACTATTGAAATGGAAATCAACAACTGTTCCAGGCCACAGTAAATGGATTTGAGGACTTAGTAACCTGGCACCCCTGAAATTGTCTTCTACATAACGCCAGATAAAATGAGCATATTTGGGAGCATTTTCTTAGCACTCATGGATGTCTACTTCATTACTGAACAAACATAAAGTATCTTTCTTATTTCTTCCTTTTTTCTTATCCTCTCTAGAATAAGAAAAATACAGAAGCCCTAATGAAATCTTTTCTATTTTTTTTCTTCCTCTCCCTCCAGTGCCTTTGATTCATCTGTGATTTACAGTGTTGAAGACAGCTAATAAAAAAAAAACCAACCCAAACAAAAATAAACCCTATCTGCACTTCACAAACTGTTGTTTTGGGTGAGGACAAGAAATTTTCAAACAGCTCAGTCCTAGTGCAAACAGTCCTACTCAACAAAGCTGTGAACAAAACGACCTTCTATACCTTCAGTATTGAAATATGTATGCGGTTCCTTTTCCAGTCCTTAGTGAATGTTTGAGGAAAAAGATCTAGACTAATTTGCTTTGAAATTTGTCTGGGAGACTATTTAACATGTTTTCACCTATGGTCAGATTGCATGGCTAGAAAACAGTATTTGTAATGGTATTCATATGCCATACCTCTCACTTCCCTGCACAGTCGCTTATTGTAAAGGTTTCTATATGGGAAATATCTTAGTTTATCTAAAACACTAAGGAAAAAATTATTTTTAGATCTATTTCCCTCCCTCCCCCATATCTCTTCTCACATGCATAATTAGCCAGCAATCAGGTATAATAGCTAGACATGTAAATGTCTTTAGTTTTGTGCAGGTGCAAAAACCCCTATATTACACACAAAATCAAGCCTTAAGGATTAGTCTTTCAACATAGGACACAAAGGTTTTCTTCCCATACTCCTCCAAACTGGATCCTCAAATACAGATGCTTCTTTCACCTTTAAAATCTAATAATATAATCACATCCCAACCTCTATTTTATACAGTACAAAACCAATGTTGTGTGGTCATTTTTTACGAGTAATTTTTGTATCGGTTTTCGTAATCTGGAAATAGCAATACAGTAGAGAAAAAATTACCTTGGGAAGCCGAAGCTATTACTAGGAGAGCAGCAGAAAAATTGAGATTTACTTTAAGGAAAACTTGGGGAACAGAATCTTTTTTGACTTAAATTTTCTAAGTAATTTTATCAGTTGTGAGGAAAAGTTAAGGCTTTGGGAATAACCTCTGTGTATGTGAAAACATACTGAAGATGAAAAATGGGAAACTTTCTGTAGGGATTTCTTGTTACCTCACAGTTAATGTACGGGTTACTTCCATTTGTTTTCTACTAAAGTTGAATCAACAATTTGAACTTAAAAGTAACAGATAAAAATCTTCTTCTAGGCATACTTTGTTACCTAAAGGTAGTAAATAGTGATTTAGAAATGTCTTCCCTCTCAGATCATCTGTCAGTATGCAAAACTACAGTCTTGAGCGGAACAAATGGTTGAAGGTACACAGCCAGAGCAAAGGAGTTGTGAGGACAGCAGCTGTAATGTTGCCTTTGTGAGAACCAGCCTAACCCAGCAGCTGACAGTTCATTGAGCTGCTGATTTGTAAGGCATAGTAATTGGGAAAAGAGACTACTGAGGTGGCTGAATAGCTGAGTTCATGTGCCAGCATGAAAAAAAAAACTAAACAAAAAACAACCCAAAATCATTCCTATTGTGGCCATAAAATAAATACAAAATATGGGCACTGTGAATAGACCTGACTTTGTGGTCAGAAATGTTGCTATATTTTTCTTCATGATCACAGATCATTAATTTGGAGTAATTTTTCTGAGGGTCTGTGGAGGGTCCTTGTTATCAAAGTAAGCTGGACGGTTTTACAGAGAGAAAAGACAAATTAGTATCGTGCAACAGATTATCTTTTCTGTCAGTTTTCAGAGTTAAGGAGCTGGAATTCCCACCTCAGTGCAGATGCATTTGTGTGTAGTGTAAGCAAGCTCTGACTTGCCCAGCATTACGTTAAACAAGTGCAGGAAGGCCAGATCTCTGTAGGATCTGGCATGCCCATATTTAATAACATGTTTAGATAGCAGAGATTGCAGCCTGTCCTCTGTTACACTCCACTCCAGCCGCAGAGCCAGAGCAGTTCCAGAAGCAAAAGGGAGTGCTGAGTACTTGACAAGAAAGTAAACATTGAAAACATGCCTTTGCCTGCAGTATAATCTAACCCGGCTGTACTGAGACAGATGAAGAGGGTTTACACAGTGCGTTCATCCGGCTCTGGTGGGCAGCGGGGCAGGAGGAGGACAGCAGAGCAGCAGGGCAGTGCCGGAGGGGAGTGACCCTGCAGAGCTGGGAGGGCTGGTGGGAGGGCAGAGAGGGGCCATGAGCTTTCTGGGTGTTGGAGAGTTTGCATCTTGATCTTAAACTCTCAGGATGAATCTTTTTGTTTGTCTGCAAGAAAAGTGAAACTGTCTCAGCATATGAGAATTCAGGACAGTGTTAAACCTGGAAGGGTTCTTCTGTACCAACGTGAAGTTTCTTCCCTGCCATTCCATATAACATCAGCTTTCCATATCACAGCCCTTTCCTTTATATCCTTCTAACTTAATTTTCATGCTACCTTTGGAGCAAAGTACCCCATCGTCATGTGCAACACCCTACTCCCAGAGACCCACAGTCTGCAAGAGCTTCCAAGGTAAAAAACTGTAGAAGCCTAAGAAACTGGACGCTTGAAATGATAACATGCACTGCCACAGGCATTTGTTGCCTCTCAGAATCTATTCTCTGCACAAAATGGAAATACAGTGTTTGTCCTCCTGAGCTAGGCAGCTTGGAGGCACAGCCAGGCTCTCCAGAAGAGTACTCTGCAAACACCTCTGTAAGTCCCCCCTGCTTCCCGTGAGCTCCTTGCCTTGCCTGGTGTGTATAATCCATACTTTCTTCCCTCTGCTACTGATCAGGCTCTCACTTTTTGAAAGCCAAAAAGCCACCCACTGCGGCTTTCTCCATTAGGCCTTAAATGCTCTTGAGCTGCTGGAATCTGTTTCGTAAATAGACAATTAAAATGAAGAAGTAAAAAAAATCTGCTTGGCTTTTTGCACAGAGTCCAAAGCCATCTGTCTTGAAGGGCTCAAACCTGCATGTCATGAGAATCTTCTGAAAAGTGCTGAGGATCTCCATCTATAAAGAGTTTAATTGGAGGAAAATGTATCAAAGGACCTTCAGTAGCCCACTGGATGGAGCCACATGTTACTGGGACTCGCACTGGTTTCTGTCATCAGAGCAATTGGTTTTGAGAGGGAGTAAGGAAAAAAAATCTTCAACTGACACCAGTGGGGAACCTTGGCACATATAGGGAAGAAAACATAATGTTTGAGATCTCTGGATATGGGAACAGTCTTTTATTCTGCTTATGCAAATTATATATATAAATTATGCAAATAATCACCAAGTTATTCTGGTTGACTGTATAATAATAACAATAATAATTATTATTGTCATTACTAATGTTGATGTTGTTTGTCACTATTGTTGTTATCCACATTTGTTCTGATTGTTCCTCAGTGCTGGCCGAGAACAGTGTCCATTAGTTCTGTATGTAGATAACCAATTGCTGCCCCAAAGAGTTGCAAACTGAAGAAACCCCCCTGATGCAGAAGAGAAAGGAGGCATGGAGGGCAGGAGGGTGCTCACCAGGCATGCCACAGCCTCCTCTGGGTGTTTGCTTCCCAGATGAAAGAGTTAGGATAATCGAGGACATAAAAGAGATGTGGAAGGAGCAGGGCAGAGAGCTAGAGCAGGGCTGGTATGGCTGCACTGTAGGGAACGGCATCAAGGCCACCATTCCTGCATTTCCTTCCCATTTTTATCCCAGGGTAATGCAGGTGTTATCACCCTGGTGTGTGTGACAGGTGTATCCATCCCCTGGATCTGGGTATGTAAGAGGCCTGTGGGAAGTGTCTTCCCCATAAAGTTGCAGTTTACCAATTCTTGCATCAGTGCAGAAATCCCCCAACTGCCAGGTCATTCTTTTTATGTAGACAGGTATTTTGGAAACAGTAGAGTTCCCTGCCACTAGGAACAGTGAGCCTGTTTTAGCCTTCATACCTATCCCTGAGAAAGCTGCAGTGAGCGTGGGGCTTCTCTTACCCTGTTGCATTCACGTCTAGAAAGAAGAGGATAAAAACCAATCCTCAACAATTAATGAAAATGGGAACTGGCCTGAACCTTCTTCATTCCCTCATAAAACAGTTTCCAGGTGTTAACTGGTATGGAGAAGGAGTTGGTGCCAATGACTGTTCCCTTCCCAAAGTGGCTGCCCTTCATTTCTCCTGTGACCCTCGAGTAACTTCACTGACTATCTCTATAACAGCAGATAAAACTAGCCATGGCTGGCTCTCTGAGCGTTGCTGCAGGTAGAAAGACACAGCTAAACCCACACAGATAAACTCTCCTACCCCACCAAGGAGGTTGGTTTTCACCCTGCTGAATGTCAGGGTTTGGCTCCAGCCCCTGCCATGCCTGGCAGAGCACTCTGAGGTGGGAAGGGGCCATGCTGCCTCAGGCCAGGGGCCAGCCTATGCTTTGGCCTTGATTAGTTTATCAATAGAGCCACAAAGTATGTTGCCTTTGCCAGAGCCCCGCTGCTGTTTCTCCTTCCTGTCATTTTCAGAATGTATGTTCATTGTTACTTGAAATAAATGAAAGAAAAACTCATGCAAATTATTCGTTCCCTGAAAAGTGCAAGAAATGGTCTCATTATTCGGGTTGTGGAGAAAATTGATCAGCCCTCTTGCCTTTTGGAACTAGGATATGTAACATCTAATGGCTTTTCACCAGTAAGCCTTTCAATTACAAGAATGTAAATTCAGACAAACTTTGCTCAAGTCAAGTTTTTTATTCTTGATTTACTCCCTTATAATTTAAAGCATTGTGCTAAAAAAATAGAAGAACTTTTCAAATCTCAGTAGTCTGAATTTCTCAAAATGACATATGTGGCTATGATTTCCTGTGTGAAGTACAAATTATCAGGAATATTTCTGCAGAGGTGAAAGATGCCAGAAACCAACGTTTTGCTCTACATTTCCACAGTTACTCCTATCCTATTTTAACTTTTGTGTGAGTAATAAGGATGGATGAACCTACTTCCCTTCATTTTCTAGTCTCTCTGTGTTTTCACTCTTCATCAGCTTGTCTTCTCTGTTCTCTCTCCCTTTCCTACAATCTCTTATTAGTAGAATATGAAGTCATTTATTATCAGCCAGAATCAAACTTTCAGAACTACAATGTTCAAGTGGGTTCTACATTAAACCTATTCAAAATGTGTAATGCAGCATCATTTTGCTGCCAGAAAGTACCAAGAATGAGAGAAATGTGTAACAGGATTTTTCTGACAAGGTTCCATATAATCATAGAACATCTAATCTGTTTATTTGCATTTGGTACAATGCAGAGCATTCACAATTACACACAGTAACCTGTCATTTGTGAAAGACCCAAATTTCTTTTGGAGGACTCTGTGTCTGTCGTGGGAGGGAGAAGACAGATGAATGTGAGGAAATATCTGAAAGGTTCAGCTTCCACTAGAATAAATCTGAATAGCCTTGAGCTGACAGATGTAAAAGGACAATTGTTTAACAGTTTCCTTTCTACCAAAAGACAATATTCCAAGCCCCTTCCAAATACAATACACCATACAATATAAACACAATACAAGTATACTTAGCAAATCAAATAGCCATGTCAAGAATATTTTGATAGCTGGCCTTATTTTCTGATTTCTAATTTTCCAGAAATGTTGGCTAGATGTCAGATTACAAACATGTTAGTTAATTTAAATCTCCATTCTTATTATCCCTTGCTGAGCCTCCTGGTAAATTGAGTAGGTTTCAGTTCCACAGAATAGGTTTGCTTGATAGAATAGTATTTATCTTGGCCTTTAAAAAGTTCTTTGTGTCAAGCAGAACTTCTCATGTTAGAAATTCAAAATGTGAAGAAAAGACCACAGAAGAACACTCCTTTGAATCAAATGAGCACAGGTACTTCCAGATTGTCAGACCGCACAAAACTGACCACATTCTGTAAAACATACCTTCTACACATTGTCCCAGGTTTCTTCAGTAACTCAGTGATGAAAGGGGCAGAGGAGGAGAATGATTCTCACTAGATGCATGATCACGATGATCCCATCTCGTGCTCTAACCATGGTCAGGGAAGGGCTTGGCTACAAGTCTTGGTGCCATTTTCATCTCCTTTTACTCCCCTTTGTACTGGTGGGCTGAAACAAAACTGTTTCGGAGATAGGACAGGAAATAGTATCAGACCATGAAATCCATCATGATGTTCCTTCTACTCTAGTCATCCACACAGAAGACTGGAAGTAAAGAGTAAGTCCTTTATCACTTATTCACCTAGCCTATACTTCTGCAGAGGACTACATTATGGCCAAGCACTTGGACAACTTCCCTAGTCAATTCACTTCCAGTGCTGTTTCAGGCACTAACTCTGCTATCATCCCATGACCTATGACAAGAAATTCCTCCATCCTTGCCTTTCTGTTCCTCACCAGAACCCAAAGACCCAGTGAAACAGAGTTCTGTTTAGTTCTGCCCCACTATATCCAAACACTATGTACATCAGATGTGCACCAGAAGAATCACATTTGTCCACTCAAGTGGCTCTTTTTCTATGAACCATAAAAAGGAACTTTCTCTTAATTAAGTGATTGTTACATCCGAGCTGAGGAATGTAACAAGCCCCATGTAATTACTACCCTGAAATAGTGTTAATTGTGAAATAGCAAGCAAATTTTTTTAAAGATTCTGATGACTTCATTCTGTATTTGTGAAACTTTTGTGATGAGATGCTTTATTGTCAAGCTGGCAAGAAAACAGAGAACTGTACTCACCATAGGAGAATTGTGGCATGTAGATGGTAAGTTTTAAGGTCAATTACAAATCACAGTGAATATATTTGCATATTATACAGTGGCTGAAAATGAATGTACTCTTGTCAACATTTATTCAAGATTCCCCACACTCCAATTGCCTCTGCCTGCTCCATTTCAGTATATAACTGGTAAAAAATCATACTGTGAACAATATATATGTTGAAGAATAACAGGTTGAAATTAATTCCCCCAGTGGTGTTTTCACTGCACCTTCACCTTCTTGGCAACAGTGAATATCTGTAGCTTATCTTAGACACTGCACTAGGAGCAGATGTTTAAATATATTTTAGGCAGCACTAATGAAAAAAAAACCACCAGATGTCATCTATTCTTTTTCAAGTTGTCCCTCTTCTACTATTCTCAACTCTTCTACTTTTTTTCGAAATTGCTGGCATATATTTGAAACAATAACACTTTACCCTAAAGCATTTCTAATGATTAATGACATAACCAAGCATCATACCATTTTTCTTGGCAACAATCAGGAGCTCATTTCATCCCTGAAGTTTATCAGTTCAGTTCAATTTAGCAAGACTTTATTTTTGACATAGAGCTGTACAAAGATTCCCAAACTATAAAAGAGACAGACACCCTCAGGTACCTGTCATAGGTAATCAGAAATCATACCCAGAATGTGTAGCTTTGCCTTGTATGTCCATTTGTCAGGAAAGTCCAGTCTTGGACACAGATCACTGCTTTATAAATGGATTATCTGTTGTCTAAAATGCTGAAGTGGAAATAAATCTTATCACATATCCTAAGCCTTTCTTCTGTTGGTTTTCTTTCCTAAACTGGAATAATTTGAGGGATTATATCTTGTATTTCATAGCTAGAGAACTTAAAGAAAAAGACTTAGAGATCTAATGAATATAGATGTCTCCTATAGAAACAAAGAAACAAAGAAAAGAAAGAGTTAATGAATAAAATAATTGCATAGCTAAACAGGAAGGTCTGCGGGATCCCAGAAAAGGATGACAAAGAAATGCATCAAAGCTCACCAATGCAAATGGTAGGAAAAAAAAATTACTATATTTTGCTGGAAAAGCATCAGAGCTTAGCAGAGATAAGCCTCAGGATCTCCTCTTACTATCATCGTGAGTCTTCCCCAGTGGAGATACATGAAATGCTCATTGTAGATCAGGATACTTATGCTGGCTTTAGCAACTCTTCCAGTTTTAGATGTCTTGTACACTTCTGATTTTTCTAAGGGAGAAGGAATCTTTGCATGGGCTCACCACATGACAAAAAGTAAAATGTGACATAAACACAAAACACTAGAAAAGCCTGAATTTTAACCATAAGGTAAACATTAGCTTGGCTCTTATCTATGAAGACAAAGAGCGTCTTTCTACAACAGTATATTTGACAGTTCTCAGTCACTAGCTCTCCCATCTCCAATACAAGGAAGTTCAGGTAATGGATCCGCTAACTACATGGGTGCACTGCCAGCAGCTTTATCAACATGTGAGTGTCTGTGATGAGCATACAACTGACCTTAATTCTACTTTCAGACTTCTCCAGTGACTTGCTATATGACCTTCAGCAAGGAACTTCTCTGCACACTGTTATTCCCAACGGAATAAAGAGATAATGATGGCTGTCCACCTGGTAATGAGATTTGAGGACTGCTGATAAAGTGCAAATTCTGTGTATTATCAGCATTCATGTGACTTCAGCAGAGCTGGTCAGTTAGTCGTTGCAACCAGGAGCTGGGTAAAAGTAGTTGATACTGAGGGCTGTTTAAACGTAGCATTCTAGGCATTGAATGGTATCACAGAGGGGGTTTTTATGCCTTTGGGTACCTTGTTATGCTTCAGATAAAGAGAAAGCAAGCAGCTTATTTTACAAAAACATGTTCTCTGCTATCTGCTTTGAGTGGAAAGGTGGGCCAGATGACCTCCAAAGATTCTTTCCATCCGAAAATCTTCTATGATCCTAATTTGTTGCTATAGCCTTAATTTCCTCCATCTCTTTATTGCTGCTCTTCTGGCAATACATTATTTTTATTTCAAATTCCTTTTTTTTTTTTTCTCCCTCGGATATATTTTTCTAGTAGTTTTCATGTGGGCCAACTACTAGTTGAGAGAAAGTTATGAGTTTAGTCACTTTTAAGACTAGGTCATACTTATTAGCAAAATATACCCCACACATAATCTCAGGCAAAGGTGCTGAATGTACCTAGTAAAGTTCAGAACAATTTTGAGGATGCAAATGCCAAGGGAAGCTCTCTTTCGTTTTCTATTTATCTATTACATGTTTTCAGTGGAGAATCCAGAAAATCCCACCACCTTACTCATTTGTGTCCATAATCACACAAACTGTTTTCAACTACAGACTCCTATCCAAGATCATAAATTACTTTTTACAAGCTTTGTCTTGCTCACTATAAAAATGCAGGAAGACTCTCATGCCAGAAAATGGGAAGCTCTATCTCAGTGCATTTGACTCCAGTATTCAGCTATTTTTGTAAAGATTTTGAATGCTGGAACTGGATCAGAGTGGAAAATTGTACTCTTATTTTAAAAGGATATAAACTACATACCATAACAGGTGCAATCTTTACTTTTACATAAATATTGTGGTGATTCCAGACCTTTCTGTAGAAGTCAGACAATTGCTCTTTCATTGTAAAGGTCCACCGAACTGGGTAATCTATATTTAAACAAAAAAAATAAAAAAGAGGGTTTGATTATCTGAAGAATAATTCCAAGGGAATGGAATAGGACATTTGCACAGTAGCCCACATAGAAGGCCTTGCAGTTCCCAACCATTTACAGAACTCTGTGAAATTTTGCACTTTATTCTTTTTGGTTTTTGTTGTTTGCAGGGTCTTCATGCATACAAACTGGTGAGCAAGTGTGTATGTGTTGACTTGGATAAAAAATACTGTGTTCTGACATGTTTTTATCTTTATTTTTATTATAGGTGGTAGAAATGTTGAAACACAAAACAGAAGTAAAAAGGAAAGTGTTTTGCAAAAAGGAAATCAGCCATGCTGCTGGGGTGCTGGGGAACAGACCGAGGTATTTTGTTGGTGTTTTGCTTTTTTTTTATTATTATTATTTTTTTCTCTTTTTTTTTTTTTTTTTTTTTCCTTTTAACACAATTAAAATTCTGCCTAGAAAAATGTGACACAAGCTTATGTAAAGGCCAGTTTGTCTAGCAATGTCACTTGTCCTAGGAAGTGGGAAGGATTTGGTGCACTGGCTTCCAGTCATCCGCATGACAGCATGGAGGGGCAGGCACCAGCTCATCAGCACACAGGTGGAAAAGCTTCAGCCAGAGATTCCATAAATCCAACTAGCAGTTCAAAAACAAATACATCAAAGAATTGGAAGAGACATTTGTCATCTATATAGAAGTTTAATTAGGGAAAAATCAAATAAAGTCACTATCCATCTAGAGATCTGGTAGCACAGACAACCTTACATCTTGTAACTCTTTTATTTTAAATACATTTTAAAAGTACCTTGGCCCATCAGACGGTGGACAGCATACATGTCTTAGTAAATATAATTGGCATCAGTGTGCTCATTCCTGGTTATTTTGCCATTAGATATAAAAAATAATGGCTTGACTTGTTAGGCTTTTTATGAAATTATATTGTCCAAGTAGAATACTAACAAGAGGCAGTGCCAATGTGAAGTGTTAAGCAGAATTATTGACAACTTATGAGTAATTTCTCTGAATTTCTTAGCCAAGCTAGGAAGGAAAGCTATCTCAAAGTTTTGATAATTTTTTGGGGGTTTGTTTGAATTCTCAGGGCATCCAGCAAAAAAAGCAAGTTTGTTTGGTTTTTTGTTCCTGCAAACTAGTCTGAGTACATGAGGAGGACACAACCAAAAATCTAAAAGAGAAAATCATAAAGCATAAAGGTGATCAGTGTGTGAGTGGTGATGGCAGCTAGTTATGCAGTACAGCATGACATGATACACTAAGAAGAGAGACAGACTCGTGGAAATCAGTTGGTGTTCTCATCTGAGCATTACATTAGATGCATTGACAGAAGCAGACATGATGATTTATCTGGGAGAAAATAGTCTGGTAGTAGATACAGAACTGTAGCTCATTAAGATAGAGATGCATATGATAACCTTGAGGCATCCAATACAGAATACAAACTGGATCTGGAAGTACTGTCAAACCATGTTTAAAGGTAGTCCAAGAAAGACAGAATTGAAAATACTTTGATAGTACAGAGATTTGATAATGTGACCCTTCAGGCTTAAGGGTATTAAAATACTGTTTAAAATGTTCTTTGTGTTAGCAAACCCAAAAGGCTTACACCTATTCATTAGATATTCCAGCAGCTGTAGTAAATGCAAACTTACTGGGCCCTTTGAAGCAGCAACTGACATGATAGGTTTTCTTACTTCCCCCAAAAAATCACATACAGACAGAAAAAATCAACACTGATGTCTTATCACACACTGGATAACAGTGTTATTGACCCCAAAGTGATATCAAAAAGCCAAGGCTAGGTAAGGGAGGAGGAAAGAGACAGAAAAAAATTAACCCATTGTGGAATACCAGAATGGTGAGACTCACAAGCCTTTTTAGACCATAGTCTGTGCACATCAAGGGTTAAATTTTTTCTGAGCTACTGGTTGAGATGAGGAAAAACAAGTAGCTTCCCAAAAGTCTGTGACTGATGAGCATTGACCTTTGATGTTTGACTGATTTAATATTGTTTGTTGATATTTATTATTTAGCATTTATTGACCAGAAGAGAAAAGAAAAATGTCTGGTTGTTATCTCAAATTAGGGAATTCTATGAACTTCAGAAGATAGGAAGCTTTGTGGAAACCAATCACTATTGTTCAATATTGGTAGATTTTCATGTCAAACTTTTTTTGGGGAAAAGAAACAGATTAATATGGAGCAAGCATTATGCAGTTTAAAAATAAATTTCCTGTTATTAGAGGAGGTCACTATTACAGGATGTTTGCTCTGTAGCATAAACCTTTGGGGATAGCAATCATATTGGACAGAGTGCAGACTGTGACAGCAGTAATAAAGTGTACAGCACAACAGTGTGGGAAAAGACAGAAGAAAGAACAAAATTACAGCACTGAATATTCTTAACAGATTCACATTGAGATATAAACTTAAATAACTTCAAGAGATGAAAGTCTTTTCTCCTCCTTATATTTCTCTTGTCTGCTAGAATGAGAAAGAAAACACAATCTTATGGATTCATTCTGTTATATTTTCTTTATTTCCTGATTCATATAAGACTCAAAATCCACGTGCAGTAGTGACAAATACTACATGTCATCCTATTGATCAGTGCCAACATATAAACCCACCAAGACAACAAAGCAAATCCCAAGCCCCTCCTGACAAAGCTTAAGAGAAAAGCTGAATTGGATGCCAGACCCTGAAAACAACTTCTTTGTTCTTGTTGAACACAGAAGATGAGACCATGAGATCTCCAATCTGCCTGGCTGCCCTCAGCAATAGTATATGAGATACAAGCACAGATATCTCAACTGGCTTTTAATATTGATGCAAAAAATGTTACCATTAGGCTGAGGCAGTGACAGCAGAGCAGGACTCCAGCCATGCAGGACTTTAGAGATCGATCTCAGCAGCTTGACTTGAAGCCAGATGCAAACAGGAAGCCAGTACAGCTGTTTGTGTCTGATGGTGTAGTGATTTTCTTTATCTGGGGTTTTATTCTACATTCATCACCCCAGCATCAGGGCACTTCTACTCACAGCATCTAAAACAATCACCTACACCAACTCAAGTTTCTGAAGGGCTCTCAGAGGTATCTTAGGGAAAGCATCATGGATTAATCAGGTCTGGGATCTTGCAAAATCAAGACAAATATTACCCAGTCTCACAGCTTTTATGTGCAAGCTGTCAATGAAAAGAAGCCAGCTGCTGTGTCAAAGCCATTTTCAACATGTGACCTTTTGGACCTGATGTGGAACAACCAACACTCTTTTGTCATTCAGTGACAAAGTTTAAAGTTTAATCACTGACCACCTGCTATTATGGTATTGAGACTATAAGAACTTTGTGACAGTGTCTTAGGCCTTTTTTTGTGAAGACACAGGGGTTAGTGCAGTGCCGTGCAGGACATTCTGTCTGGATGAAAGCTTTGAGACTGAGTAATAAAAATGAAACAGGAAGGATGGTGTTAGTCTTCCCTGGTGTGATTTTCTGTCACCTCAGACAGTGCCTTGAGAAAATGGAAAAGGCTGGTATTGGTCATCACATAGGTTAAAATAAAAAATGTGCAGCTCTGTATTTCCTGAATGATGGCAAGGCACCTTAATGGTTCTGTTATCTTCATAGGCATCTTAATTTAAAAGTATCACTGTTTTGGCAATTGGAACTGCATTTACGTAAGCCTGGGTTGTGACTAATCAGTGCACAGGTGCTTAAAGGGAATGAAGATCTTTTGTAAAAAATCACAGCTCCCTGCCTTTGGCCAGCTGTACAGAGGCATGGGTACAGCAGAGTGAGGAGCTGGAGCTGTGGTCTTCAGTTGTTTAAACGTCACCATTTCAGAAAACCTGAGCTGAGAAAGACAGCCCTAATGACACAGCCTGTCCAAGATGTCTATTCCAAATCAAGACAGAACCTCTGCACACACTTATTTTGTCATTCTTTCGGTGTCTTGTGTTGTGAAACACTTAATTGCTTTTCTTTTGACACTGGGTTTGGTGCTTACACTAATGAAGTGCAAACTCCACCTTACCCAGAAACATTCCCTTAGCAGCAGGGTGAAACCAGTGTAATTAATTTCATCCTATTCCAGAAATCTAACTTTAAGAGGTGATTCCCTTGCTGACTGTGGTATATTGAAGTGCTAGAGCAAGGACAGGAGGCAACAGGTTGGATTCTCCAGTCCATCCGTGCTACTTTTTGTTATTCTGGAACTGCACAAAAAGCTTTAGTCCCCTTTCTACGGTCCACATGCCAAGGCCTTGGTTATTCCTGGGATGATACCAGGAGTGGGAGGTCAGTTACCATGACCTCCATGACCACCTTATTCCCAGCTGCCAAATCCAGCTGTGCTAGTTATTTCTCAGCACCACAGCACCACAGCCTGTTATTTCTCAGCAGCCTGAAGCCTGCTTTGCTTTATGCCAGGGACTGGTGTAGGCAGTTCTGCACAAGCAGAATAAACTGCTGACCTTTGCCATGCTGTTCTCATAGCCTGCAAAGGAGCGCAGGTTAGCTGGTCCAGGAGCCTGGCCAGCATGTGACAAAAGGCAATGAGGAGTTAAGTGTTCCCTTCCTCTCTCAAATATCTAAAATTCATTTGGTCACTCCATGGCTGGAAGCCACTGCACCTGTGAGTACATCCCAGGGGGTCACTGTGGCCTGTCTGCCTCAAAATGTCAAAAAACTCGGCAGATTCTAGAGTGGGAAAGTGAAGAGTAACAGAGTCTGCAAGACTGGATTTTTATTTTGGATAATAAAATACTATTTACTTTCATTTAATTATAGAGCAATCTGAAACAGGGCTTGCAGATTTCACTATAACTTCTTTCTTAATTGGATGTTTGTGAATGTAAAGATTTTTACCATGACTTGTGAAATGAAACAAAAACATCTTTGCTACATTAATTTAATTCTCTTATTTGTACCCATTCTCTCACAATCAGGTTTCCTTGATATGCTTAATCTTTAGTGATGGTTTCCATGGCAACTCCTCTTCATTGTGGTGCCACCAAGGACTCCTGTAATCAGGAAGCCCAACTTTGCCAAGGGATCGGGTTTTGCCTTTTTTCCTCCAGCTCTGCCATGGCAGACCCCGGTGGCACAACTGCTTCCTCCCACCCGTTCCACCTTCCCCACTGTCAACCCAAAGGCAAGGGCAGGAAGCACACAAAGGGACTTTATAATGTTTCATGATTATTGCTGCAGCCATAGCTCCCTTTTTGAGCCCTGTTATACATTGCTGGCTACTGCTGCATTGCAAGTAAACCCCCATCAGAAACCTGAGGTACTCATATCTCTTCAGCCTCTGAGATTCAAAATGTTACCCTTGCTGTAGTGTCTAAACCTGCAAAATAGCTCATCTACAAAGCACAGTGTCAACTCTGTGTTCTTCAGTGACATGAAGCAGCCTCTTCTGTACAGCACAATTCTACAGCTGCAGTGTATAGTACATGAAAAATCCTATACTGTACTGCACACATCCATAGCAGTAATGTAGAGACATAAATTAACTCCTGCTGTACAACACAAAACCATAGCTATAGTACGCAGCTGTATAAAAATAGCTGATGCCAGGATGAACTGGCTCCAGCAGTGTTTGGATTACATGTTGCAAGAACTGTTCTTTGTTGCTCTAATTTCCTTCCAATTTACATCCCCCTCCCCCAGACCAACTAGCTCTGAGGAATGGACTGTGTGACTGGTAAATCAAACATTATTATTAATCACTGTAATTACTTTTCTTGGCCCAATTGCAGAGCCTGGGAAGCTAACCACAGTCTCTAGAGTGCAACCTTAACTACAACATGTTTCTGAGCCACTATTACCTCATTGTTAGTCATGTTTAACCAGAAAGAATTTTGAAACTTTTTTTCCCTCAAACCTCTCAAGCCACGTACGCTGCAGAGATCAGCGTGAGAATCTCTGCATGTGCATCTCTGTGCTTCCAGCTAACCACTGACTTTGCCAAAACCTCAAGAGTTTAGTTGAAGCTGAGGGACAGTCAAGTATTTCTTCTTCCCGTAGTCACAGGCAGTGTGAACAGTTTAACCACAACAATGATATATTTTTCTACTGCAAAGTATATTATGCATACTGCTTTAAAAAAATAATGCCACATTTATCCTATTGCTTCGACTCAAGTAAAGTAAACATTTTCTATCCGTATTAAACTAGCTTTGAATGCCCACATAAGGATAAGGATTCTAGGGACATCTAGCAGCCTTCAAGTATCTGAAGGGAGCCTATAGAAAACAGGAGAGGGACTTTCTGCAAAGTCATGTAGTGATAAGGTAAGGGGGAGTGGTTTAAAGTGAAAGGTGGTAGATTTAGATATTAGGAAGAAACTTTTTTTACAGTGACAGACGTGAGACACTGGAAGAGGCTGCCCAGAGAAACTGTGAATACTCCTCCCTGCAAGCGTGCAAGGCCAGGTTTGATGGGGCTTTGAACAATCTGGTCTAGTGGGAGTTGTAACCACCCAGCCTCATGGCAGGGGGTTAGGACTAGTTGATCTTTAAGGTCGTGCCCAACTCAAACCATTCTATGATTCTATTTTTTTTCTGAAAAATAGCTCTTCTGAAATGTTTCACCTACATGGTACCCGATTGAGGACTGCAAGATCAATGAAGAGAGAGGGTATTCACTCTCAGCAGAGTGTCTGCTTCTCATGTCTAGTCACCAGCTTCTTATGTCCAGCATGAGAGGACAGGGTATGGTTCCAGTGCTTATGCCTTGTCCCAGGTATTCCTGCCCTGTCCCATGCACTTGTCTGCATGAGCATGTAACTATCTCAAAACCTAACTTTTATTTGTAGAATTGTTTTTCTCTTAGCTCACGAATTAATCCAGTTTATCTTGCCACCAAACAGGAGCTGGTGCCAATGAGAAGTAAGGAGCAGGTGGGGGAGTGAGATGAAGGAGACCTTTCTTTTCAGGACTAATTTTATGCTTTTTTTTTTTTTCTTACTGCATATACAATACTGTGTATTACTTAAAAGTAAACAGAGAGTAAAAATGAAAGCCTTTGAGATGGCTCCTTCTGCAGCTAGAATATTAGCATCTTTTCTTAGATCAGTGTCAACTCCTTTCTACAGGGACTCACAACACTGCTTTACAAATGAGAATACAGCCATGTTTTCTTACGGCACAGTGTGACCTGAGACAGAGAAAACATTCAAACCTGCCTATGGCTTAAGCTAAAGTTGTACCTGGGCTTGTCCACATTATAACAGAAAAATTACATCTAAGTGGAAACATCACCGCTCTTCACAATTACCCAATGAATGTGGTTACCATATGGTTATGAAAGTGACTGCCAGTTTTCAACCTCTGCTCTTCAGCTAACTGCTGTTTACAACAGGCTGAGTGGAAAAACCAATGATTATAGAGCCAGCTGGGCAAGGGGAAGGGAGGGAACCGCTCAGACACTTTTTAGACAGCCTTTCTTAGCAATCATAATCAAGCAGGAGTGCTAGTTGTCATTGTCTTTGTACAGGCAGTGGTAGGCAAGTTATTGCTAATTGCCGGGTACCTGCAAACACTTGAATTAGAACTCAGCAGCCACTTTGGGTTTTTCTAGGGCTTGAGTAGCCGTTTGTGAACTCCAGAAGTGGCAGATGAGTGCTGCAGAGGTGGAGAACTCTTTGCTGTCAATGGATAAAAGCAGCTGACAGGAAGGCAGAGAAAAGTCCTAGCCAAGAAGCAAAGGAGGGAGAGCTAAGAGCAGCTTGGCCCTTCTATGGCACGGCCTTGCACCCTGGTCAGTGGCCCTAGGCAAGCAGGGTGGGGCTTTATCATTTGAAGGGCAGAAGACTTACATCTTCACTTTAGGGAATAACATGTAGGAGAAACATAACCTGCTTTAAAAAAGAGCCATGAGGAGAGGAGAAGAACATGGTTCCGTGCTCAGAATAGTGAACTTACTTCACATCTTTTGCTGAAGGTGCCAACTTTTGGCAGAGATTGAACTCAGGGCAAAAAAGTGTTATCACAGTATCCCCACTTACAGAGAGCTTTACTGAGCACTCAGCTATTCAAAACAACTGTCACTGCCATGCTTGTATATTCACCGTCAGGCAGAAATGCTGCCATACTGGCAGGGGATGTATATAGGAGAGGCAGACATTCATCCCTCAGTAAGAAAGATGTCTATATATAGGAGAGACAGAGCAGTAGTTTTCATCTGTGTGTGAGTGGGACTGAAAAGTCTTGGATTAATCATTGTCAAAGAGGGGTGAATCCCTGGGAATAAGCTTGAAAGGAAGAGCAGTGAAATAAAGTTTTGAGGCAGGCTCACAAGACAAAAGTCTTGCAAAAAATGCATTTGCAGAAAATATCCTTTCATGAAAAAGTTTTCACTTTTGCCCAACTTAGATTTTTATATTCAAATAATTTTTTCATTTTTATTAGAAAATAATCTATGGGTTCTACTTAAATAAGTACACTACTTAAATAAGACAAATAAGTACACTACCTAAATAAGACAAACTAATGTCCTAGAGTTTGACTTTTTGCAAAAATGATGTAGACCTGGAAGTCTAGTCAAGGTACTTGTAGTTCTGACCTTTTCTTTGCAGTTGTAAATAGTATTATTTAGCTTCTAAAATTTGAATGAGCACACCATGACCACTGATATGAAAAATGGGTTTGTAATTATTTAATCATGAAATTTTATCTGCAAGAGGAGAATTCAATGCTGAAAATCTGACCCCAGAAAAATTAGTAATGAATATTCCTGTTAATATATTCCAAATATTCCTCGGCAGCAGTGCTGGCCTAGCTTTTCTGTTTTAGCACCTACATTTTGGATGAGGCACCTGCAGAAGTACATTTTTCTCTAAAATTGTATTTTTCTTATAGCACAGAAGAACAAACCAACTCAGATATTTTTATGATCCCCAAATACAGGCAGCCATTGAGAGTACAGATACAGGAGATGTCATTCACACAGTCTTCGCTGCTAGTTTGGTTTGGTTTTCTGCCATGGTTATAAAAGGATAGTGCCTTTAGCCTTACCTCCCTGTCCCAGTTCTCTGGATAGAAAGTTTCCCAGTCAAGACTTTGAGCATGGATGGGAGGGTATTTTGTGTTCACATCTCTCTGATATGAAGAACCTTGTGTGCTCACAACATCCAATTTTTTACTTACTTTTTGTACTTTCCAAATCCTCATACACCATCAGGGGGAGGCTGTGTGCATATACATCGTGCACACCTCGAGGAAGCTCTCCCCAGTTTTTCTTCTGATTTTCCTTGAATTTCCTGCTAGGTCAATGGGAAGAGTGCCAGCCACAGTAGAGCAGAGCACCAGGTAAGACTGTTCCTTGTTTTTCCCACACCCAGTGTTGCTGACATGTTAACTGTCCTCTGAATCTCTAGCAAAGGCACAAAGGAAGCTGCAGGCTCCTTATGTTGCAATCTCTTCTTCCCTCCAAAGACTATCCCTTTCAGCAGTCCTCTGCAGGGAAGTAAACCAGTTTATTTACTAATTTATCAACATTTACATTACAAATATTAGCTAATTAAATAGCACTGCTTCTTTACCATTTACTGCCTATCTCTAGCAAAACTTTGCTAGCTGGGCTAAATACCTCAAAGGGACAAAGGAGTTAAGCTTTCCAGTCATTCATTCCATTTGGTGTTATCTATGTTTATTCTTGTTTCTTTACCTACAGACACACAAAGGAATGAAAACAAGCTGCAAATACAAATACTTGCCTTTGGAGTCTTTGATCCTTAGGACAAATGTATGGTTATTAAAACAGTTATCAGACGCTTACAATCTAAGTGTTGCTAATGGATTTTCTTTCTCCTCCAGTTTTCCTCTCTTCGTAATTTATGCCATAGTTGCTCACAGGCGTGCAGCTCTGCATAATACAGCAGTATGAAGTAACTAACTTACCTGAAGCAAAGTAATAATGTACCTTTGGGTGAAAGGAGCCAAGAGTAAGGAAAGCAGAAGTTTAGAAAGCTGGACTGAAATGAATCCAAGCAAAACATGCATACACCAGCTTCTTCGTTCCAAAGGAGGCAGGTGGCAGGCTTATGTCCTTCTGTTCTTCAGCTACCCATTTCCTTTTGTGGTCATTTTTCATACGAGTTGCTTCCTTTTCTTGCAAGCCAAAATCTGAATATATTCTTTCTGTACTTTGCTTGCAGTTTCCAACACAGCTTACACATAAAATAATTCAACCGCAGCTTCCTACATTCCAAGTTTATCTTGCTTCTGCAATCTCTTTCCTCTCCACTCTTTTGGATACTTCAGCACCAGGAGGATGTGGGCAAATCAAAGGGAACTGATAGAAAACAAGCTGAATGAATTGAGAGTCGAAATAAAGTCGCATTAAAATATGGGTAAATTATGACCTGGGGGAATGGGATATCTAACCAATATTTATTTATTTGGCATGAAACAATAATTGAAAGATGCTATACTGAACCCTTAGTAATGTCTTAGAATGTTATTAGCAGTACAACTGAATCACAGATTTTTTCAAACAATCAGTCAGCCAAGCACATACAAAATCTTCTGCTTCACCAGTGCCTAGGAAACACCTGCTTATCTCTTTTTTTAAACAGCTGTCAGACAGGTCTTCTTCAGAGGTGACCAAATACCCACTATTTAAGACCACAGGAAAATGACATGTGTTGGCATTTGAATATAGTGAGCATTCAGAAAGGAGAACAAATATTGAAAAAGTAAATGAAGGTACAGATGGGTCTAGACTAAGAGAAAAGAATATCTCAATGTGAATAGTAGAAAACCAAATCTTATTAATGAGATAATCATCAAGCAAAATTATAGCCTTCCATGAAAATATTTTGAACCACAAAATTTTATACTAGGAAAACTAGGCTGAGAAATACAAAGCAGAGTTTACCATTACTATACAATTATTACTATTGTTTTTAACAGCACAAAGGGAAGGCAAGGTGCAAAAATGCTATAGTTCAGAATGGTCACCTAAATGACCACTCAATGTGCAATACAGAATAAGGTCCATAATTTATCAAAGGACAAAGTCAATACCTTAAAAGTTGTGGTTCATTGATTTTATTATGAATGCGCAACAGCTGGAGTAAAAATATCTGAGACTTATGTCTTCAGACAGACCATATAAGTTTTGGGTACATATGTTCAGCTTCTAGGACAAGGAATCCATGATCAGTATTGTAGCTATGGGTTCTGTAAACCTTGTTAGCTTTATGATACAATATACACTTATGCAGTTGGGTAATAAAAAGATGCATAATATTTGTGAAAAACACCTTTGACTTTAGCCCAGAGAAAGATTCACAAGAAGACAGTTTCGGGCGTTCTTGCATGTATTCATGCTACATTTGAATATCTTCTGTTGCCTTAAAAATTAAAGCAGTGTCATTTCAGCACAGGTACATCAAGCAAGAAATGAGTCAGTTCAAAAAAAAAAAAAGAACCAATCCCACCAGTTCCATGACTGACCGCAACTGCCTTCCATGTCCCAGCACATGCCAAGCTTGCTGATGCTTCCATAAGCTCTCCTCATCCTCTCTTTGCCCTGTGATTCTGATAAGTTTCTTGCCTTGAAAAGTGGGGATTTGCCTTCGTCGTCCCCACTACAACAAATATATTATCTGTTATCACTTAAAGGCCTTTGCTGAACCTTGCTACCAGGCAGAAAAAGGGGCTGATATGCAGGGCTTCATACTCATTCTCTGTCACCATCCACCTCAGTGGCAGGAGCCCAGACAGACAGGATAGCTTTCTGGCTGCCATGACATAGCTGTGAGCAGGCTGACTGAGACAGTGGGGACTAAACTCCCTGCTGAATAGGATCTTTCTACATCAGTAAATATAAAATGTGCATGTGCTTTATAACTGCAATATAAATAACTGCAATAATTCTTTGTCAAATTTGCTAAACTTTCATCACAGCTTCTAAAATTCCTAGGGGAAGCTGTGAGCAGACAGACAGACAGATGGACACATATGAGCACTGCTGTGTACATCTCGTTTCCTAAGAGGACCAGGGTAAGAACTCAGGAGTTGAAAAAGCAGCAGTTCCCCTACCTCACAAAAAACATGACCAAAACAATATAGGAGGTTGCTATACAGATTTCTGGCTTCATCATCCCTATTTCTCATAAAAAATGTACATTTCCACAATTATTTCTATACTTGCTAGACTAAAGTATTAAATCGTTCCTCTAATCCAACTGATCTGGACATCATTATCCCTTAATGTTCTTTTTCTCTGATGAAAGGACATACATATATAAAATGTGCTTGTCCCATTTGTTTGGTCAGTAATTTAACATAGTTATTTAAGAACTAATTCAAGATATTTTTTCCTCCAGGAAAGCATAACTACTTTCACCAGCAAAAAAAATTTAAAATAATCCAGGTTGGCAATTTAAAGTTATTACTGGATTCATTAGAGTTTCAATATCATACCTACTGTCGAGCTCCTGACAGTATCAGATTTAGCTGAAACCAGTGGATGCAATTAGAGCCAGGGCTTCGCATATTGAGCACTTCCAGAGTACAAATAATTGGTGACATTTCTAAACAATGATTGGCAGCTGAAGCTAACACATGCTTCCTACACCATATTGGAATGTCTTTATGAGAAGAGGGGACATTGTAACCTCTCCGTGGTAATTAAAAAAAAAAACAACAACAAACAAACAACTGTTTTCTACTTTCCTTCATTTTTTCAGAATAGACAGGATTTTTTTTGCCGAACAATTCAGTGCTCCCAACATAACTCACAATTCTAATTTGTATTACAGTTTACCAAGGAGGCTGCAGTCATGAAGGGCCATCCTCAGACCTGGGGAATGTTAGATTTACCTTTGTGCAGAGGAAGCAGCCTACTACACAAATACTTATAGTTACTTAGTTTCCATGATCAGCTTACTATTATGAAGAAGAGCTCTTCAGAAGGTGTGTGTTTATTCATTTTGCTCTTTTTTACAATGATTTATGTGGGATGTTTTTCTAATCTAATTAGATTTCATGTTGGGATGCCATTTATTAGCCCAACTGATTCCAAATTTTATCTCCATATAAACCCTGCTTCTGCTGAAATATTATAAGTGCATTCCAAATACAAATACTTAATAAAACAAATGTGCCTTTCTTATCATAGGTTGCAGGTTATCAGCTGACTCTCAGCTCATGTTTGGTGCTGCAACCATTTTCCTTCCAGCATCCTCTTAAGTGTCATTTCTTCTGCTTGTTGCAAGAAACAAATTTAGTGGTCTTCCATGTTATACAAGGTGAGACAAGGAAGTGTGCATAGATGAGAAGTCAAGGTCAATTATCTCAGTGTGTTTTTTCTGCTATTGGTATAACAAATTGTTAAAAATTTAAGGTTTGACCATGTAATTATTTTGTGTGCAAAAATCACATGGACATCAAAGTGAATTAGTTCAGCACAGAGAGGGACTACAAGATCAGGCATCTAGCAAAATGTTTAACATTTCAAGTGTATCATTCTTCTCAGTGCTACACTGTCAAAGTAAATGAAGCAGAGTAATGTACACTGGAAAAAAAAATCAACCAATTCCATTTCCAGCTATATATCCATCCTATATAAAAAAATACCGAAGATTTCATGACATAAAAAAAGCCTTGAGGTATAAAACCTGATTGGTAAAATTTTGCCTGGACTGTTGTAATAGACATCCCAAAAAGCATGTTCAATAGATGAGTTTCCACTACAGTTTTGATTATAGGTGCAACTAGCTAAATTATTCATTAGAGAGAATACACCTGGTGAATTTATCATATCATTTATACAGCAGGAATGATCACCTGAGGCTGATCCATTTGTTTATTTTCTCCACTGAATGGACAAAACTATCTACAGAAGGACCATTAATATTTCCCATTTGCAAGCTGAACAATAAAAACAATTTTTGTTCAGTCAATGTTTTAGTTAAGAACAAGGTAGAGATTTTCCAAATGATAGTTGAAATAGAGTATAACTAATTGTGCTTATTCTCACTAAGCTTTAAAATACTACCTGGTCAAATATGAAAATAGTCTCATTCTGTCTGAATCCATGAAAATGTCATTCTTTATGAGTATAAGCAGAGAAAAGTGTTTTTCAGTCACATCAACTGTTATTATATTTTAATGAAATCTCAGACTAAGATGCCACTACCAAAGACATAATTGAAAACCATTCAGAGGCGCTCAATAAAACTGAAAATGTAATTCTGCTGTCAACTGTTTGCCCCCAGGGAAGTTGCAATCTACACAAGTGCAGGAATCTCTGTCAGCAATGCACAGGAGTCCTGATCCTCTGTCAGTTCTGTGGTATTGCAAGAAATTATTTCAGAAAATTGAGTTGGCTTACTCCTAAGACACATTGCTGTAACAGTCCTAAAATGTCCTCAGCATACCAGCACAGTCTTTGTGGATCAGCCAGATCAGTGATCATGTCAGTAGAACAGCAACACTGATCATGGATGTGTGATGAGAAAGGAAGCCAGCTTCATATATAACCAAAGCCCAGGTTCACCACCTTCTTCCCTGCTTCTGAAGCTCAGCAGCTCGGTCCCTCTGGAGTAGTGGGTATCACAAAAGTATATGGTCTTTAATATCCCCTTCATAATGCTTTGCATAAGACCCTTCACATACAGAAGAGGACAATGCCCCTGTTTTTGTCTTCAAGCGTTTTGCAGATTTGCCTAGATACACAGTGTTCTCCTTCAGCATAGAATTATTTCCTTCCTTATTCCCTTAAAGACTCTCACGTCCACACATTCCTGGCTTACAGGTTCTGGCTATGAAGATCACTCACATGATATTTAACTCTAATCTGCTCTATACAAATATCTTGAGTGAGCAGAGGGTGCCACCAGGATCTGCTTGCTCAGTAGCCACCATTCCATCTGGGATGCATAGAATTCCTAAGCAGTACATTTTGTTGCCTAAAGATGCTTTTAATCCTTCTAGCTGTAGCTGCCCTATTGAGTAAACTAGTGCTTCACTGCCAAAAATGCCAGACAAAAGTAAGTGCCCCACATTCTCTTGGTTGAGTTTTGACCAAAGAATGGCCTGAGAACTCTAGCAGTGCATTCTACAACATCTGACCATTGCTGCAGTTTCTAGAGTATATGTCTGATTGATTATATTTTCCCCTTCTCAAATCCCTCTAGTATGTGGATGTCTAAAACATATCCGTTGTTATGAAACTCAGTACCCTTAGGCTAGGTTACTCTGCCATGCTAAACAATTACTATCCTCCAGAAGAAATGCCTGTCAAGCTGTCCATAGGAAAAGAATACTTATCTATAAACAGCTCTTTTCTCATATTATGTCACATTTGAGTGGCTGCACAAAAAAAATCTCAGTGCAGAGCTGTGCTGGAGGCAGTTTGGCTCCTGAGCTGACTGTGAAAATTACCTCCAGCAAAATCCTGCAGCCTCTTCCCCTTTTTCTCCCAAGAACCAACGATTTTCAGCTGGGCAGATAGTGTTTTTTTCTTGTTGGTTTAAACAAACTCGTGATGCAAGAATGAAAGTGAGAAAGCAACCTTTGCTGGCTCCCTACCTTCCCCTAACCTATCCCAGAATCCACCATTCTTAGTTTAACAGCACATCCCTGCTTGTGATTCAGGCAGTGGAAATAGCTTCTAGACCTTTGTCACTCCACTGGAGCTCTCTGCATCGATGAACATACAGCAAAATATGGTCTAGGATAGGAGTCAAGTCCAGAGGACCAAAAAGATGTTCCCTTCCTCCAGCTTGTCTAAGCTTGCAAAGTACTGTGCCAACCTCCATCTCCTAGACCCTCTTCCTCCTTCCAACATGAGAGCGCATCTTTCCAGTGCACTGACAGGAGAGCACATTCAGGCCTGATTCTCTGCTTACACAGTGGAGACACTGTTCCTGCTCCCATGGTCCCATTCTGCAGTCTTTTGAGAGCAGATATGAGCTCACATTGTCTGCACTCCAAGACAGCTGCTGCTGCTACTGTCTTTTTATATAGCAGAATGTATTTGCTTGGCTTTGACACCGGACTAGCCACATCCTCCAAGCTTATAACCATGTTGGAGCAAAAGCAGAGCTTGTTCCCACAGACCTGCAAAAGATATTCTGGAAATATCCTTCTAATCTACTCATTCTCCCATGCTCTGTTTTCTTCAGTCTGTATTTTTCTCCTGACAGTTTCATAACTCGTGAGTGGGAAACCTCCCAAGTCCTGAGACACTGACTCTAACTCCAGTATTTTTCCCAGATATTGTACAAAAAAATGCTGCAGTAAAGGGTTTTGTGAAACTCCAAGGATTTTTCTGCATCTCCTTGGTCTAGGCAATATATAACAAATAAAATCCAGTTCTCCCTGGAACTCTATTGGTGTTGAATATTTCAAAGTATTTTAATGACCAGAGTCACAGTGTTCTCCTTTCACCTTCTTCTTTCTTTTTAAAGGAAAGCAGGCAAATGACCCTGAGAAACTCTAGTCCCTATTTAAAGTCTTCCAAGTCCAAAATGTCTATCCACCCCAGGAGTCTGAGTGCCCTCTGTCCTCAACTATGCCTTTGGATGTTCCTCTCCTTTTCAGATGTGTTTCCTTCAGCTGCTAATCTAATAGCATTACACTCATGATGTGTTTGTTCCCCTTGATTCCCCCAGGACACTTTCTGGACCTCAAAAGGATACCATTTCCATGCCCCAGAGACTGAAAGGCTCTTGCAGAATACTTGGAGTTGTCTGGTTCAGGAAGAAGGAAAAGTCTGAAAACTGGGCATTAAAACGTTCCTCATTTTGAGTCTGCTTAGAAGTACAGACACTTTTCCCTATGAATAGTATTTCTAATATACTCTTTTCTCAGAAGTTGCCACTTACATGAGCAATCATTTATTCAGTGATCTTCCTCATTAGGAGTGTGATGGAAGAGTCTCTCTCCTCACTGCATGCACATTTAAGGTCACTCTTTAGATCAGTGTGTTAAGTGAACTTTCATATTAGGGAGCTCACTACTTCCTGAAAGAGGAGGTCACGCTTTTCTCCTCTTCTCACTCTTGCACCAGTACTGGCAGCCAACAGACTCTTGCAAGCACTGATGCAACTCAGTAACTAAGCAGACAATTTAGCTGACAAAAAAACCCCTAATCAGTTTCTGTGTGCTCGTCTGTGAAGAGCCCAGCGGGTGCCAGAGTTGGTGCAAGCTGGGGAGGACAGAAGGAGGCATGCACAGGGAGTAGATGAGAATCACAAGGCAGAAGCAGGGAGAACAGAGGAGGGGTCTGAAGAATAACATCTCCCTCTTTCAGCAACAGGAAGGAAACAGACCAGCTCAGCAGTTCAGCAGCTCAGCAGTTCTCCTATCTTCCTCCCTAGATGCACCAGCTGAGGCAGTGAAAAGGTGCAGCTGAGGAATTCTGCACTAGTTATGACAAAAGAAGTGTCCTGATAAACTAGCCCTGAGATGATCATTCACATGTCAAGTGAATGCCACTTGACATTTTTGCACTGTTGATTATATTATGAAGTTGTGAGTGCACCTTTTCTTGAAAGGTACTCTGACCTCCCATAGTTTACATACATTGAGATGGGTGGGCTGGAAAGTGCATTTATACCCTTGTTCAGTGAGTCATAGTTTGGCAGCAATTATCCCGTGCACTATGGAGGTGCCCAGTTCTGTACCACAGCCACCAGACAGTTTGCACACAATATTTCATTTCATTGGAAAAGACTTCTGAATAATTAATACATTCATGGAACCCAGAATAAAAACTTAACTTGCAAACAAGGCAAAAAAAATCTACATTTGCTGGGTAGTTTATTTCCAATAAATAATTTGACATCTTCTAATAGAAAATTTGGCATTCGAATACAGAGCATTGGTTTTACACAAATTATTCCTATCACAGTGTTTATTCACTTGCAGAAGTCATCCCCACCAAATTCTAGAGCATAGCGTGTCAGTAAAACAGTTTATCTGTCCTGCAAAATGTTAGCTGCAAAATCTCCTCTATTCTTTGACAATAGGCTGGTACATAAAATAGTGAGAGCTTCAAACATCTCCTTTTCTCAAAGCTATAATTTATGTCCATAGATAGGAGGGAATTAATGTAAAGCATGAATTATCATTTCACCACAATAGTTCTTTCCAAAATGCATATTTCAGCCACTCTAATGTGGACCTCAGCAATATAGTCTTTAAAACTATATTCATCACCAAGTGATAAAAGAATCCTTGAAATTTAATATAAAACCAGTCTCTTAAAAATATCCACTGGAGAGCACAAGATGTCTGAATATAAGCTTACTCTTGCCAACATCTGTTTTTCTTTTGCCCTTAAAGAAATTCAAATTAATTACAAAAATGAGGGCATTCCTAATAGGATTTTTACTGAAATGTTACAGCGTTTAATTTGTATGAAAGTACTGACAAGTTTATTCATTTTGTAAGAGTGTGGAATTTACCTCACCTAACACTCAGGACTTAACTACAGCTTTGATAGAAATGTTATTTAGTAATTATCTGCTCTGCCCTCGGGAGCAAAGTAATTAATTCTGTTCTGCCATTCACAGCATGTTCTGGTTTCACACACATATGAAGGATTAATTTTGGAGATTATGATCAATAGTTACTTTATTGACAACCAATAACTCATCATCCTGGCAGCTCTATCATGACTTTTAAAGAAAACTTAGGAACACAGAAGTCAAACTCCACTTCCTAACCTTTTTATTTGTATTTGGGGGGGAGGGAAAGAATAATTCAAAAGGAAAATGAATACTTAGAATTAGCTTTCATCAAAGAATTTGATGACTTAAACAAAGAAAATAACCCACAAAATATATATTTTTACATAACTCAAAACTAAAGTAAAAACCTTATGTTTTTCCCTGTATTATTATTCTTTATTCCTTTCCTTAGTGTAGAGAGGGATTTAAAGTTCAGGCTAAATATGAGCAATGGATTTCAGGCATAGGTGAGGAGCTGAACCTCACCCTAAAGTATAGCTTAGGGCATGTCATTTTTTTTTTGCATTACAAAGAAAGTCTGTGTGTCTGGAATTCAGATATTCATCACAGCCTGCTGTTAATCACAGTGTGTTGTGTTCACTACTTTCAAAGAACACGTACAGAAGAACATGAGAGCTGATAGGAACCCATATACAAAGATCCTAGAACTACTATCATTGTGAAGAAGACAAAAATGTTCCCGTCAGTGTTTTGGATCCAAATATTACTCAGTGGAAACTACTGCTCTCAAGAAAAATGCTTCTAGTAATTGTTTTTGCAGCCCTTTTTGCCTGCAGCATAGGAAGTCCTAGTCCAGTAGAACTATGGGGCAAAGGGATTCTCACATCAGATCTGACTCCTCCTCCAGCCCAGATACCATAATCTGGGCAAGACATTTTGTCTAGAGAGTTAAAATTATGATTTCCTCCAAGTTTTGTTATGAAAAAAATCTCCTGTTATAGATGCAAAAATACAGCATAGAATTCCCTTTTTTCAGTCCAGCCTATCTCTCGGTGGACTTGGTATAAGTTTTACCACAAAAAGCACTTCTGCATAATATACTGTCCCCTCTTAGGAAGGCACTTTATAATATAAACTTGTCTATAGTTTTTTGCAGTTGTGGTTTCCCACTTGCAAAATAATGATAACAACCTTTCCTGACCAACAGGAAAATGTTGTCAATAAATGTATTAAAGGTGTGAAAGGATGGAGCTGTAGAAACACAAATACCAATACTGTAGCTAGAAGCCAGGAACTTAATGTTCTTCAGTTTTCACTGTCCAAAAATGCAGTCAGTTCTGAAACAACTGAAATTCACATTTATTCCATCAGCAGCTAAGGGACTTGGCACCAGCTTCTTAATTGGTGCTGGCCACAGTCAGTTTTAAAAAAACTCTTGGATGTAATCTACCAATATGACAACAATTAGACATTTTACAGGAAACTATTCCATTGACAAAAATTAAGTTTAGGAAGAAAGTGTTAGAGGACTGGAACTGGCTGAACTTCACAATCGGGCTGGTAATAAATCTTGACAATAAAAGGGAATGAAATACTTAAGCCAGAAAAGTGAAATCACTAAAAATAAAACCAGAGGCAAGTTACATTCGTCTCCCAGATCTCACTCGAATATCTAACTGGAAAAATTTCCTGCCATGGTAGCTGCAACAAGCCAACAGATGCACATCTGCCTTCACCCATGCTCTGCCAATCCAGAAGACAAATACTAAGTGATGTTCCTTCCCTCATTGTGTGTGCTTCAGTTTGTGGCCAAGATAAAATACTCAAAGTGGATGGGAAAACAGCAGTTATGTCCAGTGAAGATGCCCCTCTAGGATTCCAGACCTAGAGCCACATTTGGGAAAAAACCAAATCACCATCAAAAGTCTGAAAAAACCCTTCCAAGCCCAGACCACAGAATGACTCTGTTTTTCAGAACAAGGCACAACCTGGCTCTGAGAGTGCAAACACCCACTCTTGCCTCAGCCAGCCAAGGACTCAGGACACGAGTAGTCCTTGTACTCATCACATGAGTAAAGTTCCAGCAAAACAGGCCTGATATTTTCATCAAAAACCTTTGTAAAATAAACTTTGTGCTAATGAACAGGAGAAACAATGGAGTACTCACCAGCCTCTACATCACTTTTCCCCTGTCTTCTGCATAAGATATATCACCTGAGGCTGGAAGACGTAATTCATAGCAAGACTGAACCATGAAGGTGCAGTTTTCTTTTCCCTACTTTCCTCCACCTTTTGAGCATGAGATACCATGCATCTCCTTCAAGCACAACCTCTCTTGAAGCATCCTGACACATACATTGCCCAGGGTGTGTACGCACCAGCCTCGCTCTGTGCCAGACCTTTCTATGTTGGGAACACCCCAGTTAACACCATGGGATTGGACACTTCTCCATAGGGCAGACCAGCACAATGTGAGTGCCTTGCTTCATTCACAGAATCAGTTCCACAGGACTGGTGCAACAGTGTGCTTGGTCTCAATAACATGCCCCTTCTCACCACTGAGAAGCAGGGCTAATTACTGGTGGGTGCAGTACTGGTTGGTAAAGTCATAGTAGGTTGCTATTGTGGTGCTCTTTTAATTGCTACCAGCCTGACATAATCTACAGCACACTGTATTGGGTAGAGTGATTGAAATGAGAAATAATGAGGTGAAAAACTCCCTCTGACTTTTTTTCATACTTCAGCAAAGGTTTGGGTCACACTTGATTTCAATACAGGGTGAAGGTTAAGGGTCAGGTTTCACTGGGGATAACTCAGCTACTCCTATCCTAATTGCTCAAGCCCTACTCTTCATGATTAATTCTCTCATCAGTGCTTCAAGGTCTTCAGGGATTTTGGCAAAAATGACTGTGTTATCAGCTGATCTAATGTGGCTTAGGTGCTCTCATTTATCATCATGCCCTTCCCCTCCCTATCCAAGGTTTTTATAAACTTTTCTGAGAACAAGGTGAATTATTCCAATGTGACTATATCTTCTTGTCTAGTTCTATTCTACCATTCAATCTTTTCACTCTTCTTGTCAACGCTTAAGTGTCGCTGTGACACATTGTTCACATGCTCTGGGATTCTGAGAAATCCTTCTTCCCCAGGGTTTCTCATGCTGACTTTGCCCAGGTATATTGTGTGTACATCGTTTCCATTATACACCTCATTAGGGGCGTACACCTGCTTCTGCCAAAGCCAATGGCAAAATCCCCGTTTACTTCAGTAAAAGCAGGTTTGGACCCAGTGGCATGCCAACTGATAAATTAACATTCAGACAAACCCTAAAGAGGTAGGAAATTTTCCAGGAATAGGAACACGAGCTGGCAATGTGCACTTGTAGCCCAGAAAGCCAATCATTTCCTGGGGCTGCATCTAAAGTAGGGTGGCCATCATGTCAAGAGAGGTGATTCTCCACTTCTGCTCTGTTCTCATGTGATTCCACCTGGAGTACTGCGTCCAGTTCTGTAGCTCCCTACACAAGAAGGACATGAAGCTGCTCTAGAGAGTCCAGGAAGATCACATAGAGGAGCAGAGGGATGGAGCACCTCTGCTATGAAGACAGGCTGAGAAAGTTGGGGTTATTCAGCCTGAAAAGAGGGTGACACTGGGATATCTTATAGTGGCCTTCCAGTACCTGAAGAGGGCCTGCAGGGAAGCTGGGCAGGGACTTTTTTATGTGGGCATGTACCAACAGGACTAAGGGTAACACTGGGGATTTACACTGGAAGATGGCAGATTTAGGTTTGATACTTGGAATAAATTCTTTTGTGTGAGGGTGGTGAGTCACTGGAACAGGCTGCCCAGGGAAGCTGTGGATGTGCCCTCCCTGGAAGTGCTCAAGGCCAGGCTGGATGGGGCTTTGAGCAACCTGTTCTAGTGGGAGGTATCCCTGCTCACAGTAGGGGGTTAGAAGTCTGTGATTCTATAATTATCCATTTGAACAACAGAAGGATTTTTCTAATTGTCAGAAACTTTTTTATACACAAACAATAGCTCCTTTGTTAATCCACTGCTGAAGACCTGAATGAAAATAGACTCCAGAAAACTGTTAATAAATAAAATAAATCAGAGTCTAGTAGCTTTTTCATAAAGTGAACTGCATTAAGGTAGACACCATTTACACTGTAGGTTGCAATGTTTGAAACAAATGAGAACATTCCTGAATGGTCTATTCTGAATATTCTCCAAGTAGTGTCTCTACAGTAAATTATATTTCATCAGTGTAGAAATACAAGGTTTTGTATTAATAACATGGTGCAAGAGAAAACAGAACCAAAAAAAAATGTAAAAGAACATCAGGGAAAACACAATGATATCTTGGTCTCTGTGACAACATTCAAACAGAGCATATATTTTTCCTTTTCACAGTTTGGGGACACAGCAAAAAAATATAGGTTCAAATGTCTTTAAAATTGTTCTAGCATGCTTACTATTTTGACCTGGTCCAGATGCTTCTTGTGTTAGAGCTAGAATGAGATCTTAGACTGCAGTGGTTTAAAATACAACATATTTTATTTTTCTCTTCCTTTATAGTCAACATCAGGCTTTCCTTTCTGGAACTCAGGGTAACTTTCCCCAAGCATTCAAATCAATCAGGACATATTTAAGATTTGTTTGTAAAGTAAAACAAAAGACAATCTGCCTTCTTTCCAAACCAGACTTACTATCTAGGTTGAAAGCTTCAGGAAATCAACATCTGCTCAAAATTTTCTGGAAACTGAAGAATTTTGTACTAGTTATTGTTTGAGACACAATTGGCTATATTGTCAGTCTTATGATTCCAAACACAAATTGCTACTTTCACTGGCTGTGGAACTGTAATATAGATTAATGTCCACTGAGCTATAGTTTGAGACCAGATGAATCTCTGTCATGATATAAACCAGATTTAAGTCCTAGCCTCCAGAAATTGTTCCATTAATGAATTTCTTCCCTAACCCTTCATCAGAAATAACGAACCCAATATGACAATCTTTAATCAAATTCTCATGGAGCTCATTAAAGAAATTGGAATTTTCTCTGGGTGAACTATAGGATCAAATATGTTCTTTGTATCACTGCCACTGTAGTGAATTTTCTACATCAGCTTGCATCTCCTGTGCTGATGATACACGTGTGTGTGTATCATGTTGTTCAGAGCACAACACAGACAGGCAACAATTACAACAGAGGTAAAACTGAAAGAAACTCTGCTTGGTGTTGAGCAACTATCAGATAAGGCAGCATCATTTTATTCCTTGTCACTGTTGAATAGCCCCCAGAATTTCCTCCACCAAGATGCCTTTCTCACCAGTCCTTTTGCACTGGTAAGAGTCTAGTGGGAGGTTAGTTGTGACTGGACATCACAGCTTTTTACAGCCTGATATCACGTTGCAATGTGTTTATTAGGGAGTGAATCAGATATAAGTTGCACTAGGTAAGAAAGTCTGAATCAACATCAGTGATTTGGAAGGTAATTGCCATGGAGAATATGAAATAGCTCTTCATGCCCTCTGCACATATCTTGCTCTAATGACTTGATCAGTGCTTTAGCAGAGCACAGGCTTTCGGAAGACATCAGTCCAGCTTTCTTACTCTGGTTTGCATTAAAAATGTCACTGAAGTCTCCTGCCCTTTACTTACAAATACCTGTGGCACATTAAAAACATAAACATGAAAGTACCATGAGTTGCCTCTATAATGCTCTTTGCCATAAGATTACATTTCATATGAGGCCATTGCACTTTGGCTATCAGCTACAACCATCTTCCTGAGTAATGCAGTCAATTTTACTGTGCACTTCACACACAATACCCTGATTCCTTGGCTCCTAGAACAGACTAATTGAGACGGTGTGCTGCATTACAGAACACGATTTGCCTAAAAAGATTACCATCTAACTCATTAATTTTACATTACCATACCATGCTTCTATTGACGTTATCACAATGCTTTCTACAGCTACTTACTGCAATAACAAAAATGCACAGAGATCGCATGGCCATTAAGGTGATGAAAAGATTTTTAGAGGTGCTATTATTTATTTATGTTACAGCAATGTCTCCTGGTCTTGGTCAATAGTGGGACCCACTGTGCCAAATCAGAAAAAAGTATTCCCTCTCCTGAGAAACTTGGAGTCTAACTGCTCTTAGAAGCAAGACAAGTATGATACAAATAGGAAGAATGAAAAAGCAGCAGTTGCATTTAAATAAACTGAATATTTTCAGAACTGTAGGCCTTATCTGCATTTTATAAAGGTATGTAATATCATAACTACAAAAAAGTTGATAAAAATAGGAGTGAACCATAACAGGGGTGAAGTGATTGGTGAGGGCACAGTTAACAGAAGACTGGACTGGTGAGAGTTTTCATTCCAAAGGAACAGCCTGAGATGTTATTTGAGGGATAAGAATTTCAATAGAAGGTGACCTCATCAGTTAAACCAATGCTGCAGGGTTTGCATAATTGGATATAATAGCTCTGAATGAAAATGGCAATATTACAGTAGTTTGTGAAGTGTCTTAGACAAGGAACGAGATTAACTGAATATGAGTATGTGAGCATCAATGGGGGATGCTCTGGGAGAAGCCAAGAAGGAGATTCTATCTGCAAAAGTTTGCAGGAATCAGAAGGGATCCACGTCCCCCCTGTTTAAAATCACTGCTGGTCTGAAGGAAGTGTTTCCATTTTAGAGAGACTTCTGAAATTCTGAGAAAAATGGCCTTTTGTTTCAGAATCAAATGGTAAGTAGAAAATAGAAAATTCACTTGAAAATTAATTGTAGTAAGATTCTGTTTAAAAGAATTAAAGCAGTTTGTCGTGAAAAACTGGGGTGAAATTCTACAGCACAGACACATGTGCCCAGTACCATCTGAGACACCATAACACCATTTGGAAGAAGCACAATCTGTGAGGTACCTGGCACAGATTCTTTGGCTGCAGGAAATCAGGAGTGCTGGCATTTACAGCTGAGTTCAGAAAATTGCTCTCTGCTCTCCCACAGCAATGTGTCTGAAGCTGTGAGACGGGGGACTCAGAGGAGGACATCCAGGGCTGCCAGACACAGCGTTGCAGACCCAGAAGTCCTCAGGGTTTCCAGGCTCCTTGCTGCAGAGGCAGGAGACCAAAGCAGCCAGATTTGCCTTTCCTCAGCTCACCACAATAATTCACCATGGTAGAACCTCCCTGTTACTCCTAGTTTCTTCTTTTGCCTCCAACTGCAACAATATCAAAAGGTCCAATGGGCAACACTATGGCTGTGAGCTTAGTTGTTGAGTGTCAGTCTCGTCATATAGGAGAGTACCCCTGATGGGGAGGTGATGGTCCTGGGGCTCTTGGGGGTCCTGTTTGCATCTTAGGAGCCACTGCAGACCAAAGAATCTCAGCTGAAAAGGCAGATGAGCCTGAAGACTTCAGATCCTATCTCCAAAACCAATCCAAAGTTCCCGTGGTTATGCATGTATGGCAGGGAGTCTGCAGGCTGGCAGGAAATCTAGCCCCAGGGCACTGGAGTGACAGAGTTTCTAAAAACAGCAGATTCTGCATAACACTGTTGCTTTGAAGACCCTAGCAACCCATAAAATGAGTTGGCAGGATCTGAGGCATGTTGCTATCAGAAACCCACCTGTGTTTCTCTTGTACTTCATCAAAAACAACGTATTTCCAGAAGACAATCTGGATTTCATAATAGAAACACAGTTGGAAATACCCAATACACCGAAACAGGAAGGTCAAGCAGTGAAGATAAGAGATAAGGAAAAATTAGAACACTTAATCAGCTTCTCCCTATGGCTAGACATAAGCAATAAAAATATAATGAAATAACCTGTAAAGAACCAACAGCAAGGCAACACATATATTTAAAACTACTATTCATCCTTGCAGCTTTTTATACTTACAAAAAAACCCAATAGCTTTATAGTTCTGCCATAAATTCTTCCTGCAATACAATCTGGGGCATTACACAGCATTAGCTTACCCATAGTATCTGGTATTGGGTTTTATTTTGCCCTTGCTAGTGCTGTCTTTACTCAGAAGAGATGCAGCTGTGGTGATGTTCCTAAAGACATTTGTCCCTCTGTCTCACAGATATGGCTTCAATTAAGTTTAATTACAGCCCCTGTAGTTTCAGACCAAAGTCTGCTTCACACCATGTGTAGTCTCTATTGCAGGGCAGCTCAAAACTGAAAGCTCTGCAGCAAGAATAGACAAACTGCTGCCATCCCAATGGTATTGTTTGCAGTGACAATGGGTCAGATTCAAAGTCTTTTTTTTATGTATTACTTGAGTCTTATTCAGGGCTTCACTGCTGCAACCTGTAAGCAAGGAAAAAAGATGAAGTAAGTGAAAAATGAAAGAAGCTCCCCTGAGGCAGATTTTATCATGAATCTCACTGTCTCTGATGCTTTTTTAGAACCCCCAGCTCCTGCTGTCTGTTGATTACAAAGAACAGATTCATTTTTTTCTGAAAAAAAAGGGGAAAAAAAAAAGGAAAAAAGTTATTATCACTGGCAATTAAATTACAGAGAAAAGTCATGAAAACATGACTGAAGTGTTCCTGCAGTGCTCCAAGAAGAAGGCAATGGAAACATGTTGAGGAGTTTTTTCTCTGACAATCTTAAACTGAGTCTTGGAAGGACTTTGGTCTGCAAACACAGGCATCTACAAGGAATGAAGCAAAGTGTAAATCTCATGCCTAAAACTTTAAGAGTAGTGAGAGTCACTCTGTTCGTGCTGAAAACAGAGGGTTTGGCACAGATACTTGTGCAATCATAGTAGATTCATGCACCTCTTAGAGTCTGCTCTGAGCTTAAATTCTGCACAGCAGCCAGCTTGAGGCAGGTCTGGGTACTCTCAGTACAATCCTAGGTTGTTCTCACCTTGTATCTTTGCTGTTTCAAAACATCTCCACTGAGATGGATTACGGGGATATTGCTTTAACTTTCTGCTCAAAAATGACATGCAAAAATCTGTGAAGTAAATGCAAATCCACCTTCTGAATAGGCCAGACACATGGCACTACAATAGGAGCTCTATTTCTTAGGCATCAGACAAGTCATATTTGAATTTGTTGACACCATGCACAGGATCCATATAAAGCCAGGCACAGACTCCAAGAGCAAACTGAAAAGGAAAAACAAGCTGGGTTTCCTCCCAGCAGCAACTGCAGCCACATGGCAATGTTGGCTGCCATGTGGAAAACATTCATTAGCCTATTTAACCAAAATTAACTATGAAAAAGTACTCAGAGTTTTCTTCCCTTGCATTGGTAAGATGTCTTTTAATGAAAGTGTTTTCTAACCAATTTAAAGCAATTTTTCCTGTAAATGGTATCATTACTATCATTATGCTGGGAAAGGTTAGGTCATGATTTTTTTCAGAGTTCTCAGAAATTTTACTTGCTAAAATGTCAGAAAAAACCCTCATATCTTAGATTCACTGAGTTGTAGTAAATTAAAGTCAAGAAACAGAGCACAGAACATCCTGTGGGACAAAAAAGAAGCAATTAAGAGTAGTTACAGATACATATCCCCCCAAATACCTTTCTTAGACAAATCAAATCAATGCTTCAGCTTCACAGGCAAATATTTCAAATGACCTGACCCCACAATGTCTCACACCATGGTCTTGGCTACACCAAAACCAGAAAACAAGTTATGTAAGTCACAATCCTGAATTTAAGCCACTGAATCAAAATACCTCTGTTTCAGACTTTGCACTTCCCACCACCTCAACAATGTGATAAATCTATTCATTTCTCTTTGGGAGAGTTGAAGTCTGTATGTAGATCTGTTTTTTCTACTATGTGTACACTTCACTTGTGAGGTCTTTTTGGAAGAGCCTTTCAATGGTATTTGTTTTGCACTTCAGCTGACAGTGGAAATTTTTTTTTCCAGTACAGTTGGGGTTTCACCCTTTCCTCTCTGGTAACCCCTTCTCATAAGACAAGACAAAAACACCTGTGCTGGACCAGATTGCTTGTCCATCTAGCTCAGCATCTTTTCTCTAGCAGTGCAACAAGGCAAGCATGAAGAGATACCCAAAATTCAATCCAGTGATTTTTAACACACAGCTTCTTTAGCTAAGAATGAGGTTTGTGAATTTATTAGCCCTCACACTAAATTTTTTTTAGTTACTTTATGAACTCCATAAACTTTTAGCATCTACAATATCCTGCGGCAAGAAATTCCACTGCTCCTTTACATGCCATGGGGACCTCTTTTATACTGAACTTTTCAGCTACTAGCTTGTAGACAAGTCTGGTCTACTAGTTCTTGTGCTGCAAGAGATCCATGTTCACCTACTCTCTTCTTCTCATGGTTTTATACACATGAAGCAGGTGGCTTTGTTCCACTACAAACTGTTATTTGGACTCAATACTTAGTTAAATGGGGGAGCTGGGATGGCACATATTCAAGATGCAGATAACTAACAAATTTATACAGTAGCGTAATATTTTCTGTTTTCTTTTTCCTAGCATTTCTTAACGCTTGATTTATTTTTTTGACTACTGAGCTGATGTTTTCATAGAACTATTATAACTGGACAATTTCATTCCTAAATTTGTCTTCAACTCAGAGCTCAGGATTTTTACAGATGAAGTGAGAATTTTATTCCTGAGAGCATCACTTTGTGTTTACTATATTGAATTAACGTGACATTTTATTGTCTAATAATTCGGTATCATAAGGTCCTTCTACAACACTTTATCCATGTTGGTTGTCATTTCTACTACCCTGAATAACAGTCCCATCAGCAAGCTTTATCACCCCACTCATTACTTCCTCAATAACTTCTCATTGCTTAATCTCTCCTGCTTGCAGTTTCAAGTGTTATGTGGCATAAGTTGTGTATGATTACAACAGAGTATATCAGGAAGGAATGATTTAGAAGAATTATTGAACAATATTTCTATTTCTTTTATCACCTTTTCCTCTTCCCCATCTGTCCTATGTTCTCCCTGTTTGCAATACCTGACAGAGAAAATTTGTGTGTCAAGGAAAGGACATTGCTAGATGTTCTCTAGAAAGAACACTTGGATAATTAAAAGGTGAGTTCTCTTTGCTCTGGAACCTGTTCTATCTGAGCTAGAGCTGGGGGAAGCTGTGAAAGAGGAGTTTGAATGTAGGGAGAATCATCATTTTGTTCATTTAATCTGATGTTCTGACAGAATCAACTGCAGTTTTCTTCTTACTGTCTGGTGGGCTGACAAGACATCTCTCCAAGGCCAGAACAAAGAATGCTCCAGGGATCTGACAGCACACAGGATTTATGTAGCAGCAGACCATCATTCTATTCAGAGGCGTTTAGCCAGAGTAGTGTGCCTTGCTTCTACATCCAATTTCCATCAGTCAGAAATGTCAAGGGACCAGAAAGATTTAAGCACAGAGGGTAACCTTTGTTTGGGGCTTTGCTTATTCATTCACAACATGCAGGAAGCCTGAGTATGCACTTAGAAAGGCAGGAAAAAAAACATACGAAGTTGTTTTAAAATCTGACCGGCAACAGTTTTTCTTACAATCCTAAAAAATACAATCTTCAGGACTTCTGTTTTCCCAAGGTCCAATGACAATGGAATGTTCCTCTTACATTTTGTCACCCAAAAGCCTTTCTCTAGGTATTGGATTTTGAATAAACTTTACCCAGGCAGAAAGACTGTGAGCCCCACTGCTCAGACAGTTCATGGTTCGGGACTCATTTTAGCATTCATTATAGTTTAAAGAAAGCTGTATCTATTCTTATTTAACAAACAAGTTTTATGGGGTTTTGTTTAGGTTGGTTTTGTTCCAGTGAATCATATATATTTGATGAGTGCAAAGTTTTTTAAAGAAGAAACAACCGTCCATGTTTATCCTACAGGAATGGAGCCAGGATAAGGTCATTAGCTTATTATATAAGGGCTGTATAAGTTTCATGTAAACTACACAATATATATACAAATTATAAAGCCAGTTTATGTCTGGAATAGTTCAGTATTTCATATGACCACCATCTAACTGTAGTTTATGACCTACTTATGTCACTCACCTTTTCTGTAAACAAGAACTTATCCATGTTGGGGGATGGATGACAATTCACCTATGATGACAATTATATTATCAAAATTGAGAGAGACATCAGTAGAATTTTAGTTGGCTGTGCAGTTCTGTCAGCAGCTACTCACAGGTATTGTGAAACTTGTGCTTTCTATGAGCATTCATGTGAGTATTTATTTTAGTCTACACATTTTGACTGGAAACAAAGGTTGTGAGTATCAGAGTTGAAAGACTGAATTTTTTATTCATAAGCAGTTTTTGCCGTCAACGTTGAGCCTAAAAATGATGCTGAGGTTGCCTTGAGAATGGAAAATAACAATTTAAGCAAAATCACTGACTGTCATACACAAAAAACCCCAAAGTTAGAAATGTATTTGCATGAATAGTCAATGAACTGAAATGAAAATTCCTCTTTTGATGTATTAGCTTTCTCAAAGATTGTCTAATGAAGGATATAGTGATTCCCCTTTTATATCATGAATAGATGTGTTCCAAAAAATAATTTCGCTGTATCTCTTTGCACATATTATTTGTTGACCAAAGGGTTCAGCAGTTCTTTAACATTTCAGCAGGATCATATTTTATATTCTGTTTTCCTTCTAATAAACATGATCTCCAGAATAACTTTGTTGAAAATATTGAATGCACAAAAATATTTCTCAAAGCAGGAATATAGGACTATGTAGAATAAACCTTCAAACTCACCTTTATGTCATGAAAACTCATTGTTGCAGGTGGACTTTCCCACCTTTCTTTGGATAACAAAAAGAAAAACAAAAATGGCAGCTGTACCTTGCAAAAGGCACTGCCATCTGTATGCACTAAAGTAAGCCAATTTAATTCTTAGGATAATAGGACTTTCCAAGCTTTCAAAGCTACAGGCAAAAAGAATATATTCCACTTTGGTTTTTTGGTTGCTAAACCTGATTTTCCTCCCATCTGAAATTATTGCCTTAATGGCAAGCATTGATATTGGTATGTTTATTTTGTGAGCACATATATTGAAACAATATTTGAATAAAAAATTCTGTAAAGGAAATAACAGAAGATGAGTAAGGTCATCTGTCACTTTTTGAGCCCTAGGAAAACATATAATTCTCAGAAAATCACTTTCTATATTAAAAATGTGCACAAGAAAGTGAATGGCTGAGGGAGAGAGAGAAATTGGAAGAGCTACTTTGTGTTGCATTTAGATAGAAAAAAACCTGTATCAACCAAATGAGGTTTTTGGTGTAACATAATTCAGATGAGTCATAATGTTTATTCTTATACCAAATGCATCAGAAGCTCTGTGAGATAGCAAGTTCAGACCCATAGTTGAGAGAAATATTTATCAGTCTGAGTTGAATAAGACATCATTCATTTAACAGAAATTAGAAGTAGCTGCCTTGGCAGAGTTTGCCTGTGGAATTACAAGAGGATGGGCAAGAATTCTTATAAAGCTGAAGAAGTCTGTTTACTGACTTGAGCAGACTTTGAAGGGAGTCTCTTTGCATTCTGCTTGCAGTGCTCTGTGCACAGTTATCCTTATCTTTAAATGAACAAATGCTGAAAATCTTCTCCCCTACCAGTCTGTCTCAGCAGAGCAGGATAAACATGCTCAGCTGAATGCAGTTAACTCTCTTCACTAGGGGTTTATATGTGGACTCGTTTTTCATCCGTATTTTTAATTATTTCATTAAAATCAATTTCAGTTTGAAATTCCAGTTGCCTTCATAGGGGACTTAAGAAAGCTTTTATGCTCTCACTTTGACTTCTTTTAATCCAAATTAAGTATACCCATTAAAAACTAAACATGCTTTATTTTGCCCAGTGTAGAACCTCCATTTTAAATGGCCGCAATCATAAGGCACTTCTTTAAAATGTGAGACTGAACTTGCACTGTGACTCTTGCTAATTTTATTCCCCATGAAAATTAATAAGGAATAAATGAATAAGGAAAGAGTTATATGTTCTAGGAACATGAATGTATAGTTTCATTTTATAGTGTTTATAGCAGTAAAAATTATACTAAATGTTTAAGTTAAGCCTCTAATGTAATTAATTGTCTTTCCTCATTCATATTTTTTTTCTAAAAAGACACTGTGAACTTGGTAATATCAATGGTTCCATTAAAAACTTTCATAAGGACACATACTTTTTACATCATAAATTATGCATTTTCAGTTTTGCTATTGCTTAAGCTACTACTGGATAAGCAATAAAATAACAGCTGGTCAAAACACTTATAAATTCGACATATTGCAAATTATGAAATAGTAAATCTTGAAGTCTAAATTGCAGAAAAATATTTGAGAATAACATGATGAACTTTAAAAGTCGGATCTTTTAAGAATAATGCTCTATGAGGATCAGCACATCACTCCTATCTATAATCTTAGTTCTAACACTTAATCTGTTATAACACCTCTGTTCTGCCAGTAAGCTTTGAGCTCAGGTCAGGGGCCTAGGAGACGCTTTCATGAGGATGTGTCACATCCATTAGGGATTGGAGCCTATACTTTTTGTTACTGTTGCTGTTAATCACTATCTTTATTAAAACTTTCTGTATCTTAAGTTGTGGACATGCTTAGAACTGCAAAACCAACCCTGTAACCCATAGCTTTATCTTCATTTTTTTCTTTTCTGTCTCACTTTCCTTCTCATCTGGTGGTTCCCTGAGTATGTTAAAAGAATGTATTTTACCCATAGAGAGACCCAAGCCCAGCTGCAGCTCCAGGGTAAACATCCCACCTCTCCCTCTGATGCCCCCCAGCCCCTGAGCACAGCTGGTAGAGATGGCAGTGACACTCAGAGACATGGGACAGGGAGATGACAACAGGGACAGAAAACCACAAAGAGGAGGAACTCAGAAATGAAAGAGGTGACAAGAAAAATAAAGAAAGTACAAACGTAGCTGATTAAGAATAAAAAAGACTGATATTTGCTCAGAACATATAAACAGCTCTGCTGCTAAAATGGAAGGAGAAATTAAAAGATGCTGGGTTAACAGGAATGAGTATGAGAGTTTCATCCTTGTATCAAGAGTAGTAGCTTTGTCAGAGCTCTTCACACACTTCAGGGAAATAATGTCTCCTCTCTTTAAGGGTGCTGAAACTCTGCTCAAAGCTCTGATTTTGTTTTTGAAAAAAATAATGTAGTGGGGAGAACAGTGCAGGAGGTCTAAGAGCAGAAGGAAATACCCTTATTGTGTCAAGCCCAGCCATGCTTCAAAAATATTTTAGTATCCTCTGTTAATAGGGTTTGAGCCAAGCATGCAAACTGCTTAATCAAGTGAGGAAGCTATGTCATCAATGAAACCAGTAAAGAAGAAGAAAACCAAAACTCAAAATGTTAGACTAAAAATGCTGTTCTCTCTCAGCCACTCAGCATACACACACCTGGTCTCAACAAGGTCATAATTTCCCTAAGGTAGCTTCCAGGAAGTCAAGCCAACATAAAGATCAGATTTTAGGAATTAAATATAACTGTAGGGGAAAAAAATACTTCAGAGAAGACGGAACATGGTTCTTGGTTTTATTTTAACATCAGAAATCAATTCTTTGTATCCACCTCTTGTTAAAGACATATGATCTTAGCAGTCTATCCTGCTCTTATATCCTCTCTATATAATTATAGTTCATTTCTTTTGACCAAATTATGGTTAACTACATAGGATGTTTTACACAGTAATTTTCTCACCTGGGTAATTTTGGCTAGAATTACAGGAACTAATGAAACACATGATTCTGAAATAGCTACTTTTGTAAGCTTAAGCCTGTTGAATCCTTCACTTTCTTGAAAGAGGTCATGATGTGTGATTCACTCTGAATAATACTTTATTTTCCTTTAAATTTGGAGAGGAGCTGGGTAGGAAGAGGGAAGATGTCCTTCCTGTCTTTCACAATATGCCATCCTGTAAAGTTTTGAAAAGTCTAACTAGCAAGAGTGTAATCCTTTCTAAAGCAACTTCAGACATGTTTTCAAAGGTAATTCTTCACTTAAAGATGAAGATTTCAGTGGCAGTGGAATGAATGCATTTTGAAATGGCAGGAGGTGCTTATCTAAATTTTAGATTTCTAAATACTTCTGCAAATTGGGTCACCAAGTGGTTAAGAACCTGTGCCACTGACAGAAAGTAGGATTCGTATTTCTGAGTGCTTTTATTGTCTTTAAAGTTTTATTCTCCTGAAAAATTATCTTCCCTGTTGTACTGTTGCAGCAGTGACCTAGGCTGACTCCTGGAGCCACTTCTCTGAGAAGTTACTTCACATCTTGAATGAAGTCAGTGAGTCAAAGCATCCCTCTAAGCATTTCATCTACACTGGACTCTTTTTTAGGACCTAGCACCTAGCTATTCAGTTTAAAAAAGGACACACACTGTCCACTGTTACAAACCAATGCTATCATACAAATACCAAAGTAAAATACTGCCCATGTTCCCAGATCTGTTTCCCATGAAAAGTTTAGACAATTGGATGCAATTTTAAAGGTAAAGTTCATGGTACACTGGGAGAAATGATCTCTTCAAATAATTACTTTTGTTTCTGTTACACCCTATTATGTTGGTTCACACAGAGGAATTTTAGCCCATGTTGAAGCTATTTCAAAGGGAGCTGATGCACAGAGATGACCATTAATGCTAGACTTCTTTCAACAATATGGCTGAAACTGTGACAATTTTTGATGTTTATTAAAAAGTATGAGATTCAAGTGGGCACTTCAGAAGCTGAATGAAACCACCAGTTATTCTTTCCTGTTCAGGGTGGCTGTTCAATTGCCTACATCTGCCCCTTACCAAGTGATATTGTAGTTCTGGGAAACATTCTGTGAAAGCCTTAAATTACCCACATTCAGGAAAGAGGTATTTACTGCAGCGTAGGTAAAATTAATACAATGTGTACACTAGCTGTACGTCCATTTTTGATGCCAGCTCTCCCAACAGGCTCTTGCTGATTTTCCTTTTCCTTTTGCCCTTTGGTTCCTACTATTCCTCCATGGAGCCTTGCACCATTTTCAGACACAGTAATTCCACCTAATTTAGTACTGGGAAATAGACCACTGTCAGTCAGTTAAGTCACTGAGCTCCTTCAGAGAAGGGTACCAGGCAAGCAGTTGCACTTTGCAACAGTACAAATCTCCTGATTGACATTAATACCAGACTCAGACTGACTATGATCAATTTTCAATAAATTCCTGGTTGGCTTTGCAAAGATTCTGAGGTTTAGATGGCTACCAGCTCAGGAGTAGGAGGAATCTACCTCCCATGCTATTCCTAGTGCTACTGCTGAATTTAACCAGTTGAGCTGGTGTTTATTATCCTGTACATAGGATAATAAACACATCTTGCAAGACTTAGTATGGCAACTACCAACACTCAAGACTATCAGCTAGTCATGAATGAAAAATCACAGACTGTCACTTCTTCCTCTGCAAGCTGCCTGGTTTTCTCTCATTGTGCCTCGTAAGATTACTGTTGTTTCTGACATTGGTTTCACTGTTTTACTGAGCAGAATCACACCCTTGGTGTTTACCCACCTCTTGGAGGAGAAATTTGGGCATATTGTAGGTGTAACCCACTTCTGAGGCAAGCCTTTCTGAAAAGATCCTTGGTCCAGTGCCAACACATCAGGTTTGTAAGCTAAGCAATTATTCTGTCTCACGCCCATACTTGAAAATGTTTTTCACACCAAAAGCATTGCCATGGTGCCCTTATTCCTGGTAACATGTTATATCCCCTTCTCTCAGACAGAGACCTCATAAATGCTCAGCATCATCTCATATTTTCTAATAGTAATGTATGTTTCATTTACCACATTGACACAAAATTACCTCAACCCTCTTTATCAAATCTCTTTGGAGTATCTGATTTTAACTTGGCATGTTAAGCCCATTAGAGACTGCAATTATTTAGGGTTAATTGTACAGGTGTTGAAGTAGGAAGGATAGGTTGAGTTGTGACATAGTACCAGGGTCAGACTTGAGGTTAAAAGAAGGAGGGTGTGGGGCATTTCTTTTCCCCTTTAATAGAACAATTAACACTTATCCCAATCAATCTTACATTTTTATTCCAAAGACTTGTTATCTTCCTGATAGGTCATGCACCATTACATCAGTGTGTCAGAGATAGCCAATGCAAACAGGTCACTGGATGTCATCTCAGTGTCATCTTACTGTAAATCTAATATGGTTTACATGTAACAAAAGAATAGCAAGATGAACAATACAGAACAAATCACAAATTTAGAAAACTTTATTCACTAAAAATAATTTCTCTTAAGCAGGATAAGCAGCACAGTATTGACCTTACCTCTGATGTCTGCACACTGATAAATCCGAAGGTCTCTAAATGTAATAATAACTGTAGAAATATCTTTAAACACTAAATCTCATTTTGCAGTTCACTGTACATGGGTTAACAGAGGTTTTTTTCCCCTTTATTAAAGAACAAAGAGGCAACAAGAGCAGCTATGTTTGTTCAAACATTATTGGGTGGCGGTTTTAAATGACAGTCTCTTGACACAGACAGAGGTTTCTTGTTTCCCATCCCTTTCTGATGGAACAGTACAAGAAAAGTTCATCCTAATGGTTATGGCATGACTGCAAAGGAAAGTGATCTGGTCTCAGCTGAGGCACAGGTGTCCCAGCACATGGCTGCACTACTGCAGCAGGAGGAAGAGGTTGCAGTGGATGGGGGCCTAGGGAAAACCCCCTGGGTGCACATTCTTATTTCATAGTGTCCTACTGTGAATGAAAAACATTCTGACTGTCCCTGCCCCATTGGGGCTCACCTATGGGCTACAGTCTTTTAAGAGTGTCTCTGACCCTGGTTTTAATGCTGAATGTCCTTCACCAAGAGTGTGGTTCCAGCCCGCAGCAGCTGCTAGTGTTTTTCTCATACATGTTTGAGAGTGGCCACCATTCTCTTCTTTGATGGCTGAATGGTTAATTTATGCATGCAAGGGTTAATTTTTGCTGTAAAATTTTTGCTTCCACTGTTTCCCTCTGTCTCAGGGAAGAATATCCCATGGTGGTTCCTCCTGCCTTCACCAGCAGAGCTGCCCACTGTAGCCCTGCTGCTTGTGTCCCAGCTCCAGTGCCCAAGCAACTCTAATGCTGTCAGCTAAAAGGCAACAAGATCACATCTTAGTCACCCTACTGTTATTTGTTTATGTGCAGAACTCCTAGATTAATATCAAGAAGTATACCCTTGGTGTGGAAAAATAACAACATATCCAATAGCTGATAAACAGACTAATCAACTTAATCTGAAGTGTGTATTATTCACAGCTCTGAAGTTCAGCTTCAGAAAGAGATCACACAGAATTGCATCTTGTGCTGTAATTTTAGCTTTCTTCATTTCCATCACATGGAAGAACATGTTTCTCAGCTGCACCATTTGCATGAGTATTGTGAAATCTTTTATAGCTGAAGTTTTCAAAGCTTAAAATTCCCGTCCCATGTGATTTATTTTTTTTTAATAAAACCCCAAGCCCTGCATTTCATCCAGAATGAAATATCAGTCTTTAAAGTTCTCCAGAGAAATGGAAACTTTGTCTTGCTTTCCTGAAATGGCTTCCACATCTCCTCAGCCTGTTCCAGAAATCCTGCAGGAGCATCAAACACTCCAGCTCCCTGGCTCTGAGCTGCTTGGAGATTCCCAGCTCAGCCTGCCTGTTCAGACAGGTCCATTAGGAGGCTTTCAGGCCCCACCTCTGTGGCAGAAACTTAAGGGTGTCTGACTCAGGAGGAGGCTGCAAGGACCCAGCCTCCTAGGTTGGTCTTGGGAAGCCAAAGGTTCAAGTAATATGCCAGGGACCTGACAGAGCACTCCATGCCATCCTGTAGTCAGGATGTTTCAGGTCATCCTGGCTCTTAAGAGTTGGGAAGACTTTAGGGGAAAAAAGTTTTTCCTGTTTGCCTGTGGGAAAAAAGGACAAATTGCAAGTACAGCTTTCCTTCCATCAATGTGTCAATCTTCAACTCCATTCAGGGGCTGAATTGGTTCCTCTCTTTTCATTTATTATCATCTTCTGAAGAACACTTTTAACAACAACAGGCTATCTGCAGTGTGTCTGATTTAAGTAGCAACTATTGATTGACTAGTTAGAACTTCTGTGCTTTATGAATTTTCTTTAGAGGTGATGAAATGGGGAAATCAATGCTTCAATTTGCTTTTATATTCCAACCCCTAGTGCAAGTTAAACTTCTTCTAATCAAGCTTCAGGAGGTGAAGGAATATTTTAAAGTATCAGCAGATTTTGTGGGTGCAAAAGGGACAAACATATCATCAGATGTTCAGCTTATCAAACAAAGTAATCACGACAAAAAGAACAAACCCAATAGTTTAAGCCAGTGATAAGAACTTACTCCAACTACAGATCTTGACTGAAGAACTAGACCATTCTATATCCAAATTATGCTGAAAGCTTTTTAGAAAGATTCAGAACCAAAAGGTTTGGATGAGTGGATAAATTCTCTTATTACTGTGGCTGGAATAAAGCACCAAGGCATGGCCTTCACTCCCTGATTGCTATTATTGCCATGGCAATAGTGGATTACTCTATCAGTCTAGATTCATGCAGGGGGAATAAGGTATGGATTTACACAGATTTGTAGTGAAAATACAGTGGAAAGTCATGATGTAGAGGTATAGGAGCTGCTATTATTTGCGTCACTACAACATTTTCTGGCAGCCAGAGTGGTATCACATGACAAGTCACCTACCTCAATACAGCAGAAAACATCTTTACACTGAGATTGAAGTACAGGATAGGTTAATCTTAATGGCTTGTATTGGTAGATTAAATGCATATGTTTTGCCCATTCATCAGTTCTGAATTCAAATGAACATCTACACCCTATTAGTTTTGTACATTTTGCTATAGAGTGAGCACTACATATGTTCAAGACATTAAAAAAAAAACATGTGTCAAGCATAGTTTTCTGTCAAAATGAAAACAATGCACTTTGAGGTTTCTACATATTGCCAAGAATGTTTGGAATAAATGAACCCTCGATGTTATGAAATACAGCTTTTGCCAGAATAGGAGGCACACGTAAATAATGACCATACCAAGAAGGAGCAAATTATTATTCTGCTTTTAGAATAGCCATAAAGTAATGAATGTTTCCTCATTTCTGAAGGAAAAAATGTTGGGGAGAAGGGTAGTATGTACATAGCCATCATTTGAGCAGCCAAGACAAATCATATTAATGAATCAGATCATGCCCCAGTGTAAAAACAGTGTCTCCATCAGCTTGAGATAACTAGTTTCATATCTTTTTAAGGTACTGTTTATCCAGAAAGATTTATAATTTAAAAAACTATTCATTATTGTGCTGATTAGTATGAAAAAAATTACCAGGTCTTGCTTAAACAAACATGCCTTCTATTTATATATGGGCTTATTATAAGGAGTGTAAATGTTGGCTATTCCAATGACAGAGCAGGACTTTAGAAATCTTCACTATTAATCAAAAACTTAATAAGCTACTGAATCAAGATTTAAAAAGAAAATTTCAGTGGTATTTACGAAGAGGAAATTTTAAAAAGCAAAATGAAAAAAAAAAATCACCATAAAATACTTGAAAAGCAATCTGGGACAATAAATATTGTGGGTAAAAAAAAAAAAAAAAAAAATCAGTTCAGAACCAACAATTACAATTGCAGTTGACATCATAAAAAAGCATCTTAGCTGAAAAAAAGAATGTTTTATTGAGAGGTAAAGATAAATAGTAAAGTTGTGGGTTGCCAGATCCTCAGGACAGGTCCCAAGCTCAGCAGATGTAGGTTCAGTTCTTGCCATGTTTTTTTGATACAGCCTTGAGGGACTTAGATCCATACTCATACGACCCTATTCAAGCACTGAATCTCAGGACAGGCAGGGTCTTGTTTCACGAGGAATATGCAGGAAGAATATAAAGACAGGGAGATAAATTCCACAAGTTAGAAAAGGCTTATTTTTCTCATGTGAAATTTCCAGCAATCAGATATATCTTCAGAGAACCCATATAAGCAACGAGGGGGACCTGTCCTGGGTTCAGAAGAATGTCAAGCAGGAAGCGTAAAGCAGTGCCCAGCCAAGCACCTGTGTGATGGGTTCCCAGCTGGACCTCTATCCATAAAAGATTAAAAACATTGTACTTCTTTTGAGTGCAGATATTTTTTTTAAGTTTCTAGAAGGCAAGATGTCAGTATCTCTTTTGCCATGTGCTAGAGTTTGAATGTCCAGCCTCCAGCCATGGTTTGATTTCGCCTGTTAAAAAAACTCCATCTGTTCAAAAGGCTGCTTAATGCCACTTTCTTTCCAGATGACCTTCAAACATAGGTGAGACCTCAATTATGGCATCCGTCTTTATGCTTAACTTCTTGTCAAAGATCTCTCTAGCCCTGCCCCCTCCTCCCACCTCCCAGCCATTCACCTTTTCTGACACTGGGATGTAACATTCATGAGTGCAAAACCATTGCAGACCCAAGATGCCTGAAGCTGTGTGTGAGATGGCTCTGGGAAATAAGCTGAGTCCTGGTTTCTGGTCCCAGTTTGCAATATGGCATAGACGTTTTCATACAGTGACACATGCAAAAGCAGACACCAGAGACAGGTCCCAGACCAAGATTTCTCCCCCTGTGTAATCTACTTTCATTGCTGTAGCAACACAGTAGCCTGCTTTTTACTCTTGCTTTTTCTCTGGTCCAATTAATCTTGCATTGAGGATATCATTACAACCAGATTCAATGGGGAACAGCCCCTTTGTAGTCTTGTCTCAAACTTGATGGTGCATTCCCTTGGGATGGAGGCAGTTGCTCCCACAGTGGCAAGGATTAGTGCATCAGTGCCCCCCCCTGTCCCCTCCTTCTGCTGCATGAGTACCCTGGCATTGGCCAGCTCTGGGCTGTGCACAGCAGCGTATGCCCTCATTTGGTTAAGATGTTAAGAACAATCTTTCGGGTCACAGAAATTATGAAAACAAGTTGCCATCATGCTCAGGAGAGTCAACCACTCAAGCCATCTTGGGAAATAATTTGATTACTCAGAAGAATGCAACACAAGTCCCACATGACTGTGCAGACTGCAGCAGGGTTGCTTAGGCATGGTGCTTTACTTCCCTTGCCAGGCTTTTTATCAGGTGCATAAGCCTCTGCTATGGTGCCTGAGGAATTTTTTTTCTCCCGAATACATATATTTAGTGACCCCAGGCACTTCCAGGTTTTATGCAGGGTTAGAGAGAAGTCTGAGTTTTCCTCGTGATTTCAGTTAAACAGCTCTCAGAATTGTCTAGAACTTTTAGTGGGTGCCTATTCTGGTCTCCAGATGCTGCTCCAAAGGGAGCAGGTGTCTCACAAGTGCCACACAAATAGCAAAGTCTTATATGTCTGATAGCATGTACTGGATGCCTCTTAAGCACTGGGATGATGAAGTGTGGTTGTAACTCCATTTAACTGGAATTTAGGCATGTGGATGAGAATAATAATAAAATGTAAGGAGGTTTTGAGAATAAACTCACTAAAGTTTAGTTCATGCTCCAAAACTAGAGTGTGAGAGTCATAGAAAAGATTTCTCCATTCCTTTCACACATTACCTTGTGAATCTTTGTAATATCCAGGTTAGGTCAGAATTATTATTAATGTATTTTTATCATCTTATGGTCACTAAGACTGAAAGAATTAGCCCAACATAGATAAATTGGCTTCTAAAAATGTTATCCATTTACTTATCCTTACAAATATATATTTTGCATATATCCAGGAATAACAGTTTTGATATCTTTCTTAGAAAACCTGAGAGTGAGAAACTTGTTCACACTTACATGGTTGACCGAAAGAGTGGATTCTCATGGCAGTGACTAACAACCTATGTGGTCTGGGATATCCAGTGTTGTTACACTGGTCATCATTATGATATGAAGAGTAAAGGGATAAGAATATCTTGCATCTGTTCCTGCAGTTTGTTTTTTGTTGTTGTTGTTGTTTTAAATAAATGATAAAGGGTTGAAATTACAGAAATTTACTTCTGTGATGTAGAAACACGGTCTTATTGAGGCTGGGAACATAAAAGGCTGCAGTAAACTATCTCAGAGCTAAATGTGTTTCAGAGAGCTTGTTTCCATTGCAGAAACTGAAAGGAGTAATGTTTTGTCACACAAGAAGGGTTGAAAAGCAGTCTTGGTCAGAGATGCCAAGCTGCCTACAACTGGCCTGATGTTCTGCTGCAGTGAAGGTAGTGGAGCTGAGCTGTCTCTACAGTCAAGAGAGACTCTTGAGAACATCTCCTGTTTTCTTGTGATTCAAGCACACAGTTAATCTTTTTCAATCTCTCATAGGTAAAACAAACAGGTGTCAGGTCAAGATCAAAGGGTTGGTTATTTCCATTCCTGGTTTCATGGGGCACTTTTTTTTTTTTTTTTTTTAACACTCTAGTAGAAAGTATTAATGGAACAAAAATAATTTTTAGGCTGGCATGGTGTAGAGGTAGAAGGAGCATGGCCAGGCACCCTGTATGCCTGGTATGTGCATGGGGAATGACTCCTTCTCCCTGCCCAGGCATACCTCTCTCAGGGTTAGGGGACCTACACATCACAGTAGCTGAGGGTTGCAGGTGGAGAATCCAACAGCTTACAGAGTAAAGTGAACTGCACAGGACTTTGTAGCTCAGTTTTAGTGTTCCCTTCTTTTTCTGTGACCAGTATTACCATCAGTAGTTTAGTGGTTATGTTCAGTGCTGCTCTCTAACAGCAAGAGATTAATTGCCCACTCAGACACTCAGATACCTGAACAAGGATCCACAGCCTTCAGGACAAGAATAATGCCAGCAGTGAAAAGCAGCTCCTCCCATCACCCTCCTTCCTCCTCTTTTCCTTCCACCCACTCTCCATTACAGTAAGATTTCTCTCTGCCTGGTAATCTGCACAGTTACCACTGCTTTAAAGAGCTGGGGCTATCTTCTAGCACATGACTGTAGTCCAGCAGCAATAATCGTCTCAAACTACCTAGGAAAAAAAAAAAAAAGCAGTATAATAATGTTAGTCAGGTAGCTTTTTCTGCCTTATCAACACCTGCAGACACAAACCTGCACTGACAAATGCTACACCAGAGGGTAGGATAAGTGGAATTAGAAAATATTACCTTCAGGAGCTATTGGGCTCCCAAATGCGATATGCAACAGTAATGTAGATAGCATGGAAAAACAGACAATGAGAACAGCTTTGAATTCAAACATGACCTTCAAAGAGCCTTTTCTTAGAAACACAAAGTAAAAGCCCTAAACCTTTGAAAGAGCATGACCAAACAATAAGCCCCTAACTTCATGTACACTTCTGAGAATTCATTCTCAGTAATGGACTCACAGAAGACTTTTATCACTGTTTTAAAGACTTTATTTATCAAATTTGAAAGCTATCTTTGCCTCATTTTTATCACAGTCTCAAGGTATCTTATCAATATTCACTCAGCAAGCACAAGCATATTTCCAAGTGACAGTACAGAACAGTGTGTGATAAACTGGAACATTTTTGCAGCTCAGACCAATGTGCAAGATAAAAGTGTATAGGGTCCCGCAGAAGCAGCAGGGCTTTGGCTGAAATGTCAGAAGCAACCGCTTTGTGGGGAGTGATTCATTAAGCTGACACTTCAAAAACTGGAGGAGCTGTTCTAGTGCTCCAAGCTAGGTTTGAAAAACTAGACTTCCTTGAACTGTAGATTCACAACTGGCAAAGTCTAGTAACCTGACTTCTACTTTTCCAAGAGAGGCAAATTCTGCTCTGTGAAGCTTAGGACAGAATATTTCATAGGCAAGATCGTCCGTAAAGTGGAGTCGTGTCTGCAGCTCAAAAACTGTAGGGAGCCATGACACTTTTTATTATGGAAAGAGATGTTTTCAGACATTTTTTGTCAAAGCTGAAAAATAATTATTCTTTTTCAGCACTGAATTTTAAGAGTGGGTGAACAAAACTCCTTATGATCATAATTTAAGAATTCCCTAGGATGAAATGCACGTACGAGAAAAAATACTGTGATCACTAAATGCATCCTTTATGAAGCAGATAATTCAAGTTACTGTAGCAAGCTTTCACAATGAAATAAACTGCCAATAAGATTTTGCAATTGTAAATTCAGCATAGAAATGGGATGGTTGATTCAGAAATCATCACATTTGTAGTGAATCTCCATTGCAATGGGCGTATGGGAATATAAGCCACATGAAGCCTCTGTAGCCCACACAAAACAAATGAAAACGCCTGTAAGAAAACTAAAGAAAACAACCTATGAATAAGCAACCAAAAAATCATGTTGAAAGGATGAGTTAAGCTATGTAAGACCTTGTTAGTGTCCAAATCTTAAAATCAATCTGATAATTAATCCAGCAGCCAATAAGGAATAGAGGGATAATGCTTTGCTCTCTAACTTAAAACTAATGTTCTACAATGGCTAGAAGAACATCCAATAGAAGGAATACAATGCCAATGTTATATTCTGCAAAGTGTGTAAATTTTTATCTTGCACTAAAGTAGCAGACAGTCTAGCAGATAGCAAAGTCAAACTATTACAAAATTGCTCTAAGGCACATGATGATTCGATAAAATTACTATTTTAGGACATTTTTTTGTTGCTTATTAGTCTTCATAATTTACTATGTGCTTTAAATGACAGAAAACATGCATATTGACCAAAAAACCCCCCAAGAATTCTCCAAAAGGTTATTGTAGAATCAAAATCTGACTTTGAAATGCATCCAGTCCATAGCAATCAGGTTTTAGACAGTATGTTAGATTTTTTTGTCTACCACTACTGTGATGGAAACAGAAGTGATGTAACTCCTCATAAAAGTTAAGGACTAGCCCTAGATCCAAATGCAAAACTGCTCTGTCCCCTGTTCTGAGGATATACAACATTTTTCTCTGACCAAATTTTTCTAAAGATAAGAGAAGAAATACAGTACCAGTGGATTACAAGAACTTGTAGGGCTTTCTTATTCCAAGCAAAAACATCAGCAATTACCTGTGAGCAGAAAAGCTTATTTACTGCATGCCTGTTAAATGCATGGATTAATTCCTGTGCTTGGGAAAACTGGGGGTGGGAAGGAGGTGGCTCACTGGTGGTTGCAGGGCTGACCAATCTTTAAAAATCAATTCCTGTCATCAGCTGTAGAAAGGTAATCAAGTGTTACATCTACATTCCCCTAACAAGTCCTAATCTACTACAGGTTTAACTACAGTTGATTTAATGAGGCTTCTCTGAGAACTGAAAGGAAGTTTGGGGACTTTGCTTAAGAAACAGTACATGCAGTAGCAGGCACTTGGGATTTGATAACTGAGGATGAGAAGCCTTTGTTAATCATGTCTTTCTAGAAGTCAATAATTAAAATCTCATTTTTTCCTAAAGGAATTCTGCCTTCATTGTGTCTGCAAGCACAGTCCCTGACAATTGTCATATGACTTTCAGGCTAAACGTATTAGTCTCTAGGACAACAATTTAATAGGTGTTCGTATTCAAAAATCTACCCAATTGACTATTAGAACTACAGGAAAAGGAGAATTTAGTGCAGAATAAATTTGCTATAAACAGCTAGGACTTATTACAGCTTCCAAAATAGATTTAACCCTCTCTTAGTGAAAAAGTGGTTCTGTTTTTATAAACCACAATTTTGGAAAGGGGTGGAAGAGCACACTGTCCTGGAAGCTTTATTTTGGGGAATATATTGGCTCATGGATTTTGGTGACCCTGTGTAATCTCTTACAAAACACTGCCTTTATAAATAAGCAAAACCCAAGCTGCACAAGAAACAGTGGTATCATTTATAACAGGAGTTTAGTAAGAACAGACCTGAGTCATTCGTATTTCCTGCAGAAATGTTTCTTATGTGAAATCCATCTCTTAAATTATTAAATATGTGACCAACTTTGGGGTGAGAGAAGGTAATAAAGATGACTGAAACATCCAACCACTCCACAGACACATGTGACTGTGATTCCAACTGCTCACCATATCTTAGCAAATAGTTTAAAGATTTTTTTTTCTTGTTCTTCAGTTACAGGAAAAAACAACAGGGAATTGAAGAATTATCAGTTTACCCAGTGTTTTCTTGAAGCTACCCTGGTTTCTCACTGTAATATAGGAACCTAAAATTCTCTTCTCAGCTGATATCAAGGAACCAATATAATTACAACATGAAGAATAAAATAAATAAAATAATAAAACAGATAACAGATCAGTTCCCCATGGATAGCAATAAGCAAATGTCTTTACTCTGCACTATTTCAGATTCTTCCATAATATCAATTCATGATATTCAGGCTACATTTAAAAAGCTGCTGGTAATAAAGACAATCACAAACCAAGTTCCTTTTGCTATAAAGTTTGCTGTAAGCTAAATATAGTTTTCCTTTGATTATCTGAGCGGGAAATAAAAATGCAATAAAAAAGGAAGAACAGCAAAATCAAATACACCCATTTTATTTTCCATTTCTCTTCTCACTTATAGCTTATTTTCCTTTATGGAGGTCACTGAGGTTTTCAATATATTTGAATCTCATGCTGAAAGTCCTCCAAAGGCATTAACCATTGATGATTCACCTACTTTTTGTTCTTACATTGAATATGATAATGTACATGTACATTACTAGATTGTGAGAACACCTGAACTTTGATTTCAGACATGATCCTGAAAACTGATTCAGAAACATCACTCTCATCACCCCCAATAAAGGAAAATATATTGATCCAACTAAGTGTACTTCCCACTTGCAGAAAGTCTGGAACCCACTGCATTAGATTCTCATTCTCAGTACACCTTCCATCACTTCCCAATTTTTTTATTTATTTTTTTTTAACCACCATCAGGGAAATTACTTATATTGTAAGTATTAATGTCTCCCAATAACATGAATAGTCAATTTCCCAACAGGATATTTGATGTATTCACATCAGCACATCTAGTGGGAAATAAATGGCCAATAACCACATGGGGTTAATACACATTAGCTTTGATGGTCTCAAAGTCAGATATTCAGCTGGTGTTCATTGCAATGCATTTCCATTTCATTCTGTGAAGCAATGCCAATCCACACCAGTTGAGAAGCTGGTCTTTCATCTTCTTTCTTTCACAAAGCTACAACAGAAATAGCTAGAATCAAGTCTGTGTAAACTTTTAATCTCATTGATATTAAATTTGATCCCTCATAACCAGATCCTTCATAAATTCCAGAGACTTAGTCTTTGCTAAATAATTTTTCATGAGTAAATACAAATGGCTTTGTGACACCAGAAAGAAATGAAAAAAATATGTTCTTGCAAGGACAAAAATGTGTTAGAAACATCAAGTAAATGAATTCTGGCTTTTACAAGGATTCCTAACATTCAAATTTTAAAAACTGGAGGTGCATGCTTTCTTCCGATTCTGGAGGGAGAAAATTACCTCCTATTATAGCTAGGATCTGTTGAGTGGTAGCCAGAAAAATTAATATTTTTATTTATTTATTTATTTTTTTCCCTAATTAAAGGCATGCTTTGCAAATAATGGTATTTGGTCACAAAACCTCACAACAGACCTCAGTTTAATTCTGAAGTATACTGAAATATTTTTTTCCCTTAGCATTGGGAATTTGATGTGTGTGAAGCAGACAGAAGTTTAGCCTTGACTATGAGGCCCTACCCCTCAGAAAAGAGCCTCAGGTGACCTTGAAAAGTTGCTGAGGGAAAAGTGACGTTGACTGTGGTCTGATTCCCCCTAAAGAAAACATCAGCTCCTGAATTCTGTGTTAAGCTGAACTCCATGAAACAACTCAAATTCTATCACTACAACAACGCTGTAAGTTAGTGACCATTAGTTTGCTACTGGGTTGTAAGTTTGAAAGTAAACCATTGGCTTTTATTCTGTTGCTGTTGTAAGGAGACTACAAACACAAGGAGGGAGAGATCAAGATTTTCAAGAGATCCAGTTCATATTAAAGGGTTCCAGAAATACAAACACACACGCTGTGAATAAGCGTGGAAGCTAGGTAATGTTTGTTTCCTTACTGCAGAGGGACTGGGTAACATCCATCATATTGTGGTCATTAGCCCAGAAAATTTCTTCATTTTTGAAGTGCTTGCTTTGTCTGGTTACAAAGGCTTACTCATGAACAAGACTGTGTCATTTACTCCTGTCGGTAAATTGCCTCATAAACTGCAAAACTTTAGTCATCATAGGTAAGGTTAAGGATGGCAGGTGTCACGAATTTCAAGCAAGTGCATTCAAGTGATAAGAAAGTGAATTAGTGATGAATATTGCTACTGACTTATGCTACAGAGCAAAAATCAACAAACACCCGCCCCCCAAAAAAGAAAAAACCCCACCCCTACAACAAGAGAAGAAAACCAACCAAAAAAAAAAAATATTGACAACAACAACAAAAATCAACCAGCAAAAAAAACAAACAAAAAAGAAAACCCAGTGATTCAAAGAATAAGAGAAGATAGCTAGGTGGATAGATTGATATATTAAACCATTAATATCATACTGCTAAACCAGAATGATGTGATCATCTAATACAAGATGTAGATAGAAAGCCAGTTTCATTTTCAACATGACACAGGTTTGGAGGCCTTTTAGCTTCTTTGTATTAGAAATGTGTGAAGTCTTTAACTGTTATAATTTTTTTCTGTTTCTGAAGTTTCAACTCTTGGGGTGAATGTTACCCCTCTTGATGCTTTTGTACTTGGAGAGAGACTCAGGGAATGAGATTCCAAATACCATCATACTATTAAAAAAAGACAGCTGGAAAGGTAGGGACATCAAACCAGTTATTGTTTATGTGTGACCAGTTCCTTCAGATGTTATTTAGCTTTTGATTATTTGGTTAATATTTCACTGAAGGCAGTTTTTTCTGTTTATTTGCATGATTAACTGCACCACCATAGTAATTTCAAGCATCAAGAGATGACAGTATCCACACAGAGGCCGTTTTTGGGCTACATTATTTTCTAAAATGTTATTTCCTTGGGAAAAAAAATGTGCATTTGCTTTTCTGAAGTGTTTGAATTACTGATGAAACATTCAAAATAAAGTTACAAAGAACAGGAAAATTTGTAAAATTTAAATGTAAGCACTGAAAGATCAGTAAAGCATATAAAGATGGGTGACACTTATCCAGGTTGTCTTTAATGTATCACAATAAAGCTTGGGCTGCAGAAAATGATTAAGTTAAAATCGTGCAACGTGCTAATGGTTCTGTGTATTAGCAGTGCTAACTACTCACAATATTGAGGAGGGATTATTACCTGACATTTTCATGTCCTTCCTGAACTCCAGAGTGTGACAGTTTGAATTAAAACAAAGTTATCTCTGTCAGGAGAGGATGAAATAAAAGCGACAAATACTTAATCAAGCCAGAACTTGGAATGCTGAATTGGGGCTGAAGGTGATTACAGTCACTGGTGATGGAATGTTATCCACCTATGTGTTATATTGGTGAAAAATAATAAGTTATTAGTTCGAAATTCATGAAGTGATTAATCCAAAAATCTTACATTATGATGACAAGAGGAGAGATTTACTGTATTTGTATTAGAAAAAGGCTGAATAACTCAGTTTGAACTCTGAAAAGCACCCCAACAAGAGATAAGCAGCTTAACTAAGCCATGGGTAGATGGGACATTAAAAAGCAAACCCCAGAGTTCAGGTTGAAGCTGAATGAGGACTAACATGGATTCCAAAAATCTCGCAAGCACTTTCCAATTGCCTTGGCAAAAACCCTATAAATCAGATGAAGTGATTATTGTATGCTTTTTACATCTCTTAATTAGAAGCAATCACATGAAATCAAGTTCTGTGAGGTTGCCCACATTTGATATAAAAAAATCTCAGAAGAATGCCTACTTTATTATATCTGAGCTAAAAAGCAGGTACCTCCTGTTTCTGGCTCCAGTTCTAAACATATATGAAATGAATGTTTTTTACTGAACTGCTGGATACCTGGAATAACAAAGGAATATTAGTGAGGTTGTTTTCAAACACCCCACCCCTTGGTTCTTTCTTATTAATCTGAAGTGTACAAAGTATCTGAGGCATCATTCCCATGTATTAAAATTCTGGATCTATATGTTTGGGTGATAAAGAACAAAGGTGTTCCTCTATCACTCACTAACTAATGGCCACTGAGACTGGCACAGACATCATTTGTTTCATGTCCTTTGTTCCCCCTCCAATATGCCCATCAGGATTTTCTTACCTTCTAATTTTTGTCTCTTATCCTGCAAAAAAAATACAACTCCTGTGGTGCACAGGAAAACCTGTCCAGTATTTTCTGTAACAAAACTTTGGTCTTCCATATAGAGCTGTAGGAAGTAGATGACCTCTTCTATATGTAGCTGGAGTGCTGCTGACCAGACGACTCACAGAGGAAAAACATTGTTGACACAGACATACAATGCTGTTGCAAAGATTTTGTTTAGCAATTGCTTATTTACTCAGCAACTTTGTACCACATTAGCAATTTTGTTCTAACTTAGGATTCACTGATTTTATTTCCAGAAACACTGACGTCTATCAGAGCAAAAGTACTAAAAATTCTTAAAACCAAACCTGTATTACAGAGTCCAAGAGACTCTGGGCCGTTTACTAGGGAACTTTGACATGCTGTATATTAAAAAAATTAATGAAATTGGGAAAAAGTCTGGTAGCTCAAAATATTTGACCATGAATTTTATTTACTTGTCCACCAATAGACATCTTAATCTAAACTTATTAACTATGTCACTTTGTTGACTACAATTTGGCACAATAATGAAGATGCAATAACAGATGTATTTTCTGAGTGAAAATTTGTGAGTCAGTTACTGAGAGATTGTGTGTTTTAAGCCATTCAGTTTGCGTTTCTGTAAGGTGTAGGTGTTCCCTGTGTTCTCACAGCATTTGGTAATAAGCCACAAGACACAGATGAAGGAACTAGTGAGCTAAAGAGATATTCTAGTAGGATACTGTAAATAACATTCCTCCCACTTGAGGATGATTTTGTGTGTCACTATGAGAAGAAATATTCCACTCGTATTCTGCAGATGTTGCAGAAAAATGCCACTACTACAAAAGCCTGGATCATAAACATAGAGGATGGAGAACAGGATTTAGTTCTCGTAAATGTAAAGGATACTTCAAAACAAAACCAGGAAATAAGGCATACCGGTCCCACTAAAGCCTATTGAAGTGAATGAATGGAAAGATTTTAATTTAGGTCAAATGGTGCTGGATCTGTTCCGTGTAGCTATTTGTATATTTTCCTGGAAGACAGCACCACAATCATCTTTGTAGCTGAGATACGTTCTTCTCAATCATTTTTTAGAGAACTGGGATTCAAACCACAGGGACAAAATATTTCACCTTGAGGAAAAGGGCCCCAAGAGAAAATGAAGGCTGAGTGGTCAAGACAAGCAGTATTTCATTGAATCTGGATAGTCTAGCAAAGCATGGAATCTCAGTTTTATTTGAGAATGTGAAGTTTTAATGAGGGAAAATACTAGACTGTGTCAGGGGTATGAAATTAACCTGTGGAACTATCCTATGACCATTTATGTGCTTGTACAGTTAAATTTAATGTGGCACAACACATTTTTGCCCCTTCTGCTTGGCTGAACTGAATTTTTACAGGAAACATCAATTAAATTAGAAACAGCAAGGTAATAAGCTGTTCCAGTATATTCTATGATTATTTGTAGAATTCAGTATTTTCCCTTTAGCAGACTTGTTACATTCTGAAAGACACAGCAGAATTAAAGCACTCTCAAAACAAGAAATCTGCCCACAGGAAAAAAAAAAAAATTTGTTTAACATGATTCCTTCTGTTTGAAGGTGTAACTTATAAAAGGGAAAGACCTCATGTTTCATGATACTAGGGCAAAAGTCCAAGGTGTGATAGTTACATTTTCTAGCCAGTTTTTCTCCAAGTAAAGAAGATAACACCCCTGGTTTTGTTTTCCTCATACATTTTTTTACGACAGCTATATTCTCCTGTGGCTGGGAACACTGTCTTCATCTGGGGCTTCTTTTTGTGAACTGTACAAGTCACAGCAAAACTGTCCTGTGGCAGCTGCATACTCACGCAAGGTAAATAACTCAAATTGTCAGCGTGATAGCTTTTAAACATGTTATGCTAATTATACTACTGAAACGGAAAGAATCAGGCAGTTGTGTGTACTAAATTCATTGCCATCAACGAATGCGTGCAAGTTATTGAATAAATACCAACAGAGTAGACTGGAATGAGGGTGCAACAGTAGGGAAATGTCCAACATCATCAGATGGCTTCCTTGAGTGTTTCTGTTGATATAAGGTTAAATACAATTTTCCCAATCACCTCCTTGATTGCAAACCCTGTTCAAAACCTGTATACTGAAATTTGAAGCTTTAAGTTAAAACATTACTAAATATTTTATCCACTACCTAAAACTTAAGAGACTATTACAAGTATCTCCAAATGTGACTTTACACTGGTATATTGAATATATCTTGGTTGTGCTAGAAGCCACAGTGTGGAATTTATTTTGGCACAAAACCATTTATGTTGGTTTAAGATGTGCCTGTAAAACCATAATTGATTTGCCTAATGTTAAATAGAAGCCCACGTACAAGCTGCCTCCATTTAACTAAACTGAATTAAGACAAATTAGTCTAACATGTGTATAGTCACAAGCTCTGAGTACAAAGGCAACTGTGTATGTGGTGGAGCAACAGCCACCTTACTGATTTTTCTCTCTGCTCCAAAGTGGCAGTCAGGCTGCTGATTACTCTAGGTAGTCAAAGAGTCGTTAGCAAGTACTGAAGGAAGTGTCTAATAATAATCAGTGTGTTGATCTGCAGTCATTTATTGGAACTCAGGGCTGGACCATCCTCGCACTATTTTAATTGCTGAATGTTTCATGTGAAGACTGGAAATGTCTTCAGGACATACTGGTTAGCTTCCTTAATAGCCTGTTTAATCTCTTTTATGCACTGCTAAAAATATACAGACAGTAAAAAATAGATGGCTTTTTTTGTCTTGTGTTTGATGGCAAGAAGGAGACTGTACAATGCAGAATCAAGATGTTTCCCTGTCTTTAGTGACTGGCATGGTCCAATCTGTAATTGCAAAGGCAATCAATGCAGGCTCCCTCAAGCAGCATTCCTGGAGGAAGGTAACCCTTTACAAAGCATCTGGATCAAGTATATAGCTATAAAGAATTACACAACTTGCCAATAGAGATTAGAGTTCTGTTGGCATACATTTTTTTTTAGATACAAACTGTTTTCTATGGGGTACAATGTGGTGAATTAAGGCGAGATTTTCAGACAGTGAGTTTCCTCACTATTGTGAGTTTAAAGCAGATGGTGGGCATTTTTAATATCAATTTTTGGAACAAGAGCTTTTATTTAATATTGGTCTTTTGAAAGACAGCTCCCTGATGGAATTGTGTAATTTCTGTGCCTGGGGCATGATTTGTCAAGTTGGTGATTAGGTATTCTGAATTTCTCATCTTCTCCATAATGCAGCAGTAACATATATGATCAGGACTAAAACTTCAATGCACACTTTTTAAGTGTTATTAATAAGCAGAGAGGATTTCAGGTCTTGCACCCAGGAAACATTTTACAGATATTAATTACACTTCCAAAGCACCAGATTTGTGAGATAGATAAGGATCGGAAACAGATTTACCAAAAAGCAAGGTAAGTTGTTTTTTTCTCTCACTTAGCACTACCCGGTGTAGCACTTCCCAGTTTAGCATGTCATGGGACATGGAGGGAGATATTCAGCTGGATCTGAGGTCTCAGGGACCTTATTACCTTTCCTTTTAAAACAGGAGAAATAAATCCTGTCAAAGAGAGACATAAAGGGATACATCCTTATCTTAGTGAAATACACAGGAGGTTTGCTTAACATTTCACTGGGACAAGATTTTTATTTTGAAAGAGTGGAATTCATCACAACTAGCTTCAGTACTCTAGAAATCAGCTGCCAATCATCTAGGCTTTCTTTAAGACTGAGGCCAGGCTCAGCACCTGGATTTGAACATTTAGGGTAGGCAAGAGTTCTTTGTATAGGTGGTTGCCCCTCAGGGAATTCAGGAATATGTTTGTAGGAGTAATTTACCATACACATTTAACTTTTAGGCAGCTGAAGTCAGAACATGTAAATTCCATCCTGAGTGGAATGCACAGATTAAAGACACACATGCTAGCAACCAGCATGTTGGGAGTAGGGATTTAGGAGTTCTTATTTCTCAGTCTTACATTCAATCAATTGTGTTATCAGGCACTAAATTCTTATTCTAAAGATAAAAGGGAAACTGCATGATTTCATTATTTTTTATTTACAATTAAAAAATACTACTAAGCCATCAAAATAGATTAAAAATTATTTAATTGAAGAAAATAAGGATGCAGTTTCAATGTTATTCCTGTTGATGTGGTTTTGGTAGCAGTCACACACTTTAGGAAACTTCAATCTTCCCAGCCATTGCTATCCTCTCTTTTTTTCCTCCCATTTAAGTCCATCTGAGCTCTCAGCAGAGCCAGTGTGGAGGCAGCAGCTTGTGGGCAGCATAAGCAGCTGGTGCTGAGGGGCTGCAGCCTGTGGGCAAGAGGCTGGAGGGAGGGCAGGAAGGAACCAACTCCTTCAGCTCCTTGCTGCTCAAGTTCCTGTGTCCTAAAGCAACAAGTGCCACTGGTATTTCCTCAGCCACCAGCTGCTTTTACCTCATAAAGGGGCTTGATTGCTTTGTTTATTGAGCTTAGCCGATTTTTTAGCACACCCATTATTTTTAATGAGGATTTTTTTTTTTTTTTTGGAGCCAGGACATCCCTGTTGACTGCCACTAACACCTTTCAGCCTAACTCCATCCTGCTAATGTGCAGTTTTAAGTGCAGTCTGCATATGTATAAACAAGCGTAGTCTCTTCCCCAAAATGTCTGCAACCTCACCATTGAACAGTATTATGTGAAGTATTATATGAAGTGTAGGAGAGGGCTTTCTCAGCATTCCAGGCCTTTCCCACTCCCAAATCTGGGCCAAATCAAAGCCAGCCATCGAGACAGAGGAACTGAATACACAACCCAGTAATTAAGGCATTTGTTGCAATACAATTTAAATGAAGAAAAGAGCAGTGCCTGACATGGTCTCAGATAGCCAGCAGCCCAGTTGTTCAGATAAAGCCCTGGCTAAGTGCAGGGACTTGCACCACGATGCTCTTGTGAGTGCTGTAACTCCTGGGCTCCTGATTATTCTGCAGGCTTTGTCCTCACTAAAAGAGTTTTCCTTTTGACAGATTAGTTTTTTTTTTTTGTAAGATGAAAAACTCTCTGTCAAAAAATTCCCATCCAGCTCTTTCACTAAGACAATCACCAACTCAAATCAAAAGAACTGCAATAACCCCAAACCTTAGGACTGAATTGCCTTAATTATATATTACACTTGATAGAGCAATCAGACTTCCTTTGATTTGGGTTATGAATAGATAAGATTTGCGTGAAAGATTGAAAAAGTCACTCCGTGCCTCTTTTTTACATTTTTTTTATTTTTAATTGACATTACCTTGACATGTTCATATAAAGTATCATATTCTCTTCCTGACATGACTGAACTCTGTGTTGCTCACAGTTTTATAACTGCAATGGCAAATATCCCTCTCCATTTAGTGGAAGAAATGGTGAAAAAAAATGTCAGCAAATAAGAAAAAATTGATTTGGAGTACTGTTTTTGGTTTAGGCTTTCTCAACAGACTTTTATCTTGAAGTTGAAGTTCCTACTCTCCTTTTTGTCTTCGATACAACAATAAAAATCTATTAGAATACAAAATATTTATCTTGGCTTTTCAAATAAAATTTAAATTTTCAGTTATCAAATTCATTCCTTTCTTTGAAAACAGCTTCAGTCAGATCCTATGATTTGACTACAAAAGGATATGAGAACGCTTCTGTTCAATAGGGAGAATAAGATTAAAGCCCTTTACGAGATGATGGTAGGTTCAAGGTGACAATGCATCATGATTTTACACCAAACAGAAGCAGCATTAAGATTTATTTCTAGGTCACAATACTGACTAGTAGTCTTCAGACAATCCCTTTGCAAAACAAACCTGGGTTTAGTTACAGGAACTTCAAAAAACATTTAAAAGGAGATACTGAAGCATTAATGGAATGTTAATCTGACAGCAGGCACTATCTTGAAAAGGTATTTCTGACTCCGAGCCATGGTCTGATTTTCAAAATTGGTCTCTGTTGACTGACCAGTTTGCAGATGGAAGATCAGCATTTGACATTGTTCTGGGCTTCACTCTTTCTCTCTCCCTCCCTCCTCTTTTATGATCTGGTTGCTCATGTTTTCCATGCTCAGATCTTCTGAGACTCAAAACTAATATTTCTCATTTGGCATCCAGATCCTATCAAGGCATGGTATGCTCAGTGTGTAAAATTACATCTATGTAATATGGCTTTTAACTGAGCATACAAAAAGTCACAGCAAGATCATCAAAGATGAAGTTAGAAGAATTCAGGCTGATGATAACATAATTCTTTAACATTGCAAGCAGTTAAAACTAAAGACATATTGCCAAAGGATGTGGTGAATTCTCTATCCCTTATAATCTTACATACAAGCTGGATGTCTTTCTGAAAGATTGTCTTGATTTTAGCCACAAGTTACTGGGTTTGATGTAGGAAGTATTGAGCGAAATTCTGCAGTTGGTGTTAAAAAGGAAGTTAGGTAATAGACTCAATTATTATAGTGGTCTCTTCTGACCTCAGAATCTCTCCAGATTCTATCTACACATTCAGGACTAATGTATTAAAAGCCTGGCTGGCTGTTGCAGGCAATGAAGTATTGCAATACTTCAAGGGTTCTGTGAAAAAGAACTGTTGCCAACATTGGTGACTGCAGTCAGCATTTTCTGAAGATCACAGGATGTGAAAATACAAAATAAGCATGCTTCTGATTCATGTACACATTCTCCAAAATGCTTGCCTCCAAGTATTTTTCATTATCTAGCAACTGCACACCTTAAAATTTGAAATAAAACATTAAAAATTAATAACTTCCACTAGGTTATGATACTTCTCTGTCTTACAAAATAGGTATCTAGGAAATATTACTGCTGTGCAGTAAGTAGAAGCCTGTGAAGATCTTGTCTATAAGAGTCTCCTTGCCTGGGAGCACTGTCTAATCTGAAAGTACTCAATCAGACAATTAGAAAACCATCAGTATTAAAAATTTAAATTTTCATTCAGTTCAAAGATTAAAAAAAAAAAAGGTACCTAAAGACCCCAGGGCCTGATGCCAAGATGCAGTCTATCAAGGGCTTTTAGGCAGATCTATGTCCAGTGTCAACACAATACAATCAAGCAGTCTGCTGCTTGCTGCTGAGTTTGGTACCACATTCATAGTCTGACTTCTGTAATTTTCACATTCTGCTAATAAATGGGACAAATGTAATTTCTCACTTTTGGAACCTCAGAATCCATGTTACAAAAGGAATCACTTTTCATCCTTCTTGGGCAAAATGGTTGGGTAGGGAATCAACTGAGCATCTTTGTGAAAGGAGAGAAAAGGAAAAAAAAAATTAAAAATCCCAGAAACTTTTCCTGAGTAGTTCTTTCTAAAGATGCTCAAAAGCATTTTTGTTAAATAGGGTGTACACGTTAGCTACTATGTAGTCTGAAAAATGTAAATCTGGAACGACCATGGAGGGGCTCTGTACCACAATGTTCTGAGAAGACCTTGAGAGACTCCGCATAGAAATTTGCCTACTTTCTAACTCCAGAGATGAATAGACAATAATAATGTGTGGGGCTTACCAGGACCTCTGTTCTGTGACTCCTTTGGTAGCATGGTTACCCTTGAGGTATGAAATCATCCTTTCTGTTCCCTCACCAATCTACAAAAAAGTGTTACATCTGTATTGAGCTGTGCTGTGTTTGTGTGGAAAACACATTTTAAAATAATCTCTCCCACATTCTGTATAAAGTCTAGAGTTGGTGCCTAAGGGACAGAGTTTAGGTTTAGACTTTGCAATAGAAGAATATGCCCCTTTGGCATATTTTATGACATTCTCTGAACTTTCATAACGAATTAGTGTAGAAAAAAGAAGAAGAAAAGATTTTTCATTTGTGGCTATGTGGGACTTTACTTAAAGAAAAGTAACCAGTTCTTTCTATATGTTGAATGGCATTCAAGATGGACACGAGCATTCATTTTTACCTTAGACATTCACTGGGAATGTGATGGCAAATATCACAGGCAGAAAAATTGCTGGGAAAGTGGTCAGGGATTTCTGTTGTTCAATATGCTTGAACTGTTCTTTGCTGCATCTCTTTTAATTAAAGGCTATTACTTTGGCATCAGGGTGCTTCGATTTTACCAGAAATCATGACACTAAATATACAATATAGGACACAATCTAAAACATTTTGACTCAGTGGTTGTGTCCTTAAATGCCTACAAGTTAAAATATGCCAGAAAATCTGGGTTAAAAGGGTTCCAGAACCAAAACCTAGTCAAAGGGAAACAGCAAGGGAGCTTTATTTTACTGCCTGCTCTGACAGGTCTCTGGATTTTGATTATGCAGTCAGATATGGTATTCATCCTCCTGATAATGAAAGGTGTGTGGCTGGCTGGAAAGAAAAGGCATGCAAGATGGCTTTTGGTCATTGTCTGCACTATTTCTGGTAATCCTCCTTGCTGTCTAACTCGTGTGTTCAGGAAGGATTTGGGCCCGTGGGGTAAATGGAATTGAAATCTCTCAAGGGGAAAAAAATGATAAGGAAACAATGTGTACTTGCCAGCATTTTTAGGAGAAGATGTTTAAAAAAAACCCAGCAGCCTGTATTCAGCATTGGATTACTGCAGTGCTGGCAGTATCGCTTTCACTGCTGCCTGCCCACGCCAGCTCAAGACAATAGGGGGACTGTTGCTGCTCTCCTGGCTCTTTGCTGAAACTTCACCAGCTGGATCCAAATACCACCTATCAAATGTCACAATAATACAAATCACTCACCATTTAATAAATATACATGGTATTTATAGGGAGATAAACCCTTAACCACATTTCATTTACGGTCTAGTGTGGACTGGAAGAACACACGTGGTATAAATAGAAGATAGATCAGCTGCTCTGTAATATACCTTTTTTTTTTTCTATTTTAAAGATCTGCAGAGCACTGAGTCAGATTTCCAGATGCTCCTCAGCCTGAGTTCTGCATCTCAAACCTTCTGCAGACATTATCATTACTGTGAAAATCACAACATACCATCTAGCTCAAGTGAAATTTAACAGTTAATGTACATTAACATTATTGTGCGACAGCTTATTCTATTGTAATAGCACCCTAGCACACAGGCAAAGCAGGGTAGTTCCCTGCCCTGCTTTTCTCCCATCTTCTGTCTCACACAATTAAGAAATACCACAGCTCAGTCGTCCACCTATGGACAGATATGGCCAGCTTGTGGAAGTCTTCAAAAGTGAGAAAGATGTGGGCCAGATAAGGTACAAATTTCCCTTGTGGGCAGAAGGAACAACTCTTCAGGCTCATGCTTTCTGTAGTCCTGCACCCCCCACCTTCCCTCAGCACCTTTCCAAAGGGGCTGTAGGAGGTTCACCATGTTGCCCTTGCTGTGTGATGCCAGAGGCATAACGTCAGGATGTGCTTCCACCAGCGTAGTGCACAGAGCTCTGTTCACCATTTGTATTTATCTGCCCAAATCTCTACCAGTTTTACAGTTGTTTAGCTCCAATTACTGTAGACTGTAACATTTAGTATAACTTAATCTTCCAACATTCTCACATCAATAAACACAAACAGTAAATTATCTCTGTTACAATTATGATTTCTGGCATAATTTAAAAGCATATATTATTATGCCAGTATTAAGAATTGGTACAGCTTCATGCAAAGATGAAATATGTATCTAAAAATTAATTTACTTGAGTTGTAATGTTAGGATTATCCGTCTTTCACGACTGATGCTTCATCTGGAAAATGCTTAATGTTTTCTTGTCAATGAGTGTTAACTCAAATGAATTATTGCAATCTGTTTAGTTTGTCCCTTTCTAAAAAACTCAAATTATAATTAAAAGAAAAAAGTAATGCAAACCACATTGAAAATTCAGTATGACAACATTGTGTAGTTTTTTTTCTACTCTTAAGTCCACATCAATAAGCAATTTAACAATAGGATAACTCTCAATGGGACACCAACAGATGAAATTATTGTAGAGCAGAGCCTTGGATGAAATTTTTTTCTTTGCCCATGTAATTGCATGCAGCCATCCTTGTGTGAAATCCCCCATCAGATTACAGGGTTTGTTGTATGTAAATTGAAGACTAAATGCTTCATAGCACCTTTCAGCTCTTCAATGCTGGAAATGAGTTTTAGTAATAGGAAATTAGATTAGTAATATATTAGTCAACAAAAATGTGGAAAATTTCTGCATAAAGATGAGAAAATTATTAATGCAAACTGACTTCAGAAGACAGAAATGGACAATTGTAAAATTCTGTATACTACTATTCATAAGAATTTCTGTGCATTATTTTTTAAACAAATAATGGTATATTCAAACACAAATTATTTGTACTCTGCTGGCTGGGGTATTAACTGAGCTCCTGGGTAGCAACAGGTTGCATAATTTAGTGCTTTCTATTTTTAATATAATTTCATACAGTTCTCAAAGTAAGGAACAATATGTGCAAAATTACAATGAATTCAGTCCAGATTATAAAATAGACTTTTGCAAGCCATCAGCCAAGCACTAAAAAAGACATTGCAATTTCCAGTTCCTGTTATGCTGCAGCTGACTAAATTAACCCATGGCGAGTGTCAGAAGCTAAAGTGAGAAAAGACTTCTTAGACTTAAAATTTCCTCTGAAAATGAAGAATCAGTTCCTCTAGAATAAATTTGCTTTCCACTACAGCCTGTAGCCCAGAAAACAATGGATCCACTATTAATATATAAACAAAGTTATTTATAAACATTTATTAAAAGAGTTCTTGCAGTTTTGGCTGGACCACAGAGCAGAACCTAAATGTACCATACACTAAGAAAACTGAAGGAGATGTGTGTCATGAACCAACAGATGGTTGGAAGAATGAAACAAAACATACATCATTATTAGACACAAAGTTTTAGGCAAAGACATTCCTGTTCCTAAGATACTCCTGGCTTTTAATAGCCTGGCTGCAGCTGAAGTATTACGAAGCTTTGCACTTGCCCTGAAGGAAGATATAAAATGTGATAGGTTCACAGAAGGGGTCTGAAACTTCAGCAAGTTCTAAGTGGAAATAAGAATTTTATCAGTGGAGCAGTGAAAACTAATGTCTTCTCCAGCCTGCTGAACATGAAGGTGATAACAGTTCTGGGCTCCTGGCAGAAGGCTGTTGCTCCTCAAAAATCTCTTAAAGTTCTTCTAGGTAGTTTTCAGCTTCAAGCAGTGACCAAGGAATGTGTTCCCTACTTACAGGAGGAAAAGATTGCTCTCTCCCTCCACAAAATATTTAGAGAAGTAGCCCCATACTTCAATCAAGAAATCACTTTAACTGCCAAAGACAGCAAGTCCTCAGCTATTCCTGGTTCCAGAAATATGCTCCGTACTTACTAATAAGAATATTGCTGAGACTAGGAGTACATCTAAAATGGGACAATTGTGCACCTGTTACAAAAATCTATATAAACCAACTTTAAAAAGGTTCCTTTCACACCAGAAAAACCCTAAAATATTTACTATTTATTTAAAATATTTGTTATTTATTTATTCTTACTGCCAACAATACCATTCTGTTCTGTACCAGATAGAAACTAAACACAGTTCCTTGTCCCAAGGACTGACAATCTAAATAAACACCAGGGAAACCCACAGAGGAAATAAAAGAAGGACGGAGAAGCTCTTTGACTTTTTGTACTGTTAATTTATGTTTTATGGGCTGCAGAGTAGAGTGAATCTGTAAGAGAGTCATGATTTTTACACTGAGGTTACTGCCAGGGAGTTTATCCCTTTTTATGCCTTTGGGGCATAAAGGGGCAAAAAAGGCACCTACCTACCTACCAGCAGCTGTAATGGTGACAATAGTGGAAGGGAAGTGGAGAATCTTTCTGCTCACATTTCACTCTTCTCCCTCACTCTTAATTTCTTTCGTTAACTTTCTAAGACAGATTACTACAACAAACAAGTGGATTAGAATCAGACAAGAACAGCTATTATCACCCGTGACTGTCATCCCTCCCTTTCTGAAAGATGTCAGTGCAGTTTTCAGCTCAAAGTGTGAATGGAAGTCCATTTAAGAACTCGGTTGCTGTAAGACACATAGCTGAAAATAGTATTTTGGGAGCAGTTTGCAAGAGAAGAGGGTCCTGACAACCTTTGGAATGAGGCAAGCAGCTTTCTCTTCCATTTGGCAGTCTTTAAGCCACAGTCACATCTGTCTAAGCTCTGAAACCAGCCGTCAGAGATGAATGCCATTCAGACAGAGTGTGACACTCATAAGGAATTATTATTTTTTTTCACAGTAGATACCATTTAGTGGGCATAAATATTTTCAAAACTTTCTTAACATTTTTTCTCCAAAGATTCTGGGCTTGATGTTTTCTTCATCTCATTCAGTCAGCACTCTGTACAGTCCCTACAGTTGCCTGAGAAGTGTGCACTGTGCACAGAATGAAATCAAAGCCATATTATTTAGTCTGCTTTTATGTAATCCCAACTCAAGCTTCTAGTCCCAATTTTAAAAATGTGATTAAAATGTAAATTACAAAAGATAACATTACTCCCAAGGACATAAAAATACTAAAATAAGTTTGCAAATCTAAGAGGAAAGTATCAATCATTGACAAGAAGCATCCTAGGATGTGACTGAATCACATGTCATTTAGAGAAACAAATAAATGCAACAGAATTAATCAGCTGATGTAAAAGAGAGTGTGATGCTGAAGGAAAATAGCAAAGATGTAAGGAGAGGGCATGAAACAATAACGATGTGCAACAAATCATCAGGTGGTTTATGAACAGATGGAAAAAATGGAAGAAATGCTACATGATTTTTGAAGAGTTTCAAGCTGGATATGAATTAAAGGCACATGAGTCCAGTTTTTACCTCTCACATACACATTTGCATGTACACACAAACCCCACTTCCATGAAGTCAGCTCCCCAGCCTGGTTTTCTGACCCTCACTCTTCCCCCTCCAAGTTAGACCTGAACATTAAATTGAGTTTGGAAGGCCAAGATGCAGTGGCTCAACAGAAGCACAAAAAATAGATGGGTTTTTTTCCTGTGTTTTCACTCCTGACAGATTCTTCACAATTCCTATGAACTAAAATGAGGACTCATGAGAAAGAGGTGTAGAAACAGTCAGACGAAGCAAATAGAGTTAGGAAATATTTTGAAAATACATTTGCAAGCCAGGACATGCAATAGTCAAATCCACTTTACATCTAAACAATGTAAATTTAAAGGTTTGAATTACTCATGAATATCGTGTGTTTAGCCAACACAACTAAGTTGGCACATCTCTTTCTTCTCTGTCCAAGATTTCTTCCCTTCTCAACATACCCAGCACAGATAAACGCAGTGTTACAGACACTCACAAACAGAGCAAACGTGAGCAAAACATCAGCACAGCTTTGAAAGACAGGCCATATATCTACAGTCATGATGGGTTTAAATTTTGTTTTGTTGTTCTTCCTGCTGTTTGGCAGCAATAAACGGCAATTGTACTTTCCGACCATGTTCTGCTGGGCTCTATGCCATTTTTTGCTGTTTTTGATGGCAGAGTTCTCAAAGACATATATTAATATATCTGGCCCATGCAATAACTCACTCAGGCTGTAGTCTTCTTTCCAAGGAGGCCCTAGTAGAATAGGGGAAATAGACTTCTTTAGAAAGGCAGCAGTCTTCTGCATTAGTAATGTTAAACTTTCTCATGGAATTTCAATATCATTAGCAAATTATTGTGATAAAATACCAGAAGGCTTTGCAGATGTTTTTTTTAAGGGTTTCAACAGAGAAAAATGTTGCTTCACACCCACTTCTCAATGTTGTAAGCTCCCTTACAATCTGCCGTGTGTCCATTCTTAAATACACTAATATTAGAGAGCTAATCTCATAATGGTAATGCGTCCACAAACAAATTACTGCAGTAATTCAGTTAGCTCAATTAACTTCTGAATCTATTCACTATGCAGAACTAAAGGTCATTTTCTATTAAAACATCTCCCTCCCACTTCCTTATCAGCCTTTGGAACTTATAGGAGTTAATATTAGAAATCATGTTTAAACTACGTCAGGAAGAAGAGAGGATGACGAAGCCAGAAAAAGACCTTATTCTTTACTAACATAACACAGACATGGCCCAAAGTGAACATCTGACTTCTTTCATGAACACATCTAATTGTGGCAAATTGTTAACACCTTGAAGAAGAGTTTCATAGAAGGATAAACTGTAACATATGCCATCCTTACACATAAAACATCCCGTACTTCATATTTTTCCAAACATATGCCCTTTTTCCTACAACAGTTTATTGAAGACCTTATTTTGCAAAGGACTTCAACCTGTTTTCCATTCCTGTGGATGCAATTTTTAGTTCTTGCAATTATTTGCCTGTCCAAATAATTACACAGAAACATAAAACTTTGTAATCTGGTAATGCAGTCAGGAGATGAGACAGCAAGGCCTGTAAAACTACAAGTGCAATTATTTCCATACTCACAACTGCAAGCCACTAGAATTTAGATCTTTTGCAAAATCATGCCTTTAGTTTATTTGGGCACCAAAAGCTGCCTCTCCACTTTGCAGCTCCTGCTACTCTTCCCCTTGAGATCCTATACGAAAGTCACAGTGAATAATTTGACACTATTATTGCCATGGCAACAGCCTGATGTCATGAATATACAGAATTATGACTGACATTCCTGCAGTATCCAACAAAATGAGGAATGAGGGGAAGAAGGAGAAAACCAGACACAGCTTCAATGCTAATGGGGGAAACAGAGTATCACTGGTACTGTAAATATTGCTTTATTCATAAATTTGCCTTCTCCCATTTTTCACCATGTCAACATTCCTGTGAAGGGCTCCCAACAGAGCCCAAACCACACACTTGGAGAAGAGGGGGCTTCCTCACACATGTCCAGATTTGGCCAGAACACAGCGGGTGCCCTTCTCCTGCCGGCACACACCTTGGGAAGAGAATTCCATGCTACAGCTCCGAAGAGTTTTGCCACAGAAGTTAGTCTTAAGAATGCACCTCTTAAATGTCATAGATATGGCCCGAAATAACATAAAATGTTAGACTGAGCATTTTTTTGCTTCTGAGGTTAGTCTTCAGGCGTCACTCTGGGCTGTAAATATTTTTTTTTTCCTGATGTTTATAAGTACTTACAGAAAGACACACACAAACCATTAGGAATAGGGTAAAATAACATCTGTTAAATATTTTTTTTAAACTCCATGTCTGCAGCAATTCTCTACAGGCAATACCAAGACAAGGATGGAAACAGCCTTTTATTCTAAATTTCATATGTACACGGAAAGCTGTTTTACACAGTTTTGTAAATGCTGCGTAAAAGAGCTATTGTCATCCAATGTCACTGTGCTTACACTAGTAACAACTTTTAAACACGGAGTACATTATTAACAACAAAAAAAAACATTAACAAATAGGCATAAACGACACAGATAAGTGTGCTGATATTTCACATATGTTCTAGAAACAAGTTGGCACAAAAATAAAATGTGCCAGTAAAAAAAAAATAGGTGGTTTTTAAATCACGCAATACATGATTTTCTTTCTAGCTTTCTCTCTTTCCTTTTTGTACATTATATGCTGAGATCCATTCTCAAGCCTTTTCACATCAGGATTTGCAGGCACTTCAGCAACCCAGCTATACTTTTTACAATACATGAAGTTCAGACCAATAAACAAAAATAGTTGCTGCAAAAGAAATTCTAATATCCTATATGCACATTCAAATATTACTGCTTGAGCAACCTTTTTTTGCTTCAGTTATTTTTGGATACTGACATGTTTTCAGGATGATGTGTAACAGTTTGTCTCCACTTATCTCTCATTCATATCCTTAAAGTTTTATTTTTAATGTAGCATCACGATGCAAAAATACAGTATATGGAAGCACAAGACAACTGTCCACAAAGCTTCACAAACTGTGAAAAGAAGAAATTATTTTATTTTCATTTTTTTTCATCCAAAGAAAAACTTTGATTTCTTCTGCTCTTGCTTTTAGCTATCTCCAAATTTACCCAAACAAACCATGTATCAGTTGACCATGGGATGATACCCTTCCTACATCTCTTCCTAGACACAGTTGTCATGGGACCAAATTAATTTAAAAGCACAGCAAAGCAGAACTCAGCTGTGTGTTTGTTCATAATTTCCTGTCTTTAATAAAATACTAAAACATACTTATCAAAGGATTGGCTGCAAATAGCCTCTCTCCAGTTATTTCATTTGTAACGGGCTGTGTATTAAGATTATAAGGCAATTGTAACAGGATTCTCAGGATAACTGAAGGCTTAATATTGTTTTCCTCTTGCGTCAGGATAAAGGCTTTTTTAATAAGCTCTGAGTGGAGAGAGAGAAAAAAAGAGTGCATATATGCATAATAGGAGAAGGATACTTTTTCAGCATATAGACATTTAAACATTGATCAACAAAGGCTGGAAATGACTCCACCATAAAACATCTTAGAACTGCAACTGTGATCCAGAGTAGAGCTAAGCCTTATCCACTCAAGAGTGATATGTAACCCTCCTCCTGACCCAAAAGAAATAAAAAAAGACATGTCAATGCTTCCTTCAACCTTGAATTCATTAATTATATGCCACAAAGCTGCATGTTGGTGCAGTAAGTCACTGCAAAGTAAACCACATTGCAACAAATCCTAGTAATAAGCCATTGACAGCTACTGGACTGGGCTACGGGACTCGGTGTGCAGGGCGGAGCTGCTCACTTCCGCTGTGATTGTCAACTGGTGGAACATCCTTCCATGAATTCAACTTGAGACAGAACGGCAAAGATGTAAGGCCCACCAACGCTTTGCTCGTAGTTTTGAAGGCACTGATAGACAACGGATATATTTCTTAGTACCGTCAGTTTAAAAAGTTTCCAAAATATAAGTCTTTATATGAAAATGTTCCTTATTGCATGATAAGTTGATCTTCATCTTCTTCACCTCAAGAATAAAATGGTCTTCCCTTTTCTGGTGTCTGTAATCTGTTCAGCCTGGCTACCTGAGATGGTGAAGGTGGTACATCTTGCCTGAAAGGACCTTTAGGAGGGGTATAATTAGGGTCCTGCACTTTCTTATATGAGTCATAGTTGCTAGGCCCTTCAGAAGAAGTTTTTTTTTTCAGTTGTTGTTCTTTCCTCCTCTGCTCTTGACGAAGCAGTTCTTGTGTTTCTAGCATTACCCTGGCATTGAAGCCATGACCCCCCATATAACCGTTCCTTGATCCCTGGTAGCTGGAATATCTGGGATTTTCCTTTGCGGTCTGGAATCCTTCACCAGGGGAATAGCTCTGCTCCCAGGAGTCTTGAGATATTGAACTGGCGTTTTTTCTGCTTTGCCTGGAAAGAAAAATGGAAGAAGCTTTTAAGAAAAATATTCTGGTTCCCCTTTTACAATTATTGACAACAGTCCCTGGAAAGAAGGGTGGTTCTGCAATGCCATGAGCTTTCCCCCAGCTGTAGCTTTCTCCAGGAGTCAGGTTCTCTTCTGCCTCAAAGAGGTATCATGTCTCTTTGGTTGGGAGAACATTTTCTACAGAGCTGAACAATATTTCTAGGCCTCTTCATGAGCAATATGCCATGAAAAATCACCCACAGTGCTACAGCAACTATCAGGTTCTTATGATTGTTACAACTTGGTTGCAGGCTAGGAAAGACAATACAAAATAGAGTGTTTCCTAAGAAACCAGTCAACAGCCAGCACTTGTAAAGTCACTCATGCACTCTTTTCCAGTTTGCTATAGCTTTCATAAAAGAAATGGGTGAGATAACCTTTCTTGCTCATTTTTTTTGGCTCCATGGGGTAGATAAATAAATCAAATACAGACAGGAATTAGAAATTCTTATCTCTTTTCAAAATAAATCATCACATTATTTTGAAGACAGATTATGGTTTTGAAATAGCCTTAATTCACTATCAAGCCTCCAGATGCTTTTATGAATTTGAAATCAGATTGGTGATGATAAAATAAAATAGTTTTGGGCTGCAGCAAATGACATACTCACATGGAGATTAAAATTAGTGTATGAGACTCAAGCAGTAAAACAAAATATACTGGGACATTAATCAATAAGAAAAGAATTTAATTGTTTATATTTGGATTGATTTTTCATGTCAACACATGTAACTCAGTGCGGCCTCAACCAATGAATGCACATTGGAGAGATAGGAGACAGGAGAATTTTTCTGTGGTTAGTAAACCTAATGTTTTTGCAATCATCCTTCCACACATAGTATTTGAAAGTGACCATATCCACCTTATTTCATAATAGATTTTGAGACCTCTGGATGAAAATGGTTATTCAGGGTGAATTTAAATTATTACAGCATAAATTACAATATAATGTAGATTCTTATGCAAATTTTTATAGTTGTTCTTGGTATTCGTATATCCAGCTTTGCCAAGGAAACAATGTTTCTGAACCATGTTTTATCACTCCTTGGAACAAGAGCAAATTGAATAAACCTCTGTAGGCTACGAAACTGTCAGGTTTCTGATCTGCAGCAAGATAAATTTTCAGTACTAGAAAATTAACTTATATTGCTTTTACAGTTTCACATGGGACAAGAGGATGACTAGTTCAACTGATTTAATTTACTGACTGTTTTCTGGTACTCGTTCAACATTAGTTGGCACACTTCCCCTGTCTTTCTGGGAAGATCCTTTAAAATTGACTCAAGAGTTTATTTGCCTTCAGTACTAATGATGTGAATGTACAAGGAGAAAAAAGGAAGCTCCTAGAGACTATGCAAGATGAAAAGCAACACAGCTCAGGAATGAAGCCAGTGCACAAACTGTAATCATTACAAAACCAGTTGCAACATTAAACTTGGGGCCCAAGTTTCAGAGTAAAAATAAGATTTCTTTAAAGTTCAGTCATAGGATTATGAACAGTTTGTAAAGCTAGAGAACTGGAAGTCCCAGCTTGTTACAAGAGTATCATGGTATTTACTCTAGCCAAAGGTCCTGAAATTCTATCTGTTTTCAGCACAGCTCAAATATCCAGAGTGCTCAAAGCCATTAAATTATCATTATTTACTCAGTAACATGCATTGCTACCTCAGTTACTTCTTATGTTGAAAACCACGCTCTGAAGTTCTTGGTCACTCTTTTCAAAACAAACATTTCTATGATCTGAGATATTATTTTCCAAATTTATTGCAGACTAATTTTCTCCTAGCAGTTATTAATTTCAGCCACTCAAACAGCATTACAACTTTTACAGCTTCTAAATGCTACTAATGATTGAGCAGAACAGGGAAGTGAGTTTTAAGGATCATAATTTTAAAACTAAAAATAATCCATCTTCCCTCTAACTTAAATGCAACACCAGCACCTGTACTCTTCCACTCAACCTGTGCCTTGCTGAGGCCAGAAAACTGAAAGAGAGTTTATCAGGAAAAATAATATGGCATCAATAGGTGTGGTCACTTCAGAAGGTAGAGATAAGCAGCAAAGGGAATATGAAGGTTTTCAAAATGACAAACTAACAATCTAAGAAAACACAATGACTTTACAGTTTTCTTTCCCACCTTCAAAATTTAACAGAAAAATTCTGTGCTGAAGGTCTTACAGTGTATGGAATCCTGAGAGACCTGTTTTATTTTCATAGATCTTGGTAAGATAAGAGTTCATGATTAGATAACTTTGATTATGAAGCTTCTATATTTTTAAAAAATACACCAGTTATATACTTGGTAAAACACGTTGTTACAATTTTTTTTCCCATCCACACCATTTCCACATGGGGCACACAAAATAATACAACTTTGTAAAAGGGAATTGGACATCAGCCTCTGGTATAAAGGATTTTCTATTTGACCATTGCCACATTTGCATAATGCTGAACTACGGCAGTCAATTTACAGTACAAATTGAATAAACTTTCAATAATTCTTAAAGATAAATTTCAAGTAAAACACATTTTGCCTAAATATCTTATTGTAAAAAATCCCAGATTTTATTAAAATACAAATTGTTTAGACAAAAAAAACATTCATTTTCAGCATTCCATTTTTTCCTCTGTATTACCACCATAAACATAGAATTTCTACCAAGTAAGGTATTAGGCAAAAGAAAATAAATTATCTGACATGTCAAAAGGGGACAAGCTATGTCATGCTCAGAAGACTCCTATAATTGCAAAAAAATTAAACTGGACGATGTCCCACAAAGAACAGCTTTTTTTGGATGTCTCAGATCTGTTGGGTGCTGAGTGTCATCTAATCCTACTAAAATCATATCTAAAGTAATTCTCTTAAAACAAACAGCTACCACATGCTCTCACTTAAGAAATTTTATGCTTCTTCCATGCTGAATACATTCCACCTTGTATCAATGCTATACAAAAGTGTCTGCGCTGAATACATTTTCCTTCCACAAACAAAATTAGCTCCAGGCTCAGATATGCTGAATGGCTTCAGACAGTTCCCATACCTGGGTAATGAGCTGTACTGCCGCTGAGCTTGTTGGAAACTCTCCCTTTCTTCTTGCCGCTGCCGCTGCATTTGAACCTCTACTGATACTGAGTGTCTGCCGCTCTGCGAGTACGTCTTGGTGCTTGGCTAGAAAATGAAAATGAAAATGTCTTAAATAATGAAGAAAAGTACCCACAAAAGAGCTATCATTGAAATTGCTGTTGTACACATAGAGCTGCATTTCAACATGCAGTTCAGGAAGCTCTTTCATAGTAATTAGGTTAAGTTCTGACCCATAACACTGGTCTGTGCAACAGGTTCTGTTTCTGACCTACCATTTCTGAGATGTATCAGGAAAATAATGGTCCCGAATGGGTTATCTTTTCATAGGAATACTGAAATTTAAATTCAGCTGGCAGAAGAGATCTTCAGACCCTATAAGTTAGCCCTTCTGAGGATCTGAGGGAGGAGGGAGAACAGTAGGTCTTTTGAACCTCACCAGAATGCTCAGGAGATGCTCTCCCTTACTGCAGCCATCCTATTTTGCTGCTGGCCCACTTCTTGTTTTTCTGAGAGACAAGGAAACATTTGCTGGTTTGATATGATCAAGTAGATAAATTTAGCAAGTCTCTTGTGGACAGTCAGGAATCCTGTATCTCTGAGAAGGATTTTAGATAACATCTTAACAGGGTGACAATTTGAAACTTTGAAGCCAGTACTAAAAGCACATGAAAATGGATGGCCTTTCTGGGAATACAAAGCACTACCGATTAAGATTTTTAGATTATGAAAAAGTTCACTTTTGTAGAGATCACTTTTCATTTTACATTGCAACTTTCTTCAGATTTTGTGATTTCATGTAGCATAATAGGGTGCCACAAAAGTCAGAGAAAGTTTTGGGGTTTTTCTCATTGTTTTAATAGTAAGGTTTCACCTAATAAAGAAACAGAACATTATTTCATCTCCTTAAAACTAGAAGTTCTAATGAAAACATGAAGTCTAATCACTGGGGGGTTAGGGAGTGTAACCACTTTTCTTAAGTCTTGGACTGAAACAGCTTGTCTCAGACCTCCTTTTGTTAAAGTACTTTTTGCCTTTTAATCTGTCCCTTCTCTCAAAACAAACATTGCTTTTATTTGGGTTTGGTTTTTTTCCCATTATATTTGAGCAGCAGAAATACATCATCATGGCTGACAAAATCTGCAAGACAAAAGACTTTCCAAAAGCTTAGCACATTGAAAACAAGTTTTAAAAACTAGAAAATTGTCACTTGTGAGACAAACTTCTCCTTTGTCTTACTATGTAGTCAAGTACCTGCAGGTTGCCAGAAACACAAGAAATCTGAAACAGGCATACAACTTTTAGAAACTTCCTTTTCAATAACAATACACTTCAGACAGAACATCAGTCTCGGCACAGAATTTAACAGATACAATTTGGTGAACAAGTGCTCTTCCTGTTACAAGAAGATTACTGCATAAAAGAATCAGAATGTGAAAGCACAGACTATGAGTAATGGAGAACTTGTTTAAGAGGAGCCTTAATGCAACATTGATGTCTACTTCATAATAGATTTACTCTATAAAAACATCAGTAAAGCAGTGTTTCAAATAAAAAATGCTTTAGGAATGGTGTGATGAAGCAACAAGTTGAGAAAACAGAATCGTGTGTCAGCCTTGTGGGAAATTTTCTTAGAGATGAATAAGCTGTACATATGTATGTCCAAACCAACAACCCCCTTGGAGATTTCCTACTATATTAAATAAGGGCAACACATACAGGGGAGAGTTTCAGTTATTGCATATGTCAACATTTCTAGCTTTCTTGACTTTATTGAGAGTCTTCTGACATTTGGTATTTTATTGAAGGGCTCAGCTTATGGAAGAGAATGATTACCTGAAAATCACAAGATTTATTTGTGAACTCTCTCTGGTGTGGTTATAAGCAGCATACAGAGAGCCAGGGAAAACTTAGGGGCTCCCATCTCAACTTTTCCAGAAGGAATAAAACCCACTTATATTAAGATTTTAGAGCCAATCTCCTAATTTAATAGGTTCCACTTTAACAATGTTGGAAAGCTTGCATATAGTTGGAAATCTACAGTTATATCATACATGAGGCAACAATTGTTATCAGATAAGACATGAAATCAGAATTCCTTCTTTTTATTAGAAAAGTTTCACTTTTTCCAGTTCACTGTAAATATGACAGAGTAAAGCATTATCCAGCACACGGAATGGTTGAATTATCAAACAAGTGCTAAATTTGAGCCTTTGCTCAATTTGGGTTTATGCAAGACACTAAAATGCATCATCTAGAAAGCATGAATCCAAGTACACATGTGCAGAGTGCTGAAGTTACCACAAAATCCTTTACTAGAGGCAGAGGCTTTGAAAGCCCTAATAGACTACAAATGAACTAAGATCAACATGTAGGTTTAGAAACATTTTTTTTTTTTTTTTAATGGACACAGGGATACATAGAGGCAGGTGTATCATAGACTGTCTGCTCAGTGCAGAATATGCCCAGGGTGACCAGATCTGAGGAGACAGGTTTGGCTTCACAAAGAAGTCAGTTCACAAGGAATTTCATGTAATGGACAACATTTATAATTTGATGAGTCTAAAGGTGAACATCTAAAATCTATTATCTGGTTTTCTGAAGGAATGAGTACCTGTATTCCCTGTATTAAATAGATTTGAAATACTTAACTAGTATGAAAAGGACACTTTGAGTCTTCTGCGAGTTATTCACATTAACAATAAGCTGTTCAAATAATAGAATTTGCTATCTGATTTCAAGCATAACAAAATATGGCAATGAGACAGAAAAATACTCTGTAATCACATATTCCATAAAATAACATATATACACACAGACAGGAACATTGAACTATCTTATTAATGAAAGGCCTTTCTTTCAAGTCTTTTCATCAAAAACCTCAATTATCCCATAGTGAATGCTCTTGATACACAATTATGACTATATAAAGACTTAACATATTCCTTTTTGGATCCTTAACTTGCTCAGAAAAATGCAAATAGCCATACAGTGTTTCTTTCCAATACAATTTCAATGAAAAATATTTATAAGTAATTTTAGTTTTCAAAAACTAATTGGTAGTTTTGTCTCAGTTCCCAAGGTATACTTGCATACATAAATTCTATATAAAATATACACAGAAACACACACCCATATACATGCATACCCTATTTCTGTCAGTACAAAATTGAGTTAATTACAAAAAATGTTGACCTACATCCACATCTTTCAAGAGCAACAAAAATCCCCGTGTATAAGTAATACAAATAACAATAATTTTAAAACTGATACCAGCACAGGGATAAGTACAATTATAACAACTTGAAATCATCCAGCAAATCCAGCACCAGCTTGGTCTTCACAGTACAGACTGACAAGAACTCTGGCCTTGTTTGCAATGAGATGTATGACAAACATCAACCTTTTAAATCAGGATTTGGTCAAGGCCACAGTAACCAAGGCTGCATTATACAAACAAATGTGTGTTCATGTCTTCCATAATGCCTTTAAGTGGCACTGATAGTTATTGCATTCAACATTGTTAAACTATATTCAGCACATGAAACTGAGCTTTAATATATATGGAATTACACAGCTCTCTTCTTAAAGAGGTATTAATTTAAAACCAGGCCTGCAAAGTTAAAAGTTTCTACAGATTTCTCACTTCATGTAAACAATGTTTTCACATTTCAGAGAATGCACCCCCATGGCTCATGTTGGATGGACCACTATCAGCAGTAAAAGGCAATATATTTCAGGGATAAAAGTCCCTTTTCTCTTTCCTAGCTAAGCCAGTGGCTGTCCACACAGTTTCTCTCTCTGAAGAGCAGCGTTTCTGCCCATGGAGAGTATCTCAGTGTGGCAGCAGCCTGCATCCTCTAGGACTGGCAAGAATCAAAGCTGCCATAGAATTAGAGAGAGGAGATGGTTTGGGCAATCCAGGACCCTGGGTTTTCAGAGAAATCCAAACAGTTCAGGTGACAAGAGAGCCACCAGAGCTGACATGTCAATCTCACAGGCTACTGCCATAGGGAGAAGCTGGAAGAAATGCTTACTTGAACTAAAATAAAAATGTTTTGTGCTGAAAAATAAAGAGTCAACAGGGAGATTACTGAAGGAACAAGTCCATTAATATTGTCCTTTTGTTAAAAGACTATTATTTAAGATCAAAATGGATGTGCTATTTTTTTTCCAGATTAAGCGCTGTGTTTAAGCCAGAAGTTTCAAGTTCATCTGGGAAGTTGGTAGACATGAGGACTCAAAATAATCCATGGTCTTCATAGTTCAGCACTAATTAGAAATAGATAAGATTAAATGACCTTGCCTGCTTTATGTGTAAATGTACTTGGCACAGTTGACAGACAATCCAGTAACGCTGTATATAGAAATTTATAGTGATAAAAAACAGTCAGTGGTTCTGGGAGATGCCTTTGAAAACTATTTTTACTTCCATCTTTTTGTTTATGTTGCTATGGAAAATAGAACATATAGCAATATTTATTTTAAAATTGCCAAAGGTGCGTCCATTAATTCAACCACCATCTAAGAAGAAAATCCCATCTCTTTGTGCATCTTCCTATAGTGTACTCGTAGAAAGCTGTGAGACTAAGATTTTCACACATGTAGCAGCAGCAGCAGCAAGAAAATCTTTCATATGGTAGAAAGAATCCAAGCAGAGAGTCCTGAAATGCGGCCTGAGGTATTTACATGCACAGGATATCTGTGAGCTATAAATATATTTGTTTGCAAACCAAAATTATTTTTTTTTTCAAAATATTTTGTCTTCATTTTTTCTTTTACATAAACTGGTAGATTGAAACTAGTAGGACAAAACAGTTTAAACTATAAAATTTTTAAGTCATAGTCTAAATCTTGGAAGAAATAATTGGTATTTCATCAAATCCCTCCCAGGTGTGATACAGAATAGATATTGACTACGCAACTGAATAAAAAGCCTCTCTGTGGAGAGGCTACCTGGCATAACTTTGGTTTCCTCTTGGAAAGAGAGTGAAATAGGAGAAACAGCAATTTAGGTCTTAAGGTATTATTAAGGTATACTTTATTATATCTATGCTTAAGGTATAATTAATTAGATATTGCCTAGTATCTTGAATAAAATAACCTGAAAGAGACTCCTGAGATGGACTCATAATGGAACGATGTGATATGCTACTTTTCTTTCTTGTTAATGTGTAGAGTAATTGTACATATGTTACAGCCCAATATAAACTTTAAAATGCTTGTTTTGAATATAGTCTGCTATTAATTGTAAAATATATTACAGGTAAAATATGTTACAGAGGAAGGTAAAGCAATAAAAAACAGGCTATTTTTCTGAAAGAATTTTAAATTATTTAGAATTCACTATGTCTTTGAATAGGTCAAGGACTTGAATACAGGGATAAGAAATTAATACCATTAGCAGATAAAAAAGATTTTTTTTTTCTTTAAATCTGTTTTAGGGACAAGATCGACACACCAAGACACAGCAGAAAAAAACAAGTATACTTCCTAATTTTTCCAAGCATTTATCTATCAAGCTGAGGTATGTTATTAGGACCCCTGGTGTCCTCCTACACATGCAGTTATTTACTTTTCATAAAACTGAATGTAATTAAGGCTTTACTTAAGACAAGCCAGGCAGCATATTTATTTTGACCCTGTTTGCTGTTATCTTCAGAAAAAAAGTATTTTTATTTGACTCCTAAATATTTAAAGTGAATTCATCTGCTCTCTCAAATACTAATTTTCTTCTACACTCCAAACAGATCTACATTCTTCTTGCAGAACAATGTATTTCTGAATGGAATTTGCTGCTTTTCATTTTTAGCACTGGTTTGATTGGCTTGGATTATTGGGGGGGGTTTGGGGTTTTTTTTGCCTTTGTGTGTGTGTGTGGTTTGCTTTTTTTTAATTACTATTAAGGATCAAAAAAATAAACCACCAGCTCTTGTTCTTTCTGCATTTTTTTGCTCCTTAGTGTGCTTCCACAGGCAGGACTGGCAAGCAGTTGTAATATTTTCAATGGATTTAATATGCCCTTTTCAAAAATTGGATTATTCGCTCCCATGACATTTGGGACTATATTGCTGTGGTTTTGCTATTCAAGGTGGGGATCTGTTAATTAAGATGTCAATAGGCAAAAATATAAATTACAACCAAAATCCCCCAAGCCCCAGGACTGGTGAAAGCAAGGATAAAGCTCAGCAGACCTGATACTACCCAGAAAAGAACACAAATGAAGGAGTCATTTTTGGTACCAAACAGAAAAAAATCAGCCCAAAAGAATTCTGCATTAGGATAAAAATGTCACAGTAACATCAAGGGCTTTACATATTAGCAGACATAGTGTGACTCCGTGCAATTTTACACAGCCAGATACACATTTCTGCAAACTCTGTCTGGAATTAAACTAGTAGGATTAAAATGGATTAATCATATTTTATGGTGTGTTTGGTTTGGGTTGGTTTTGGTTTTGTTGGGGTTTTTTCCTCCCTATGTAACATTCAGTCTATGGTATTGCCCCTGAAACACTCTTGTGGGTTTTTTTGTTTTCTTAAACACGAAACCCCCCAAAAAAGTCATGTAACACAAAAAAGAAATTCTGAAGCCTGAGAAAGTTATCCTCTAGTAAACAAATGCAAAAGAACAATTGCAGAACTAGTGGGTTTCAGAGATGCTGCAACAGTTAGTCAGTTACTAAACCTTAACAGTGTGTCATTCATATGGCCTTGAGCAGAAATGCTAATGGATGGTGTCATCTCGTTCCAGTGCTATCACTTTTTGTGTCTATTAAGCTGCCTGATGCTGTATGAACACTCGTAGGCAGTCAAGTATTTTGTTTACTGGCAGGGCAAACACAGCGAGGAGTACAGCTCTGCCACATTGCTCCTCTGCAGAGAAACAACCTTCACCTGACAGGAAGAGGCAGAAAGGGTCAGGCGCCGGTCTCACGGCCATGCGTATCGCTCAGAGCCAGCATGATGGAGTGCTCCGTGGCACGGAGAGCTGCCTCCAACCCGTGGAGGACACTGAAGATATTTGTCACAGGCCACTGGACTCTTGTGTCACAGGCCATTAATAGTCTGGAATGGATTGGAGTCGGTGACGTTCACAGGACCATTTTGATAATATATTTGTGGGTTTCTGAGCTATTGAGCTCCTCTGAATATCCTCAGAGCTGCCAGATTTCTGTCAGACTCCATTACTTACACTGCAAACTTTGCGTTCATTTACACTTCCCTAAAGTAACCAATAGTCCTACATCACATCAGCTCTGTGTACCTTATCCTCAACCCTCCCATCACCCTCTTAATGAGAAATGCAAACTACTTATCACCTCATAGCACACACTCTGTGGACAGTTTTTTTCTCTCTTTCTATCCAAACCAGGTCAGAGTTGGCTGCTATCATGTGCTCAGAGGCTTCTCTGACTGCAAAGCCTTTTGTTTATGCCGGCTGCACAAGCCATCTCCCTCAGGTGAAAACCACACTTTTCAACAATGGTCCACGTGCAGGTGCACTGCTCACTGCTCTGGTTTGTAACCAACAGTTTACAGATGGAGAAGGCTGAAAAGACATTGATGAATGTATCTAAGTATTTTCCTGCACATGTGTTATAAAGCACTTTTGCATTTTTTTTTTTGTCACTGGTATTTAATAAATACATCTGGATCTGTTTTGAGAAGGTGTCTCAACAAAGTCCATAATTTTAAACTAATATGTTAAAGAAATACACGCTCCTTAAGAGAGGGGGTTATGGTTCCTTAGCACTGAAATGACTGAACTTCTGAATGAGGTAATTGCTTTATCCTTTCCAAGCATTGTAATCTTAAAAGGCTGGAGTACACGATGGAAAAAAACATATAGTTCAAAAAATACCCATGGACAGTTTTTTTCAAATGTCCATATGTAAAATAAAATGTTCATATTTAACAACACAGAAGCTCCCAGCAAAGTAACAGTAAGCTGCAGAATAGTAATACATTAAGCCAAACCAGTTTTGAGCTCATTTGCATGATCTGTAGAAAGGGAGTAAACAGAGAGATCCCATTTGTTTGACTAAGAGAAAAAGGAAAGGTCAATGTTCTGACCCACAATTTAGGAAATTATTCCATTCCTAAGGTAATCAGCCTGTCATCCAAATAATTCCCTCCTCGCCCATTACAAGAAAATATAATAAAAGCCAAGTTGCCTGTCTAAAGTTGCTATGGCATTTAGATATACAACAGTTTGGCCCATTACCTTCAGTAGTAAAGTTCCCAAGTCTTTAAGAGTGCAAGTTTTCTCATACACATTTTTTCCCAAGGACGCTGCTCAGATCTCTCATTTGGAGGCTAACCAGTAGTTGATGTGCATAATGAAAAGTACCTCCTACACCTAGCCCCCTGTCTTCCAAAAACTGCTGCACTACTACTCTGATGAGCTATCAAATCATCTTCACCACATCAAACTGAAATCATCTGGTCATAAACAAAATGTTCATTTTATTTATCCAATTTCAGAGAAGGTTAGAGGGTTTCTAAAGCAGGAAAAGAGAAGCCTGTATCCTGATACAGTATGTAAAGCAGTGTCATTTAGGGATACATTTACCTTAGTTCCTCTTCATGCTGCATGTCAAAAATATCACAGGTTCATATTGGTGAGTTTAAGATGGACAAGGACCCAGCAAAAGTAAAAAAAAAATCTTCTATATCCAACATAACAGGCAACCAAAAATGTCATATGCATTATGATATAACTTAAGCTAAGTTCCTAGTGACTTTGTACACACAGATGCTGTTTTTCAGCTATTTCCTCAGTCTCATGTGCATTGTAATCCTGAGTAACTACAACTCATAACCAACACCCACTTTGGAGGCAGCTGCAAGAGATTTTACTGTTGTTATCATACAGCTGTTATCATACAGTCTTTATTGTGGATTTTAAACAAAAATACGATAAAATATTTATCCCATATTTATAGAATCCTAATTTAGGATACATAATTGATTAAAAAGCAACACTGATTCATTCAATTATGTTAAATAAGATAAGCACATGGATTTACATAATTGTATCACGTCTCTAGATCAGATTGAACAGGATTTAAATGATCAATTAGGACATATATCTGGAAAAAGAACTGTCTTGGATAATATTAAGTGGCAAAGGGGTATTGTGAAGCATGTTATTCTACATATCTTTCCTTTTTCGCTGTGAAAGCACATAGTTCTTTCTCTTAAGAAAAAGAACTCATCACGTGATATTACTTCAGAAAAAATATCATTAACAAGGTTACATCTGGTCTCTAATTTTTTTCTTATTAGCATGCACTTTATTCTGAATTTCCTAGAAAATTTAAGAACAATTAATATTGCCTTTGAGGAAAAAAAGAATCCAAGTAGTAACTCACAGAGTCAAGAGTCTAAACACAGAGCAAATAACACTATGTGCAAAAAGGCTGAAGAAATTTATAAACTAAATAAATATCAACACACTAAAAATGTGGCTAGCAGACAGGGCAGAAGTCTGGAGGCTGAGGACCCTACATCCCTATCACTTTGCTCCTGACCAGCCCATGGACAGTGGGAGTTGGGGAACCTTTCCAGATTTGATGACTTGGTACACTTACCCATGGCTGTTCAAAACTATAAGTACGTCTCCTGTCTTCCACGTCCTCATCTTGCTTTGCTTGCTGAAACTCCTGCCTCAGACGCTGTATCCGGTCATGATTGTTAGGAGTTGATCTGTTGCTAAAAGAGAAAGGATGGACATGATCAATCTACTTCAGAACTACCATCTGCAATTGGAATTTCTTAGCAAGGGACTACTACTATTGTGCAGGAGTACAGATTTTAAAATAATTTCCAACCATTTATTACAAAGATCTTTAGATTTTTAAAGATGGTAAATGCTGTTTAACTTCATATAGTGTAAGGATAAGACAAACAAGGATAATCCTAAACAAGATCAAAAGTTGCTGGCATCTCTTCAGTCTATGTTATGCCTAGAAATGGAGTATATGCACTAGCGTCAGACTTACACAAAGGGAAACGAAAAGTTCTAATAGTCTCTGCTACCGAATAAACATGAAAGACACTTTTTCCCAGTCAATAAACTGTATCACTGTCAGATCTTTATTCACATCAAATTCATTACAATGTCTGAAGGCCCTACCTCCATAAAATTTGATTATTTTCCCCAATCAATAAGAGCCTGTCATCCCTTAGTTCTGATTTTAACAAGTCTTTTAAACTGATCAGTCTGAAAGCATTAAAAGGCTTGGGGTCCAACAAGGAGCAATCCATTTGGCCATGCTGGATGCAGGAACACATTCGCCAGCAGCCCGGTGCTGCCTGGTGCCCAGTCGGGTGCTGGTGGGCTGGGGAGGGCTCAGTCCTGGAGGTACCATTATGTACCAGCACTCCCTGAACTTTCAAGACTTCCAAACCATATTGCACAATGCCTACTGCAGATAAGCATGACACATCTCTATGTGAAACCAGAATGAAATGTGCACAGGAATGGATTATTTCTCTGGGCAAACTGGATTCTTTATTAAGCTTCTTCCTGTTCTTCCAGCTCTGTGCTCGTGTCTGACCCCTACGAACCTCACTGTATTTCAAACTTGTTAATGTGGGAATCACAGGAAGGACGACAAACAAATATGTTCTATCAAGGCTAACCAGAAGCATTTTAATTTCTTGTTATGGCCTTCCTAGGCTCTGCATTTTATTGTTATTTCAAAAGAGCTGATGAGGAACGGACAGCTATTTGTTTCAAAAGAGAAAGCTGCAGGGAGATAATGGAAAGCAATTCCATAGACTCTTGTTCTGGGACACAGGGCACAATAAAACTGTGTGAATTCATATCCTATGTCTTTTCTGATATGAAAAGAGGTGATTCTGAAGTCCGTTTGTGACTGTTTTCCATGTCTTTTGGGACTGGTAGATGCAATGGACTGGAAGCCGCAGGTGTCTGAAACATTACCTCCCAGTCTTTTCAGTGCTATTAAATGGAGCTTATCAGTGCTTCATTGGTCAAACAGAAAAATTAGTATGGTTCTAGCAAAAGCTAATTTTGGAAGATTTGGGTTTTTTTTCTTTCCTTTGAAAAGGAAGAAATTTAAGGAAGTGTTTTCTTCTTCCTCTCCTTTTTTTCTTTGATTTTCAAATGGGAATTTTTAATAATGCTTTATTTCTAGTGTAGGTCAACTTACATATGCAAATTGCAATTTTCAAAGGTAAAATTAAACGAAAGCTTTATTTAGGACAGGTGAAAATGAAACATTTCAAAATTTCTACTTCCTTGTTGATATGTTTCTAATTCTATTTCCTTAATTCAACTTAATTTTGTGAAACAGCTTATCTCGGTTTGCAGTTTTATGTTATGTAAATTTATTCCTTATTGTCAAATTCTACCCAGCTTCACTATACAACCACTTGGTTTTTTTCTGATGAATTGCTGTACACTGCACATTTTAAATGCAATCATTGCAAGCCAGTTACAAAACATACAAGATACTTTAAATGGTCTGTTGATTTTTGAAACTGTTTTTGTTAATACCAAGACAGTGTTTTCTGCACTCAAATGTAGCCAAATACTTTAAGTATTAATATTTCAGGTACAAGAACATGTTTGAAAAAGAAATGCCTTTGAACGTCAGTGCAAAATTACTAGGAAAGCGCCTTGAAGTACTCAAAATGATTAGTAAATAATCAGCCTTCCCTAATCAAGGTTGTTTCAACCAGTAAGAAATCACAGTGCAGGACTGACACTGTAGCACTTACCCAACGGGAAACAGAAAGTAAACCCTAGAAGTACAGCCCTAAGCCTTGTGAATTATATGGAACAGACATGCTCTTCCGCTAAATAGGTTACTGGAAGTATTAATACAGATCTGAGGACTTCTGCACATTTTCTGATTGCTGTGGATTAAAAAACTTACAACAGGCAAATAGCAGGCAAATGCATAGTTTCTGTGCGATAAGGCCAAAATGTGTGTCTCTTTTAGAATAGCAAATGCATGGATTTAACACCCTTCACACTGCAGAGATGGAACAAGGGCAAGAAGGATCCTGAGATTATGATTAACTTGTCTCAAGGTGTAAGAACTTAATATACTGAGACACACACACAGAAACCACAGAAAAAAAGAAAGAAAGAAGTCAAACTGACTTAAGAAAAGTTTTTCAGAGTTATTAAGAGGTTTGATAATGGCAGAGAAGATAAATCTTTTAAGAGTATTGTATCTGAAAAGCAAGGGACATGACCCAAATTTAGCAAAATTGCAAAAGAACTGAATTACAAAAAAAAGTACTATTCCACAGAAAAGGAGCTAAATTAAAAGACAAGACCAGTTTTCTATCTTCTCCCATTTCTTTGTGCTCTGAAGTCTGTGAGACTTAGAAAGTGAGGTCAAGTCAACAATTAAAAGATTAAACATTTTGATTTAGACAAGGAAAGGGAAAAGGCAGACAGCTAAGGAGAGACTAAGATATTATTTGAGAGCGTGGACTACACTCAGGTTGGCTTTCTTTTGTTTCCATTTTCCTCTCAACATTGTTCTCATTTTCTAGGTAAAATTATTCCACTCCTCTAACTTCCCCATCAGCAGAGGTTTGCACATCTCCATCCTGGCCTGCCGTGCTGCTTTCCATTTCTTTTCATACATCTCTTCATCCAGTTAATTTTATCATCAGTGCTTTTTTGCTAGGTTTTTTATGTCTCCTGCTGCACTCAGGGAACACTTGGTGCACCCATTTGATATCGCATTCAACCTTCAGACAAGAATTATTACTTATAGAAGGAGGGAAATGCAAAAATCATGAGCAAAATAAAAACTGCCAGAAACTAAAATTTGGACTAAACAGGTCCTGAGATACTCGGTTTTATCTACAATTCTTTATGTAAGTCACATCATTATCCCTTGGGACAAATACAAACGAATTACATCCAGTGTGAAGAGCCTTAAGTCATTCTAAAGCAAAATGAATTTTGACGTACTGAATTAAGAAAGGTACCTACCAAGAAAGGTAGGGTCATATTCACAGATTACTAGGATGCAAACCTGCAGGTTTTCTTGCTGCTTAAATTCCCTTTTGACATTTGCAGTTGTATGGTGCGAGTCTTCCAAAGTTTAGTTAATTGCATCAGGATTTGTTGGGAGTTTTTCATTCAAATGAGCTGAAAGCCTGAATGAAAATTCACCTCAAAGAATTCAAGACTACCAGCAGAAAGGAAGGAGTTTTATTTGAAAACCATCTAAAATTTGATGAAGATTTGACCTATGCTAATTTGAAACTTTTTGGCAAAAGTGGAATTACAACTTTCTACAGCAACCACAGTTTGTCCAGACAGTCCCTCAGCCTACTGAATAACAGTATGGATGTGAACTTTTGAAAGACAATTAGTACCTCCTAGCATCAGATGCAAGTGATGTTCTTCTGCCAAAGTGTTCTCATTATTATTTGTTTTTAAGAGAAATAAAAACCAAGGAAAAGCTTTTGGGGCCAAAGTTAACTTGGGCTGCAAAGCAGTTGGTCTTCCTTGTATCACATCTCTAATTCCCACCCCACTGCCTTCCATCTGCAGGTGGGGCACATCTTGAAATCAGTTGGTTTTGTGCACTGCTTTAGAACACTCAACAGCCAGCATGGGTTAAAACTGCAGCTGTAAAGGAGGCTTAGATGGGCCAGAGTTGTCACAGATTTCCAGAAACAAGCAGCTGCAGCAATGACCATCAGAGTCTCAGATCATTAAGCAATGTCTCAGTGTGATGTCATGTACTGATGTACAGACCTGTAATCCTTTCAAAACAGACATTTTCAGTGTGATAAAGTAGATAAAAATATGCTACTGTACAGAGATGACAAAAGCTTTGGAAAAAATTACTGGCCTGAAAAAGTGTGGAAAAGTGTCTTAACAACACCACCAGGCAATTGCAACATTATTAGAATAAGCAACAGGTTAGTAAACAAATAGAGTTCTTTATACCTTGAAATCTTGTAACAGATTGGAGCTGCCAGAGACTTGCAGGTCTGAGTGGCTGCTTAGATCTCTGGACAGCAATTATAAAACATGGATGGGTTCTTTGTGAAGAAGATTTGCCACTTCAAGCTGGCAAATTATCACCTATTTGTATAAAATAAATTCCTTTCCATTTGGATGGATTATTCATGTCATTATAAATCAAGACCTGACTTTGAAACTGTCTGTATCTATAGGAGCAGAAAAAGAGTGTATTTCTGTCCCATGGCAGACAAACAATGTCCTCACTCTGGTGGCCATGCTGTGGTTGGCAGCATGCACATTTGCCAAAATTCAGAACCAGTGGTGTGACCACAAAATTAGACCCTTCCTTCATGGCTTGAGCAGGGTGAAAACAAGCCAAAAGAGGTGCTTACTCCAAGCAGATGGATTTGTCTGTTTCAGTTCGCCCTTTAGGGTGAATAAGGCAAAACTGCCAAGTTGTTGCAAAAAGCCAGGGATGTAAAATAAAATGAAAGTATGCACTTTACCAGGATTAAAGTTAGCACCATTCTCCAGAGCCTGGTCTGCTAGCCTATTCACTTTACAGATTCGTTAATGGCCAGTGACAGAGATGACTGTGCCCACACACTGTGGGCACATGTGCATGGTAAACAAACAGAAGTAAGCATTGCTGGTGTAATATAAAAGAGCTGTTGTGTGATTACAGAATTGCTATACTCAATTTCAGAAAAAAAATTAGCAGAGCAAGAAACCAAATTTGTGACTACAACTGCACTTGTAAAACAGTGGAGTTTTAACATGGAAGGAGGCATAGAAAGGTTTATCCTGCACTACTTTTGTCCTAAGTGTCAAAGAATTTATTGGAAATAAGGTGTTAAAAGGTGGGGGAAAGGTGTAAAAAGACCAAAAATGTATCAATTACAAAACTGCAAATAAAAATAGCTTCTCTGCACAAGCTTCATTAAGTTTTATCAGCTAGTATCTTGGGGTTTTACACTCCAACCACAGGTCATAAATTCACAGTAAATCCCCCATATGTTCACCAAACACCTGAATTCAATTTCTTTTCTAGTTGTAAGAAATGGAATGCACTGCTCAAATTAATTATTCATGCAAAGTTACTTTCTAACAAGGGTGGCTTCTTGCATGCTGAAGGGTATATATCCTATCTGAATTTTTTCCCCCAGATCTCTTTTAATCTTGGCTTATTTCTACTGTTCAGAAGGTTATAAAAATCCTTCTCCCTTGCCATTTCATATTTGTGAAATGAACACAGAGCATTAGATATCCTTTAAAGTCTGCAGGTTTTAGACGCAGCTAAATTCAGGGATTGGCTTGATGTGACAGGCAAGATCTACTATGCTACCTGTATACATACCTACACACTTCAGCATATTAATTACATCAAAACAAGGATTTAAAACCTAGGATTTATGGCAATATGTATGCATGTGAAATCAGCTCACCAAGAAGTTTCATGTCATTCCCAGTTTACATTCACAGTGGTAGTCCTCAACTTCAGTGCCACAAAGAAGTTACACAAGTCCCCAAATGCATTCACTTTCTTCAGTGAATGAAATTAAACTCCAGATTTTGACATTATGACTTGCTGATCATTTCACACCAATTTGAACAGAGTAAATAATTAAAAATCAAAACCATCCATCTCTCTTTTTGGGGTTAAGAAGGTAATTTTAAATGCTCTTAAATGCTCTTAATTCAGTACTTGCTTCTGATGTGATGGCCATAAACAAAACGAAGAGCTGGAGCTGATAGGGAGGTCACTTCACCACAACAGTCTCTTCAAAATCTCCAGACTAGATTTCACTTTGAGCCCCTCCATGGCCCCCTGTAGCAGGGCCATCATTTTACAACCAGTGAAATCTGAAGAACGCAGCCAAGACCCTTTTTATTGCCACCATCACTCTTCCTTATTAGCCTGTCAGAGCCTGCACACCAGAGACAGAAATCCAGTCTTACTTTTCAGGGGAATTCTTCTACTAAGAAGAAAAGCAGAGATTTTAGGAGCTTGCTATAAACATCTGAAAACAGCTACTCAGCTACTGGGTTATCATGCACTCTAAGCCTTACTTTGTAGCTGTTAGATTCTGCAGATAGAAGCCAAGCCAATTTTCAGCCACACACAACTTGCTACAGCCCTTGTCATGGGGTATTGCATTTTCTGAGTTTAAAAAGAAAAAGAAAAGAAAAAACAACAACAACAAAAAACCCCAACAAAAACACAAAAACAAAAAAGCAAAAAAACCCATCACATGTAACCTAAGAAAAAAATCCATCACATCTAACTATGAATTCCATACGAAGATGTTAAGGAAATGGCAGAAACACACATACAAATATTTTAAAAATCTTGGAAAAGAAAATAAACAAAAATACTGGTGATCAAGCAAGGGCGAAATTTTCATTTTTGTTTCTAAATCAAAAACAAAATTACTTCAAAGGCAGGTGGGAAGAAGCAGGCTCCAACCTTCTAAATATCTTCCTGTCCTAACTGGAACAATGATGTCTTCAGTGCTGTTACCTCTAATGAAAATCCATAATTTGGCATCATAGGCTATTTTGTGTGAACACGAGGAGGACTGCCTGGCACAGTAATACAAAGATATTTAACAAAGACCACAGAGAAGAAATCCTCTCCTGGACCTCGATGGCCATTCCTGTGCCAGCAGAAGGGATCACAGGAGAGATCGCTGGTGGACTCCAGGCCAAGTCATCCTTCTTCTCCATTTAAGCTAAATCTGCTGTTTTGCTGGTAGCCTTTCAGGGAGAGCTCTGTCTCACTTCCTCACTGCATGAGACATGAGGGCAGAAATCTTCAGCAGAGGGACAGCCAAAAGGAGTGAGGGAGCAGTCACTTCTCAAAGCATAACAGCTATTTGTAAAAAGGAACATCTGTCCTTAGCCTGCAGCAGCTGCTTGCTGTGGCTGCTGCTAGGTAGGTACAGCCCAGCTCACTCCAGCACACCTTGCACGACTCAGCCACTGCTGTGTGGTGACACAGTATTTTAAAGTATAAAAGCTGCTTCAGAGTCCATCAACATGAACATGACTAGCCAAGTGGAGAAAAAAAAAAACCTGTGCCTTTTCAGTCTAGAAACATGAAATAAATAAATAAATAAATTCCTTATTGTACCATTTGATTTGATGGATTCATCAAAAGTGAATGAGTAGCATTTTAGTGATATAATTTCCTATTAAACTGTGTTCCTAAATTATGAAATTTAGTTCCTTTTCAGTGAAAAAAACCCACTCTTAAAAAAGTATTTGTCTTGCTTAATGCATTGGCATAAGTTATATCAGAAATAAAAAAATATTTTATGCTTTTCTATTTCTCTTGAACCACAGAAAATGCTTAGGAAACAGGTAATAAGGTGCTGCAACAAACAAAACACAACAGAATCATTTTGACTCTTGTGACCACTTGCCCTCACTAAAAATGACATCTTGTTTAAAGTACAAATGAAACTACAGTATTGAGCAGTGGTACATCAGCACACAAACAGCAATGTATAGACAAATCTCTTTAAAATGCCTGACCACTTTAAATGATAATACACGCTACACAAAGTTCACCCAGCTCCCACAGTCCTTACCACCACTAACATAATTATAGTATAATTATTTCTGTTCTTTGACAGAGGGGCTATTGCATTATAAATCTCCAAATAATATTTTGATTGATTTTATGTGGTATCTTACTCTAACTATAGACTAATTTCCAATTGAAAAATGAGAAGCAGTCTATTAAAAACAAATAAAAATTACTGTTCAAAGGGAACCAAACCTAGGTCAAAGCTTCTGAAGATTTCTAAAATCTGAAACTCAGGGAGATCCCTCTACTAGGAGCATCAGTAGTAGATCAGAAAATCTGTATAAACCACAGACAAACGCAGAATCACTGCTCTATTTTTAGCACCAAATAAACTGTAACCTCTAAATAAAACTTCATGTCTGAGTTTACTGTGAAGCTTTTCATCATTTAGTAGCCGTGCACAGTTTCCCACATGACTCAGCTAAAAAAAAAAAATAAAATCAAAGCTGGTGGATTACTTGAATTGGTGCCTAAGTTCATATGGCTATTGCCTTCTCATGAAGCTGATAGCTAAGATCAACCAATTAGCACAAAAGCCAATTAAGATTTTCAATCAAATATTATTTGGATACAGAGATTTAAAAAATCTCAAAGGGATATTTTGCAAACAAACTTATTTCTGGATAAATGCTTTCAGCATTTTATTTTAAAGATGAGAATTCTAATAATTTGATGTTTTAATAAAGTTTTACACCCCCATTGTCTTGATTAACTTTGAAACTAGAAATTGCCATAAAATTACAGTTATATTTTTAAAAAATAATAACTCCAGGTAAGAGCAAACAAGAGCAGCATTTACCTTTGACACAAAATTCACTTGGTTACTTAGTGATTCAGCTAGAACTCAACTTTTACTACTAAAATATTTTCAAATTATTTATTTTATTTTTTTCTTAGGAAATCCTAAAAATGTCCTTTCCTCAAGAATTCTCAATGCAGGATGCTCAGTGATTGCAGGGGGTCTTGCTATGTTTTGAAACACTGGATTAGAAACTCTGAATTTTAATATTTATTGGTTTTGGGCTTCTTACTCTCAATCCAAGTGCAGACTTCAGATATTAAGAAATGTGTATTTCTCTTTCTACAGAAGAAAAACAATATTTACTTGTTACACCACTTCAGTGGTTTACTAAGACACATAAAGGCTACAGGGAAGCTAATTTATTTACAGAAGAAGGAAAGGTGGGATTTTTCATAAACAATTTTACCCATCTAAAAGGCAGGCATGTAGTTAAAACTACCCATCTGTATCCTTTCTGAGGGAAACACAGAGAAATAAGTTACTACAGAGGGTAATTCACAGCACCTGTCTTAGAATACAATTACTTACCCTTGAAAGCTCTTTTCTTCATTGACAAAGAAGAGCAGAGGGATGATCTCAGGCTTAAATAGGTAGATTTAGACAACTATATTAGGGCAGATGAATCCCATTCTAGTTGGCTGAAGGTAGTAGAAAGATGACACATTCTACAAAAACCTAGAACTAGGAATGCCTGATATAAAATCATGGTCAACTAGCATGGCAGTATAGCCCAAAAGTTTAATCCTGAGACAGCAAAATGAATAAGACTAAAATCGTCTTAGTCACTCAGCCTCCCTTTGTTGTGTTTGCATATCCACAAAGGAAAAACAGTGTTCTTTAAGTGTTTTTTGAGACCCTATATGAAGTCTGTATAATGACCACCTATCATTTATTTAACTATAATTTTATTGGTTATTTACAGAGTACAATATATCCTGTTTGTAATTTTCCTTTATAGAAAAAAACAATTATTTTCAGTTTCTAAAACATAGAGATGTGTATGGCCATTCCATAGATAAACCAAGGACTGTAGTGTAACAGCTTCTGTGGTTAAGATCTCCTCAGTATGACTAATTTGTATCTCAGCTTGCACATTACGTCAGCAAATGCTATGCAAATGCTATAAGGTTTTCTTGAGTAACATAATTGCCATATGGTTTTTAGTAAACAGAAAGAAATGAGCTATGTATAATAAGTAATTCCACTTAGTATGTCAAATTTACTTTGCATGATATTGGAATACCATGGCAAAGTTATAATGGCATTACTTTATGTTGTTATTCCTCTAGTCTTAGGTTGATAATATCTCTTTTTGACACCATAATGGTATCTCTGGGGATTTTGATGACAATGTGTTTTGACATGATGTTAAAATATACCCAAACTGATATCACTTTATTTTGTCATCATTATCTAGTTTCAGTTGGATTTCTAAGATACTGCTTTGTTCTGACATTTTTAATTTGGAAGATTTCAGTCCAAGTGGCAAGCACTAAAACCCAAAGTTTTGAAGATGTAAAGCATGGCTGCGTAGCACATATCACTGCTGCTCTGGCTTGTGCTGGACAGATATCCCAAAACGTATCAGATTAGTGACATGGTATACATACTCAGTCAGATCATAAAAAAAAATGAAAATGCTTTTCCTTCTAGAGCATGATAATAAATTTAATAAACTGCAATGTAATTCTATTGCAGACACTTCAGGCAGGAGGCCCAGCAGCAAAATCATTGCCACAAACCAGAACCTTCTGCTGCCGTTGGAGTGTCTGACGTGTGCTCACTTCATGAGTCCCTGTATGGAAACCAGAAATTATTTCCTGAATGCTAATAAAAAAGTGAGATTTTTAATTCATAAGCTTTACTGAAATGGAAATTGCTACATATGTGATTCTAACTAAAGAATAGAGATGCTAGTTCCCACACAGTGCTCCTAAAGGCAATGCTGGGCTTCAGCCTTATCTAGTGCAAACGTGTCTAGACCCTTGGAAAACAACTGAACTTTTAGAGTTTATGGGCATCTAAAGATCCGAAAAGAGTTTTGAAAAGTTTTCTAAGGAAGAAATGAGAAATAATTTTGAGCTCTAGCTCCTTGTTACCAGTATGAAATTCAGGGCTTCATTCTGAAACAAACTGCTATAGAAATGATCTGGTAAGTTATCCCTGGGCAACCAGAAAGAAAGATGTGCCAGACCAATTTGATCATGTCCACTTACAGCAATACCACTCAGTTTTGTTATCTACTAGTTCTTCATTTTTCCTCTACAATGCATTAAAGATCAACTCCAGGGAAATCAACACATCACATGCACTGAGAAGTATATTTATTCAGTAGAGCAGCCCAAGTTATACTTACTAAAATTATTGCTGATAAAATCTCTAATTTTAAACATTAATGCATAAGATTTTTATTCCATTCCATTCTGATCAAAGAGATTAAAGAATTTCTTCTTTTCCCCTCACTTTCCTAAAGCATAATATTTAATAGAAATTCCTTGTATTATCTTATTTCAGAGAGCAGGCTAGAACTGAGACAATCCCTTGATCCCAGTTCATGAATAAGGCATTTAATAGACTGCACTTGTCAAAGGACACACTAAACATTTGATCTATACAGTAAACAAACACCTATGAATAACAAACCCCAAAAACAAAAGTTTGGTATTTTTACTCATTATTTGAGATATTTGCCCTTCCTCTCTTATTTCAGGGATTCTGAAGGCATTGCTGGAATGACAGAACCACATTGAGATGAAAATGGGATTTTTCAAACAGTTGATGGCAGCAATTTATATCCCAAGCAAGCAGCTAATAAGTTTGTACATAACTACTCTTCAGTAAAAGGAATTAATTGTTATAAAATCAGCAAATGCATAGTTATTAAAAGAATAACAGAAGGCTGAGTTGTTCCCTGACATTCTAACACTGTGCACTTTTTCTGCAAGAGTTTCTTATGGGTTTTTTTTCTGGCAAAGAGGAACTTCTGCCAGCAAAAGAAAATGAAGCAGAACTGTGAGCCTGCAGAACTATGAACCCAGCTGACCTGAAGAATTTGATACATACCTGCAAGATGTTCCTTCATGCTCCCAAAAGAGAAGATAAAATATTACAAGCAAGTAACTGCAGCTATTAACATAAGCAATACTGCAGAGCCAGTTCCATTTAATGAAAACTTTAGACTTGTTCCTATATAGTTGGTCATTATTCAACAGCCAAAAACAAAAAAAAAGGCTGAACTGAGAGTTCTATAAGAAATAATGTTAATTTTAACACGTGCACTTATTTTAAAAATGTATTAAAACAATTTGTTTTATCTCTGCATTTGAAAGATCAGTGTATAAGAATTACCTTAAAAATAAGAAATGCAGTACATTTTTTAAATCTTTTTCAATACAATGAGCTTTATTAATGCAACGAGTTGTTAAATGACAAGCTAATAAAATATTAACACAGAACTATTAGTATTTGTGATTAATCTTAAAATAAACCCATAGTGTAGTATTGTTTCTGTAATTCTAGTGTTATATTGTAACAGGTCACACTGTATTTTTGCTCATGATGCTGTAACGAGGGCAGCTGTATAAAACACTGCACATCACTTGTGTAAGCACTGGCCTTCTCTGTAAATTACTTAAAAGTAACAGAAATTCTGTAAGTATCTAAGGAATTTTTCAAAATTAACTAAGGCAAGACATGGCTTCCAGAAAGCAGTTTATATTGCTGTGCTGCTAACTCAGATATAGTTCAATTCCCATGAATTTTCCCATTTGAGCTGCACAGTAATCTGCTTTTCAGGGAAACCAAAAAAGGAAGTATGGGCACTAAGTAAGACAAGAATGATAAATATCCTTAGGAAGCAGGACCCACAAAGATCTGATTTTGCTACCCTTTTGCTATTTACTTTTTATTATTTCTGCCAGATTTCTGCATCATTAAGTGCTACTCAAACAGCAGGACCCTCTCTGCAGTAGACACTGCACAGACTGCCTACAACCAGTCCTTAAGCAAAGATTTTACACATTAAGAACAGATCTGCTCTTGCACAATACAGCACACACACATTTGTAAAATGGTCCCATTTACAACAACAAGTGCCTGTAGTAGGTGATTAGCTCCATGCCTGCATCTCAGATGACTACAAAGTGAGTCAAGCTATACAGGACTATGCTGGACACATCTAAAATGGGATGAATCAAGTATCATAGCAGACTTCTGAGGAGTGAGCACCCAAAAGGAAAAAAATCACCTTACAAATGATACTTAGAGAAAATATGTGGTATTTAGGTATAATCTAACTTTACCAAGACAGCCACACCAAAGATGCTCACTGGATTGCTGGCTAACTAGCATGAGAGATGGTTATGCTATCTACCATGACTATGAAAAGAGCTGACAGAAAAAATTATGAGTGAAATAACTACATCAACTAGATGGCAAATGTCCAACTGGAGAAACCTGCAAGAGCCCTTTCAGCCTCTTCCCTGTATCTGCAGTAGCAATACTGACTCCAGCCACCTCTACGCATGAAGGAAAGGGCAATCAGGGAAGTCAGAGCAGCCTGGGAGAGCTTTCATTTGCATAACTTTTACTGTCACTTTGATAAGCGTAAGCAGCTCCCCCAAACCAATCTGGAATTATTTATATATTTTTTTAAGAAACAATATCATTTTAAGGTATTGGCACAAATAAAATAACAAGTGTCAAGAGTTACATAAAGCCTCCTCCTTGTACTCTCCTGTCGGCTGAAACCAAGACAACGGAAGACAGAGACACAAATCTGGTTAGTTGATTATATATAAGCAACTATACTGCCCCTTGTTGTGTACAGGTAATTGCTTCTTCTCCAAGGGCTGTAAAAGCCTGTACTGGGGGAACCATGCAACTCATTAGCTCATGGTACTTATTTAAAGTAAACAAAATGGCATGTCTTATATTACAGCTATAGCTCTATTACTAGTGCCCAATTCAGGTTGCATTTTTCCCAGCTCTATCACTCCAAGTAAATTAGTTGCACTTGATGTAGAGCAGGCATAAAATGAGCAGAAAACAAAACTTCAGCCATTTTAATTTAAATCCTTATAATGGCAGGTCAAATTTATGTGAACTCTTTGGTGATTGGTTATTTTATTAGAACCCAGTTTAATTCAAATCACAGCCTTCTAAGAAGATTAATTAAATATTAATCAAAAGTCCAGGGCAGTCTAAGCTTCTGTTCCATTAACCTAAACATGACTTCATAGAGAACCACAATGCCTTTTTTTCCACCGCCACCCTATTTTAAAGATAGCTTTTAGTTTCTTTCTGTTATGGTGTAGCTCCTTGTAAATGCAGATATGCTGTTTGCAGTGTATGTTTAAAGGTCATGATTCTTTTTCCTTTTCCAATTAAAGCTGCTCTTAATCACAATTAAGCTTTCCAGAAACAATTAACAGAAGTCAAAACTTTTTTCCGTCACTGTGTTTAAGAGATGTACAGTCTGTACCCTCTATTACCACTGGTGTCACTGAACTAATTATGTGATGTTAAGGTTCACCTTCTCGAGTGTAAATTTTGGTTTGAATTGACACTAAAAAGAAACATCAATTTATTAGGAGATAAAAGTTGTTCTGTAGTAATGGAACAGCTGTGTATATAAATTTATTGCAGCTTAATGTTCTCACACATAAAGCAATTAGAGCTTTCTGACAGACAGACTTGCTAAGTATAGTGTGGAGCATATAGTAATATGCAGTTACAGGCACAACATTTAAGAGTGATCATATATATTCTGTACAGTAACATCAATTTATCAAGCCTCTCCAGCCCTAGAAGTGTTCTTAATTAGGAAAAACATATGCTTTGAGTCACGTGAAATTTTCCTCCTCTGTGGAGAAACCTTTTCATGCCACATCATTTTCCTCTGTGATAAACTTGGCTTAACCTTCAGCCTAGTTACTTTATTTGGGCTTAATTTTTTTTTTACACAAGTATAATGGATGCAAGAATGTTGTCACCAGATTGCTTAAAACCAATCTGAAGGTAAAACCATATACACGGTGCTCAGGATGAACTCATGAAATAAACTGCATTCATCTAGCATAATTTCCTCTCATCTCCTGCACTTGGCTAACTTTACTTGTCTTCAGAGAACTTCCAGGGTATTTTTCCTTCCTTCCTGTCTTTTCTACAGGACATTCTATTTAACTTAAGCTAAGGACTGTGGTTTTAAGGATATTGATCAGCAAGAATAGCGATGGAAACTGAGCATTATGAAGCAGTGGTATTCCAGACTAATGGAATTTGATAACTTTTCTAATCATGGAAGCTTGAGAAATATTAGATCTTCAAACAAGGATACATGGGCAATTGAGATGGTAATTTTTCTGTTGATGGACTAAACAATTAGTACCATTTAAACTAAATGGAGTTTTCCAAAAGAAAGCTCTGAAATAAAAATAGGACTTTCACTGCATGGGAAGGTACAAGCGTGTTATTTGCTTTTACTTTGGAAAATCCTAGGGGACTTAATTTTTATTTAATAGCTCAAAGTTGTTTTACACTCAACTTTGTGATGAACAAACACAGCTATGTTATATAATACCTGAAACTCTTCCTGCATTTTAATACATTTATACTATGTCTGCCTTTATGTGCACATCTACCAGCTAATGTGATTCTCACAGCATTCGGTTGGAATTTCAACATCTGTAACACCTGGGAAGAGTAATTTCTTAAATCTTTAGTTAGAGGATTAAATGAAATGACAGGGATTATTGTTGTAAAATAACTGCATGACTTCTTTAGGCTAGGATTCTCAAAAAACTGTGAGACAACTACAGTGTGTTTCATACCCGGTTTGAACTGCTAAAAGTGCTGAAGAATTCTGCCCTCTGCAATTCTGTCCCTGTCCCAAACTTCAAGCCACAAAACACTCATGAAGTCACACACCTATCCAAATCAAGGAGTTGAATGAAAAATCTTTTTTTTTTTTTTTTTTTTTTTTTTTTTTTTTTCTTACTTTTCTATTCTTCTATAGGTTTTGCTTTCAGAAAGATTGGCTCCCTCATCCCTTGGTGAGCACTAGTGCTGGCAGGGATGTGATAAGGGGCAGAGCAAAAGGGAGGCAGCAGGATTTTTCAATAGCAACTTGTACCAACAACATCCCCTTGCCCACTCTTTGTCATTAGAAAGGGGGCACTTAACTTCTCTGCAAGCCTTTAGGAATCTAGGATTAAGGTAGAAGAGGAACCTGGGAATGTTAACTCTGCCATGAAACTAGGGTGGCATAGGGATGACAAACTGGTGGTGTGGTCAAAGCTCATCTCAAATCAAAAGATTAAAAAGAATTAAACCAGAAATGTATGAACCTGGAAAATAAACATGTGTTTAGTCAAATATCTTATAAAGTTTAGAGTGATGCAATTACCTTCTTTTTGCCAAAACAGCAACATGAAACCTGCCCTAAAAAGAGGGAAACTGCACAGAAATAGAGGTGGCATCATTGAAGCTCCAGTTGCTATTATCATCAGGTGATCAGAAATGGATGATAACTGGTGCCAAGACAACCAGCTTTTTAATTTCACTGTCTTTTCTGCTTTTGTCTTTGAGGCTAGACACAGGTCAGTGAATAGAGCAGAAGCCAGGATTTCTTAATACTGACAACTTGGGAAAACCTATTTTTAACCTGTCTATGCGGCAGCGTTAGGAATCACAACCTGAAATAACCAATATTTACTTTTGTTAGATGGGTGCTTTAAAGATTCATTCTTCTGGAAGAACCCTGGAAAAAAACACTGTCAACAACTTAAATACACTCATTTATGCCATACTTGCAGAATACAAATTTGAAAAAAACTGGCAAAAACTGTTATTTTCAGTATTCTGGTTATTAAAAAAAATTAATTTACTATTGAAATTTAAATTCCTTATAATAACACCATTCCCATAAATAAAACCATTTCCACAGTTCCAGAGTATTTTGTTTGGGGAATAATCTAATCTTAACAAATTTCTTAGAAAATACACCCTATCTCCTGTTTCTTTCATGATGCATGTAAAAAGCTAAATTATGGAGCAGTGGCTGGGGTTTTTTCTTTTGTCCTTTCTTGTGTTTTTTAAAACCATCACCTATCCACCACACTAAATAGATTCCTTTCTGCTGTGCTGACAGCTGTTTCCCAGGTAACCAAGCTAGCTAGAAGTTGACTTCAAGCAGTGTAAGGGAACCAGAACTCACACCCCAGCATTTACAAGTTTTGAGGGGTGTTTTTTAACTGCTGCAGTGTCCCCAGTGTCCCCAGCAGGCAAAAAGAGCTGGGAATATCCAGCAAGTAATGGAATAAAGCTCATCAGCAGCCAAGGGTGATTTTTATATACAGAATAGTAAATGCCATTGGTAGTTGGAAATAAAGATTATCCTCAGTGTTAAACCACCCAGATTAGACTTCACACGAACTGTCACCTTTTATGGGTTTTGCCTGCTTCTTCTCTTTTCCATAAGGGAACTGGGAGAAAAGCAGGAGGTATTTTGCTGCTTCTCTCCATGATCAGTAATCATTCTCCCCCCCCAGTCTTTGAAAGCATCTGTTTAATATCCCTTACTAGAGTCAGCATTCTTCTGGATTTCAGAGCCATTGTGGTAAACACAATTCTAGTTTGGGTTTTTTTTGTCCACCTGTCTTTTGATTCTAGGTATTAATTGAAAAGTGAATTATCCTATAAGGCACTGGCTAAAATCTAGGTATCTTTTATAGCTCTTTGTTATTCTGGGCTTGGGCACTTAGTTTTTAGATGCTGCAGTGGGAAGAGCTGTCAGAGAAGACTATCTTGAACAGGGCACTAAAGGAGGTGGATTTACCATATAAGCATACAGAGTTTTGCTTTGGAAAATTCAGTGTCAGATGTGTATACTATTGCCAATCAGTCAGTTCCTAATAAAGCTTAGGTAGGTTTATTTTTATAAGCAGATGACTAAACTGCTTTTGGTGCCCTCCCTTCTCCCCTCATTGCTGGCATTTTATCACACCGGAGTACAGGGTTACAGGTCCAACAAATGGGATGAGCTCAACAGTTAAGTAGGAAATGCACAATGAACATATGCACACCCACTCTGCAAGATGGGGAGACAGTTAAAAGTCTTGGACAAACACTGCATTTTGTTTTAAAATAAAATGAAGCTTTGATGTGTAAAATACCAAGTTATTTACTCAGACTGTGCTCAACCATTCAGGTATTCAGCTATCCTACAATTTCCTATTCCTAAATTCATTTCAGACGCTGTATTTTTCTAGTGTTAACACAGCAGTCCCTTTAAGTCAGCTGCAATTTAATTTTCTTATTCTAGTACTCTGTATCTGCCTTTGCCGTGCCTTTTCACTGTCCGAATATATCTGTTTTAAAAATTGTTTGATTGTCTTGTCCCTTCAATATTCCACAACAGACCACCAGCTACTTTCAATGGTAAAAAAAAACCAAAACCAAAACAATCTTTACTCTAATTCCATCCAAAAATATTCCATGGTATCTCTTATCTAAATAAGTATATCTAGCAAATAATCTCCCGTGCTTTCAAATTTGTGGTTTGCCACAAGCCCTGAGTTCTCCTCTGATGGGGTCCAAGAAGCAAATGGCAATGAATGGAATAAGCCTGCCTCATGTGGCTGAACATATCCCGGGACATCCCAAATCCGTCCCTTTTTCCCTGTAGAACACAGTGATTCTGCCAGAGCTAGTCACCCAGGAGGACAAAAAGCAGCAACACGTGGATGAGAATAAGAGACACTCTTCCTTCTTTACATCCTCATATGGGCATGCAAGAGGCCAGAATACTCTGATTTCAGTACAGTTCCACAGCCTCTTCATCCAGCCTCAGTTATGTTGTTTGTAAAAATTTAAGGGAACTTCTTTTATATAATCCAATCAAGTTTCTTAAAAATACATTGTGTTAATAACACAGTATATTGTGGCTTATGTGGACCAACAAATGTACCATTTCCTGAAGACAGTGTTTTCAATATATCTCCTCCTTCTCAAATAAGCTCTGGAGGTTACTGATTTCTAAAACCTGTTAAAATTTGGACTTTCTGTGGGTACAAAATTCAGATTGGGTAAAAAGTCAAACCAGTAAATTCTTCCATGAAAAAAGAAGCTATCAAAATAACTGCGATGCAGAAATGCTGAAAAAGATTGTTCCAAAATATCTACCAAAATGAAATGCTCTATAGTACCTTAAGTAAAAGCATTCATTTCACTTCACTTGAATTGCATATGTTCCATTTGGGATCTCTTCAACACCTGGGCTCCCCCAAATTGCTACAGGCTCTCATGGACTGCAACTGAAGTGCTTTATGCAGCTATTCTCTAATACAGGCTGGATTTTTTCATGAAAATAAAGCACTTCATGATGTGTACCACAAAAATTAAATCAGGAGAACCTATTGCCTGATGAGAGACAATGAAAATATCAATGCAACATGCCAATATTGATATGGAAAAAATAGTTTTAAAATTTAAATATTTAAATGTGGGTGGAGTTGCCTGACCTGCAACAGTATGTTGTACTTAGACCGTCACAATGAAATATTTTTATAAGGGTAGAACTACAGCTTGTATTTTATGCAGTTCCAAAGGATTATTAAATGTTGTTCATCAACAAATTTTCTATAAAAAATTAAATTCTACATTCTAAAAGAAACATGTGAGAAATAGAAACAAAATATTTTATTTCACATTTGCAAAACTATGTAGAAGCCATACAAAACTCTATTGGAAAAGCATCCACTTCCAGTACCCCTGGTTGAAATAAAAAAAACCTCTTCAGAAATAACGGGCAATTTATGCTATGTGAAATTAGCTACAACAAAGTGAATAATTGCTGGGCCAGGCATACAACATTTACAGACTGTGTTCTTCCTCAGAACGAGATCCTGAAGCTGCTTTAAAAGGTGTAATCTTCTGTAATCATTTCTGGTGTTCAAAGCAATTACTTTTCAATGGGAAAAGCAAGTAGGAGAACAACAGTATCCAAGAGCAGAGTTCACTAGTTTGTAAACCTTGACCCTTGGTATCATTCTATTATTGACCAAGTTGGTGAAAGGAGAGTGTTACAATTAAATTACTACAACCCTCATATTAGATGGCACAGAGCACCATGGGGCCAGTGTCTGGTAAGAAGAATTTAAAAGAAGAAAATTGTTTAAAATCTGATGTCTCCACAAGGACTTTTCACTCCTCTGTTCCAAAAGGGTGAGTTTCATACAAGCGAAACGCATGTAAAGGAGATGAGAAACAAGGGAAAAAAGCTATACCTCCACCCCCCCTGTTTTCCAACAGCAAGAAAAGGGCAGCTCAGATGGAGGGGGGAGGCAGAGCCGATTAAGAGTGCTTGTGGGAAGCCAGGGAGTGGCAGGTGGGGTGGCTGCTGCTGCTACCCCGGTGGTTAAAGTCAGGAAAAGAAGCCGCCAAGTAGGAACATATGGCAATAGAGCGAATTTGCAGGATGGAATGTGTATTTTTCCCCTGCTTTCTCCCCCTCAAATAAAGACTTAGTTTTTATGTGTCAGAGGCTTTAAACAATAATAGGCCTCTGCAGGAGGCAAATGGTAACAACAGTAGTATGAAATAGCTGTTTCTGAATGAAAAAGAAAAAAAAAAAAAAAAAAAAAAATTACTGCAGGCCAATACACATCTGCTCTTCACGGGTTAGATTCATGTTTTTTGCCTTCCATGGCATCTGACCACCTGCCTCATGCAGGAAGAAAGTCAATGGAGCTGGGAAATTCCTAGCAGTGATGTAGAATGATGGGGAGAGGGAATGGGGAGGAGAGCACAGCAGTGAAAATAGACTGAACACCCCTTGATCATGTTTTAGCTGGTGTAAATGTAGGAAAGACATTATCCCAGCCATGTCTGCCTCTCAGCTCTTATTTTCTTCTGCAGATCAGCTAGGAAAGAAATGAAAAAGAGCCTGGAGAACTCTTGTGGGAAAAAGCAATTTTTTGAAGAGTAAATTTAAATTAGAGGAGAGCTAAGGGAACATCAAGGGCAGAGGAAGAGGAACAAACATATGTTTATGGAGATGTCAGGAGATTTAAAGGCTGATGAAGTACTTATGCACAAATCTGAAGGGGAAAATGAGAATAGGATAATAAAAATGTGACACTTTTACTGAAAAAGAAAACCAAACCCAAAAACACACACACACACACACAAAAAAAAACCAAAAACAACAAAACAAAACAAAACAAAACAAAACCTACTGGGAAAAGTTGGAAAAAAGAATGGGGTTTACAAAATCTGTAATAAAACAAAGCCCTCGAAAGAGGCAAAAGAAGCTCCAAGAATTATGGTGAGGGTCATCCCACTCAGATTTTAGAAATCTAAATTTAAATATCTCAGTGAAAGCTTCTCAAGTTTTTAATCAAAGGAGAGTAGTTATTTTACAGATACACAGATGATAGCTGTAAAGCCTACTTTAGGCACCTAAGAATCCCAGAGGACATGCCCTCTTAGACAGCCTTCTTTCTTTATACTGGTTATAAGGGGACTATGACCAAAGTCAAGCTTTTATATGCCAAAGTACAGAAAGAATGATGAGATGAGACTAGGAAGGTGAATATCAATATTTTAACTGAGGGACAACCAGACACAGCCAAGGGAAGGCAGAGGTAGAGATGAGGAAAAACCACATCAGAATGAGAAGAAAGCTGGAGAAGTCACACAAGTGTGCAGAGAAGGAAAAATCACAGGAGGGAATAAATCCTGGGGAGCAGAATGCTAATAGAAAGTTTGTTTCATGCCATTTGAGTACCCATTGAAACAACAGAAGTTTGACCTCTGAAATCATAGCCTCTATATTTGGAAACACAGAGTCCCTTTGGTTTTAATATGGAAACCTAGGGGTTGCAGAAAGGTAGTTTTGTCTTTTTACGATGCAAATGTCTCACTACTACTGGAATGTCAGCAAAATCTACTGGCCCCTGCTCTCTGTAGCCTCAGGATTAACAAGACTGCACTTCAGGAAAGTCTTCATTTTCCACCCTCTTGCTAGGAACAGGTCAAAGTTACAAAATCCTCTAATTAAAAACTAAAACTCTCACTACAAAAGACAATAAAAGCACAAAAAACTCGTTATGAAAAGAGTGATTATAGGCATCACCAAGACTTAGGCTACATGAAATGCATAAATGAGCCCTTTGAGGACTACTTTTAACATTATAAAGAAAACAAACCTTTCCCCTTCACCTACAGGTTTCTACCAATAAAACTTTAGGAAAAGGTGTCCAGACTTCAAAACGTGTGTGCAGCTCATCCTTGAGTGTGAAAAGCACAAGCAGTCTTTTTCAGTGCAACAAGGAGTAAGCACTTCCCAAGATGTGACCAATGTGACCAAGCTCTGAAACTTCAGACAAAGACCCTGTTCCGCAGCAGCCTGCCTGGCAAAATCAAAATATTTCTGATCCTTTCAGGTGATTAATGGACGGCCAGATTAATTAAATACAATATAAATTTAGAACAACAAACACAATCAACAAACTATGATCTTCTGCACTTTCAACTTCCTCTTGTGGATACCCAAAGGTTAATATCACATGGTTTTGTTTGTTTGTTTCTTTTTTTTTTTTTTTTCCCCACAAACAACAGCATGGAAGCTGTGCAGCCACAGCAAAAGTGAGCTAAATATGATTAAAGAAATGTTATGACCTTTGTGAGACTTTGAGGACTGCTGAGCTTGCCTGCAAGTTAATGTGATAAAGGACAAAGTTTGGTGTTTGTTTACAGCATGTCCAAAGGCAATAAAAGAAACTATGGAGGAAGAAAGTAACCAACAGCAACACTGCCCAGCCAAGTGCTTCTTCCCTGAGTCTTCTTCCCTGTTTTCAAGAGAGAGGAAACTCAATGCATTCATGCTCTGAGTCCCTGAGTCATGTATTTATAATTTATTAAGAGGTCAAAAATGCCATTTGTTTGGTCTCAGTGTCCAGAATTCCTGGAATTACTCTAAGAACTGAGACTCTGTCTTTATATTAAATAACTAGAGATTACTGAACATATTCATTATGACAGGAAGTTCACCTGCAGGAAAACTCCAAATTCCTATCCCAGTGCATGCTGAGCCTTGTGCAAGATTCAGAATCAGATGCTTTTCAAGAGGTTTCAGTATTAGGTATTCCAGGTCATCCATACCATTCCAGGTCAGACATGAGCTCAGTAAATGCGCTTAAGGTTTCATGCAGTTTCTCTTGATTTTTTTTTTCCTTTTAATGTCTTTTAAGATATCTATATATAGTGTTTTAAAGAGGCTCTGGCCAAAATACAAAGTACTTTGCGTATCTTTTGTGTTTGACTTGTCTTCTTAGATTAAAATAAAAGCTTAATGAAAGTCAAACAAGAACAGCCTGTAACATTTTCAAAGATATCTTCAAACATTAACTGATCCATCCTCTCTGGCTCATTAAGAAGAGGAAGTTGCGGCAAAATTCTGTGTTAAAAACACTCAGAGAGGAGATGACAGATCCAGGATCAGTACTTATAAATTACTGTCTCTCACCCTCAGTCTCAGTCCCAGTCCTGCAATAAACGTCTGTGGGAAATTTCCCTGGGCAGGCTCAGAACCATCACTTCCTCAGAAAAGGCTAACACTAGTTGAGAAATTTGCTCCTCCTTTCTTCTCAGCATTTCATCAAAGTCTCAGCCCATTCAAGCACCATGCTTACAATTTCAATAATCCACCACAGTAAAAGTAATTTGTGGAATTAGATATATTGCTAGCAATTCAAATATTTTCTTTTACCTATTAGTGCACTGCACAGCACATCAATACAGAGCCCAGATATTACAGCAAGGGACACTCTGAAAATACCTAAGCAGCCTGATCAATTTAATCTCTGTTGCAATACAGTGCATTAGTGGGATGACTTTTTTTTTTTTTTTCCTTTTTCTTGGCAAAGCTTAGGGAGCTCAGAATTAGGACAAATATTCTCTTTCTTCCTCAAAAAATGCTTAACAAATGACAGAAGTGACAGCTTTGAAAGATTGATTTTTTAAAAGTGAGGTTCTGTATGGTAGCTTATGAAAGCACTTTAATTTAGAATTATTATTAATCAACCATCCATTCAGATAATTTTCTAATTTAGGGGAAAAAATCTATATTCTGTCTCTTACATCCCCATCAGGTACTAAAATATGAATGTCTGCACTCATTAACAAATATAAATAGAGAACATTATCTGATGCAGAGAGACAGAGTTAATGCTGAGATGTAATACTCCTACCTGACAGAAAATGTCCTGAATTTTAGTACAGTAGAGATATAATCTGAACTTTAAATATTTTATTATATTACAGCCATAAATATCAGACATGTATGAAATGGCAAACCTATTCTGACATACTGGAACATAGCTGCTTGTTCTGGATGCTTTCTCTGTTTAATTCTACATACAGCAGAGACTTAATTTGCTATTAAAAAAAACATGGGATAATAAAACAGCAAGTGTAACTAAGGACAAAAAGATAAGAGTGCAATATAAACAGCAGAATTGGCAAATAAAGTTTTAAACCCAAAAAATTAAAACATATTTTGACTGACGCATTTATAAGCCCATCCTCACACTGATTTATTATTGTTTATCTAATTTGTTTCCCCAGCATGAATCCTGTGAAAATTGGAAATATAATGTGAATATTTATCACCACAACATTATTCTGAAACAATCCAAAGCATTCAAGCAGTATGCAAAATATCATAAATTGGTTTTCTAAACAAAATGCATTTAAAGCTCAATCTAAAGGAGCTATGTGCCTAGTCTGGGATGCAGGAAGAAAAGCATCTACAAAGTAGGTCTCATTATTTCCTGTCCGACTTTTCTAACGAACTCACTACTGAGTCAAGGATGAATGCTATCTTTACTGCAGCCACGCTTAACAGGATAAAACCTGATTTAAAACAGTTGCATTTCTGAAGTACTGTTCTGAGGTCCTCGAATCACCCTATCATCAGAATGAAAAAAACTAAATAAATGTTCAACTCAAGAATATTTTGGTTTCTTGATAACATACACGACTGACTTGAAGGCTACATCTTTTTTAGATGTGACCTATACTACTCTCTAAATGGACCCTGGAATCATGTCTGGTTTAAAAATCCAAGTTTATTGTGACATGTATATATATAGGCATAATTTATGAAGGAAGACACGCAAACACAATTGTAACACAAAATACGTGGCAAGGGAGTCATTTACTAGGCTCTCATACAAAATACAAATTTATTACTAAATGTCTATGCCTAAAACTCAGTATGTAGTACATCATACTTTAAATTATTAACATCTCTGCTGGAGAAGCTTCCTTCATAAAATATTTACACAGCACATCTCAGGACTCTGTATTTTGCCAGCAGTTACTCAAAGCGTAAGATAAATATAGTTAGCAGGTCATTCTTTTCCATGATAAGCTACTCTTTTCACTAAATAAAATCCCAAAATGTTTAAGCCATACCACTGCTATGGCCTTTGTTATGAAACACTATGCTCCAATACAATAATATATTTTGACCCCTGAGAGCTCCTGGGTCAGAGGGCGCAGCTTTTGCTAATGACAACACATGGCTGTAAAACCCAAGAGGCAGGCGTGTTCCAATTGCTCTCCCAATTAGTAGCAACAATCAATGCATGTTGCAAAAAGCCTTAAGGAAATTGGCAAAATGTTGCAAACTATGGCTATGATTCTCTTTTAAGTAACAAACCCAGGAACAATAAAAGTATTACTATTCCCTGGATTGTTTTTTCAATATTGCAAGACCATACAACCCTTTATTTCAAACCAGGCAATCTGGAAGTGGTGTGTTTTAAAAATCCAGACAGCTTTCTAAGCAAGAAAATATTAGATCACTTATTCCTTTCTAAGTTAGGTGAGAAGAAAATGTCATACTTGTAATTTTAGAGAAAGTAAACTGATTTTATGATGCAAAATTCAGATGTGTTAGCCTGTTATCTAAAACCAAGGAATAACCATGGTCTAATTTTTCAAATTTTGTCCTGGCTCACTAGAAAAAAAGAGCCTCCAGCATTTCAAGCTCTTGTCATAACTGCATGGGCTACTAAAAAACTGCTCAACATGGTATGAGAATACTGTTGGCATTTGTATATTCAGTTTGCCAATGTAATAGCAAAATAAAATTTTAAAGAAAATGTAAGGAAGTGGAAAAGCAGACATACTCAAATGGATTTTAAAATAAAATAAACTGAACGATACCCAAGATATAAGGTACATATGTTTCAAAATACCTAAGATTCTACTGTTACCAAACATTCAGCTGCACATTTTAAATATTAACTTGAAATATTTTCTTGATGTTCGTAAAAATTTTATTAATGATATGAAATAACTCTTTGGATCAATTTTGCATTAATGGTTGATAAAAAATGCAGAAAATTTATGATGAGATACCACTCATTATAAACTTCACAATACACACCTAGGACTTCCTAATGTGGGCTGAACAGCTTACAGAAATTCCCCACTCCCCTACCCCATCAAAATTTCATGGAAGCACAGACAGAGAAGTTTTGTACAACTTCATTTCATTTTTGTTTTAAAGAATGTAATAGACACATCTGTTATATGCATGAAAAAGAAAATATCTCCATGACCCTTACTAGGTTCAAATGATCAGTAATCATGTGAATTAATGTTATTTCTTGTACTAGGGGATAAAAATGTTGTCAATTCAATAGTATATAAGGATACTACTAAAGAGTAAACATGGTTTTCAAATCTGCAAGGCTAGATTCCCTGTACTTTAAAATTTCTACAGAATCGTCTGAGGATCTTTTCTGGACAACAAATCACAATATCTATTGTAGCACACAAAAAATCCTAACATCTAGACAAAAGACAATATGTCAATGTTTCCAGAAAGTAAGTGGGATCATCTCAACATGATATCATGGTAAGGAAGAATGGTGAAAATAATGTTAGAGATGCAATCAGTTGGATTGAGTGGTAGCATGATTAATACCAATCAACAGTGTTTAATAGAAAACAGGTCTCCTTAGGAAATTTCATATAATTTTGTGATGATATTACAAATTCAGTAGATAAAGATAACTATTGAAAATACTTGGGTTAATTTCTGTATAAATATCTCTCCCTATTACATCTCTGATGAAAAAGTAGCATTGCACAAAATCAACACAGCTTATATATTCAACATGTTAAGAACACTGAGAATCTGAAGAAGAAATTGTAAATGAGGAAACAAGACCTAATGAGAACATCTTTCATCATATTGTAAATACGTACATTTTAAAGAGCTAGCAGGACTGAGCAGCAGATTCAAGATATATTTGAAAACCTAAACACCTTAGAACAAAATTGTGTACAGCAGTAATAATGAAAAATATCTTAGCACTTCTAATAAACATCTAACAAAAAATGGATATTTACTGTAGCACAGTGAGTCTCAGAGACTGCACATTTTGTGAATTCTTGCACCTGGATGTACAACATAGGATCAGAAAAGTCATGTGTATCTCCCCTTGATAACAGTAGAAGAACGTCATTTGCAGTTCCTGTCACCACATTTTCAAATGGCTGTCTATACTATTAAAAGAATAGTATATATTATCACAATAAGGGTGATTAACCTCTGGAATAATTTACAGTATATGTAGTATATTATTTTCTCTCATCTGCAGACTAAAATTGAAATTAGGTGGACTAGAAATACCAAAACGAGCAAGGCAAAGAACTGATGAAGACATTCTAGATGAACTGTAATGTCTTCACCACAGGAAACATATTTTGGCACAGAGATAAACAACATCCATGTAACCCTTTAGTATGGATAATATGCATAATATTTCCTTAATTTACAGAGGAGCTGTGGGGCTGAAATTAATTTTAATGCTTTTTGTAAAATTACTTTTATGCCAAAAAATAATAAACACATTCTTCCATGTTTGCTGATTTTATCTCCTGCATTTCAGTGTTATTCATTAGTTCTGTTGTATTTCAAATGAGACCATGTTCAAACAGCATCTGACTGACTCAGCCTACAGCCTCAATGAGATATTGAAACCCAAATTGTAAACAAGATTATAACAATAAGAACAAGCGTTAAGTCAGCTCTGTATAACAGTTAGTAAACCAATACGTATCCTCCACTTTTATCTTCTGAAAATTAGCTCATTTGGACTACCCTCACAGCTCCCAGCTAGGATAGATAAATGCTCTGTAGTATTTCTGGAGCCAAGGGACATTTGGCTGTGCAAATCCACTCTCTATTTACTTTATTAATCAACTAAGAGCCGTAGCAAGGTAAGTAAAATTTTCTGCCAATTGAAAGATTTGCTAATAGCAGTGGAATATGCATGATAACACACATTATTTACAAAAAGAAATAGACGTCTTACTTAAAATGAACAAATGAACAACAGAGCTGAAAGGAATACTTTAAAAAATACCTATTAAAATGTTATGTTCATTATGCACTGTAAGTGCTTTCCACAAAGTGTGCATGTATTTGGTTACACATGTGCATACACACAATTAAGTCAGTCCAATTGAAGCAACTCTTTGGGGTTCCATTTAGAATTAGGAGAAGTTTTTAGCCAACATGGGAAAGATCCCCAGGGCAGATCCATTTTTCTCTAGACATGAGTAAATTGAAATTTTGGCCAGTGGGGCAGTCTCCTCAGCAAGGCAAACTGATTCAGCTGGAAGTACTGTTGAACCTCCCTCTTCAGGAAAGTTTGCTGTGGAGAGGGAGAGGAGAGGAGAGGAGGCTGGGCTGTTTCAGGGACTCAGAATTAGAATTGGCTCCAAGCAATTCTTAACTCTGTTTTTTACTCACTGCAAACTTGGAAAAAAAAGAAGAACCACAGCTAGAGAGAAGCAAATTCTTGAACTTCACTGTATAACCTTCTCAAAGACTTTACTCTAAAAATTGTGTCTTGAAGGTGAAGGCAGCATTATAATTGAAGAACACAAAGAATTTGAGCAAGTGTCACTCTAGGGTCCCTTAGATGCGAAGCAAAAAACCACTTTAGGACATGCAGCAGAGTATCCTTTCTTAAAATTATATGCTGCATGTTAAAATCTTCTGTTGTATCAGTGGTATGGTAATTATTAGTTCCCCCTTTCCATTCAACATTTACTGCTCTCGTTTTTCATATACAGAACACACTGAGACAAACACAAAGGATGAAAAGCAAACTGAAATACGCTTCCATGTGGCCATACATTGACATCTGAGATACCACTCCAGATTCACACTTGCAAATAGGTCTAAAGAATTCCCCCTTTGAAGAATGGAAAGAGCAGCCCCCCTACACAGATGACCAAGCTCTGAAAGCCTAGCATTCAAACACTGCAATATTTCACTCTATATAACAAAGGCATTGCCCAAATGTTAAAAGACAGCACTAAAAACTCTGTTTCACAACAGCAAAATATAAAAGTTGCAATATTAAAAAAAAAACAACCACCAAACACCAAAAGGCCACATTTAAATCCATCACTTTTATGTGATGACTGAAAACCTTAAAGAGAAATTACATTTGTCACATATGCACTAGGTCTGCACTGTGCTTGTGCTTTCCAAATCTCTTAAATTACTAAACAGAAAACAGGTGTTTAAGCTCTTATGGTACATCTGTCATATTCATGCCAAATTGTTTTCTTCCACTGAATTAAAGCACTAATGTAAATATGATCTCAGTTCAGTGATAAAAACCACCCTTCATAAAAATACTGCTACAGGTGCTTGCAGTGGACTAAGAGGTCAGTGTTTCTGGCTAACATTCAGTATATCATAAATAATTCAGTACTGTAACAGATCACTCTCTTTGTACCTTTCTTTAATAACATCACTTTATAACAATTAACTCTTAAATGCTATAAACCAAAAATCATTGTAAATAGGGCTACTTGCACCACGTCATTTAATCTATTTTAAGCACAGTGAGTAATGAATGATTCTGTCTGAAAGCTCTTGGATTGAATGTGAGAAGGTGCAGTAGGGGCTGCTTTTAGTTTTTCACATTTTTGTGCACTGACTTAGCTTTATTTTATTCAAGGGGTGCTATTAAATCACTTGACAAATGGAATGACACGTGCTCAGGAGGAAACAAGCAGAAAAATTGGGAAGGTATTGCAAAGTTGCACATTAGCGTAGAAAATACACCGCACAGTAGAAACATTATAAAGCTACCACACAACAGACATGCAGTAAGCCTACTAATTGGAGCACTGTGAACATGATGATAGGGAAAAAAAAATAAAAAGGATAAACTATGTTCTTGTTAGAAGAGTCCCCATGTTTATCCACTAGCACATACAATTAGCATTTAAAATCGCTGATGCTGGAAGTGGTAGAATTGTTTTCTGCTGCCACTTCTGGGAAAGGTTCAGCTAGGTATTTTCAGTCAAAATAATAGGCACAGAGGTGATGTGCTGTGTCTCAGGGGCAAAGCTTGCCACCTGCACAACTTTTTAACACCCCAGGCTTGCCAGCCGAGTACAGCAGCTCTGACAGTGAACTCAGAGGGGACTTTCACTTTGACCTCATCAAAAGGATATAAGTGTTGCACATGGCCAAGTGGGAAAGAATTACATTTTCCTTAAACCACCTGCAAAAGCTAACTCAGAGCAAAGATTTGTTTCCTGATTGATTGGTGTCCCTGAGCACAAATTTTAGGTGCTGTTAAAAGAAATAAAAAGGTAACTTCCAGCCATTCAATTCATAGAGACTTCTGTGGTTACACAAGCACCAATAGGAAATGATTAGCAATGCTGGTGGAGAACAGAGGCTCCTAAAGAAAGCCCTCTGTCTGGTGTTTCCAGCACAGCTTCCATTTAGTTGCTATAGTTTTTTCATGCCTATGTAATAGGCAGTTTTGCTTCCTCTGGCCAATAGTCTGCCACAGCAAATAGGAAAAATGCTCTCAAAACTTCACAGCCTGCTCACACATTGTGTATCTGAGAAATTAGATCAGTTTATGAGCAGCATATAACTGCTCTGTTATCCAAGTCTCATGATTTAATCCCTAGACTGATGACATTTATGTATTTTCTCAAAGCACCAACGGATGGGAGTTACATATCCCTTGCATTTTTTAATGCATTTTAATTTTTTAGTTTCCTAAGAAAGAAAGCTTTTATGATCTCACTGATCATAAATCTATTTCAATCTAGGAAGAGCTTCCTAATAACTTTTTAACTTACCAGCTAATTTAAGTTAGAATTAGGTATGAAAGCCTCAAAAAGAAAGTTCCTAAGCATTTGATGTGCACCACCACCTGGGTCAAGGACAGAAGCTGGAATTGCTGGTCATGTCATTGGAAATAGGATCACAATTCAGCCCTGAAACACTGGTGTGGAGTTGCTGTCTGGTTGACCAACCTACCTGACCTGACTACTCCACATGTACGTAGCTTTAGAGATGCTGAAGTTTGCACAACTGCTGCCTCTTTTCTGGTGAAAATGCATTAGGAAGGGAGCTTTTTCTAGGGGCAGAGTTTAGAAAATACATGAAAACAATCAGTAGGAGAAAAAACTTTGAATTCCACTGCTCAAAAAAATCATTTTTCTTCTTTAAAGTAAGACCCACTTTCATGGCTGGTGCAGAAAAACCTGCAAACACAAGCCACTGAATCTCTAAAGGCTTATGAATAATTGAAGGGAGTCAAAAGAACAGAAAAAAAATTAAATTCAAAACTTCTTGAAGCACCCTCATGATCTTGGGATGAGCCTTGATAGTACTGTAAGAAGCTACATCGAAAAGGTGCTAGGGCCAAATCCTTTTTTAAAAGTGGAACACATCTCAGATGCAATGCTCAGAGAAATACTGAAGGAGACCTTCCACACCGGGAATAGAAAAAAGGAGTTGAGGATGGGGTCTGGATTGCCCTGGTTTCCTATGTTTTGATTCACTGAGAAAAAACCACTGGAAAACAGATATCTACCATACCACTAATAACAGACAGGACACAGACTTGCAATGTTTGCACATCATCTTCTGATGAAACTATTTTGCCATTTTCATGAATTTATGTCTGAGAACCTTATAATGTATCTATGGAAAGAATTAAATTTTTCCTTAAAAAAATTATGTTGGCAAAAAACAGTTGAAGCATTAAGGATTAACAGAAACAAGAGACTAAACTATTACTTTAAAATGTTTCGTTCCATCTAATTTTTAAGTTCATACACTGATACAATACTGCCATTAGCATATTAGATCTGAACCTTCCACAGATACTGATAAGTCATTATAAATAATTGAATACAAGCCTATGGGTCACTGTGGTAGAAAAATAAATTCATGAGAGTAGAAACCAACTCTTTTTTGTCTAATGCATTTCAAAAATAAAAAAATACCAGTTGGATTTTAATTTAGGTAAAATGATTAGAAACTTCCACAGTTTCTCCTTCTTCACCCCTAATCCTGACCTTTCCTCTCCCATTCATTTATTCCTTGCAAGTTTTAGTCCAGCAGGCAATTAAACTGACCTCAAGCACTGTAATCCAGCAATTCCCTCACTAATAGCATGTCAAGATCAACAAGATCCCTTTAAAATTGCGGGAAGTCAATTGTTTCTACAGAACATCAGGAGTGCTTTGATACTCTTTCTCTGCCCTCATGGTGATACAGCCAGAGCACTTGCAGTATGGGCTGGAGCTGCCCTCACTCTGACACTACTTTTCCTGCCTATTGATAAAAGGACATCAGGCAGGGGGAACGTGTGATAATTCCGGTTCCTTAGCAGGCTACCCTTAACAGAGGGGAAAACAGACTTCTCAGGAAGCAAAATTCAGACCATCTCTGTCTACTGAGCAACAGCAAGGGAAGACTAACTTGTGCGTCAGGTTCAATACTGAAGGTTAAGGATGAAAGAATTGCCCCAAGTGTTACGAGAATTGCCCCGAGTGTTGCTTACCTTTTTAATCTACAGAATGTGTGAACTTCTCATCACAGCTCACATCTCTGCTTCATAAAAGCTTGCCTTTCAAGAAGAATTAAATAATTCTAGTTTGTAGCCTAGATCTACCTTGTCAGAAAGATGAAATATAAAAATATAAGTATGAAGGGCTGAAGCCTTTGTAATTTCTTGCATCTCGTGTCAGTTAGGAGAGCATCCTTTTAGAATCACGTAGGGTAACAGGCAAAGCTCTGCTGAAGTGTTTAGGGAATTTTTTCATCTTAAAATTGTGAGATATAAAAAAGGGATGTGACTGAAGGAAAAATTAGCACTTGTGCTCTTTTACAAAATATCACCACTGCAACAGTCACAGCAAGATAGCACTCAGTAAATTGAACTATGGACCAGGTAGGTCTTCATACAGGCAAATCAAGTGAAAGAATTATAGGTATGTGAGAACAAAACTAAACTCATGTAAAATGCAAATATCTAGGTTGTTTTGGGTAGTCGATGGATAAACTTAAAGAAAAGGCACTAAATTTACTTGGAAATCCACTATTTAGAGGTTACTATTAAGAACACAGCTAGGAAATAGTAAGGCTCTTTCTTGATTCTGATAGTTGTGATAAAACATTCTAAAGCACCCTTTGGTGAATGGAGAGAATTTCTAAACAGACCTGTGGTCTTGGTGTAAGTATGGCTTGGGCTTGGATGCATTCCAGAGTGTACAATGTTCCTATTTTATTCCAAAAGAGAAAATATAATTAATTTCATAAATCAGCTGACAGTTGATTAACAATAAAGCAATTGTCTATCTCATAATTTGGAGAACAGGAGCTGCTAAATGTAAAGAAATGGGCAGTTAAAAATGCCATAAATCTACTACAGTTTATATATCAAACACATTATATTGGTACACTTCTGTATTATGATACTCCAATTTCACAACAGTAACCTCTATGGAGAAAGATCACACCAATAAAACTGATATCTGCAAGAGCAGAGTTGTGGCCCAAATTTATCAACAATAAAATCGTTAATAACTCTGCTTAATTACAACCTGTTCTATCCAACACATAATATGCATGAGTTTTGAAGGAGATTTAATTATTTAGAAAGTTGAAAGATGTGATAAGCTATTTTTGAGATAGAAAGAGACAAAGAAAGAGACAAAAGTCAACACTTCAAACTGGTAATTTTTTAATGATCTGTGCTCAAAAGCTGTCAGAGAATATTCTCTCTCATACAATGAAGTAAATTCTTTCTTCAAGTAAAGGTGATAGTGGAAAAATGGGCTAGGTAATAAAAGGAACTGTTTTACTGACTGTAGATGAACTATCACTCCCTAGAACCATGGCATGAGCAAAAAGAACAAACAAAAAATACTTAGGACACTGACCAGTAAAGAGGACTGAAATCAGAAATGAAAGTTGACTTTTAAAATCAGGCCCCACAAAAAAATGGTTAGATCACATAGGACCACAAACACAGAGCAGAATTATCAATTTTTAAAAATGAAATATCAGTGCAAAGAAGCTTATGGTCTTATTGGAAAAGGGACTTAATATTTGACAGAATACTATATTTAGAAATGTATTCTTAGTTTCTTGTGTTATTTGCTCCCACACATCAATATGGAAACATACACATGCATCATATAGAGAGAGGTGCAGATACGCTGTAGCAACACATTTCTACACCTGCAACATCATGCTTAGTCAAGCCTATTGAAGGACAATCAAAAGCTCTCACTAAAATCTCATTTATTTTATCAGAAAATATTTCCTCATCTTTTCCAAAGCTCACTGGACTCTTTTACTTCCAAACAGTCTGTGTTTCACGCTCTCAGTCCCAGAACACAGCAGAAAGCTGCCAGATGGCTTCCAAAATGCCAGCTTTACAGGGCCTGTGCTCAGCTAAGCTGACTTGTGTCTGTATGCTCTGCAGCCCTGGGGGGTAGAAGCAAACTTTGGTTAACCAAGAATTATGGTTAAGTGGTGTTCTGTAAAATAGGGATATAATATGTATTGCATGTCTTGTTAAAACAGATGTTGTCTAAGCTACTTGGAGTCTGACATTTCATCTGTATATTTCTTACTATTAGCATATGCTAATTGCACATTGTTTATGAATAGCCTACCAAGCAAATCAGTTATGAGAATGATTCATGTTACATCCAGTCAATAGAGAACAAGAAAATTTCTGAAATAAGCCAAGACTCTCTAGTCCTGCACTCTCAAAAGGCAACAGGGAAGAGGCACCTATAACTGCCTTTGTACTCTGTGAACACCAGGCACAGTGAGCTCCTTTCTCCTTTAACATCACCAGGCAACACCTTAGATCTAATTAATGATCTGAGACCTGTCCACCAGAAACTTGCTTCTTTGAATGCAGCAGAATCAGTTCTCAACAGAGATTGTGGAAAATAGCTATAAACAATAGAAACCTCCAAACCTTAGCACAAACCCACACTTTTTCTGTGAATATGCACTAAATGAAAAAAAAAACTCCTCCCCAAATATATGAATTCTTTGCAAAATACAAAACCATTCCCCAGAATATAAGCAGTGATTGAGGAGTAATAGCCATGCCTACTTCTAGAGCTGTCACATGAAACTGCTCTTTTTCCTCACAACAAAACTAGACCTTCTATATAAATTATATCCAACATCATTAGCTCAGACAGATCTGTATTAAGTACAGATTTATCTTCTAGCTAGTTATCCAATCCTAACATGACACAGCTCATAAATTAAGACAGTTTTATGTGAGTTCAAACCTGAAAGTTTAAGCTTGTGGTGAGTACCAATAAAGACATTATATTTGCCTTGTATAACCAGAAAACATAAGCTTCATCATTTATTCCCAAGACCTGGCTTTAATGCACACTTCCTCTTATGACATAAGGGTATATGAATTTTTGGTTCATATTTACTGTAGCCAATGAGCCAAATCCATAAAATTCATTGCAATATGAAAATTCCAGTGGCTTCTAGAAATACATTATCAACTACTTAAAATAAATCTATTTCTGAATTCATTTTAATATAACACTATGATCTCTTTCCTTACAATAATACCAAGCCTGCTATTGTTTTCAAGCACCTCAACAGCAGAATTCAAACACTGCTGAAAACACTAACCTAGGCAATACTAAATAACTTAAGTCCCTAATCCTGAATTAATTAGCTGGATCTGAATGTTGCAACAATGGCTACAAGGATTCTTAAAAAAAAATAATTAGCAATAGGGTTACATAAGTGAAAATACTGGCATACCTACTTAGGTTGTAGCCTCAACAAGGATAAAAATTCTTAAAAACAAAGGCAGCCTAACACATCAGCTAACTTTTATGACTGCTAAATTTGAGAGCTATCCTTCTGTAGTACACTGGAGATGGAAAGACAGATGTTTTAAATCTGCAGAGCCTCGATACCACTGCTCTCAGAAGACAGTAGGCAACAGAATAGAAGGAAGAAAGTATCTTGATAGAAAAAATCCCAGGAGTTAACCTGCTTGATCTTTCACACATACCAACTAGACTTTACAGTGCTTCGACAGTTCCTCCACAGCCAGAGGTGCTCACTATTGTACTTCTGCATGTGGCAGACCTACCCGCGTACCATCGTGATCTGCTGGCCTTTGTTCTAGCGTTAGAACTCTTTAAAAATAGATTTTTCTAAATACACTTCCTGAGCAGTTCACTTCTGCTGGAAGTTGAACTAAATAAGCTAAGAGAGATCACCTTTACTATACTTGTTAGACAGATTATCTGGTGATAGAGATAATCACCTCCGAAAATATAAATACTAAAACAGCCAAGTTACAAAAACTATTTATTTTCTATACAAACACATCTTCTTCATCTGTATTTTCTTATAAAGTAGAGGTTACAGCACTGTTTCAAGTCCCAGATTTTTAAAAGCTGTTCTTCAAAAAGGATATTGAGTAAAAATAGGAAGATCATTACTGAACTGAACGGAAAAAAATCCTGTTGATTTAAACCAGGTCAGGATTCTCTTTAATAACTTTAGCTAGATATACTAAGGCAAAAGTTCAGGTTACAAGCATCATCACAGGGGAAAACAAAAGAGCTGTTATTTCTGCAGAAGGAGGGGCAATAGCACACAGACTCTCAGACACCAAGAAAGACAGCAAATATACCTAAAGACTGACCCCTTTCTTGCTCTTACAGAAACCTTGATCACAAATCAAGCCACTGACAAACCTTAATCATTCACTTGAAATGAACAAAGATTTATTCTAATATTCACATTGTTATTACTTCTATCTGTCTCATCTAAAACAGAATTTAAAGTATGGTCATCTATCACAGCCTTCTAGCAGGAAAATACACACCACCATAACACTTCCTTCCAAGAAATCCTCTGGGAGGTCATTCAGAGCCAGTATTTTAATCAGCTGTAGGAATTAAAATCAAGTAAAATATATTTTAACACCCTAAAGCAAAGCCACATCTTCCTTTCTAATTGTCTGGGTAACAGTTACTTGCTACAAGCTGTCAAGCCAGCAGAACTCCCACAAGCTCAGACAGCAAACAAGGCACTCAGCACCTTATAGGGTAAGGTTCAAAAGCCCTGTTTCTACAACACTTACATTTGAAGATCAACGCTCACAAATTAAGGACATGACATTTTCCATATGCACAGTACTTAATGACTTAAAAATAAACATATGTAGAAGTGTTTCTGTAATTGGGTCCTCAGACTGTAGTGCTGTCTCTTTATTATTTGACTCTAAAAATCTTACCAGTACATTACTAACATCCTCTAAGAAAACTTCTTAAGGAATGTTTCTGGTAAAATACAGTCCTAAAATCTGAACTTTCCTATCTTGTAAATATACGGAATTTTTGGTAGATAAAAATTCATAAATACTATCTGAAAGGAAAAACTGATTAATTTCTTCTAGTATTGTGGAAACCCATGAGAACTCAGAAATAATGACCACAATCTCATTAAACTGAAAAGTGGATGTCTAGGATTATATGGTCATTGCTTAATTTGGGAGAAATACATAAAATACAATGAAGAAAGTATACTAAGCCAAACATTAAATCCAGGCCATTTCAAGAACATAAGGTCCTTTTGTTAATTACAGACAGAATCATTACCCATGTACTTCTCTTGCCTCCCACTCTACATCCCAAAGAGTAGCCCCAGGACTTCAGCAAGCTGAAGTCTTTTTTCGGTGTGGATCTACAGGCATTTGATCTATTTGAGGACAGAAGTCTTTTCAAATTCCCTCATTAAGCCTATCAAGGGCATCTGAGAGAAAAGTGTGCCGGTGTAGTTGAAACAAAATGTATCATGAACACGAGTGAAATTATATCACGCTCTTTATTCTAATGATTTTTCATGATGACAGATGGCTCCATAACCTTATGCTTCAGTCCAAGTGCAAATTACCTTGAAAGGCTGTATCGACTTGCTCATGGACACTGCACAAATGCTGCTTCAGACTCACAATAATATTTACAGGCATGTTAAAACACGTAAATATACATATAATGAGAGACTAATGCATATTTCAAGAATTTACTGCCCACTGCAAGTGAATTAATTATTTCACCTTTTGTCCTATAAGGTTTCAAACCTCTAAGTTCTGACATCATGTTATCCTTTTAAATTAACTGTAATTTTCCACTGCTATGCTTGCTATGAATGAATAAACATCCAAAGAAATTACAAATGTGCTGACACATTGACAAAAACAACCTTACCTGTTTTCTCATGTGGAAAAAGCTCAGTTCCTTTCTCTATTTTATATATTATTTAACTTCCAACATTGGAGTTTAATCATTGTATACTTGCAGTATTGAACTGAAAATATATGTGGCAAAATAACGTGAAATAAAGAATTAATGTATTTCTGAGTCTAGCAAAGTCGTGCCCAGCAGAAGAGTTTTATCACAGTGGGACAATGCATTAAGAAAAGCCTAAAAAGAACATAGCTCTCCAGATAATTAAAGTGCTTTAGACCACTAGCCAATTGATTTTCTCCTTGTAAAGGTAGCTCAATTGAAATGTTCAGAATAAATCATGTGTTAAAATTATCTTCTAAAGTAAGAGCTGAGTGCATATTGATTAATAATTATTTGCACTAACGGACTGGACTAAAGCAATACCATCAATTACTTCAAAAATCTGTAAGATCAATCATGATGGAATCAACCACTGAAGGATTCAACACACTTTTCCCAATATTTCAGAAGCTCTCGTTGAATGGCTTTCTAGAGATACCTTGGAGTCCTGTTTCTAGAGCTGCAGGAATCTGAAATCCCAATTACCACTAGGTGTATCATCTACATAATACAGCTTTCACCCTTCAATTAAATAGGAGGTCTGCAAGAAGAGCAAATGTTTTCCCCATCAAGTATGAGGCATGAGGGGGCACTTTTGCCAAGGAAGTTTAGTTAATATTTCATACTTATGCTCATGAAGCAAAGGAAATGCAAACAGCCTAATCCAATTGACAGAATAGATGATTTACATAGAGCCACCTATGCAAAGACGGGGTATATTCAGTATAAATTAACTCCATTTTACACAATAATGAGTCTCACTGTTTTTTTCTGGGCAGCACAATAAAACTCTGGTAATTCTACCAAAAATTACAATTTAGTTTGCATAGTTATAAATAGCCCAGAGATCGTTAATGCCTTACAGCACCACAAACATTACTCAAAGCTGGTATCTTATTGAAAATCAAAGAGATTTTCTTTTCTCATGATGTATAGCACCATTAAAATTGGGTGGGGAGTCTGCTAGCTGTGGCAGCAGCAGGTTTGTATCAGGTCTGAAATAGAAAGAAAACCTTTGTGTTTCTGGTGTTCATGTTTCCTTTTCCACTACGTTTCAGGTTTATTCATTTGTTCACTGCAGAAGTGTTGAACAGACAAAATGTGATAAAATCTGGTCCACATGTTTGTAGACAGTGTCCAAAATTTCAGCACTGACCTTTTAGTTATTTTCTAAATTTTTTTTTTTTTTTTTTTTTTTTTTTTCAGGTTGGCTGACACATGACCTACTCCCACATATACTAGCAGGTCTTTAGAAGATATTAAATATCTATGCACTTTCTCTGCAATGTACAAAAACCATTTTATTACCTGAAACAATAACATTTTTATCTGAAATATCTAATTTAAATTTAAACATTCAGGCATAAATGAGATGCACAGCTCTGTCTGAGCATCTTAATTTTATGCATTTTTATACTTCTAAGCAACTTAGCAGTGAGGACTGCTTATTTGCATTCATTTACATACAATTTGCAGGAAAAGCTCAAAAAAGGTAGTAAGGAAATCCATCATTTTGACTTTAAATGAAAATATAATTTCTGTAAGAAGACATTTTGGATGCTTATTTTCTTATTTTAGTTAGGGAATTGCTTTTAATATCTTTGTAAATATCAAATAGCACTTCTCAGAAACGGCTGTTTTATTCATCTATTAGTTTTTTTTAAAAACCAGCAATACTTCTGGTGTATAGAGATGAAAAATACAACTTTTTCCTTTTTTTTTTTTTTTCCAGAAGAGAATTTCATTTTCTAGCAAGGTGAATCACCATCCTGGTATGTTCTGGCTCTTCTCTGAATTTATATTTTACTAATTTCATAGGCCTCAATCCTTGCTAGGTTAGGTGGGGGAGGTATGGACTTGTTAATGAAAAAATAGTGTAATACACAAGTATAAATTTAAAGTGTTTCTGATGCTGCTTTTAGGTGCTGTGCTATCTGTGGATTATTTCTTGGATGATGTGTTCAAATAAATCCTTGGCAATTTCTCACCTACATTCAGTGTATTTTCTTAGTCTTTTAAAGCTATGATTTTGGTATGCAGCCACACTCCTTCTGGCCACCAGCTGTATCTCTAATTAGCTGGTACTAAATCATACCTATTCTTAGAATTAAGATGGTAAATAACTTCTTACTCCTTAGAAATTGTACGTAGTTTAACTATCTCTATTTCTTCATAACATTTAACTTGTGACTACAGTTAATCAACCATTACTTCCCCATGGCTCAGTAACACGTGTAAAATCAGAAACTCACTAGAAAAGGCAAACAAGGAAAAAAAAAAAAGTGGAACAGATGCTGTGCTACAGTTGAGCTTTCTAAACAAGCACATTAGGAAATTCTGCAGTGCAGAAGTGTGCTCAGGAAATAATCGTGGGTGTGTTTTGCTAAAACATGCACCAATTCCTACCGTCTGCCATGGTGATAATTTTATCTGGCTTTCCTCTTACCCTTGATGTCAGTAACTCAGCATGGTATCAGGGATAGCTCACACCTGAAGGACTTCAACATGGCTTAAGAAATCCAGCAGCAGTGGGTGCATCCCCCAGTGAGCCCAACCCTGTGATGGCCAAGGGAGGGTGAGACTTGGGAACCACAGCCCCTGACTGCATTGACTGCATCCACAGGGTGCAGGCAATGGAGAGAAAACCCCAGGGTTACTGTGGATGCAGCCCTGTGTCCTAAAAGCAGGGCTGTCCCCACTAAGGCTGAAAGAGAAAACACACTCTCTACATTCTGCTTCAACTAAGCCAAAACATGTAGGTGGTAGAAAACAAAATCAGTGGTTTAGGGCTTTAATGATAATTTCATGGGTTTTTTTCCTCCCTTTATATATTATTTCTCTCTGTTTTTTAAATTATATTTATCATTATATTTTTACATTTATTATAATATTCATTTTCATAGTAATTATTGTATTAATTATATTAATATTGTATTACATTACATTGTGTTATGTTATATTTCCCTCCCTTTTCTATACATCCTCCAAGTTCCTGTGGGATTCAAGATACACACTCCTTAAATTCTTCTTATGTTTTCAATGGCTAAAGGTATTGAAAAATAATTTTGTGCTGATTTGTGCCAGGTCAGTAATGTATTGTCTTTAGAATATAAATGCTTCGCACTGCAAGATTTTAGACTTTCAGACTCATAATTCTCGTCTTCTGTACACTTCTAGTCTGGTTTAAATTTTAAAAAAGGATATTTTACTCTTGCAAATCAACAGATAGCTCAAGTCCATTAATTTTCATAATCTGATTAAGGCATTGCAATAAAACTTTCAGTGACTCAAAGGAAAGATTGCCTGAGACAGCAAAGTGTAATTAAGCAAAACTATTGTATCTGTATCATTAAAGAAAACATCAAAAGTAACTTGAGTCTAGGGATCAGCACTTCAGACCTCCCTTAACCCTAGCCTTAACCCACAACCTAACTTTGTGGTGTAAGCACATTTTGTCAACAGCAGCCTAGAGGCCTCATGAAATTAATTAAGTATGCTATCTCTTTACAATGGAAACAAACCCCGTCCAGCCACACGCCGTTTGCATTTCTAGCATGATAGGCATTTATACTGAAGTCACCAGCATCAGCAGCTGGGAAGTACAAGACTGAGCTCTCTTTCCCTTCTTTTGTCTTCTCAGCACTCCCAGATTCACACATGAATTATGGTACTTCATAGATATGGGTCTTAAAAAACAGGTATGTTCCCTACTGCAAAATGTATTGTTCTGATGGTTGTTACGAAAACAAAAAAGTGTCCCAAAGCGCTGAAAGTAATTCCTTGTCCTTAAAGTCCTTTTGCTCTCCTTTAGAAAAACTATGTGAGTCACAAGTAGGAGGACTGCAAGAAGGCAAGGATACATTTGCCTTGCCATCATGCAGCAGCTGTCAACTCTTCCATGCCAATGACAGACACGTGAAACTGCATGAGAATTTGGAAACACAATATGGCACAAAAAAAAGAGATATACCAGGAAAAGGTTAGTCCCTGCTGCTGCACACACAGAGCAACACAAAGCTCCACAAACCAACCAAGTGGACCTATGTGCTCTGTCATTACACCAAAGCTAATGGCAAGAAGGCAAATAAATCAGTGGTGTTGCCAGAGCTGGGGCTCTCAGCTTGAAGGCCATGCCTTACGGGCAGATGCTCCGGGCAACCTCCCAGAGACCTGGGGGGGCTGTGCCATTTATCCCATGGATCCTCTAGCTCTACACATTTATCAAACCACATCAGAAGCCTAGCATAAAGCCAAGACACCAATAGCCCCACAGAAGTCATATTATTCACTCAGCAGTCACTAGATAGATGGCCTTATGATGGCCAGAGATATAATTCTTAGATTATAGGGTTCTAAGACTTCAACTTGGTATGTTTTGTAACTTGGCAGACTAATTTCCACCTTCTTACCCATGAAATACAGATTTTAAAAACAAAAGGAGCAGAAGCCTCTAAAACCCTGACAAGAAAGTTATTCAGCACAGCTCAACTGTTTATTGTTAGTTTTAGTCACTCTGTAAATAAGCTGCACTTTTTCTTAGAAGCTAAGATTGTGTAAGGAATATGAAACAGGTTCCTCAAAAGTTATAATCTCAGGTTTTATAAGGCAGATGCACTTTTACATAAAGAAAAGATGGTCACCAGTTTTTAAGAGAGACTTAACAATGGAACAAACAATGACATTTAGTGCACGGCTAAATGATTTTTGACGACATGCTTACTCTTGTGCAGAACCATAACAGAATCCTAGATCTCTGTAATCCTCAATATTTTATTTTTGCAGGATAACCACATGATTGGCAGTGCACATATCAGCAAGAACAGATGCAGCAACAACATAAACACTTTTAACACTTAATAGACATGACCATTGCATTGTTAAAAAAATGCTGCCCTGAAACCATTATCCTACCTCTGAAATGCCACTCTTAGATTTTATCTTCCATTTGAATATACTCTAGCCAAAACTGGAGGAGTTTCAAATTATTATTTTATATCCAGTGGTCAAGCAAATACTTCAAATATCATGCCAGCAATTTAATTGTCTAGATTTTTTGGCTACTGTGGTAGTTGAACTTAGGACCTTCACAGTGAGCCACCACAGTCACACCATTACTGAGATACTATATTCTGCAAGTACAAAGATGGGAAATTTTCCAGATTGTCTGCCAAGATTCACTGCACCTAGGATACAGAAAGTGTCATAAATAGAATTTGCCACAGCAAGCCTTGCAATAACTGCCAGAGAAACGCAACAGCCTTCCTGCAGTCTGATTTAACATAAACAAGCCAAGACATGGAAAAAGTAAAAACACTGCCCTGCAGTCACTGCTTAATAGCTTTTCCAATTGAACATGAAGAAGTCTGATGTATTGAGAATGTCTGTCTATTCAGCTCATGACGATGCCTTATGTACTGCAGCTTCTGCCACATCATGGGGAACCTTCCGTTTCTACTTGGAGTATAGCAAAATTATGTTCAGAAAGAGCTGAATTTAGAGTCTGCAGTGCATATAGATGTGAATATTTGCTTTTACTGCTTCTCCGCCCTTAAATAGCAAAACAAACCCCATGCATGTTAAAACATATGGCTTGCGTGAGGAATTAGTAAATGCAAAACACTTATTTCCTCATTGAGTCTCACTTTATATATATAAACCTGTATATATATATGTATATATACTTGTGCAATCTAGCTCACAGATCTTCTAAGAACCTTGTACAAAAATAAGTTTTCCTCAGGAAAACACAAGAATCAAAAAAGTTTTCTTGTGGCTTATCTCATATTCATTTACAGAACTTTATTTAACTTTTCAGAATAAAAGGAGTTACCTATATATAAAGATTTTTCTTCATTCTTAATATATTACTGGGGAAACTCCACCTGTAGGTCATAATTTAAATGTAAGAATATTGAAATACATTCATGAAAACAAATTAATACACAATTACTGTAATTGTTATTACTCTATTGTAATGAACATTACCAATAGTATTACTTGGAAGGACATTGACATGAGTACACACTGCATATGACTATCTGTAATTCCTACATTATAAGCTTTGATCTGCAGTTATGGTATGTTCCAGAATACTGAAGAATTCAATAGAATACAGGAATAAAGACATTATGTCTTTAACAACTACATTAAAAAAGCAACACTACCTTTAAACCAAAATATTGGTCAATTATGACCACTAAGCGAACTTGGTGCTACTTTTCAGTGGCAAAGTGCAAAACTCTGTAGTTTTGCACACGTACAGATAATGGTTTAGCACTGAAGACATGAAATTTTAAATTACTCAATCCTGAAAGCTCCAGGTGCAAAGTTAGCATGAAGAGAACTCTCATATGTGCTGTTCTTCCACGTATGTCGTAATACTCCGAAAACAACATATTGAAACATGTTTCTCTTGAGAAACAATTCCCTTTTAACTGGGAAAAAAAGAAAAAAAAAAAAGATGGAAATTATTTTGACACAGCTTAAAGCTTTAGCATGTCCTGAGTACAAGGTTTAAAATCAACTACATTAAATGAAATAAAATGTTTATTTAAGACTGAGAAAATGTCCACTGGGTTTTAGATCTTATATATAATGAAACAGTGATCTATCAAAACATAGAGACAAAACCCTAACTGAGGAGAAAGACAAAGGTTTTATTTCAATTTAAAGCTGTGATCACATGAAAACAACAAGAAAATAATGTGTATAATTTTAAGGGTGTTTCTTTTCATTATTTAGGGAAGTATGAATTCATTTTAGAACTAATTTGACAAAATCCGGTAATTTACTAAAGCAATGTATATCTTTTTACAATACATTCCCTCAACTGCTGAGAGTTCTTATACCATTTGAGAGTTTGGCATCTAGTAAGCCTCAAAAAGATTTCATTCCTTTCATACTGAGCTAGGAAAACAATGTTAAATAATGGAAAATAATAATGTCATACGATTTCTTTTTTTCTTTCTATAAGGCTGACTGGTTTTCTCTTGATACACAACTGGGTAATAGCTCAGAGGATGTACAGATATGGTAGAGAGTACTTAAAGATAAGTATATATTTGCTGCAACTGATTAATTTCTAATACAATTTTAGCAGTCCAAAATAATATCTGCTTTGGTTATTATTAATTTGCTCTTTATTTTTATTCCCAGGGTAAAGTTATCTATTGTAAAGCTATTTCTTGTATATCTTTCTGGGCTAAAAATGTTAGAACTCTTTCTTTTTGACTAGAAGCCACTCCAGGGCCGTACACCATATTGTACATCATATTGCAAGATGAACTTCTTGAGCAATCAGCAGCACCAACCTCCTGCTCTGTGTGCTTATTTGCCCTGTAACAATAGGCACAATTAAGTAAAAGCAAACCCGATTAATCCTGCTCCAGGACAACCCCTGAGTGCTCACTGGTTCTCCTGATTAGCTGTACAGGACTGACGGGCAGGAAGGTGTCAGGAAAACCCCAAAGAATTAGCAAGCCTGCAAGGAGACTCTGCAGGAGGGAGAAGGTGCAAGGAAGAAAGAGCAGAAGGTGGCAGTTTAAAACACTTGTTAAAGGAGTTAACAAAATAAAAGGATGTAATTTAAATCACTAAATGACAGAATCCTATTGTGATGAGGCAGTGCAGCATCTGAAAGTGGTGCTCCCTGTAAAGATCACACACGTACCTGCACAATAGCATCAGATTAGGGTGGACTTATAAATCTCAGTGACATTGGACTTTGTGGGTTCAGGCTCTTTGCAATAATTGGAGCAGATCTTGTATTGATAGTTAAATCGTAAGCAATATACTTATCAGTGCCCACCTGCTGGCAACACTTTAGTGCACCTTACACTAAAGGCAACGACAACATCTACCAGCAACTCATTAAAATAAAACTCAAAATCATGCCAATGAAACGCACAAACATATTTGAAATATGTTCTGTTAGCTATATTTGGTTATAGCACCAAGTTATGCGCCAATATACAGAAGCTCAGATGTTGTTGTAATTTTAGCATAGGGCAATGTTAATTACAGCATGTTAAGCTATTTTAAAAATAAATTAATAAAAGAAGACTTAATTTCATTTTTGTTGCATACCAGTTAAAACTCTTACTTCTGCTCACGACAGCTGGCTGCTGTATCATTTGGACTTTTAGAGCATTGTGCTCTGTGTGGAAGGAGTGCCCTCCCCATGTTAACAGCAGAAGACTGCTGAGAGATTGTTCAAAGATAAAAATATGTACCACCAAGTCCCTAAAATGTCATGATAAACGAACTCAAATGTCACTATTAAAATATTTCCTTTCATCAGTTTCACAGTAAAGATCTATCATAGCAATGCCAGAACTGACTCAACTTCACTAATACTTCTATGGGAATACTGAATTTCTTTTTGAAGGTTGAATTTAAGACAATGGAAATGCGTGCGGCATAAAACTGAGATAGCCACCTGCAAAGTGGCTTAAAAGGCACCCCCTGGAGAAAAACTCTTCTGTGTGACCCTCTTCCAGAGTTAAAAAAAAAAGGAGGTTGAGTTTATGACAAGCAGACCCCTGAAACAATTCCCCCCAGGTTTCTTTAAATGTGAAAAGCATAATTTTGCTTTCAACTGATTCTTTTAACAGTCCCTGAGAAAGATAAAAAAGTAACATGGCAGAAGAGAGAACTGCTTATAAAGAAAACAGAACACTAAATGAGAAATTCAAGGGTACCAGATTTCTTTCTAAAAAAAAAAAAAAAAAAAAAAAAAAAAAAAAAAAAAAAAAAAAAAAAAAAAAAAAAAAAAAAAAAAATTCCTTTAATACAGTACCAGAATCTGTACCAATGTGAAAATTTCATTAGTTTACTTTGAGTAGTTCCTATAACATTTCATGCCTTTTGCCTTCAAGTCTAACAATTTTCTATTCACAATATCCAGGTGATGCTTAGGAACTTTTAACAAAAGGCTGATAGGAAGGCAAGACAAACAATACATGTTTATAATGAGAACCAAATCGCTACCTGTGGAGAATAATGCAGGATGATCTCTCTTTGGAGGGGGGTGTGTGGAATCAACAACATAAATGGAATGCTGTCAAATTTATAAGCAGCAATTTAGGCAGCAAATATGTTGCTTGGGTTTCAGCAGTCTTAAACACTGTGAGCGGCTTAACCTTATCTCCCAGTGCCACTGCCTTCCTGGAGTAATTGATGCTCGGAGTCCCCCAATTTCACATAAACCAGGCCACTGTGTTATTGTATACAGCAATCTAACTGCTAGCAGAGACAGGAAACGGTGCTGAACCCAGATCAATAGACATGTCAACAGTAAGCTGCTTAATCTAATTCTGCCTATCTCATCTTGGAGCACAGAGTTTGCAGTTTTACTGCTAGGTCCCTCTGGCAGGAAATGGTTTGGAAAGTTTAGTCTTAAGAAGTTTAAGCGATATGCTTATCCTTCAGGCTTGTGAATGTTTATTCAGCAGAATAGCTGCTTTAAATGTTTTATAAATGGTAGCAATGTAAACAAGGCACTCCTGAATTCCTTCCCATATGAAAGCCATAACGGTGATTTCCTCACGGTGGACAGGGAGCTTAACAAAACAGCCCATTATGCTTACAGGTAAATTGCATTTGTACAGATGTACCAAATTATGAAGATCAGAATAATTTTCCCAGCATCCCCTCTGATGATACTCCCACATGTTTTTTTTTTTTTTTTTTTTTTTTTTTTTTTTAGCACATGAAAATTACCTGTTTCTTTGCAAGTAACTTCAGTATCTAGGTTGGTATAACACAATCTCTGACAATAACTTAAGGTCTGCTAATAAGAAACCCTGACATAGGCTCTCCTTCAGAAATTAAGAGGAAAGAAATTAAATAGTTGACTTTTCTCTCATCTTCCTACTGCACTGACAGAACACTTACATTCCCCTGTGATGGAAAAACCAAAGAAAACAAAACAGAAATGCAGAGCTTTGCCACAACTGTCAGAGCTGGTCATGGGAAAACCCCAGTAAAGTGTCTGGGCAGATGGCAGCACTCCAGTCACAGCTGTAACACGGGCTAGGCTCCACATCATCCCATGATGTTGATGCCTGTCACAGTGTTACCAATGATATCACAGCAAAAATATAGACATAATTCACATATTTCACACAATTCAGAGTTCACTGGTGCCCTTCTGTGTCCCAAAATGCTCAGAGTTCTCAATTTCATCTGAACTATGATGAAGTCATGGTGCATCCCTTGGGTGCTACTCTATTCAAGGGGCAGTGGCCATTGCTAGCAGAGAGGAAATTTAAGCTACTAGTTAACTCTGGAATCACAGTTGATTGTTTCCAACCATGACAGACCTTTAAACTACTTTGACAGTCTATTTGTCACTGGAAAGCAAGTACAAACTGGTTCAGAGAGTAAAGATGGCATTTCGCTGAAGATAGTGGAGTGGGAATTAGACAACGCAGGTTCTTTCCTCAACTCCGCCAGAAAGTGCTGGTACACTTGTGTGGGATGGTTTTTAAGTGCTTCAACTCCTCATCCATAAAATAACTTCCCTGATGGCAATGAAGTGTTGATATGTTCAATGTATTAGTGTCTGTGAGATGTTCAGACGCTACAGTGCTGCGTATCACAGGAAAGTCAATAAGTGAACTTGATAAATAAAATGTTACAAAAGTCCACTTCAAACCTTCAGCTTAAAATCATGGGACTGTTCCCATGAGTTAGTGCCTTGTAAATAAATTAAGCAAAGATTCCAAGAAAAATGCAGCTGAGAATAAGGTTAAAATAGTAAAGACACGATTATAATTTAGATACTTGTACATTACTTAACAAGCAAGTTGCTTATTATTGGGAGTCTTACAACACACTGCATATCTCAGATGAGCAAATTTTGCAAAAAACAAGTTCCTGGAGAAAAAAATTTTAAAAAATCAATTTGATATCTATGGGCTTATTTGTTCATTTAATGTGAACAAAACTCTCTTGGACAATGGCTTAAACAGAGTTTGCAAAGCCAACCTATTCAAACTTCCATTCTTTCTGTTTACAAAAGTTTTACTCTTTTGCCTTAAGAACTGAAACTATAGAATATTTTTCCAAAGATCAACAGCATACCATGAATAATCAAAGACAGAACTGAAGAGATTCTTTTGTCAACACTTCACAGACTCAACTACAGCCATTTCTAATAGGGAGCTATTTAGTAAAAATAATAAAAATCAGAGGAGACAGACTATCCATGAATGCAAAAGCCCACTAATTTAGCTCAATTAGTTCACTTCAAATAGAAACTTATGGCATGCCAGTCTATTTTGGTTTCAGACTTGTGCCACCCCCAGTCCACATTTTCAAAGACGTAGTATATTCCAAATGCTAATTAACTACCGTTCCTTTTAAATTCATGTATATCCCTGAAAATCTGACAGTGTGGGGGTTTTACGTAGATGTAAGACTAAAAAATTACATTCTCATTAAAATGACAGCAAGCCCTTTCTTTAATCCCTCATAAACCACTATTAGAACATGAATATTTCCTACCTCAGCAAAATACTCATAGCAAAGAGTAGCTAAGAACATGGACACATTTCTAAGCCTAGTGACCGATTCACGATGATCTTCATTTGATGTGGCCTCAGTGCTTTTAATTTCAATTTCTTTTTAAGACAAGTAGCCCATTCTCTGATTTAAACTGAATTTTCTGTCCTTTTTTCATTCACCTTCTCAGAGAAACAATTCAGATATACAGGTAAACAGTAATTAGCCAATCAGCAGTGCCATGAGCTGAAAATAATCCATTTTACCAGCTCATATATTTAAGAAAATTAAACTGATTCTTTATAATGATCAGGTTGGGCACCAGTGAAAATGATACAATCATCACACACATGCTCTTTACTATTTATTACACTTATATGATGCTTCTCAACATAAATGAAGAAGTAATCTCTTTGGAGGTGGTTATCACATCCATTTCTTTTAAACCTACAACAGAAGTAATTGGTCATTTCTGCAATGCAAATAAATTATTATTCCCTCTGATATGAAACGAAAAAAAACATATTGGGAACTCAAAATCTTTCTAACTCTGACACAAAATTGCAAAACAAAAGCAGGTACAGAATCTTGCCATTTTATGCCAAGAAGTCTACTTAAAATAAGAGACCACTTCTGCATAAATTTTTATGATCTCCTAATTCTTCCTAAAAAAAAAAAATCAAACACAGAGTTGTTTTAGATAAGTCCCACATCACCATCTTGAAGATATCATTTTTTGTGTTACCCTGGCTTATAGGAAACAAGGTACTGCAAGCCAACAGGCAAGAAACCTGAATATAGGTACTTACTGTTTTTTATAAAGTGCGTGAAGCTTTGAGTTGGTATCATCTCATTCCTACTGAGATCAGTATCATTTAGATGCCTAACCTGCTTAAGCACTTCTGAAAACCCTATTGCTTGCTTAAAATGTTGCTTAGGCTACCCCGAAATACTAATAACACTTCTGCATTTTCACAGCCACAGTTGCCATCACTTCATGACTTTACTGACCCTGGAGACACTGCAGGCAGTCCTTCCAAAAGGGCTAAGTCAAATTGATGGGTAGTTGTCTTTGTGACCCTTTTGTTTAACAACTGCATCAGTTGCTTTCTATCCAGACTTAGATAAATGAGCAACAAATTAAAAGAAACGTTTTTATGATTCACTGCAGTAACTTTCTTTTTTTGCTTTTCTCTTTTCTGAGACAAGGTTAAAAGTGACTAGTAAACCTTTTAAGGTTATTGAAACTAAATTATTAACGCTGTGTTTCACCTTCCTTTTGTCCTCTTCATGGCATTCTCACTGATTGCTTACTGCTACTCCACTCCTACACGTTGTAAATCAAATGAAAAATCTTTAAAGTACAAAACCACCTGATTAAAATTTTAATCCGCAAGGGAACCACTGATATGACAAGAAGCCACATTATGCAGTTTTTACACTTAAAACATCTGAAAGTTTGTGGGGGTTTTTAATGTGTGTGAAAATTGAGCACTTTCATCTTTGGAAGCAACAAAAAAGGATGACTCTCACTCATAAAACCCATCTGCAACCTTCAAAACACCTTTTGATATTTTCCTCTACTGCATGACTGCATTTGGTGCATTATATGCAGGCATAAAGTGTCGTGACAAACAGCTAGTGTAGAAAAATTTGAACTTTGCCTATCTGAAGCCTGTACAGTTCACAGGTTTGCTGAGACTACTCATCAAACTCAGGACCAGATCATTCACCAGAGAGTCCACATTATCTGGGCAGCTGGAACAGTAAAGGGACAACATAAGGTAAACCATGATCAAGGGGTCTTATAAAAACCTGTAGTGAATACTTCTGAGGAAAAATATATACCTTTTAGGAATGAAGTCTATCTAGAAGAAAGCCAAATACTAATTTACATTTTTGTGAAGTTTTTAATGCAATGTCTATCTTATCTAAGATATGAGCTTATTTGACAGCATATTTCTGAGAAGTTGGCAAACAACTTTCTTAATGCTGTTTTTCAGCAGCAAAGTATAGAATGATCCATCACCATGTTTTCAAGATCTGAGCTCCTGATACTTCAAAACAGAATAAACCAAGCAAACTGCTGCATTTCAGTTTTCATTGGATTTCGTAGGTGCTGCACAATTACGGTCTGCTAGATTGGCACAAAGTTAGTGCACATATGCTGCAGTGGTAAGAGGTTTGTTCCTCCAGCAGTGGAACTCCTGGATTGGATTTAAAACAGACTGAGTCATGAGCAGACCCTAAAGAAAGCCTATGGTGCTAATACTACACTATGTAACATCTGATAACATATCAAAGTCTGAAAACACACTCACTAGGGACATACAAAGTTACAGAGCAGCATCTAACGCCCAGTAAATAGGGCTGTCTGCTGGGCCAGTTCCTCATTTATCCCATAGACATATCACCTGAATACAAGAGCAACAAGGTGTCCTGTAAACCAATTGTTACAGTTCTAAACTGAGTATTCAGGGTACTTCATTAAGAGCCAAAAGCACAGAAAGAGCTGCTTCCGAATCCCATGGCATATGACAGGCACAGTGCTTTTCTCAGGGACAAGATCCGTGACAGAGCATAGAGAGTTCTGGATGGCTGGAAACCCTTCATGCACAGCAAGCTTCAGTAAAGATCATGGTGAATGATTGAAGTTACTACCTGAGACACCATATTTGGGTCAATAACACTAATGAAGAGACACTTTTTCATGAGCTGAAGTTCTCAAAGATGTTAATTTTCCTCTGTTTAAGATTTAAGGTACCAGCTGCACTTTATGTTTCATACAGAAGAAAAGCATCATCTCAGCAGGAGTGGAAAGCACTGATGGCAAAGTTCTCATGGAAAGGCACGAGCTTCTGTGATGGACAGAGGGAACTAACCCTGGAGCAGTGATTAAACACAGTGGCTGGAATGATCAAAGCTCTGAGCCAGAAGACAGCAACCTGTCTGCATTTGTGCGGTACTCGATCTAGCACACTCCTTTTTCCCTGCAGCATTAAAATCTGTATTCCCATTTCCTACTGGAGAGTGATGTGGCAAGATTTTCTCATGGAAACCTGAGCAAGCTGCATACGGAATGAAAGAGCTCTTATGGCTTGTATTTATTGAACAATTTGCTTTCCCAGATCTCAGTTTGTCCTCCTTTTCCTCTACTTGTTTCTTCCTGCCTTTGTTTTTGTGTTCAGACACTTAGACTCTCACAATCAATCACAGCAAAGTAGCTCCTATAAACCTGCTTAGATGAAAACATTCTCCTCCTCAGCTGTCCAACCCATTCCCTAGAAAGCAGCTGTTTCTCTAAATATACAAGTCAACAGCATATGAAAAAGTCAGCATAGCATTACATGACAGAAGAAATCATTTCAGTTCTGCCACCGGGTTGCTGTGTAGAATTGGGACTCAAGTAATAAAAAGATACAGTTTAATAATTTGGAGACCTGTTTATACAATATGCATTCAAAAAGTCACTGGACAGAATAAAGAAAGGCAAGGGTGTAAACAGCAAGGAGACTTCTAGCAAGATGCCATAATCTTCAGGGAAAAATTCATAGTCTCTTCCTCTGGCCCAGGGAATTTTTTTGCTCTGCAGTGGCACAGCTGTGACAAAGGGAGAAATGCAGCACAAAAAGGTGAGAAGCAAATCCCTGCCTTTCATATGCTAAAAGCTGCCCTACCCACTCTAGTATTGGATGATGAGTTTGGCTCCTCTCTGTTTCAGCAGCCACCGTGACACACTGTGCGAGGCCTCCAGCTGAGTCACTACATGCTCGCTGTGCTCTGCACACACAGATGGGAGTAGGCAGAGAAATGTCAAGCTACTTGGATTAGCTCAGGTTTGGTCACGCACAGAAGCAGAGCTCAGGGCACCCAAGGAATACTAAATCAAACACAAAGCATCTTTCCCAGTTTTGCTACCTTGTTTTTTAGGTATTAGTCATTAAGGAGCTTTCAAGATGCTAGGTCTTGCTGTGGGTTTAAGTGCTTCCATAGCCCTACATCCCAGCAGTAAAGGCATCATGCCCTAGCAATGAGATAAAAGGTATCACATAAAAAAATGTGAGATGATGTTTTAAGTTTTCAAATCATTTGGAACACATGCATGAAGATAACATAAGTTAACTTTATACTTTCATCATTGCCAACCCGCTTGAGAGAAAAGCAATCTTCCCCTTCCACTCATTCTACGCATGGAATCTTTTTTGTCTGACATATTTCAGTAATTGGGCACACTTATTCCTCAGCTAGTTCTAACACAACCAGTAGAGGCTGCATTTTGAATTTAGGGGAGCAAGCTGGCAAGTGGCGTGAAAAAAATTAACATTTCCAACAGTATGCAACACATGGATAAATGTTACTCAGCCTGATGGGATGTGCAATTTTTAAATCTCATACAAATGTCTGCTTATTATTCCACTGCTTTCTCCCTACGGCTTTGGGTTGAAGTCTTTTTCTAGTTCAAACTATTTTCCGTCAGCATTTTCTTCCATCTTCTCTACCTGCTGTAACATCCATTACTGGCTCTCACTCTCTTCAATAAGCGACTTGTTTCACTGCATTTCTTTCCATTTTTCTTGTAATAATTCTGTCCTAATTCTTATCTTCTCTCTGAATCAAGACAAGAAGCAGGTCTTGTGTATCCCTGAACAAAATTTAAAGCAATATTTTGAAGTCAGAATGGGTGAGATACTGCCAATTTTACCTTTCAACCAGAGAAAAAGCAAGAGTCTTTGTGTATTGTACTTGTGTGTAACAATGCCAAATCATAGATCAACTAAAAGTCAGCCTTCTTAACCAGGTATTAAAAATATATATATAAAATTCACCCTCAATTCTCCTCCTGCAATTTTCCAATTGATTATGAGAATCACATTATAAAACAGAGGTGCCACCATATGTAGAACGCTCAAATCTAAGGAATGGTAGAAAGGACACTACTGCCATGACATCAATGTATTTTTCTCTGTTTACTACTCCTAGCCCATTCCTCCTTTCTCCTCACCCAACTTCCACAGAGAGAGGTTCTATACAGTTAAACATGAAAAAAAAAAAATTAAAAAAATCACTTCTTAAGAGAGCTGCTGCCATATTGCTCAACAGCAGTTCATTGTTCTCTTGCCTTGGATAGTTTTATCTTTAGGTCTTTATTTTACTCAAAGATCTCTTACCAATGCCCTGACCTTGGCATCTGTGTTCCTCCTCTTAAAGCTAATGTGATCTGCTCACACAAAGCAGACTATTGCCAAGGAGCATAAGCAGCCCTAGTGATGTCACTGAACTCATTAAAGATATAGTTGACTTCTTGGCCCTAGAAAACCTAATTATTAAATGTAACCTTAGCTGAAAACAGTAGTGCTTGTTAATAAGCAAAGCAAAACAATAGATGTTTTGTTCAAACATAAAAATAGTGCTTGACCAATAAATAAGTGCTCCTACTTTATAACTGGCAAACTGTAGTTAACCATGGAATTCCTGAGATAATTGATGTAAAAAAAGGATGGAGTATTTTCAAATACAATAACATGCATACTTTGAAAACCTAATTCCTAGTACAATTCATAGCACTAGCACCAGATCTAGAAAACTTATCTATTCAGTTTAGTAAATAGCAAAAGCCACACATTCTTACTCTGAAGAAACTAATAGGCAGCTAACCCTGATGTCAAGCTGCTGTAGTCTTCTGAGAATTATTTTAAAACATACCTTTTGCAGCAAACATATAACACAGTAACTGTGTTGCAAATGTGACTGCTATATTTATTTGTTTTATAGCTATGGATTGCAAATTTAAAAAGGAAATATACACTTCAAATACTACCACTGACAATAGCAGCCTTATGCTTCTATATGCTATTAAACATGCCATCTCCCACTGGTGGTATATAAATCACAGCAGCACTAAATCAGTTTTGTTCTTTCAATGCATTTGCTACGTGAAATTTCTTAGATTTACCCTAAGATGTAATGTAGTTATTTTATCTATAATTGTGTATCAGCAACACAACAACTACCTGATCATTTCTGGATCACTGTAGTGATTAATAAAATTTACATTAACACCTAAATCAGAGGAACTAAGTACTCTTAAAATGGAAGTGGCTAAAGAAACAGTTAAGAAATAAATATTTTAAATGAACATACTCCAAGGGTGAAGACGCTGTCTTCAGACTGCCTGGAGTATGCCCACAGTGTTTAGGGACATCCTTCTCTCTTCCTCTGTCCATAAAGTAAGTTGAAAACAGCACTCCTCAACTATTTAAATGCTGAACTGTACAAACGTACAGGTCTGCTGAACCCCCAGATAACATTACTAGGCTCGGGGCAGCTTTACAGGTAGTCAGAATGGCTTATAAAACAAACTAGATTAAGTTACCTTAAGAAAAAAAAATTTAAATGGTTTTACCTGCACTTTAGTAGGGAAAGGATTTTCTAGGATGTGATATTTCATTATTTGAGGCATTTAATGTTAGGCTGGTTAAAGTTACCCTGGTGATGATGCTATAGAGAACAATGCTGCAGAGACAACATTCATCAGTCACAGAAATGAACACAAGCCTCTCACATTTTTTTACATAGGTATTGCAGACTAGTTTTATACAACAATTTTCTCTCCTCCATGCTTCGTGCTTCAGGATTTCATGAGAAATTTTTCTGAGCTCCATCTAGAAGCTACCATCTAAAGCATCACTCTAGGTTTGAAGACTGCCTGCTGAAGGCACTGAGGAGCCAGTGTGAAAATACTGCTTCTCAGACCAGAATTATTCAAAAGGAAAAGAATATGCTCAACACAATATATGTAACAGTTTTATCACATAGGAAAATAACACTAAATTATATATGAATGGCTTTTTTAAAAAAAACAACAGCAGTTAAAATACGGAGTACACCAGGGTAAGGCAGTTTTAAGGGAAATTAAATAATATACACATATGTTAGCTTCAAACAGAAAGTTGTGGGGTTTTTTGTGAGGATTGGGTATACCTGACAGATGTCAAGGTTAAATCACCCAACCTTTAAAGCCAATACAAACTAGTACAGAATTCAATACATACGTGTCACAAAAAAATGCATTTAAATGAATTTAAACTCTTAACCACAGATTACAGACCAGCTTCCTGTGACTTTTTTAAACAGATGGTCAGAAGCGAGGATGAAAGAAAGCATTTTTTTGTGATCCATTGTTCACATGAGGATGTTATCTTTGTTTTGCGTGTCACAGCTTGTTACAGTAATAAGCTGAACAGAATATTTTAAAGGGTTAAGTTTTTAAAATGAACAGATTCAGGAAGGGCACAATAACATCTTGATGCCTAACAAGTCAGTAAACACAGTGCATACCCAGAGGTTTTCCTGTTAAAGGTCTTTTTTAAAAAAAGGTATAAATTTCATAGCACTAATTTGAATTTCACCTTTGGTATTACAGCTGTATAATTATCTAATGCCTAGTACATCCTTGGGAAGAATAAAATGTGTTATATAATCACACCCACAATTACAAAATACATATAATCCCTATTTACATATAATCTCTATACTTCAGTACCAAATACACTATTATAATCTTTTGGTAAGTGAACTTTGCTAAAATTATAACTATCTGATATTTTTCCATATCTCTTATTCAGGGTCTCCTCTTGCCTCTGTTGTCTCATATATTGGCAGCATCTATACTGTAACTATAGGCAGCCAGGGGTCAAGATTAGTAACTTGCTCCACAGCTACACCCACACCAGTGGGGCCTGACCTACATGGTACTTCCCCAATGTGCATGTTAAATCAAAGATCAAACAGAAGTAAATTCTAGGCAATGGCATTTAAAAAAAGTCAAATTTAGCTCTCACAGGGAAGTTCAAATAACAGGATGTAGGGGCCCAAAATATTACACATACTGATCCATTTTTCAGCACCTTTTCCTCTCCAAACACTCTTGATTTTTTTTTTTACAAAGTGGGGGACCACCCTCCCAACTCACAGTTGCAGCTGATAAACTATGTCTCACCTTCAAAATACATCAACATTGCATTCATGGCTGTGTTGCCAGATCCCACATACCACTCTGTTCACTACTATACCATAGATTACAATAGATGTATTTATGCTTGCTCTTGCCAAGTACATTGCAATGCAGAGAGCAAATAAACTGGAATATAAATACAAGCTTATAAGAAATTATTGCAATTTTTGAAAAGAAGTTTCTTTTTAAAGTGGATCATAACCTCTCAACTTAAGGATAACATCAAAGAGACTAAGGTTTACTTAAACACTCTCTAAAGTAATTTTTTTTTCTGTTACTCTACATAAGGAATGTGCTTAATTCTTTCAATCACTGGAGATAAAAAAGAAATGTAACTATTTTTGTAAAACAAACTATTGCTAATGTTGAGACTGACCACAGAATTCTTGACAGGCAACTCAATCTAACTGCTTTCAAATTTAAAAATGGAATTTAAGCTACTGCTGCTCTGCTCTAAACAACATTGCTTCAAACAGAAGAGTAAAAGACATTGAGCAATTGCAATAAAAGAAGAAAAACATGTCAGTTACATCCACTTAGCACTGTTTTTGTGCATGTACACCACGGACACTGCCACTCCTGAGCAGAAGACAGTTAAAGAAGTAAAACCATCTGCTAGGCCTGAGGAACCCAGATTCAGGAGCCCAAAGACCATGACCTTCCTTTATATATTCTCTTATTGGGGTCACTGAAATTGCTTGGGCTGCCCTACTTGGTCTGGATTATCAATAATCTCTTTATACTTCTCACAGCTTTCTTCTAGTCATTCTGTCAAATCTGATCCTCATATTTTCATCTCAGTGCTGTCAAAATGCATCAGGTCCATGCAATTCTGGAAGGAGATCTGTGATTAATTACTAGAGCATTTCTTCACATGCCATCTTCATTTGCTCTTTTCAGGTCATCCACTTTCACAAATGCCCAAAACACCTAATGTTTCTTCGTAGAATAAACACATATCCAAGTCTCCTACATTTGGTTTAGTGATATCTGATTACCATACAGGCAACATTTTCCAATGCTGAGACCTCCTCTTAGACACCAAAATCAATACGGATTAATCCAGTGCTAGAAACCCTAAATACCAGTTTATGTCATTGAAAAGAAGTCTCCCTTGATTACAGAAAATGGTTGGCAGATCAAATTTCAGCATGTAAATTAGAAAATGTTCTCAAAATTAAAATGTTGAAGTAAGCCTTATGGAATGGCTATTTTGTCAATTACAGTAATGACAGAGAATAAAAATCCTATAAAAAACCTATAAAAGCTTTACTATAAGACAAAACGACAGTATTTGAAACAGTACCACCTTGTATTTTACTTAGTAGCCAGTTATTAACATAACAAAATAAATACAAATACCACGGAAGTAGGACTGAAAGAAGCCAGGTCTGACTACCAGCTTTGAAGATCTTTATATTATTTTACATTAAAGTGGGAAAAGCACAGCATGACTTCTGTACAAAGTTGTTAATGTAAGTGGTGGTGTCCTCAGGTCCATTTTCCTAATGAATTTGTATACCAAATTCTTCAGCAAGTTGGAAAAATCACTAACCCAAGGGAACCTCCAAAATTGCTGCAGTCAAGGAGCCTCATAGCATAATAATGGCAAAAACACTCGAAGTGTGGCAATCAACTACAAGTCTGAAAGAGCAGAGCATTGCCTCTTTCTTCTGCTGGAAAGACTTTACAGTAACAAACTGGCCATCACTCATTTAAAGCAAAATGCATTTATGGGCACATTTTACAAAATTTGGAAGACTAAAAGCCTACACATATGGATGCAACACAAATAAATTAAATTTAAAGAAAAGAACCCTCAGGTCATAAAGGAGTCTTGAGAGAGACAGTGACTTTGTGACAACAACAACAGACACTGCAAGCTAGAGTATCAACATCCATACTTATCTACATATTAAAAGTAACAAATATTCATCTTCCCTCAGCAACGTCCCTCTGCTCTTCTAAAGTCAAAGCAATTCTTCTCTAACTAGATAATATTTTTCTCACTATGTTTTTCAGCAGCTGTCTTTGCTGATTTCTAATCAAAGCTCATGATAACTGGCTTTGGCAACAGATTGTAGTTTCCCAGATGAGTAAGCAAACAAAAGAATTTTTTTTTCCCCTCTTCCACAGAACTTGAGATGCACTTAGTGTCTTAAGAGGGAACTGATGAGTTCCGTAATCTGGCCAACACCTCAAGTACATTTAATGAAGGAACATCAGAGGTCTATGGTGTTTCTATACTTCAAAATGTGGACAGCTACACAACAAAGATAAATGCCAGCCCGGGAAACAAAAAATTGGACCGTAGCATTTATAAGAGTAGAAAATGAGAAACCTTCAGACAACAATTGATTTAGATTTGACTGAGAAACAGGAATAAAAAGAACACATGAATTGACATAGCATAAAAAAATTTCACTTCTGTTTATTATAAAATATTCTTTAAATGGGTGAAAAAAGGTTATCACAAGAACAACACTCGTTGAAAGATGATATTGATTTAGTAGGCAGAGCCTGAAGGATGTCAAACCAGAAAATCACTATAATCAACTACAAAGGAAATTCATCATAGCAAAAAGGAAGTGGGTGGATTCGCAAAGCTCATGAAAAACAAAACAAAAAAAAGCAGCAAATAAATACATTACAAATCTAACAGATATTGAGAGAAAGTAATTAGAGTATAGGCTGTATTTTACTGAAGAGACATTGCGGAGTTCCATAAGCAGGTGCTTCTTGTAACTGTGTTCTAAAGACAAATTTCAGGTTGTTGAATGAAAATCTGATTACTCAAAAAAGTAACACTTCCATTTCTCAGAAAGACTGCATGAAAGGAGAGAAAATATTTGGCAAACCCACAATTGTAATTTACTTTTCTAAAATGAAACAGAAGAGTGCTGAACAAAGTCCAGCAAAACCCGAGGTGTTGATAATTGACAAAGCTCACAACTTCACACACACTAGGACAAGAAAGATTAAGTTTAAAATGTCTCAAAAGTCTGGGTTTAAAATAATTTCATTCAACATTTGTTCTCATTCTTGAACAGAAGAGAAGGAAAAGGAGAGATTAAATAGCAGGTGAATTTAATGTTTCTTCTGGTGATAATAAAATGTAGATGGAATGTAATTTAATCTAAACCATCACAAACCACTTATGTTCTCCTACACAATAAGTGTGTGCCATAAGGCCTCATATCTCCGTGCAATCTGGCAGCAGGAACGGCAGCGCAGGCAGCTGAAAGCTCCCCGTGCCCACAGGGCACAGCACCCGGCACAGCCTCCCTGCAACTTCCTGAAGGCCAGGTTAGGGAAAAAAAGATTCAAATGTGGATTACATTTTTGAATGCCCCACTTTCCTACTTTTCACATGTTTGATTACAAAACATTTCCATGATGCAGGATGGTCCGTAATCAAGGGGTGCGTGCAGCTGAAAATGAGACTAGAGAAGTTTAATACAGAGCAGTTGGAAAACTGTAGAAAACAATCTTTGGCCAGACAAATTTAGTATATGAGTTGTGTAATTCCTATTCCCCTCCACAGCCCTATACTGTGCTATGCTAAGTAGAGGGTGAGGTGCTAAAAAATAGCAGACAGGTTTTAGGTGGTAGTGAGGTACACTACAGCTGCTGGAAGTGGCAGTCCTCAGAGCCACTCCCAAAGCCCATCCTCATCTACCATCTGTCTTCATTAGTGGTGGAAATAGTAAAACGAAAAACCATACACCCACCACCCCCAGAATAAAATTTGTGTAACTGCATGGTAACTCTATGCAGCTTTAAGGCACTGTTCATCACTACTGTCAGTAAATGCTGCATTGTCACAGATTTATATGGCAACTTCATGAGTGTCTGAAGCCAGAGAGAGGGATTCACCTAGTAAAACAAAGATATCTATATCTCTGTTGTTCACCTTATTCACCAATTAACATAAAGACTGTTAGGACATATTTAACTGGCCTACTTAGACATTGGCTTTAGGATGAAGTAAATCACATTGTACATCACTTTGCATTAATTAGACTTTAATTTTCTGTAAGCAGAGCTCAGGTGACTTGCTCCGTATATGTTTACATCTAATTAGATTATTCCTATTTGCTTTGTGAACTGCCTGCAAGTGGATTCAAGAAGCCAGTAAAATATGTATGCAGTTAAGTTCACAAGGCTTCTTATTCATGCTTTCTTCCTGTTCGTTCTGACTTAATTTTTCTGCCTGAAAAGAAATAAAACAGTACGACTGGATCACAGAAAAGTCCCTTTGCTCTATACCTTCTAATAATGACCAATGGCAAATGTCCAGGGAAGAGTATAAGTTTATGAAGAGACCTCTTCTGCAGATACATACTTTCAGTCAATGCAATTTGCATTACAGACCTCTTTAGCTAGTTGATATTTTTTCTTTAGGCAGAGATAACAACTTAGCCCCTGCAAGGTTTCAAGAACAATTGTCTGTGCAATGCTTCAGAGCAGTAAAGCACTTTACAAGTGCTAAATATCACTATTCAAGGTGTTTCACTTGTATTAAGCCAACCAGACTAACAATTTACATAATTTTCTGATTAAAAGCACCCTGAAGACCACTGCAGCAATAATGAGGGGTTTTGAAAAGAACCCAAAGCAGCATACTTATTTTGAAATATTTATTACAACAGCAATTTAAACATAGTAGTTACAGCTTTTATTGTTCAGAAATGCAAAAACTAAACATTTGCCTCTCTGGCATAGTTACTTCTTTATGAACTTTTAGAGCATTAGCTCTGAATTTGCAACTTCCCATAACATGTTGAATCTATATTATGGTCAAGATAATTTATTTCCATTTTGAACTACTTAGCACAAAAGTTCTTGCAATAAATGCTGTCACGACTGACAGCTCTCCTTGTCTTTCGGTTTTCTCTTAGCTCTAGCAAAACATTACCCAAGAGTTAGTACATAAGTATGTTAGCATGACCAAAAAAAAAAATATTTTTTTCTGAGATAAATATTTCTTTTAAAAAATAAACTATGCCTACATGGCTAGAAAAAAATAATATGCTTACAAAAAAAAAAAAAAAAAGCTCAAACAAACCAAAAGTCAAATCAGTAAGTTTCCACCAGGGAGTCTGAACAACACCATATAATAGCCAACACAAAAATGCTCAAAGAATCCCAATGGTTTGCCATGGCTGAAGAGTAGAGCTGGAAAGGACCTGAAAGTCTTCTGCTCTGATGAGAATCAGCTGCACCTGGTTATGCCATCCTCACCTGACCATAAAGGTTTTTGATGTTGGAGAAATCTATAACCTTTACAGGCAATCTACTTCCAGTGCTTCATCCTCCTTATCACTACACAAAAATGCATTTTTAGCTTCCACTGTAAATCTAATATATTTCTGCCATGAAAATATGTATATCCTTTTGAAAATAATTTATTAAACCAATTTTCATTAATAATGATGGCATATGAAGTAAAACAAAACCTATTTGCATTCCTCTTATGTTAACTCCTTTGTTATGCTCGTATTACCAACATAAAATATTTAAAATGTGTTAGTTATGGAGCCAATTATAATAATCAAGTGAGAAAAATTCCATTACAAATCTTAAAATAATCTCTTATTGCATTTTAAGGGATCGTCTACATTCTGCCATAACTCCTTTAGTAATATTACATTTGCTGAGATATCAGAATTCTTATATGCTGTTTCAAATTATTCTCTGAACAATGTCTCCCCCAATCTATCATATACTATATTGTCTGCAAAAAGCAAAAATTCTTATGATCTTACAAATTCCCAAAATACTTATAAAACAGGTTCTCATCTTGCTTGAATAAATTACCTTAATGGAACATGTAGAAGCAGATGACTGCATGCAATAGCTACTCTGCCCTTGAAAGGCAAATTCTCAAGAAGACTTAGAAGTTTGAGGAGGCAGAGACTGCACAACGGATTTTACTCAAAAGCTACAAATAGACATTATTCAACAATTAAGGCATTATTTTCACTGATGTATATCAACTTTTATAGTACAACATGGAAACAATATCTTCCTTTAAAACTAAACAAAACCCAGTTAAATACCAATTTGGTAACTGGATCTATGGTTCTGTGATATTTAAATAGCCATAAAAAAGAAGCTGCTATAACAGATATTTATGCATTTAAGCCACTTTAAAATAAAAAAATGAGCTTTGAATTCAGTGAAACAGGTCATGTTTAGTTAATGATTTTTGAGTCTCCAGAAGAGTACAAGCCCAGAAACATTTTAAAACTATCTAGATTCAATTAACTGAATCTTTATTGCTTTTCTTCTTGCATATATTCCTGCTCCAGAAAACAGCTTAAGAGGGTGGTTATGAATGTAAGTTCCCTTTCCAAATAATGAAGAGAGAGAGGAGCAAATGAAAGGTCCAAATAACTGATGATTAAAATCCTCTAAATTAAATCCTTTACATAGCATTTGTTCAACATATAAACAGCATTTTTAGACATATTGAAATGCTGTAACATTTATGTGTATTTCAGAATACACAGTAGCCATCCAGACACTTCAGATGTAATACTTTTGTTTCCTAAGCACAGGAATGAGGGCAGAGAACAACCTAACCAACAGAAAGGGAGACGAAAGTGCAGCAATTTTAATCCTGGTCTTTCATGCAGATGAGTCAGGTTCTACTGCAGACTACTATAATAGTAGCTAAAAGTCACTCGGTGAACATCAGCAACTCAGATGCCTAAACATGGAAATCTAAAAGTATCATTTTAGTTACCCAAAGATTTATTTTCACAGGAAAAGCAGACATGAAAAGGACCTGCAGCAGCTCCACGTCTTTCCTGACTGGAGATATATTCGTTGACTTAGGACTCAATGAGTTCATATCAACTTGGTAACTAAATGACCTCAGGGCAGAATTAATATGTATGGGTAAGGAGCATTTACAACTCTGCCTAAAGCTACCACACTTGGATACTCTGAACTGTCCTCCTGAGGATACTAGTTCTCTCCTTTGACTATATAGATAGCTTGGCTTTCTAATTCAGGCATGAATAAGCTACTTTTTCAAGCTTTGAATTATTTTTTTCTGTCTTTGTCTAGGACAGATATAGATATGATGGAACTACATCAAAGCAGAGCATTTCAGAGATAGCTGTACATTCTCCAGGAGCTAAGACCACAGTTTAGAAAAAAGGAATTTTGGATCTAAACATGTCAATGCATTTCTTTAAATACTCTACTTTTCACTATATTTTCTCTCTAACTCAGTGAAATTTTCTAATTTGACTGTTATATCTATAAGCCATCACTACTATCTTATTGCTATCAACAGTCTAAGTGCAGTATCAAAGTTCAGTTCATTGAACCATCAAATAATATTCTCTTTGGGGCATTTTTTCCCTTTGATGAGCACACGTAAGACCTAGTTACGTTAATCATCATATATATATTGAGAAGTAAATGTAATCCACTGCACATTCAGCCTGTCAAAATGTATCAATTATTCAGTCAGAAAGGTCTGACTGCATGAATCACTTCAGTGTACGCCACTGAGCAGGCTCGGATAAAGGTTTTGATGCAATAACTGAGTAGGAATTTAAAAAAATAGTATTCTTAACTTAAATTTTAGATATAATAGGGAGGCATAAGTAAAAGTCAGATTTGGGAGTGTTTAGAAAGCATTTCTCTTTCTGTTCTCTCTGCTAAGCTCTTTCCAATTCAGATGTTTCTATTCTGCTGCAGTTTTCTCTCAGGAAAATAATTTCTTAGCTGGATGTCACCTGAGGGCGTTCAAATGAACCACCTAACATTTCTGTAGCCTCTTTTCCTTCTAATGCTGTCTTACATCTTAACACTTCACATAACAACCACAAGATGCTTATGGGAGATGACCTGATCTTATTACAAACTCTATAAAGAGCTGCTCCACACTCTATGTCATTATATATATAAAAGACAGAATCACTGCTTGAGGATTTATGTCCTTTGTCTCTTTCACAGGGCAGTGTACTGGGCAAAACTGAAGTTTTTCGGCCAACAAGAAACAAGACTGAAATAAGATTAATTTCCCCTCCTTTCTACTCTTCTACAGGAGAGTCTTGTCTTGTTTCCCCTCTTAATATTTCCCCCTCCTGTAATTTTTGGAGGGGTGGGAGCTGGTTTTGTTGATGTTGTCTAGAAGGGGATAATTGTAGAAGAACTTTTGCAGGGTAGTTTGAAATACTAGACTGTTAGACAGGACTCTTCCTTATCTGGTGTCTAGGCAGAGGAATGTATTAAGCAGAAGTTCTTTAAGGTACATTAGGCTTGACAGTCTTCTTTCCTCCATTGTGAGTTTGGCACACACAATTGCTGGGAGACAACAGTGTCAGCTGCAGCTTGCTCTCATTTTAACGCCAGCTCAATCCTGACATTTGCCATCACCTAGTGATTTTGCAGTGAGATATTTTAAAGAAGTTTTTCTTTTCCCTCAGTTTTTCAAATGAACTTAATATAGTGTAAAATGAGAGTTTATGATCCCAGAGAGATATACAATACAGAGTAGCACAGCATAAAAAGCATCAGGGTGGGTTTTCCAGCACACCCCAGTGCCTCAACTCTGAGCTGGAGGGACTATTTTCTAATCAAAAGCCCTCATATTTTTCATTCTTTGCTTCTCTTTTGGTAACAGAAGGCCCAGACAAACAGAAGCAAATAGACACTGATTTCTGCTGTTCATGCAAGCCTGTTCACAAAATGCCTCCCATAGGTTGCTTTCCACCAGCCCTGCTATTTCATTTAATCCATTCAGTCCTGAAGGATCAACTTAGGCAATTAGACAAGGGATTTAGGCTCTGAGGGATAATTGGATGACTTGCATGCAATAAACTTCTTCCACACTCTCTTTACTTTTTTCTTTTGTTCTCTTTGCTCATCCCTTTGTTTCTCATCATTAATTTTTCTAATCAAGTTTGCAACACCCTTGAAGATAGCAATGTGACCGAGCAGCAAGAACCTAAACACCTACATTGTATCTCCTGCTGTTTCATGCCTCTTTAAATTGTTCTGATGTGATACCAAAGGGAAGAGCAGCTGAGTTTAGATGATGGGATGTAGCAGTCAAGGATTCTCTTTTGTATCTGTAGCACTGCTGAAGTTGCAGGGAGGGAACAAATCAGCTCAGATGTCTTTGTCTAATTTCAGGTGAATCCTAGAAAAATGCTCATACAGGGGGAAAAAAGTATTAAAGCAGAATTGGTTGTATTCTGGTGTATTGTGTGTGAACTATATTATGGCCAAGGAGCTTACTGACATAGATTAAGGACTGCTGAACTGTAATTATCCTTCTTTTTCACCTATAACTGCCTTTATCCTCACTCCTTTTCATGCCCAAGTCCCAGCCTGTGAGCTCTTCTTTCCTCAGACACACAACCTCATTCTTGCTCTTTAGTCCTTAGCCTGATGCTCCTAGCTTTAATTTCCTTCTATGTTGACATGTTTCCCTCACATCAACCACTTCCCTCATGTCATTCTGCCTAATATCTTATCTGTTTAGTGTATAAAACCTCCTTCCTCTGGTGATATTTTAAACTTCTCTTAGCTCATTTTATTTCCTGCACACTAGCACAATTTGTCAGCCTGGGTACACAGGGATGATAGAACCACATGCAAGTTTCAACATCTCCCTCAAATATTACAATATAACTCTGTTTTATAATAAACATTAGTGAAATATTAATGATTACTATGCTATCAACCATGAAAAGTAATAGCAAGAAAAATAAAAGACAGGTTTTAAACTGCCTAGCTTAAATGCGTAAAGATTGTTTAACCAACAGCTGAATGTGCAGAAGTCCCACCTGTAAGGAATATCAATATTGCAGCCACAACTACAGACAGTTCAACCTGCAGGAAAGAAAGTTTTCGCTCTAGATGCCCACATTTAGTCTGACATGAGCAAATAGACACAATGTCCTGCATACCTCCTCTGAAGAGCTGTTAAAGTAACACTGACAGGCCCAATAGGAAATTAGGACAGACTGCACAACCTTGCGAAGTGCAATGAGTTTCTTACAAATTAAAAACACCCACGAAAAACAAGGTCAAGAGCAAAACAAAATTTATTTCTCCTACTATTTGAAAGATAGGTATTCAAGAGCTAGCTAGCTTCAGATGAAAGTATGGGGGATTTTAAGATTAGATAAATATCTTCCTGAGAAAGAAATTGAAAAATACTTTTCAGAATTATTGTATGACTGGAGAGAGGATGCAGCCCTGCCCTCTACATCTCCTCCGTGAAGAGCAGGTCTGAGTAGCTCAGGCAGAATGTTCGAGTTTGAGGCTGCTGAGCTGCTTCAAATCACACTCCTGTGCTCTGCACACAGAACGTAAATTGACTAAAGATGGAGTACTGAATTAAGAGGATGAAATATGAAAAATAGGATAAAGCTATGCTTACAAAACAAAAGATGCATTTGTCTTCAATTAGAGAATGAAAGGAAGATGGCAAGAGTTTGATTTTTCTGTGGTGCAATGTGGTGATAGCCGAGCTAGCTATTTTCATTGTAGCAATCTAAACACCACAACAGAGGGCTCAGCAGCCGCTAATTCACCCTGTTCTGTGGCTGAGGAATGCACATCAAAATAATTTTTCTTCTGTTCTTAGGATCAAGAGACAGCCTCCAACAGGTTCTGAGAATTTCAGATACTTTACACCTTTCTGCCTTAGACTAACACATTCAAGAGAACATGGAGGCTGTAAAATAAAAATTTAGGTTAAATACCAGGCAATTGTCTTCTCAGCCAAGAGCTATAAAACAAAAAGAGTGGGCTATATCTCCACATGAAGCTGGTGGACAAACCCCATTTCAAAGTGACTGAATGTACACTACAGGAGTGACGGAAGAAACTGCAGTAGGAATCAATTCCATGTACAGAGGGAATCAGACTAAGTGACTACAAGGTCTTTTCTATAACTCAGTAGAAAATGGTTTCTGGAAGAGTATTACCAGGCACTTCTCACAAGTGTACAGGTGTTAACCTCAGTGACCTGGCCATGTTCCAGCTCAGGTAATTACCTTTTTCACTTAAATTCTCCTTCCAGCCTTGCCTGGCTTGTTTCCACTCCTGGTCCTGATTTATATGCAATTAGAGAGCAGCAGTGTTTTACCACACAGGGGGTCTCTGGCCAGTGCAGGGAGTGGTGAGGGGATCAGCCATGGAGTGAAATGGTTGTTAGATTGACTGCAAGTCCCCATTAAAGCTTATTAAGTTTTTTAGGATCCTCTCAAATATAGCATCTAGATGAAAGACAACCCTGTATAGACCATCCTATGTCTCATCTGTGCTTACCAGGAGGGTGGCTGGTTTTATTTGTTTCTTCTCTGCAGGTGAAAGGATAGCCAGTTCCCCTTTGTCACAGCAAGCTCAGCAGGCAGCTTCTTCTCCCTGATCACCATCCTGCAGCACTCCTGATCTCCACGAGAGTTGCTTTATTTTCCCCCTCTCTCTCCTCCGGTACATCCCTTCAGCTCTGCAGGAGGCACCCCCATCTCCCATGTCTCAGTTCTTGCAATGCAACAGCCTTTACCATCTGCAAATTTTAGCTCATGAGCAAAGGTAGACGAGCAGAGCTCTGAAAAATGCTTGAAAGCTTTTTTCACAAGTCCCTGCCAACGAAGTGTCATTTCTGTGGGAGTTACGATCTCTCTTTATCCAGAAAATTCTGCAGATGAGCCACAGAACCTCAGTGTTAAAAGACAAATACTGAAAATCCTTTAGTAGCAGAAAAGAGACTGTCACTGCAGCAGGTCCCATGAGGCAGCAATCCTGACCATACAGGAGAGCAACATAATTCTCCAAGAGCAAAATGAGACTGAAAAGCAAGAACAAAGCATATATATGGAGCATACAAAGTCCAACAGCACACACAACTTTGATTCATTCTTAAAAGACCTTTCAGATGCACTATTTTTTGTAAAACTGAATGTTGTATGCACAATAGAAAACATGTGAAATAAAGGAGAAAAGGCAGCTGCCTGTGTATCAAGAGGAATGAAGAGTTATACTTTGCCCTCAAACTTTTTCATCAGGCTTTGGATAGTGTAGTGGAGAAAAAGACAACATATGTCTTAAAAAAAAAATCTGATATACAAGCCATGTACCTAGGTGTAATTCTGAAATATGGAAACATAATAGGTGATCTAAGAAAAAAACCCAACTTTGGCAATCATTCTAAGTTCAATGCTAACAGTGAAGTGTTACTTTGTAAGGTAATCCTTATTATCTTACAAATGTCTTGATGCCTAAAAATTTGAATCTGGTGTTTCATAGTCCAAATCTTGTAGAAAATTATTAATTTTATTTTTACTTTTGAACATTCATACTTGACTCTTCTCAGAGTTGTACAAGATGGGAGGAAATGGACACAAACTACAGTACAGGAAATTCTGATATCAGAAGCTTTTTCTTTTGGATTGTTTTTTTTTTGTGGTTGTCTTTTTGTTTTTTGTTTGTTTGTTTGTTTGTTTGTTTTTCAGATAGCATGAAGCTAGTCAAACACTACAACAGGCACCTAGAGAGTTGGACAAATCTCCATCCTCAGAGAGATTCAGGATACAACTGCAGTGCTGAGCAACCTGACCTGATCAAAAGTGCTCTGACCCCCAGAGGTCGCTTCCTCTGAAGCAGAGGACTTTTTAGAGAAGATTTTTTTATACATATATATAAAGACATAAACACACATGCAAACACAAATTCTGTCACAGCTAAACATATTCACATAACTGCATCTGAGTCTGCACATATGTTTGTGCTCTACTGAATGTGGACACACATTCACATATGACATGTTACATAGATGATGGAGGCAGCTGAGTCTGAGAAGGAATCTGACAATACATAAACAGGAGTTTCAATAATATTTGAAATACCTCTCCTAGCACTGAATGCTGTCTCAGTTTAACCTATTTGCCTCTGAAATTCTGACATCTTAAGCTGCAGCATTTTAGCATTAGAATAGTGCAACTACTGAAAGCTAATGAAATTCAGTCCCTGTGAACTGCTCAATGTGGCTTAAGAGGAGAAGGAACAATTTAGCTCTGACCATCTGAGTAAGACTTAGAAGACAATTTTTAAAATTCTAATTAGACTGGATTAAGGAAAATTGCTAGAAATAAGAAAAGAAAAAGATGACCCTGCCCTAAATCAGACTGTGTACACAGAACAGGCATTGACTACAGCATCTGAGTGTGGCAGTTTTTTCTCAACTGAGAGATGAGCAAAGGAAAATGAAGATTGTGGTTGTCCTCCAGTCACCCCAGAAAGGATCAGAGTACTATCCATGACACTTGGATTTCTACCCATTATGTTCTGCTGCTGCTGAGTAACCAACCATTGATTGTTTTAACCAGGTACCTGGCTGCTGCTCTGCAGGGAGATCTTCATAAAAGAAACAGTTTGTGAATCTCAATTTAAAATAGTAAAACAAATGCATTTTGGGACTAGAAATTACCAGAGTATGCTAATATAGACAAAAGTTAGATGAACAGCCCTACTAAAGAAAAAGAGCAATTTCTCTAAATTGTAAATCCTTTCACAAAAAGCCTTTGCATAAATTCCCATAATTGCTTTTCCTTATTATCCCCCAAAGATTTAGATAAAAATGCAATACTTTATAAGCACTGTTTTTATAGTTCATTTAAAACTTACTTGATATTAAGGCGTAACTTAGTGACTGCACAATCTTACTGATTTCCCTCTATCATCTCTCCAATATTTTTACCCCCCTTGTCATGTATAAAACCATACATATCCTCAATTTTTAAAATATGTATTTGAGAATTTATACTTTATCAGACACAAAGGTTAAAAAAAACATTAGCAAAAGCAAATGCATGGCAAATTGCTTCCACTGAAAAGAAGTCTGTCTTAAGTACAGATTTAAAAAGTTGGATCAATTAGCAATCTGTGAATGTTAGAAACATCTTAACAATGTCTCAAAGATGAAAGAGTGTATCACAGAAAGAGGAAAGAAGGAAAAATTAAATTATGTCTGCAGTCATAATGAGTCAAAGCCCAGAAGGTGGTCTCCAAATCAGCAGGTTTTGATGAAATATTAAGGAAAATGATTATTGATGAAAAATGAATAAGCCCTTTTTTATTTTAGCAACCTTTAAATCACACTTTGCTAATTAAAATAGCTTCAATGCATCCCCCCATTACTTGATGGGCATTTAGCAATCCTTACAAAAAGGTGGGATAATTTGACAACATTTTAGCAAATATGCATAGTTTAACTTAAGCAAGCAGACACTGCATAGTTGAAGATGATGTACAAAATAATACATAGCTAAGCCTTACCTTTTTCCTGCTGTTTGCTTTTTTTGGTTTTTTGTGTTAGTTGTTTTTTTGTTTGTGTTTTTTTTTTTACACTATATCTACTAATACAATTACAACATAATCACAGGCACAGGCAGCTTCTGCTTGTTTCCTCTGCAGCATAAATTACCCAGTAATATAAACTACAACTATTAATGAGCCATAAACTATGTCTCAGGAAATAAAGACTGATGCTACTATTTTCCGTCCCTTTGTTTGCCAGGCCAGAGAGCTTTTAGGACAATTACTCCTGCTACCTAGGAGGCCTGTTACTGCAGTTATTGTGGTCTTCTGCAAATAAATTTCCTTCTCAAAGACAAGTGGAAATAAGTGTGCAGGACATTAGTTCTCATATCCTTTGAAGCTGTATGGATTCTAATTGCTTTTTAAAATGTTGGTATTAGTAATTCTGTGTTCTAGTTTTATCCCAGTTTGTACAGTTGTTTTTTTTGTTTTGTTTTTTTGGTTTTTTTAAGGGAATCCTAGGAATGAAGCTGCAATAAGACTGAATTGTAGCACACAGAAGACATTTCATTGCAAAATACAACTTGAGTGTGTCATGAATTATTCTTGCAAAACTATACACACTTAATAAAATTAAGCAAAATCTGCTCCTTTGCCTTTTCTTTCAAAAACAAAATCTTATGTGTTTATCACTGTTCAAACTCTGGGCAGATAAAATTATCTGTCCATTACAAATATGTGATCGATTTACTGTAATAACATTTCTTATATCTATCATGTAAGAAAGACCTCAACAACTATGATTGAAAAGCTATTGAAATGTCACTAGAATTTTAACGAATGAAAGAAAAATTCATGTCAAGTAAGTCTGATGTTACAACATATTTTTCAGAAATACATAATCATAATGCAGAAAAACCTTTTAATATCTCACATCATAGTGTCTTAGTCCTAAGGAACAAGATTTTAAACTTGTAAACCAATTATATAAGATTATACTATGAGTATAATGCTCCGGTATAATTCACACTGTTTTCTGAGTGACTAGTGCAAAAGCACCGATTTTCAACTTTCCAACCAAGAATAAACTGAAATTAGATCTCTCAACAGTTTCTCAGCAATGACAATATGGTATGTTTCTTAAGCACTCATTCAATGAGTTTACAAGATGCTAAAAGGAATTAACTGCCACCCTGCAACATAGATATGGTGATAAAATTTTTCTTCCTAAAATTTACTGCAGAGGATTCCGCCTCACAATTCAACTCCACCGCTTCTGCCAGTGACAAGGCACTTTGACCACAAGCTGGATTCTTTTTAAGTGAGATAAACAAACAAGACTGGCCATAGGATAAACACTGTAGTTAAATATAGTTTGTTTCATCTGTGAAGGAGATACTATTCATTAAAAAAAAACAACAAAAAAACAAACACAAAAACACGCACACACAAAACCCCCCTTCAAAACAAACAAAACAGAAAAACCCCCTCCAAAACTCTGCAGCATTAGAAGAACATACATAAAAACAATTTTAATTTTATTTTTCATCCATTAAGCTAAATTAATTTAAAGATCCAACTTCAAATTGCATTTTAGTTTTAGCAAGCATTCAGTAAACGCTCAGCACTCTCTCTGAGCTCTGCCTGTGCACCCCTCTCCTATAATCAGACAGCTCTCGAGTACAAAACTCCCATTTCTTTAAATTCCTGGAGAGGAGAAGCCTGAATCCTTCACCACAGATGAACAGATTGGTTGATTGGAGGGATATAAAAGATAGAAGGATCATAGATTTGTATTCTATTTAGAAAGGGACACATTCAACAGTAACAACAAATTAAACTGATTAAATTAGGCTGTTCAAGTGCTACATAACATCAGTTTCCAATCCAAATTTTGGTTAGCAGGACTAGCAAAGAACAGATTTTTACAGTTTACTCTGGTAGGATCAAAGCACTTCACTTAATGAGAGAGAGAGCCTTTCATTTGTCAGTTTTGTGTACTCAAATATTCCCCATAATTTTCTTGGGATAAAGAACTCTAAACTGTATTGATGGCATTAGTGGAAAATAAAGATGTGCATGTTACACACACAGCTGGTTTTCTGGGCTACAATTTCAAGCCATACAATAATCACTCACTGCCTGAGATTGCCTTTTCTAGTTTCAACATCATATTTTGTTTCACGCTAGTATATGTAACTTAAGTTGGTTTTTTTCTTTTTTATTTTTTTTATCAAACATAGCCTTCTATCATCTGAAAAATGTAAAGGTTGTTCTCTTTTTTCATCCAAGCAACAAAAAAACCCAACAACTGATCTACATCTGTCTGCAAACTGCAGTGATATACCAATGAAAAATATTATCTGTAATTTTGTTACAATGGATTTAAAAGTCTATTATATATTATACCCTTAAATAGATGAAAAGTGGTAGGTTTTGATTCACCCTTTTTAAGCATAGTCTCTCATCATAAGCAGTAGCTGTGGTTAAAGAACTCAAAATCCCAAATCTAAACAGCTACTCCACATTTCCAACTTGTTAGGGATTGCTCAGAGAGGGGTCACCCAGGGCACATTTGGGTGGCCCCCACTTCACCCCCTCATTTTGTAACCTAGAGAGAATAGTTCATCTCCCTCTTATCTTTCTGTGCACTTTCCCACTGCAACCATTTGCAGACGTACTAAATCAGGCTGCTTTTGTAAAAACAAGCAAATAGCTGTCACACTTCAGATTAAACTGCAAGCTGACCAGAGAAGAGAGGAAGCAAAACCACTGGGGCTTAAGTGAGGCTGTGGCTGTGGTAAATGGAGAAGGCTGTGGTTCTCACAACAGTATCAGTGCTTGGTATCTATTCAGAAGGAAACCAGGACTTTCAAGTAATTAAAATGGGAGACCTGAATAGAGTTCACGGTAAGTCTGCCATTTACTCCACCAAAGTGGTAACCCAAACAGGGAGAGCAATTGCATACTTTCACAATAGGGAGCCTAAATAAATCCTCATGAATTTATATTAAAACTTGTCTTATATTCTATCAAGATGGAAGAACAAAAGAAAACAACCAACCTAAGATAATAAAATGCCAATTCTAATAGTGTCTATTGGGTTCTAAATACACGGGTCTATGAGAGACCAAGCTAATTTTTAGGCAGTCCTGGGGGCAAGGATTACTGGCTTATAGGATGAAGGGCAGAGGAACAAAAAACCCCAATGTGTTAGTGCTAAAGTGAAATTAAACCCCATGAAGACTCTCACAGAGGCTCTAACTAATCCTTCTCTGGGTTATCACAGACAGAGGAAAACCACCACAATGACTTCCAAGTATTATTTTCAGTTTTACATGTTAGAGAACTGCAAATAGTTCATTAACCCACTGCTCTCCACTGGATTGCCTTGGAAAGTCGGTTTGATTATCCCATAAGGGCATATGTGCCATTTCCTACACCAGGAAAATCTTTCCAGAAGCCAGATTCTCAGAAGAATGAAGCTTTGTTATGCCACAAAAGGGTGACAATCAATGGAAGACAGGGATATAAACCATATCCATTCCTATTTCTGAAACACTACTGGTTATTTATGGAGCTTGGATAACACAAAAGAGGTCCCTGCTCTGAAATGCTTGCAAAAGAATCAAGTATTCCCAGTGTATGTGTCCAAATGAGTGTACCTGGTAGCACATCACCCTAAGGCTCTGAGAGCAGCAGGTGATAACCAATGAAGACGAAGGGATCCAAGTGAAGGAAAACACTTCCACATCAGTAAACAAGAAGCAAACAGAGGTAGGAGGGAAGAGTTTACTCATAATCTTATTCAACCTAGGCTGTTAGCCTTCTGCACAGATCTGCAGCTTTTAAATGTCATTGGTTAGATGGTTTACAATGCCGTGGCCTTTTCTTTTGTGAAAGCACTCTCCAAGTCAGCTTTCAGAACCATCAAAAATAAATTCTCTTCATTTAAGAAAAAAGAAATATCCTAGCATTCAGAGGATGCATCACTCTGAGTAATAAAACTCCTATCTCCATCTCTGGTGGGCCTGGCAGTAAGCTCAGATTCCTATGCATAAATGATCTCACAGACTTAAGAACACTCCTGTGACTGACACTACTAATAAAGAAGTTTAATATAGCTTCACAAGCACCTTGTTTTTTTAACAAATATTTATCCATGCATAGCAATATAGTATTCCATAGCTTTCATGACCCATCCTGCTATTGCTATGAGCTATTTCACACACATCAGAAAGACAGTCTGCTTATTTCACCTTTTATATATTCTTATATTATATTAGAGTGTTTCTTTCAGTTTCTGGCATTCATTTCTCTCATGCCAATTTAAGCACAAAGATACTACTGAGTGAATAAAAGTTACCATCTGAAATGTTCTCCCTCTTTTTTTTGGAAAAGCAGCAAGCAAAGTATGTGGTCTGACTTTAAAAAAAACATCTTGTCTCTTTGCACCAAAAAGATGACAGTTAAAGCAAGTGGGATTATTTTCAGTTCCCAAATTTTCCTTTGACATAACTTGATTCCACTTCTGATAGAACAAAAACCAGTTCATAAAGGTCTCCCTTCTAAAATGAACATATTTTCTTTTTAATGGCAAAATGCATGCAAAAAGCTTATGATTATGGTATTTATGTTTCCATTAAAATGTCCTCAGCAAGCTGTGGGAGTCTAGCCTACTATTTTCAAGCTATTTAGATTTACAGCAGCACAGTGCCTATTTTATTTCAATTATATTTCAGGACAATGCACTCTTGGTGGGAAATGATTACATAGTGACAGCCAGTGAACGTCCATTAGGAGTTGTCTTTTTACATACTGCTCAGATATGGATGTCAGGTGATGGCTATAAACCCCATTGTATAGCACCATTGTCATCTACGTGAAAAACACTATTGATCAGTAGTAGTTCAGCTTCTCCTCTGTAGGAGACATTTTTCAGCTAAGCTAAAAGCTGTATTCACAAGAACATGGTTCTCAAGACACTTCTATCCTGAACTGTAAAATAAACATAGATTATACATTTCGTCTTGATTTTGCTGTCAATGCCTAGCATAGGAAGTGAAAAACTCCTCAGCAGCTTGTGTCTGTAAGCTATCAATGCAAAGGATGGAGCAAACATCACCAGGGCAGCTGAGGTATATGCATCTATACTGATCACCAGTCACACCCAAACAATTTAATTTCTTTATGTAGTGCTAGAGCTTCATTTCTTCTGAGCAATAAACTCCTCCTCTGTTAAATTCTCTAGGATCAGGAACAGCAAATTTTTTTTTTCAGAGCTACTGGAGAAACTTGCTATGATGACTGGAACTGGAACACAAATCACCTTTCAAGATTCACAGGAGCTACTTATACATATGGATTACATAAGAAGCTAAAAACACAGAACTCCACTATCAACTGCCTATTTGATACTTAATAATAATTACTGAATAATAATACTGAAAAACCTAACAAACAGCATCTCAAACCCCACCAATATGCATCAATGACTTAACTCTGACCCAGCATAAATCTGTGTTAAAGCAACTCTAAGCCAACTTCAAGTCCCGTAAGGATATTTTTTAGCAAAATTTAAAATTATAATAGTTTTCCTCATAGTATTCTTAAACTTGCAGAAAACAAAATAAAATTATCCATTATTCTGATGAAGAGTTTACATATTTGTCCTCTACTTTGTTATCATTTGTATGCCATGACACAGTTAAACTTACGTTAGCTGGTGGCATGTGTTGATGAAAATAGAGAGAAGTTGAAGGACTATTAAATAAAACAAAACAAAACCCTGACAAGGCCTCACACACAGGCACAGTAATTCTCTTGCAAGTTAAGGAAAAAATTGTCATAAGTGTTCAACAAAGATATGCAAACTATTATGGGACATTTTGTTTTAGCCTTCTTTGTAAGAGACTTTTAAATAACCTTTTGGACATATTTAAATGTCAAATTTTGTTTGGCACTAATCACCAAACTGTAATAGAAATAACATTTCTCATATAAACAATGCTGCTTTTAATATGAACGTGCTAAAGATTTGAGGCAGCCTGGCTGTTACCAGCTCCTGGCAGTTCAGCACAAGGGTAACACACTGCAAGAGGTTTCCCTTCCCACCTACAAAGGCTGGAAGTGACTTTTTCCATTTCTGAAATGAGGAAAGGAAAGCATGATGGGGCAAAGGGGTAAAGCACAGGGAAAATAACACTCACAGCAAGCAAATAACTTAAACAATATTTTAAGGATGCAGAAATGCAAGCAAGTATTTCTCATCAAATTTCTTGTGTTATCAGGATAAATCAGACTTCAGAGAAGACTGCTCCCTCCTCATGAAGAGGAAGTTGGGTGCTTGGTGTGGAAAAGAGCATCACAGGAAATGTCAATGGAAAGGTGAGGTATCACTGGTGGAAAGGGACAGCAAAGAATATATGCATTGCAGTGCATATGGGGTGACAACACTGGTATCCTACAGATGGGGAGACAACTCCGGTAAAAGCACCTCAGGCCTACACAGCCACAATCATTTATTAAAATGATGTTCAGATGAGACTTTCTGCATACATCTAAGATAAAGGCTGTAAAACACAGATCAGCCTTGGGAAGACAGCTTAACCATGATTCAGGATCTCCTGCTGAACATTACACAGGGTCACCCTCCTGGATGTCCCTCACACACCTCAAGACACAAAGCTGCTCCCTCAAAGCTGTTGGATCTCCTCCATGCCCAAAGCAGACAACACACACTCTCAGAAGTGGGGCCAAGGTACAGATCTGGCTTCTGGGAAAGTCAAATTTGAGCCTGAGGTTTGTTCCCCAAACCTTTGCAATGTTCCCCAAAGGTTTTCTGGAGCCATGTGGGATTCATGTGGGATCCTCATGCCTCAGATCCCTGAAAAGGGTTGATCAAAACACATTTATAGCAAATAATGATATTTTTCCAACCAAATTGCCTATTGATTTCATTTTATGACAGGACTGGAGTGGGAAGGGGAAGGGTTGGTGGTGTGTTCTTTCCTTGCTTAATTCACAGTCTCTCTTCTGCTCAAACCCATTGTGTACACTGGGCCTTTCCTTTTGTCACAGTGAGATCCAGCTGTGAGAGATGGGGCCTTTTGTGAGCCAGGAGCAGACAGAATGTGGAGAACTACCTCTTCAGTCCTACCCTTATGATTAACATCAGATTCCCCCCGTACTCCGTTATCTTGCATTTTACTCACTCTCCACCGGCTCTTTTATCAGCAATCACACAGTGTTAGCTAGGTCATGCAGGTCTTCTATTTCACTGTGCCAGGTTTGCATCAAAGAACATTTTTTTTTGTTGATGTGACATTGATGCCATTCAGTTCAGGCATGAAAAACGGTCTTTGGTCTAACAAAAACACCCGTGAGAGTCACCACGTGGCAGCCATATCCGACCAAGCTATCATGATTTCCAAAGGCACAAAAGTGTCGAAATGTCAGGCACCTGGCCAGATCACTGCCAGTCAATATAAGAGTATGCAATATAAAATTTCAAAGGCACAGATGAAACTGACATCTTCTAAAATAATTTTGCTTTCTTCACTGAAATAATATACATATCCACAATACATAAGTTTGTTTATTTAATAAGAAAAGACTTTTTACACAGTGCATTGCAGCAGAATAATACAACTGAGAAAATAAAAAGGGAGCTGTGCTACTGAATTTTAGTAAAAATGTATGTATTTGTCAGTGCATCTAAAATCTCTTTATTTGTGATGTTAGAGTATATATTTTTACCAACATAAGGGAAAGGAAATTTTCAAAGTAGATTTCACTGAGGATTAAATGCATCAGTCTCAGTCATCACTTAAAAAGAGTTTTAGACAATTTGCTGTATTCTGCAAGCCCTTACCCTCCTCAGACCAAATGTAAATGATTGTTACCACCCCGCTGATACAGCTGTAGTAGTACTAGTCCAGTGTTTTCCTCATGGAAAGAATGGGGTATAAAACTAACGAGTGATTTTTCTATGAACTAAATTAATAAACTCTGAGTTAACGATACTTCTTCACTAGGATTTTTGTTTTAGTTTTTGTAAAGCTGAAAAAATGCAGAACTACAAGATCTTAGATGTAAGCCAAGGAAACAGATGTATTTTCATTGTTAAAGTATAAAAATGCTGTGAATATTCCCTTTGTTTATTTCTACTTTGTTAGTTTTCATGCATGTTTTAGCTTCAGGTTTTCAAATTAACCCAAAACTCCTTCAACAGACACCAGAATTTTGCCCAATTTCAGCACAAAAAAAAGAGCATGACATAGTTCAGATAATGTAACCACACAAAAAGTATAATTTATAAGCTACAGCTTGAGAATAGAAAGCAACTCATGAGTCAAGCTTGGAGTTTATGCTCTTGGTCTATATTTAGTTAAAAGCTCAGCCTGTTAGAACGAAGTTCAGGACTACACTAGGATGGGAATCCAGGTAAGCTTTAACTAACTTTTGTTTTAAGAACAAGAACTTTACAGACATTTTGTAACTGATGTGAATAGGGTGGAACGATTTCAATTATTCAAGTGCAACCATATCAATTACAGTTTGATAAATAAACCAGATGATGTCATAAGTTTGAACTTAATTTGAATGATATCAAACTGCAATTCCAAAATTCCAAACCATGTGAAGAATGAGAAGAAAAGCAGCAGATCTGCAGAAAACAACTTTCTTGTCCATTTCTTACAGTTTGATTTGTGTGAGCTCAATACTTTGCTACATAAAGGCTTTTAAAAAGCCATTAATAAAATGCAGTTCTGACTTTCCAATTGATGCACAGTCATCTCCCATGACAAAAGCATTACAAGCGCGAATTTTGAAACACGGTATTGATTGACATCTGGTGCCTACCTGTCTACAGGTGAAGACTTTGAATTCCGTGGTTTCTTCACTTGGGCATACAGGGCTTCAACTGTCTGCCCTTCCCTCGGGCTCTGTGGTCGGGCGCTCAGCGTTATTGTGCCACTATTTGAAGAAGAGTCAAAGGAAGCAATCCCAGCATACATTGGATCCACATCACAGCCAAACGTCCGGTTAAAATCCTGTATCTCTGCATAGTCCCGCTCACGAGCTTGTCTTTCTCGAAACTCTCGAGTTTTTGCTTGGATTCTGAAAAATTAAAAGAAGGCTGAAACTAATTTTCCCCCCCCCGCCTCAGTCATTCAAAAGAATTTGTTAGGAGACACTTCAGATAGCCCACCTTAGTGAAAACCACTGAAGTGTTTCCAGTCTCAGTTTGCCATGGAGTCTCAGTTTTACCTTGGATATTGAAGCCTAGATCAAAACTATGCCCCAGTCAACACTGCTCTTTAACGAAGAAGTGTGATTAGCCACTGCCTATTCTTTCATTAATAAGTTAAATAATGACTAGGCATAGTTTTTGATAAACAGGGTTTACCTGTTGTTTTATGCATCTTAGGACGCCTGTGTAAAATCAAACCTGACAATGGACTGACACCATTCATATCATACTGTACTTCATCAAAACCTAACATATGTAATAGTTCTGATGACCATTTTTAGAAAAGAACTTTAATGTACATTTTGGCCCAATATCACAAAAATAATACTTCTTTCAGACTTTACAAATGTAGTAAAAATAAGACAAATATTTAGATTGCATATTAGGAAAAAATTAGAAAAAAGTTCTTAACTGAAAGGGCAGTCAAGCACTGGAACAGGCTGAGCAGGGAAGTAATTGAGTCACCATCTCTGGAGGTATTTGAAAGATGTGTAGATGTGGTGCTTAGGGTCATGGTTTAGTGCTGGACTTGGCAGTGTTAGGTTGACTGTTGAACTAGATGATCATAAAGGTCTTTTCTAACCTAAATGATTCTATAAATCTATGATATGTATTTATGTACGGGTGTATGCAGTAAACAGCAGTAGATTCTTGTATGAATCATTTAAAATGTGCATGTTTGGCGTAAAATGTAAATAAACTGAATCTGTCACCTCTAAAAAGCAGGCAATTTCTTCTCAGAAGGTAACACCATGTACCTTATGTCCAAGTTGCAAATGGAAGGGAATGCTGTACTGAGATTTTGTAACTAGATGCACTTGTTCAGTTGTATGATAAAAGACGAGATAAAACCAGATGACATTTAGGAATCTGACCAACACAAGTTGCACACAGATCATATTTTCAGAAGCACACAAAGCTATTACTAAAATTTGATCTGGGCTTCAAAGTTTCTTTGGCATTTTAGAAAATTTGATGTATCACACACACATGTACAGTGAACTAAAAAAACTACCTCCCCCAACATTTTCTCCCCAGACCAATTTAATGCTCTGTCATCATTGCAAAATGAAGCACTCAGCTGTCTCCTCCCTTCCATTAGTAAAATGCATTCCTTTTTCATCTAATGCATCCATGGCTACACAGTGTGACAGCATCCATCCATCCAGACTAAAGCTCTGAGCAACCCAGTTATGTGCCATTTCCAAAGACAGCTTGTTCACCAACTTTTAATAAGAGCAGACTACTCAAAGTAGGCTACTATGGCAAGTAAACCTTGTCTCTTTTGAAAATAGCCAGGTAACACTGGCAGTTTTGGAAATTTTGAAGTTAGCCTCATTCAAGACTTCTTTTCGCAAGGGCATACACAGATTTAGGGTGCAGTTAAAGACATCACAGTTTAGGTGCCCACAGTGCATGTCAGCTAAGTGTGCAGGCTCCAGGGAGCTGTTAAGTCAGCAGAGTCCAGAGAGCAAAGCAGCTGCCACACCAGTCAGTGTGTCCTCGCATGAAAGGAGATGCTTTTAATGCTGTTGTTTAGGTCTTGTTTGGGACTTTGGATACTCATCCTTGATTCAGCTGCTCAGACATACTAAGCTATGGCCACTTGACATCCCCAGAGAACCCATTTGCTGTACAAGGACTCCTGTAGGTCCTTGTCACATCTGCCAGCCCCACGGTGACATCTCAGACAGTGTGATAACTGAAATGACCAAATGTCTGTGACAAGCATGTGAATTCAGCCCTGAGCTGGTAAGTGAATAACTAAATTTAAGTGTCTTCAGCAGAATGAGTATCAAGCAAATTGTTCTTTCTATGCTAACCAAGATCACTGTAACAAAAGAGAACGGCACAGATAGACACGTTTTCCCCCAAAATCCCACACGTACTGACCAAGTATACTGAGCACAGGTAACCAATTGAACTTGCTTCAATAGCCAGTGCTATGAGCATTGGCAGTTCTGTGATTCATTTACATGCCTTAAGTTATAACTCAGCCTAATTCTTTTCATGTCCACTACTCCTGATTTGTAAACCACAACTCTCATTCATATTCGGTCACAGTGGAAAGAAAAAAATAATACACAAGAAAAAGGAAAAGGCAAATAGAAGAAAATTTAACTTAACAAAATTTTAAAAAATAATGTTTTTTAACTAATCGCTTTTTAGTACAATGGGGAAAATGGAAAAAAAAACCCTAAAAGTATTCACTTGACAGCACAGTCCTCTGCAATTTCAGCAACATCAAACTGGAATTGTATCTTTGAGTTTTGTAAATTTACAGCTAAGACAGACTCATGTTTACATACAAAATCCATTTCAAATTTAAACTGTGTTTCTGCATGCTTATTTTTAAAATAAAAATGTTTTACATTGTCCTATACTCCAAAACTGCAGTTCAGAAATGTTACAACCCTAATCACTTGAAAGGTATTTATGCAGGAGGAAAAAGAGGCCTGAAAGTGACCTGCCACACAGCTGAGGAAGCTGGGGTTCAGTCTGGAGAAGAGGAGGCTCAGGGGAGACCTCATCACTCTCTACAACTCCCTGAAAGGAGGTTGGAGCCGGGGGGGGGTCAGTCTCTTCTCCCAAGTAGCTACCAGTAAGACAAGAGGGCATGGACTTAAGCTCTGCCAGGGGACGTTTAGGTTAGATATTAGGAGAAAAAATTCTCTACAGAGCGATATTGATCAGATATTGGAATGGGCTGCCCAGGGAGGTGGTAGATTCTCCATCCCTGGATGTTTTCAAGAGGAGACTGAATGTGGCACTCAGTGCCATGGTCTGGGAACCACAGTGGTAGTGGATTAAGGGTTGGACCTTATTATCTCAGGAGCCCTTCACAAGTCAGATGATTCTGTGATTCTGACTGTTGATTCCTCTCTGCATATTTCACTTCCAATTTTTAGTCCTGTATTAACTACCCTGTGGAGGAATGCATTTGTCTATTGACATTTGCCCTCTGAATGGGAAAAATAAAGAAAATTAAAAATTTTCTAACTGATGGTAGAATAAATTTTAACTTAAATGGCAAATGTATCATCACATACTGGACCACTGACGGACACCAATTTGAGCAAAAAGTTTTCGTATAGTTTTTATAACCAAAATTTCACTGTATGAAATCTGACAGTATAGCAATGACATGGCATCGAATAATTAATGCAAAAGAAAACATTGTTATCTGAAGTGCTTATAAAACAGAATTACCCAGTGATAACTGGTGACTCTGGCCTCAGTGTTACACTGGTTGCCATGAGACACACCTGTGAATCTGTCTTACATGAATACAGCATCACTCTCCACAGGTGCAGACATGAGTGTCCCCCATTTCATTTCTACCAAATTTCCTCATATATCTCCTTGTTGACTATTTTATACATTTGGACACAGCACCACTTGCAGCAAGAACATCAAAATCTTCCCATGCATGGTGGAATACTTATTCCAATCCAAACAGGAGAGAACTGATTGTTGAAGTGTTACACAAGTAATTACATTCATATCAACCAGGAAAATCTTTAGAGTATTTTCTACAATTGCTAATACAATGTGCTTATGCACTTATGTAGTATTAAAAAGCAGAGTCTAAATGCATTATAAATCTTCCTGGTAATTTCCAGTAACCATTTGCAGTAATATTTAACAAAAGAAAGCCCTAAAGTAGAACTTGTAAGATGTCCAGACTATCCTGACACCCAAAACGTTTGATATTTTAAAATATTTTTCTCTTTGTGCTTTAAGTTTAAACCACTGTACAAATCCTATCACGTTCACATTACAAAATTATAAGTATTGTGATTACTTAATGTATTTTTTTATTTTGTTCAAAATGAAGCTTTGTTTTTCCTTCAGGACACATTCTATTTAACATCATGTTTCCAAATCTAGAGGCATCAAATGACCAGGGAATAATTCATAGCTATATTCTTTAAAAGAATAGCAGCTATCTGCCGAATATTGCATCTCTTCTGAAATTGTAATAGGTTTTAACTCTGAATATGTTTTATATAAGAACCTGAACTCAATGCAACGTTATTTTTTATGTTGATCCCCTTCTTTGTGCCTGTGTGTGTATACGTGTAGTACTGCTTAAATCTTTTGTTAGCATATACTGCATTAAGTATACATCTGGGAAACACCAGTGCAGACTGTTGTGGGAAAGATTAAAATGATTCTGTAAACACACTGTCCAGCACAGACGAGAACCTGGAATTCACTCTGTACTTCAGCTACAATCAGCAATTCTCCTGCTATTGAAATCCAGTATCTGGAGAAGTGTTTGACCAGATTTGCTTTCACAATGTGGATATTTGTGCTAAGCTGTCTTCACTGAATTGTATTCCTTCATGACACGGCACAATGAAAATGCATATGTCTGAAATTTCAGAGCAGCTAATTTTGAGGATTTATGGCCTTCCTGCATATTTTGTGGGGGTTTAACAATAATAATGCTTAGCTCTTACAGGACTTCTAATCTTCAAAGAATTTTGCAGTGTTTAAATGAAACTGAACTTTTCAAAACACAAAAGCTATCCCAAGAAGTTTCTAAACCCTTTTTGCTGAAGTGTTAATACTGAAAATGTCAACAACATACAGTTGTGCTTTTGAGACACAAATTATAATGTTCAGTAAAGTATAAACTATCCTCATGCATTTGTGTGCTATTCAATTCTCAAGCTAATGATAACTGCTTCAAATGACAATATTGTTAGCTGCAGAACTTCCTATAATTGTAAGAAGAGCTTTTCATTGCAAGCTAATCCAGTAGTGATCGACATACCCATTGTATAGTCATTCCTGTGTACATGCCATGGTGGTCACAAAAGTAAGGGAAAAGCTTATGCTCTGCTGCCTCCAGTTAACTGGAGGCAGCTCATTCCTTGCTTTCAGGCTCTGTGAGTGGCCTTCAGCTTTCAAATGAAGGCAACTACCATTATAGACACCTAAATTTAGGTGCTGACGTATGTTTTCAGCTACTAGAATGGTTGGTCAAGATTCAATCATATCAGGCTGCTGCCAGCAAGGTCTAGAGAGCAGTTCAACTGCACAGCAGCCACTTGGCTATTTAGGGGAAGCCAAAATCTTCTCCAGGCTCTACACCAACTGTGCCAAGTATAACTTACTTGACCACAAAGGGCATTTTGCCATGTAGCTTAAATGTAGATACCAAATTAATCATATTTATTTACAACTAAATCCCACCCTGAACCAAATGTCTACAGCAGTTCCATTTGAACTAAACTTTTTCCAGCAACAGAAAACTCAAACCTGTGGTGTTCTCAGATCTGTTAGTAGTCGAAACAAGCAAGCAAAGTTGGCAAAAGAAGAGAAACCAACCCTAATTTCATGGAGGGCTAGAAGTGAGCTTATGAATATATTCTCAATCCCTTGGGAGCTTTATCCCTTTCATGGGATTTTTTTTTTTTTCATATTAATGATTTAGATCCTTGCAAAAAAATCATCTACGTATTTATCTTAATTGATGACCACAGCATAGGAAGGATATTCATGGCTAGTACATTACATTCGCTGTTGCAATGGCAGCAGTGTCCTACCTACCAGAAACAAAGTTGGCTGCTGCTTCTGGTGTGCAATTGCTTGGTCAGTTCAGCTAATCTTCCTGCTACTGCCAGGATTCAGCTATTGCCCAAGTGATAATCTACAACCTTGCTTTTTCCACTGAGGCTCATTCATTTACAAACTCAGTATTGAATACTTACAGATCTACAAACATGAGATGGCTAACAATGTTTATTAAAGAGAGAAACAGCAGCTAAATGACAAGCCATTCACCACAGCCAGTTCTCAGTTCTTGTGCCATTAGACTGGCACATGTCAGTGTGATGGATTGAAAACAGAAGAAAACAACGACAGATTTATAAAGCCAGTCAGCTTGTTTAAGTTAGATGGGGTGAACACACTCGGTCCAATTTTTGCCAGATATTGTTTCTAATAAAGAGGTCAGGAGGTGTCTTGGCTAGTAGCCAAGTCTTGTCAAATTTGTCCCCTCCTCATTTGCCAGTGAAAAATACCTTGCAGGCACTGCATGCCAACATCTAAGCCAGGTCTTGCTGTTCCTCCTCCTCCTCCCCCTCTCCTCAACTGACTTTAGGGTTTGATGGCCCTTTTCCTGATTTTTGGCAATCAAGTCAAAACAGGAGTTTGTCATCTCTTGTATTTTGTTTTTTCAGGCAGAATTTTTCTGACAACTACTCTTCTAATGAGGGTACCTTGATTATAGGCATTATTGCCAGTTCCCTCTGAACTGGCATATGACACTTAGTTTTTCTTATCATGATTAGAGCCAGCCAGTTATCACAGTTATAACCATCTCTCAGCAAAGCCATCTGCTTTCCTGGGAAAATCATTCTAAAGGATAACTGTGGGCTGTGGATAATTAGGGGCAGCAACAGCAGTATCATGTAAACAGGAAGTACAACTCTTCTTCCTCATTTGCCCTACCCTCCTGCCCCCTCATTTCATTCAAACCTTAGCATATTCTTTAAAGAAGTCTGAAAACACTGCTACATAAATACAGTTTTGAAGTTGAAAGGCTGCAGACTAAGATCTTAGGAAGAAAATTAATAGTTCTGCTTTATCTCATACGTGTGTGGCCAGCTGCCTAAAATATAACCATCCTCTGATCTCAGATGCATGAATAAACACATAATTAATGTGGTCATTTTGCTGCGGAAAAGTATAAGCATACAGGGACAAAATCAGAAAGGCCAAGGTGCAGTGCAAAATAAAAGTAGCAGGGAGCTTTAAAGATAACAATAAATCATTGTGTAATTGCATTAGCAGTAAAAGGAAGAGAAAAGAAAAGGTTGCTCCACTGCTCAGTAGTGAGGGAACGATATTGACAGATGATGCTGAGGAGACCTAAGGCTTAATGGTTTTTTGTCTTTGCATCTGTCTTCACTAAAATGGTTGATTGCAAACAGGTGGCCAGAACAATTGATACTGCCCTCAATAGCACAAAAAGATCTCCAATCTAACAGCAAAAGAAGGAGCTAGAAACTGGTTAAGCTAGTTGAACTTCATCTGACACATAACTGTCTGAGGCAGTCTCAGACCTTTTCCGATAACCAGGAGAACCTGCTAAGGACAGATGAAGTACTAAAAAGCTAGAAAAAGTCAAACATCCCATGGAGAATTATAGACTCACCACTTTCACTTCAGTCTGTTTTGACACAAACTGTAAGTAAGCACAGAGAAGATAACAGGATGAGCAGCAGCCACCATAGGTCTATGAAGAACAGATGTGGGCAAGTCAGTCTGGTTTCCTTCTGCAACCAAATAAATGGCCTTATGAACAGAAGACAAAAAGCATGTCCCAGGGATGGATGCAAAAGGTTGAACCAGGCAGTTCCTACAGAGTATCTAGAGACTACCCGTAAGCAATTCAGTTACACTGGATGGATGGATAGATAGATGGAGACGTTTCTACATGGATCTCTCTCTAAATTTACTTAGGTTTTTCATTATTAATTAGGACACAATTGAATCTGCAGAAAACCCAAGTGAAGGAACTTTGGTGGAAGTGATTAACATTTCAAATGTCCTTGAAAAACAGACAGAGTAGACTTCAAAAATGGAAGGAACTTCAATAACAGTGACTGGAAAGTAATTTACATAGGTGGAAGAATTAAGCATGCCAATTAAAAGTATGGGAAAAATCTGTGAGTTGCTTTTTCAGGAATGGACATGGAAATTTTAATGGATAACAGATACTCACAAGTCAGCAATGTCAAGGTGTTACGGAAAAGAGAAAGACAGAGTGAGGATGTGACAGCAATCTCTGTATACATACGAAGGAAAATAATGTTTTCCACCTCTAATGCAAGTACTAAGTATTTAAGCTGCAGCAAGAATAATTAAGATTAGATACTGGGGGCATGAGAATTTTCTGATGTAAAGGTAGAGGAAAGGACTGCCATGGAAAGTTGTAGGATCTATGTGACTGTAAACTGAAAAAACTCCAGGATGAAACATTTTGCAGGATTGCCATACCTAGCAGATCCTACCTTGGAAAAGTAACATAATCTCTCTTCTAGATCTATAATTATGCACCTGCATAGAAATTTTACATGCATATTTTTCCTACATATGGGTTCTACACAACAGAGAAACAAAACAGAGACTCCATACAAAAAGAAAAGAAAAAAAAATGAAGCTGCCCACCACCTCAGAACGCAAGAAACACATTTAAACAATCAGACAGCCTTAATCTTCTTTCTCCTTCAAGAATCACAGCCTATCTGCCAATTAGATAGTACTTACTGTCTCTGTGAAGTTCCCCTCTCCTCAAATCCCACATGCAGAAGAAATGCATGAGAATTTCAAAAACCTTTAATGAGCTACAACCCAGGAGGGCTGTACTTAAAAAAAAGGGGGAGGAGTGCAGGAGAGATAGAGGTGATAAGGGCACTCTAAGTGCCCTAATACATAAAGAACAACATGCTCATTTTTAAAAGGAGTTATATTAAAGAAGGCAGCAAAATACAAAATAAGATGTAAAGAAATGAAAAAAAATACAGGAGAGATATGCATATAAGCAGGTGAAGCACAAACACCAATTTGAAACTAAGTGACATTGTTGAAACTAAAGGAGGCATTAGAATAATCTCCTCCAACCTGGTGGAATCTGTCATGTATTTCCCTCTTTCTTTATCACCTGACCTTCATTCATCCTTTGTTTTTCCAAAGTGAAGATATATACTCCCCAGCAGATTATCTCAAACCTACTTTCTTGGATTTTGGAGTAATCTATTGAAAATCCTTGCCTATTTTGATTTTAAAAATCTTTTAAGTTACTACCTTGCTTACATTTCAATGGAACTTTTCAACTACCTTGAAATTAACTATCTGCAGTACTTCAGGCTGGTAGGTATGTCTGGTGTGTGTATATAAAGAATATGTAGCAACAAATGTGGATGTATCAGGTACAGAGGCTGTATAGGTCCTCTTATCTCTGAAATAAACACTACCATGCCTGAAATTTTCTTCTCTTTTTTTCATGTCTGATCCAAGGGTCAGTGACCCCAGCAGTGGAAGATCACTCAGATGGGCCACTGGAACAGTTATCCTGCTGGGAACCACATTGCAACAAAGAACATCATCACTATGTGTAAGCAAAATGGAATTTAGTCTTTCTTTTGTTATTACAAAACTGTCCAGAAGAGCTGACATTTACACCTATCACAACAGATCTCGGATCATTAGATTAATTTAGCTTTAATCACTGATTTAACTCTTGAAGTAGAAAGGAAGATGACCATGAGATTTAGCTGTTGCTGAAATACAATTTGGGAGAGCTCCTGTTTCCACCCCTCCTCACTTTATTGCACTGTTTTCTGCTCTCTCACAGGCTTTCTTGGACTGTTTCTTCCCCTAATTTTTTTTTTTTTTTCCAACTGGAGATAATGCCTGAAAGCAGCACTGTTGAGTAACCTCTGAATTCTGCAGTTAGATGTGTAAGGAGCAGCTGTTCCCATAAGTGAAAGAAACAAATGTCACAGGCATGCCATACATCAAACACTACCATATATAATACCATGTATCAAATCAGTCATTCCCAGATACTGGAAGCAGTATCTGGAGGTCCAGCTACAGCACTGTCATCAGTCAGTTGAGCTGAGCCCAAACTGAATCTACACTCCTCTAGCTGAAATCTAGAAACATAAGTGGGTTTAAAATTCTGCTCCTAGTGCTATTTCAGCTCCATTATTCTGTGTTCCTTGAATACTATGTATAAAGTAGTCTAATCTTGAAGCTGGAAAAATTAAACAGTCTGAGGGGACAAAAAAAAATGACAATGAAAAACCTCACAGCTAAGCAAGAGATTATGTGAATCTCACACACTGAAGTTGAAAGAAAAGGGAAAAACAAAACAAAACACAAAACCAGCAAACCCCACGAATAGAAAATATAGCTTATGAGTCAGTATCTTTCCTCAGGAGCCACAAACTAGAGCACACAGCACCTCTCAGTATTTCCTTCTAAAACCTTGCTGGGTCACAGTAAATGAGTGAGAGCATAAATCTAAAGTACAGCCAGAAACATAGCCAGCTTTCTTCTTACCATTAAAAAAGCTTGTGCTAGTAGCTGGTTATAAAACAAAAGTTCCAGCTGTGGTGTGGAGGAGAATCTATTTGCCTGTCTTAAATGTGTCATTAGGTGTCTTTCTGGTTAGTCAAATACTTGCTGCTGTGTCTAAGAATCAAAAAAAACCCCCCAAACCCCCAAAACAAAACAAAACAAAACAAAACAAAAAACTCAAAAAGATTGGTTTTAGGGTGCTTTATCTTACTGTTAGACTCCTGAAGAGCAGTCTGGAAAACCTGCACAGCACATTTTATGAGATATTACAGGACATAGTGCTTACCCTAAAGTTCTTGGCTTTCTGAAGTGCAACACAAGATATTAGTGCTCCTACTTAGGACTGAAATTTTAAAGACAGTGCTGAACTCTTATGATCCGCAAAACACCTGAATCAAATTTATAACTCAGAATATTATAAAGACCACATAAATTATATTTTTTAATATATCAGAAAGGACTTGGCCAGACCTTGTCCAGTACCACATCTTGAATTACTGTAGAAGAAAAATAGAAAAAATACATTTTCACCATGACGTCTTATAATCTGTACACTTATGTTATGAGAGAATGTGAGGAGAATTGTTTAAAAAAACTACCTCAGCAACTATTATTTACATAGCAACTTCAATTTACATATCTCCCAAAATCATTATTTTTATGAAGTGGAACTGGTCTGAAATGTTTTTCCAAAGCTCAATATTCTCATGCTTCATTCCTGTGCTCTCTTAAAAAAATTACCGCCAGTGATTTGTTTCCATGTCCTGCACCCACATCCAGAAAAAAAACACTGCCAAAAACAATGTTACAAATCTCAGGGAAACTGGAATATCCCTTGACAAGCAGACTCCATCTCAAAATAAGTGAGAATGAGAAACACATTTCTCTGATTTTCTGATTCACAGAAGAATTTTTTTCTCTCCTTTCTTATGTGCTGGTAAAGGGGTAGAAGTTTCATTAGAAAAGATTTTACACAAGTCACCTTAGAAATTATTTTAATCTGCAAGTTTGCAGTAATAGCAGATTTAGAGGTAGCAGCTCTTGTGAAAGCTCTTACATGGCTTTAAAATACAGCAGCAGCAAAACTAAAGCTGAACCTTTGCATTATTTTAAATAATTAGGCTATGTAAGAAACAAAAATCCTCTCTCTATGAGAGGATTATATATATTATATACCATGAGAGTATGTTGTTGTATGAGAGCATCATATATACTGTATACTATGAGACTATGTTGTCTTTTTTTTTTTTCCCTGAAAATCATGAAATTACTTGATGAAAATATTTAACTTAAGGGGAAAAAAGTTGGGGGTTTCCAATAAAAATATTATGGTCTCTCTGGGAAATCTGGAAAGACACCAAGAGTGTCCTGCTGTTCAGCCCCCTACTCCATCTGATACTTTAACAGTTCCAGATGGCCTTTACTACAGTGTGACCTCCCCTCTATTCTTTTATTATGACCTTTGGGTCACAAATTATCTATAGGATGCTGCTGTCATTCTGTAAGACACTGTTGTACTCTTTCATCTAAAGAATAAAGATGCTTAACATAAAAACTCATCTTTGTTAGGCTGACCTTCTAATGATGATCAAAACAGACAGTTATTCCAATCAATGTCATTCCTGGAGAAAATATGTTTCACTTTTTGCCACACTGACATTAAGAAACTAAGGCATGGTTTGAAATCAGATCACTTTTGCAATTGTACTTGGCTAGAGAGCACAGCATGTTATACTCATTTAAAATACAAAAAATATTGCTGTAACAGTTATGATGAGTTACCTTGTTTAGAAGGATGTGGTGGGGTTGTTTTTTGTAAGCTATTGATGTGGTTTTCATGTAAACTTCATTGATAGGAGGCAATAAAACTTTATGTAGGTTTTTATTAATTGGCTTTCTCTGTCATCATAAATGGAACACATTGAACTTGCATAGGAAAATATAATAAATAGCCCCCATGTACTAAATAAAGTAATAAGGTTAATTTCTTTCCTGCTGTCAGTAAATTCGTGTTAGCAGTCTCTCGTCAGCTTGACATCAATTAATGATTTTAATTCCAGACTCTTGTCACAGTACTCGCCACCCTTTCGTCTAATTAAAATGGATGATGCATGATGAAGGGAAAACACAAGACTTCTGTTCTTGTTGTAACATTTCTATTCATTAGTATACTTTTACAACAAAGGGCTTGTGGCTTTAATGGTGCTAGAGAAAGATGAAGAGAAGTTTATTATATGCTGGAGATAAAGATCCTTATACCCTCAGGAAACATGTAATACAGGAAGCATTTTATGGAATGACCAAATCCTTCAGGAAAAATTATCAGTGTTATTTTAACTGCTAATGAACAGACAGAATGTTTCATTCTAAAGTTAGGAAAAACCATTACACGAACAACACCCACTGAAAATGTAGCTTTGTTTACATTCACACAAAAAATGCTGTCAGCCTATCCAGTCATCTCCAAAAGTAACAGCAAATCTGCTGATACACAGACAAATGCTTGATCCTCCTGCCCCAGACAGCATCTCTGCAAGGCCAAGACCCTTGGTCATCTCTCCCACTCTTCCTGCCATGCCCTGGCAGCTGGCATCTCCTCCTATCTCCAATCCCTAAAAGCATCTCCCCTGTTACCATTAGGAACTGAGTCTTCCCCTAGTTGATAGCGAGGCGTTACGCTTCTCTCTGCCTCACCAAACCCCCGGTGCGGATCCCTGCCCGGAGCCCCTGGACGGGCCACCCAGAGCCGCGGCCGGAGGAGCGGAGCCGCCCGCAGCCCCGCGGGAGCCGCCGCAGCCGGGCCGGGAGCTCCCCCTCCCGGTCCCGGTACCACCCCTGCCACACCGGCGACATTTGCACAGGCAGGGATAACAGAATTATGTAAATTTAACTCCCTTTGTAGCCTAAAGGAATAAAAGGGTATGCTTTCCAAAGTAGAAAGAGTGGAAACGAGGGGAGAAGCAGGTTTCTTTTCCAGCTGATACCTACACATATGTTAGTACACAACGTGGAATTGCTTTGCTGTGTGTTAATCTTCCTCCAACAAGATAGCAGACTAGAATTGTATGGCTCTTTTGTCAGAGCAAAAGAAGCCCCTGGCTCCAAAAGCCCCCATCTGACTGCTTCATCGTCATTCCAGTATCTCTGGAGTCTCTGTACAGCACTTTCACTGCACAGCTCTGTAATTTTCTTCCCTAAGGATCCCACCTCCTCAATACTGATCCCCACAGCACAGGTGTTTAAGCACCTGATTTTTGCATCCATCTCAGTGGAAGATGTGGAATAACACAATGCTAAGAAAAAAATACTTTTATTGCAACCTTAATATTTATAAAACATTCGTAAACCTCTTAAGCCAATGTATTGACCAAAAGGACAACATATTCTGTAGACCCTTATTTCAAGAGGAGGAAGTGCCTCTAGAGGCAGAATCATAAGCACTACTTGCCCATAGCTGGGATCAAATCCTCTGAATCATGAGATTACATTAGAATTGCAACTTCTATCTTTTAAGTGTTATCTAGCAGTGAACAATACTGGATACAGCTGATTTTTTTAAACTTCACGAAGAAGTATGTTTATTTCATTCTTCCACTACCTACTACCCAGGTACAAACAGTAAAACTATTTGGATTGTGGAGCACTTGGTTTGCTAGAGGAAGTCTGTCCAAGGCTGAGAACAGGGCCAGCATGCAAGGCCTTGCTAGGCAGGTGTCAAGAACTGTATGTGCCTGAGCAGAAGGGAAGAACACAGGCAAAAATTTTTGATTTGCTGAAAAAAACCCCAAAAACCAACAACAACAAGAAAAAAAAAAACCAAACCCAAACCAAACAAACAAAACCAAAAAAACCAAATTGTCAAAAAATAGAAAGGAAATCCAAGGAAAAAAATCAAACGTCAAAGAGGAAGACACATAGATATCAGAACCTGCTGTTAGTGGGATGTCATTCTCCAGCAAGGGCCACCAATAAAAGCCAAGAGACAAAAGCAGTAGGTTTTCTGAACAGCCCAGTCTTCATATCTCCTAAGAAAGAACTTATACTACAGGGTGTTGAAGAAGTCAGAAAACAGGATGCAGGATACTGATGGACACACTGGCTACATGCAGAGAAAACCCTATCCTGGGAATCCCTTGAAGACCAGATGTAGAGAGTTTCTAAAGTGGAAAATTCTAAGAGCTTCCAAAGGCTTAGGTCCAATAGCACAGCAGAAGACCATCCATATGAAAACTGACTGGGTTGTAACAATAATTCCTTCTGGTCCTTGATGGAAGATTCAAAATCTGGTTTTAAGTCTATCCTACTTAATAATGCTTATGTGAAACTATAAGAGTTTGAAGTGTCCCTCAAATCTCAAGAAATCCCATGCATCCTCAATCTGTAAAATCTAAGACATAATTCTTAGGAAGCTGAAGCAACCACAGCTCCATCAGGATATTCTGGAATTGATAGTAGACCTTCTGTAGCAAAACCAAGAAGGTCCCAGGGCTGTTTTTTTAGCCTATCTGAATGAATGTAGCATCTCAGTGGGTATCCACTTTTAGTAGTCCAGTGATGGATGGGATGACAGCATGGCAAGAGGGGCTCTAAGTTAGCATATATATAAAACAGCTGTGATCTGGCACAGGAATGGAGCTAATTGAATTCAGGTCTTATTTGACTTTCTCAAGACCTTGTATTACAGTCTCCTTCTTAGGAGACACAGGCCAAATTCAGAAAACCTATTGCTTAGTTTTGCCTGAAGGTTTCAAATGGTGTCATTGCTAGGGAGAGACATCCTTTATAGCAGCACACCAGAGCCCATTTGGATTTTCAGGTCAGTGTTTGGCATATACTCAAGGATAATGCAAGCTGACTTATTTTTCTGGAGTAAATTAGTACTGAAGAATAGTGACATGGGGAGGGGGACAATGTCCTATGACCTTGGATGAACTGTTAATTCCACATTTGGAAAATTTACAAGCAGCAAGCATCTTACAGCAGTTTTGTTAAGAGTGTGAGTGTCCTCAGATGACACTACTAATTGTTCCAGTTGTGTATTTCATTGAAATCTGCCTGTATTTTCAACTACATATTTCGTTTTTTTGTTCAGAATTACTTCAATATTGCCAGTATACACACACCATATACAGCGTAAGAGATATGCTCCTTAATAAGGAATTATTATTAGCAGTATGTTTATAAAAGGCAATTTTATTCATTTCAATCATGGTAAATTGAAGAACATTAATTTGCTTATTTCCCTCATAATCAATATGAACATTATTTTTATGATTTTAAGGAAAATACTACTGTGATCACAATACTATTAAAGTTATCAACTCAAAGCATAATAATTTCATAAAATTGTGGCCATGATTGATTTTTTAATGGACTGTTCACTTGTTCTTTAATCCCCTAAGGATTTTTACTCCTAGCCTCTCATACATAGTAAATTCATTAAATCCAGCCTGTTTCCCCACGGTATTGCATCACCATAGAGGTATATAGTATTAAATACCACTTAAAACAAAGCAAGTGAATTGTACTGCTAAAACTACTGAGGAGCAAAATATTCAAGAAAACAATGTTAAAATAGCAGCCATTATGAACCAACTCTGAAAAGAACATTTTACACTGTCTCCTAGTAAGCATTTTGAGGGACTGATCATTTAATTTGCAAGAGTACTCTGCATTAATAGCATGTATCTAACATCATTATTTTAAAGGATGAAAAGGAAACACTCTGCAATCTAACTGTAAAAATATTTAGTCTCTGTGGACCAAATCAGTGTCTGAATTTTTCAGAAACAAGGAAGCACCTCACACATTCAGTTGCTATTTTATTGTCTTTTATTAGTTGTACATGCCACTACCCCAAAGAGCTTGCATTCTCTTATAGACATACCACAAAGGAAAGCAAATACACAGGTAGGGAAAGAGAGTAACAGGAGGAGCAGAAGGACCCATGTTATAATAACATCAAGCTGTTACGAAGTTCTGGCACATGCATTTCCAGTGAACAAATAAAATTGTTTTTATGACACACAAGATTCCAGAAAAGACTCAAATTGGTTAGCATAACTTGATGGACAGGGTTTAGGAATTTACTCCATGCATTGGGGGCTATACAAAGAATTTCATAATTCTACCTGAGTACCCAGCGTGACTATTGCAACCTCTCTTACATCACCACATGGACAGTCTATACTCTCATCATTCTTACTGGGAGAGACAGAGAGACACAGAGAAAGAGAGAATGAAGAGAGAGAAAACATTACTAACTCAAACTTCAAGTCTTTCTTCTTTGAATAAATGTATATAGCTGATTTTCTGGGTACGTAAAAGTTACTAAGAAATCCTCAGCTCTGGGTAAGTTTGGGTTCTGCAGAGGGTATTAAGCCAAGGATCAGCACAGTGCATGTGTGGCCAACAGTCCTCCAGCCCTGAGCTTGCAGGGGTGACAGGGACAGCATCCAATGGCTCTGCACCCTGGCAGGAGCTTATCCACAGAGTGGCTGGTTTTGCCCATGCTAAAAGGGAAGTTGACTGCACACGTGCCCTCATAGCCAAAGTTACTTAATTCCTTCAGTTCCAGTACACCCCTTTACCATTTCATCTGAAAGCACATTATTCTTAAAAACAGGAACAAATTTAATGACCCTGCATCACTTTTTGTTAAAAATATAGAAACTAAAAAACAATCAGACAAGTACAAAAGAACCAAGCACTGTGATCCAGCCATCCTCTACTGTCAGAATGGATGGAGAAAGACATGAATAAATTTTTTACATTATTTTTTGCTTGTTAAAGAGTAAAAAAACCTCCCATAATGTAATCCAAACAGATAGTCAAAAATGATAAAATTTCTGCAGATTAACAAGTTTCTGCTGATCTTCATTAACTAATAGATGTACACTCCTAGCCTGCCTTAACTTCAGCATAAATTATTCAACCTTAAAAGAACTGAAAGCAAACTATTACAGATTCAACTGAGAAGACTACACAGAAGTTAATGTGGCTCTGCTATACCGATGAGCTGTTCATGAAGCCCTTGTTTATAAGACTTCTGTTATCTGCAGAAGACTAGAGATGCACAGAGATGATGGTAAAAAGAATCATCAGTCCTCTAGAAGGACAACAAAATTTTCTTCCACAGTGCCTCCTACAATCCTTAATTAATGGCTAAGCTATAGCATAATTTTTAGCTAAATCGTATCAGTTCATATTTCACTTCCACTTCTAAAAGTATCTGCATCTATTTAACATTCAGCATTCAAAGTTTGTAACCCTTTGAGGTTTGTGTCCTGGCTGAAGTGTTGTCTTCTCAAAGAGGCCTTCTTTCTACATGCATCTCCAAATACGATATAATTTTAAAACTAAGCTTTGCAAGATTTTGATTAAATTGATTTAAGAGATATCCCAAATATCTAGGGCTAGAAGACAAGAATGAAAAGCAGGCTGGAAAAAAAGAGAAAAGTATATGATACATATATATTACATAACTTTTCGACGTTAAGGGAAGCTGACAAGGAAAAATAGAGGTACTCACCACTCATTTTTACAATTAGCAGTTTAATATACATTTCATTCCATAAACAGACTGCATGACACATAAGTAGACTGAACTCCATTGACAAATATACTGATAAGTATAATTTTTAGATTTTTGCTAAATATATCAATGAAAAAACTAGATATGCAAGACTTTGAAGAAAAATACAAAACATTTCATTCTATATAAATATTTGCTGAAAATCTCAATAAAATCAGTTATAGAATGTATAAAGAAAACATTTCATAGTATTACTCCAGTCTCCTCAATATAGAAAGGAGCTCTAGGTTTATCCAAGATGCTTAATGCATCCAAAGAAGCTGTTGATACCAGTGTCCAAAATAAATCTAGATTTTTCTCATTATTTAAAGTATATAAACATATCAACATTTGAGAAATTTCATCAGTAAAAACTAAGCTTCAGTTATTTAGTTTAAAAAACAAACTCTGTCTATATAGGTGTAAGCAAATACTGAAGTCTACCTCTCCTGTTCTTGCTTCATTCGTATTCTCTCCTCTTCTGAAGTAAGAGCTTCCTGCACTTTTATTTTACCAGTTTTCTCACTCTTGTCATCTTTGCGATGTTTGCCAAACCTGTTAATAACACACAAAAAAAGAATCTAACTTGTGAAATGAGCAAAACTGCATTTTCCTTTTCCTACGACAAAGAGAGTCATCCAAGAAGGGCTGCTTGGAAACCAGGAAGCAAGAGTGCAAAGATCAATTTTATAACACTTTCAGGCTGCTTGTTTTTTGGTTTTCTTTTGGTTGTTTGGTTAGTTTTGGTTATTCTGTATGTGTGCATGTAGAGATTTTGAATCTTATTTTTATTTCACCCCTCCTAAAACTTTATGGAATAGAATTCTTCACTAAAGAACAGGACAACCGGAAACAAAATAATAGAACCACATTCCTCTTTTTTCTGCCAGGATTTTGGGGTTACTATTCTTAAATATATGGTCAAACAGTGTTTTAGAAATTACTCAATACTATGTTACTGCCAAAGAACGCAACTTAAGTTTATATTCAGTGAAGGCTTCAGGTATGAACTGCCAAAAATACAGAGCTATATGTGTGACAACAGCCCAAAGTGCAGTACCACCCTCCACACCACCCCGACAAGAGCAGTTTCACCACAGGGTGGACATAATCCAAAAATCAAAATTGATTCATTGTAAGCACCATTTTTTTAAAAAAAACTTTGTTATTCAGGACTCTTTTCCCCCAAGCGTGCTCCAGTGCAAGGAGGGTGAGTGGAGAGATGAAGCTGGCTGAGCTGTCCCAGACTGAGTGGGATGCTGCCAACCCATGGTTTGCTCTCCTCACATCTCCTCTTTCCCTCTACTGGCTACATTTCAAGTATTTTAGGTTTCTTCCATACTTGCACATTCCACTGTTTTCTTTCAGACTTTCAAGGAGAGCACAGTCTGACATTTGAGATACTCAAATTTGAGATACTCAAAAACTTTGAGTTATTATATTAGGCCAAAATTGTGTGTATTTCTTAGATATTTCAGACCTATTCTGAAAGAAATAGCTTTTGTATAGAGTAAATTAAACAAATACTTAAATTCAGGCCTTAAATACATCTAAGTTTAGGTGAAAATTTTCTGTTTAAAATATAAGGGATACCTATTAAATGTGGGATCATCTCTCATACTGAAAGCAGAAAGAATTTTATAGTTTTTCAACCCAATGCTCAGATGAGAGCAGATTGACACTCACACTCAGGTTCACATCAGAAGTGAAATGAAAGCACTGAAAGGTACAAAGTCCAATAATGGTGATACAGTACACCCAAAATGCTCACAAACAGTGAATTCTTAAACTCACAAACACGGAATTCTTAAAACTTTCTTCTGACCCACGAATGTAAACTGTTTAAAATATGTAGAGTCCACCGGGCATTTACAGTATTTTCTCTTTGTTCCTATTGATTCCAGTACAAAGCCATTGTGTGGGCTGAAGACATACCATACAGTGACCTTTTAGAAAGATTAATTTCTGAACACTTAGTCAAGAGCTACTACTATGCTGTGTAACCATGTTTATGTCTCTTAGGACAGCTGTTTAAAAAAAAAAAAAAAAAAAACCAACACAAAACTAGAGTTTAAGAGTATGTATGCAAACTTTGAAATGCATAGTTATTGTCAACAGTTCCCAGATTGCTCATTTCCAAACTGAGGCATATGAAAAATGAAATTTTTTGCTAATAAGCATCTGAAAAGGGAAAGGCAGAGGTCATGACACACTTAAGAAACACCAAATACCACATAAAGTCTCTGATGTTTAATATGTTATATGTAAAACTGACATATTTAAATTCAGTGACTAGAAACACCAGAATGTATCTTTTAAAGCATCCTCCTATTTATTAGAGAATAAACCATTATTCAAAACATTTACATATATGACACAAAAGATTCCAATCAAGTTCTGGATGCCGTACACTAGACAAAAGAGAACAGTTTATTTAAAATAGCCCTCAATCCTCTAGCCAAGTTTTGGCAGCAAAACAGTGGAACTGAGCCATTCTACTGATATGCAGAGAGTGCCAGGGGTGGCAGGGGTCTGACTGACAGAACAGAGCTGTGAGGTGACACACAACATATGTGTTACTGTAGCACAGCATCTCTGGGATGCCAACATTTGTTTCTGTCTCCTGCACTTTCTTGATCCATTCAAATGGTCAGGCAAAGCAAAGAAATGAAATTCTGGAGTAGTCAGTTTAATTTTGAAAAAGAACTAGTTGTTATTTAAAAAAAACAAAAACAAACAACCAAGCAACCAAAAAAAAAAAAAAAAAAATTAGTTAGTAACCATCATGTTATGGCAGCAAAAGAGAATTTCTACCACCATAAATCAATTCGTTGTAAGTATGGACAGAAATATATTGAAATCAATACTTTATTAAAAAAAATAAAGTTCATGGGAAATTTCTAACAAACCTTGTAAACAATCTAGTAAATCTCTGGTCAGGGTGCATGATTGTGGAGAGAATACTTCTAATGTTAACACATAATGCAAACCTAGAAAAAATCAACAGATTGAATTTCCAGTTCCAGAACAGAATCACAGAAAGAAGAAACCACTCTCGTGCAGCATTTCAACAGAGGCAGAGGTGGGTTTCCCACACAGGCAGTGCTTGGAGCAGTAGGAGGGTTCAATTTTCTCTGACTCATGAGCAAGCTGTGGCAACAACCTTTCTTTCAGGGTTTTCTTCTATTCATCTGGGAAAGAACATTCCTTCTGCCCTCAGGGACAGTCCTGATAAAGGTTCCAGAAGACATCTTTCCTCTTTTCCCAGGCATTTCAAAGCATGGCCACATTGTCTCCACACTGACAGGAGACTTTACCGTGCCCATGTCTGACAAGCTCTGTGATCATCCCGGCAGTGGGCAGCCTGGCAGAGTATGAGCCATGGTGGTCTTGCAAAGTTGCCTTCTCTGGATTTTGTCACCCGCGGAGTGACATATCTGCCATAATCACCACTGCCTGTAACAAGTTCAGCAATGTTAACTGCACTGTCTCTACACTCAAACACGGAAAAATCAACACCATTAGCCCCCCTCCCTGATTGTGCTTCACACTTTTAACACCATCACCTACACCCCCATGACACTCCTAAATGAAGTTTGCAGAAGCTGCAGAACAGTTTGGAAACACACAGCCCTTCGTGAGTCTGGATCTGAACAAGTTTGCATACTTTTAGCAAGATCTCCAGTATTATTTACAAGTTCAAGATTTCTCTTTTCATCTGAGATGGCAAGTCTAACAGCATCTCTGTTAAGCTTCAGCTTACAATAGTAGAACTTACAGACAAAGTAAAAACATTTTCCAGGCTCCACCAAACACTTGAGAAAGGTGTTTAAAACAACTGTGATGGGGATACCTACATATGCACACACATGCAATCCCCAGCTTTCATTTCTGTAGGAGCAGTAAGCACTCCCTACTCCTAATATTACTGAATTTTGTTAAGATTACTCTTACTAACTGCGTGTTTCACATTAATTTCTATTAACACTGTATGTGAGTGAAATACAACTTAAAGTCATAATGAAATTCACAGCCCAAATCAGTATCCTCTCCACCAGACTTAAATGAGACATTTATTAAGTATTTCACATTCATATTCAGGCCAAGTTTAACTACAGAAGAGTAACAATCAGGGATAGTAAGGCACACCATTAGACCTGCTAAATACTCCCTCAACTGTGTACTGTGGTGACAACACTGGTGTCAAGCTATCCAAATTCACATCTTTGCAGTTTCCTCAGGTAGATGTTTCTGACACAAAGTCATGATTAGTAATTTGAATAGGACACTTTGAAAGAAAAACAGAAGTATTGAGACCACTGTCAATCAAGCATTCCATTCAACACCCTTTCCAAATACCAGAAGCCCATCCTACAGCCACCCTGCACCATCTTCACAGACAGTGGTAAAGATCTTCCCCGTTCCTCTCCAGTGGCTCATGAGTCAAAAGAAGAAAACTTGGATCAGGTCCCAAGAGTTGCTCCTGATAATTAAAACACCCCAGTATGAATACATAAGCCCAGGGAAAAGATCTGGCTTACCTTCATTTAAGTTTCAACTTCTTAAATGTGAAAGTCACTCACTGACTTGCCCCACAAACCTTAATGTGTGTGACATCTTCCCACAAGCCACCAGCATTTACATCGTGGAGAAGCTTACTTCTTTACTGCTCAGGTATTCATAAGAAAGGGAAGATAGTATTAGGATGCCTGTCCCAAACATGACCCAGGACAACTTTGGAACCTTACTTCTTCCAATACTATTTCTTCCATAATGCATATACTGGATGTCCTGTGGCACGTCTCCATAACTTCCCCAGTGACGAGACTGCTCGTTTATTGGTAACAACCTAAGGCTGGAAACTCCCAAAGGGCAATTGTTATTGGTATCTCCCTTGTAAATTTGCAATCAATATCCATTTGTCCTATGTCACAGAGACTCTAGATTTTTGCAAGGACACAGCCTTGAGGATACTGCCAAGTGATTTGATCCCTAGCCCTTGCAGCTCACTTCACAGATGCAGGAGCTGTTCTCCACTGCAGGCTGCTGGTTACCAAGTGCCTGAAGCACCTGGAGATTTTCAGGCACTTGTCTGAACCTGTGATGTTCTCTTTCTCATTGTTGTGAGGCTGGCGGCTGGGATACTTGTTGCAGTTTTTACAAACGTAAATTAAATCACAACTTGCCTTCTGAAGCAGACACAAGAACTCCCTTGCTCAGAATCTGTGCACTATCAATGCTCCTTGCATTAATAAAAAGGAGGACAGCATTTAAAAAAAAAAAAAAAAAAAAAAAAAAAAAAAAAAAAAAAAAAAAAATGCAGAAAAGGAGCATCTGTGACACTGATGTTCAGACAGTCCTGGGAATCTAATTCCAAGTTCCTGTCATTTGCTAAATTCAGTGCCAAAAATGTGACTGTGAGCTATTAAAGACCTACCTAAATCAGTGCACAAGGTACCAATGAACAAGAGACAAGCCACCCCATGACATGCAGCAACGTTGCACACACTACTGCCTCACAAAGTTAATATATTTATGATTAAATATGTGCTGATGCTAAAACTTGAGCTACATCAGATACTGTGGAGCACCTGCATCCAGAGCAGCATAATAGTGACCTGTGGCCACCACTTCCCCCAGTGTGAATTCTTAGAAGCAGAATAGAGAGTATTCTGTATTGCTCATGGTAGAAAATAAAGAGGAAAAGGAAAATACATTTTCTTCCAAATCCCAAATAATAACTAAAACCCCACCCTTTTTGTTTATAATCATATTCTTTCAAAGACAGAGCTTAATACTTCTCGGAGGGTACACCATATCTGTATGGTTATAGAATAATCTTTCTGTAATAGTAACAACATTGATAAACACAGGAACACTACCTCAGTAACAGCTAGTTTATCAAGCAGCTCTCTCATCTAATCCTTGTTATAAAAGGCATAACTAAAAAGTTGTTTAATTTTGTTCTGTAACTGCATAAGCAAAAAACTTCAAGAAAAAAATTGACTAATTGAAAAACAGGTTGTAAATTAAAAATACCCTGTGTTATCCACAAGTGTGAGAAATTGATGAAAAAGACCAGCTGAAATCTTGTTCACTATAATTACCAAGATACTCCAGCATTCTACTTAATTTATAACTTCTTAATTCTCCTTTCACATTAAGGGTTAGAAAAATTTCCAAGATAAGTGTAAATGCTCAAAGTCATCTTCACAGATCCACATACTTAATCCTCAAATTCACCCAACAATAGCAATCACTGTAAGTGAAGAAATCAAAAAATATAAAAGGACTATTTTTTAAAGCATGATCTCTAGAATGTAACACCAAAATCACATTAGAAAAAAGGACCATCCTCAGACCCTGTGATACTAGTTTGTCATGTAACTATTTATAAAAGTACAAGATCAGAGACCTATATGCCCTCAAAGTTAACCCTCAAAGAGGTAATCCCATGAACTCTGGATAACTACTCAAACTAACATGCATACCTAAACCCTCTCTCAGTTCCTAGCTGGCTTACTTTCAAGCTTACTTGCTTGAATTACTGTCACCAACTAGGAGGTGGCCTTATCCAAAGCCTATTGCATTAGATAGAGAGGCACTGACTAACAAGTCCCCTCAGTGGCTTTGGGCCAAGGCATCAGAGCAATTAAACAGTGCAAGAATCAACAGAGAAGACAGTGTAGCAGAAAATTTAACAAGCAGCTCAAGCTACAACACAATGTCATATATATAAAACATGTGAAATGCATATAAAATTCACATGTAACAATAACTAACATGCAAATGATTTTGCATAAATATATAGACAGAACAAATGAAGAAAGGAGGATGTACAGATGGCAGCAGCAGAAATTCCATAATTACAACTTCTCTCAAAACCAGCTTCGGTTTACAAGAATATACATAGCATCCTTAATATAAAAAATAACATACATATAATCTGCTAAATGGATTTTACGTTGATGCTTTCCTGATGAGATCATTGTCGTCTGCAAAATCATTCACATATTTCATTAGAATAAAGAGCTATAGAAAAAACATGCATTAGTTGATTAATGAAAAAAACCCACAAAAATTGATTGAGACAGAAGAAGTTTGGTAGCATTATGTTCCTTAATAGAAAAAATACCATCATTAAAAATTAATAAATGTTAAGTGTCTTGAGCTATTTTATCAGTGCTTTCTGTCTTCAAGGCATGCTCTTTTCCCCATAGTACACACACACACACACACACCCCCCCTAACACTACTCAAAGGATTTAGCAATGATTTCTGTAATCTGTTTCATGCTGCTGTATCAGCAAAATTGTAAAATTTATATTGCAAAAGATTATTGAGACAAGCAAAAACATTATGTTCCTAAAATATAATTTAGTAAGCATAAACAAGAATGCAACACAGTGCACAAAAAAATCATCCTGCTTACTGATGACTTGAGAGTTTACAAGATTTCCTCTCAAAGCAAAACTGTGCAAGTGCTAACTTTAAAAATAAACTTGCATGTGCAAACATTTACATATTTGCAATAGATTTCTAGAAATGGCCAGTTATCACATCTAATCAAATTTGTAGATCAAATTCTACTTGTTAGGAGGGAGTAGAATGACTGCTGGAGTGACTCAGCAGCAGCACTGTCCTGAGATGACACAGAAGCACAGATGTACAGGCAGCAGGAGCAAGACAACTTGATGTAGGAGCTTGTGGGCATAGTTAAAATGGACATTTATAACTTCTCATTTTCCACAGTTTCCTTGCCTATGTTAAAATTGATAAAGCAGCACTCCTTCTGGTGCAACTTTCAGCAGAAGACTCCTGCCAAGAATGTTCCTGGAGATTTCTGCTGTCCCAAACCAAGAAAGGAGCATAACAAAAGTACACAGGTAACTCATGATAATGGAAAATACTTCTGGGAAGGTACATTTATACATCTTCAGAATAATAAAGTTTGCCTTCAAGCAACAGAGAAACTTACATTCTCAGACATGAAAACAGAAATTTAAACCAGAACTGAAGTGATTATCACTCCAAATCATCAGCCCTCTCTGAAGTTGCCAAACTGTGAAAGTCTCCTGTGATGTATTCACACATTTTCTACCAGCATCCTCTGTCTCACTTTTCAACCACTAAAACTACTTATCAGTGCTGTTGAGGTGAGGATTCTAGTACATCTCACCAAAGGCTACTCAAAAACAACAGTAAGGACAGCCCACAGATTGTAATGCTTTCCTGGGCAACATCTCTGGTGATTCCCACACAGACTTCCTGGAACAAAGTGGAAGCAACGTGTGGGATCTGTAACCGTTTCCAGACACTGAAGCTTAATCTGCCTGCCTTGGTGAGTCAGTATCCCAGCTTCATAGAAAATGGGTATGATGCCAAACCAAGAGACATGTCAAGAGGTTTCATTCAATTATTTTCATAAACAGTTTTGATAACATTTCCTGAAAGGCATGACACAACAAGCAGAGTATTATTCACACTAAGTCTCTCTCTTTTCACAACTTAAGCATTTGTTATATTTACTTTCAGCATAAAAACTCTTTTAAAAACAGATTTCTTATATGGTAAGACCATCTGTTTGCAAATTTCTAAACAGAAGATAATCTTCTTGCATTGCCTCTCATGATTGCCTAAGGCTAGCTGAGCCCATTGGCAGCTCAAATAAATAAATTAATTAATAAATCACAAGAAATAAGGGGAAAAAACCACCTAATTACTAATCCAAACTACTGCAGTTTAAAAACAGGCTGAGACGATCAAAGGAAGTGGGGATAATTTTACAATGGTTATATTTAAAAGACAGTAGCAAGCCTGCAAACAGGCAAGAGATACTTCTTCTACAAATCAACTCAGCAAGCAATACCACAACATACTACAAGTCACCATAGCTAACTCATTTTCATGGTGGTCAGCCAGAACCTTTTAAACTGTGGATTGTGGCATCCCTGAAGCACTAAGGGATAAAAAAGAAAACTTCTGCTTACATACAACTATGCCAGCAATCATCAATGATGGGAACAACCACAGAAGCAGTGCATGACATTTTAATGGAAGTTTCATAGCAGTCTAAGCATTTTAAAGTTTGCTTCTACGACAAGAACCGTTTCATGTTGTACATGTATTCTAAAAAGAGACTGGTTACTGACCACAAAGTTGCTTGCCTCAAGATTAAATTTGATACATTAAGTGTGTGCTATTTGTCAGTGAAGAAAGCAGCTGATACATGTGACACGGCCAAGCTAATTCAGTCTTGTAATAGGTAATGTAATCTTAATGGGCAACATATCCTTTCATTACTGTCATTTAATGTACTTAGAAATGCTCCTGTCCCTGCTCTCAGACAGAATTTGCCATCAAGATTGTATTTCCCTGTTAGGTAGTTCAGTACTGGGCAGTAAGAGGTTAAAGAGTAATTGGAAAACTGTAAATACAAATTGCAAAAAAATAAAGTAACACATACAAAGTAAAGAGCAGGCTCCTGAAGCAGTTTGAGTGAAGGCCTCCAGTACATCAACTCGTCTTTCACAGACTACATACATAATAGTAGACATAACCCTCAACTTTGCAGTACATAATACCATACACAGGGATAAAAAGGAAATTCCCAAATTCTAAGCATCAACAGCAGCCTAATATTAACAGGCGCCTGAGCATTTTTGAGTCTGAAGTACTAGCTATTGTTCTATAATGTAAGCAATTTTTCCAAGTCAGGGTGAAATAGTCCTTTTCCCAGCATGCTGGGTGCCAAGTCCAGCCAACCCTCTTGCTCTCCCAGCACTGAGTAGGTCAGAAAACATCACCTAATGCTCCTCACCTGCCTGCTGCTGCCCTGCAACCGTGCAGCAAGATGTAACAACTTCTGTTGTTACATTTGTCCCACTCCACAGATGAGTTAAAAAATTGTGGACCAATTTATGTTTTTAGTAAAACTACATTGTGTGCCTCTAATTAGCAGTGTCCACTAAGAGCGCTTGGAGAGCACGTGTAAACTATGGCTACTCTTCAATACATTTGCTTGACAACCATGCTTCTAATTCCTGCTCTGTTCATTTTAATGCATTATTGTTTCAAAATACAATGCTTCAAAATTGCAAATTACATCCGGCTCAAGGGCTGATTATGAGAAATACTAGCACTTCTGCCTCTGCGTGAATAACTCTGATAATAATGAGAGATTGATTGAGCTCCAAGAAGTCCAAATGATGAGAAGGGTCAATTTGAACATTTCTATTAGCTTCTTTTGTTAAATCTAACACTTTGCCAGGCCAGAGACAAATACTACATCTGGTTACCATGATTTTTTCCAGCCCTGCAGAAGTACAATTTAGAAAATGGGTACTGGTCTAAAGGCAGACCTTATAAGAAATGCTAATGAAACATAAAAACCCACCCATTTTACTGGCATTCAAGAGAAAGGAAAAAAAGAAAAGAAAAAAAAATGAGAAGTTGCAAGGGAAATTTGCTTCAACACTTGTAGTAGAAAAGGGGAGAAAAAAAACCCCAGTAACACAGAGTCTTCATAACTCCATTTTGCAATGAAATGCTTGCATATACATGTTTTATATAAACATGAGCTACAAAACCAAAGTCATTAAAGATGCTTGCTAAGCACATGCAACAGGCAGAGAAACAAGGACACCAATGTAATACATGGGCTAGTTAAACCAGGAAGTTGCAATAACATTATTCCAGTATCTTGCAGCACTGCAATTACACTGTATAAAATCATCGAAAGTTAACACAGACACACAAAAAGCTAATCAAACTACTGGCAGCTCATCTGGAACCTTCCAAAGATTAAACTTACCTACAGATTAAACTACCTAGAAATGTTAATAAGTCAGTCAGCACTTTTTCTGTCAATTACTGGAAATCTTTTGTTGATACACACCTCCTAGAAAATAACCAATGTATTGTAAATAAAGCAGTAGGTGTCTCTGTATCTTTAGCCTCATTCTCATATTTACACTTCCATGAGGTAGAGAAAGCACAGTCTCCAGCAGAGGACAACAGACATGTAGGATCTGTGGGACAAGTCTAATCAAAATACCCTTAAAATTCTGACAAGCATGCAATCTCCTCTCAGAGGATACCTACAACATGAAACTGCAACTCCCCTCACTGAGCTGCAGCAACAGAGTGCTGGCAGCCTGATATCACAGTACAGGGTCTCCTGTCCCATTCTGGGTTCTCCAGTACTCAGCACTGCTGAGGCCACAGTTTGACTACTCTGTCCAGTTCTGGGCCCCTCAGTACTGGAAGGAGATTGAGGTGCTGGAGAAGGTCCAGAGAAGAGCAAGGAGGCTGTGAATGGACTCCAGCACAAGTCCTATCAGGAATGGCTGAGGGAGATGGAGTTGTTTAGTATGGAGAAGAGGAGGCTCAGGGGAGACCTCATCACTCTCTACAACTCTCTGAAAGGAGGGTGTAGGCAGATGGGAGTCAGTCTCTTCTCCCAGGCAGCTACCAGTTAGACAAGAGGGCATGGACTTAAGCTCTTCCAGGGGAGGTTTAGGTTAGATATTAGGAGGAAATTCTTTACAGAGAGGGTAATCAGGCATTGGAATGGGCTGCCCATGGAGGTGGCAGATTCTCCATCCCTGGAGGTATTTCAGAAGAGACTGAATGTGGCACTCAGTGCCATGGTCTGGTAACCACAGTGGTAGTGGATTAAGGGTTGGATTTGATGATCTCAGAGGTCCTTTCCAACCCAGATGATTCTGTGATTCTATGATTCTATGACTCTCTATAATTCTATGAATCATATGAGCTGATTCTATGATTCTATGAGTCTATCCCCTCTTTGGGGATAAACAATAAGCCATAGTTAAAATAAAACTACACGAGTAGGATATTTTTATGAGGTGCTCTAGAGCACCTCTAAATTAAGCTACATTGAATAGCCTTGAAACTACAATGTCATAAAAACAAAGAGCAAAAAATAACAGATATGCTATATTGAAAGTTTACAACAAAGACAGGGCTCAGGCACAGGACCTAGCCTGAGCCAGGCCCCTGGTTAATGCACATTAGCATGCCACTGCCAGCTTCACATACCCCTGTCTATTCTTTCAGCTGATATTCTGCCCTGAGGCAGAGAAATTTAGTTTACACAGACAGTATCTTCTTCTAGGTGGAAAACGAAGAGTGAGACTTCACACTGCAGTACCACCACTGGAACAGAGCATCTCTGCAGTGGATGCAGCAAGGCTCAGGTGGATCATCACTGGGAAGTCTGGCAGCGAGTCCCCGAAGCAGCTGGCGCCAGGGCTTGCCCAGAGCTACCTGGAGCCCTGGAGACGCCCGGCATCCTGAAGCTGCCAGTACTCAGAGCTCGAGCTGTCTTCATGGTAACTGCAGTTGAAATAATTGTATCAGTTGTGATTTACGTCGCTGATTATTTCAGGGACAAACTGGGAGCAGATTTATTTCAGACTGAAAATATGTACAAAGAAGGATTTGCACTGGACTGCTAAAAGAGAGATGTGGGGTGGCTAGGCTTTTTTTTGTTCCAGACACAATGTAAATAAGAACCTAGCACAGAAGATGTCAGGCCAAAACCAGCCCCATGCACCCTAACAGTTCTGTACTAATTCATACATGCTCAGCCACTATAAAAAGTGAGCAATGAGGTCTGTATTTATATAGAAAAACAGACAGATGATGTTTAAAATAAACCTAACCTTGGCATCAAAGACACCTGGATCCTGAGATGTTCTCCAAATGAGATCATCTCTGCTCATTCTCAGCCCTGCACATGGTATACAGCAATCACTGCCATCTTAATATTTCTTCTGAATATATAACCTAAAATTAATATCTTTAAAATACTGATGTAAATGGCACTGGGTCTCCACACTTTCCTTATCTTACACTATCAATTTGCTTAGTTTTGCAGTTATAAAAGGCGAACAAAACCAGCACAGTATTTGGAGGTTCACAGATGATATCAGGTGTTCTAATAGTTACAGATGATGATACTGTTGGTATCATTACCTGCTTAGCAACAACAGAGAAAATAAATATTTTAACTGCAACATTACACCTGAAACTCCCGCTTGTGGCAGCATGTTATGCTCTGAATCTCCGGATTTTAGCATTTTGGGTTAAAGACAAAGATAGCATCTATAACAACATTGTGATATATTTGAGATTTTTTTGTGGTACGTTGCTGTTGAAGTGCATATTAGCAATTCAGCTTGCATTCTAAATACTGCTGGCACACCTGGTGTTGAATATTCTGGAAGCACTTACAATTTGGATAAAAATATACTACTTTCATTATTGTGGTACTCAAAAATGCTGATACAGCTAAGATTCTAGATGCATTTTAGTAAATCCTTTTTCAGAACTTTTAGAGCTAATCCATAAACTTTGTTTCTGATTAGACATTTTGTTAATAAGTGCTACTTGTAACAGCAGAGCAGAAAAAAGGAAATTACATACATTTTCAGTGATCCATCCAACTCCAAACTAAACTCAACAGCAGCATCTGGAAGCTGTAGGTAGCCTATGTGTTTAGCATACACATATTTCTTATTTATATAACACAGAAAACCGCAGGACATCAAAGCCCTTGAAGAAAATAGCACAGACAATGTAATATCCCATTTTTAAAATAAGAAGGTTCCTCCTGAAAGCTTAAGCAGGTTGCCATACTTCCAGAGATTTCTGTATTGCAAGCACAGGCAACAAAAGGACTTTCTGCAGATCCCGTTGGCAAAATCAGATCTATGAAGTTAATGCATCTACTGAACTACTTTTTTCTAACAGAGAATTTCTCTACCAATACAGGATTACCAACATGCTTGCAACACATAATCGAAACCCTTTAAAACAGCCATATCAGTAGTATGCTATCAAATTTGTTGAAAATCATAAAAACGTGAAGCAATTCCATGAAACAATACTATGTTCTTTTTCTTTTAACGACTAGCAGCTACAAGACTGACATCAAAAAAGTCCTGAAAAAAACTGTTAAAATATATAAAAACTATGACTTTATCTTCTGCAGAGTGAACATTTCAAAATGTACTGTTAATCACATCATCAGCTAGCCCAAGGATACACTCTACAACTAGTTAGTGAAGTGACTGCATTCCAGTGAATTCTATTTTACAAACACCTACAGCCCTTTCTTGTCCTCCTGCTTAGTGTAAGTTTGCACAGAAGCAGTAAAAGTTAATATGCAGTGGAACACTACATTAACTACTGAAATGTTATCGTGCACCATAACCAAAAAAAGGTTTACTGCTACTTTGAAAACATGCTTACCTGAGTGCCATAAAATACTGACATAACGAGTCAGATCTACTGCAGTGCATTGCAATTAGATCTTCACACTTGGAAAGTAAAAGCAGCTCCTTGATACAAAAGGATCATTCTACACCATCTACAAAGATAGCAGCATTAATACACCACAGATTTTGTTTTCCATTGAAAATGAGGGGACATTTTCTGGTATAGCATGAAATAGTAAAACGGAAGATTTCTGTAGACTGTTTCTTCCCCAGTTCCAAAGAAAATACTCCCTTCTTGTAGCTCACCTCGTATCAGATATTATTAGGTATCATTCAGCCAATCAAGCCTGGTATCCTTACAGTTACCAGTTCAAGATAATTTAGAATAAGATGTTTGGAAGCAGGCTAAAAATAACCTGTTTCCAGATAACTTCTTTACCACTTAGCACACTATGGGTGGCTCACAGACACAAATGCATGTTTAGCTGCTATATATCTTCTGTTCTTGGTGTTCATGAAACTATGGATAGAGTAAGTCCCTGATGGTAATCACAGATCACAAAAATCCTTTAAAATTTAAACTTTTTTGATTACAGTCTTATTATACCTCCACATGGTTTTGCTTCCTGAGAAGGATAACTAGACATGCACTGATTTAACTTTTTTTTGTACCAGTGATTATTCAGCATCTGTATTTAACTTTTTTTTTGTACCAGTGATTATTCAGCATCTGTTGTTCCTATCTCCTCTTACTGAGGACAAATACTTTTCACTAGGAGTGTGGTTAAGCACTGGAACGGGCTGCCAAGAGAGGCTGCCAAGTCTCCATCCTGAGAGATATTAGAAACTCAACTGGGCATGACACTCAGCAAGATGATGAAATGTTGAAGCTGGACTGTTGAGAGTAGGAGTTGAACCAAGCAGAGATCCCTTCCTGCCTGAACCACTCCAGCATCGTAGGATTTTCAACATCTGATCAGTTCCTCCGAATTCTAACTTTTTGTCCCTCCAGTAATCATAAATAGATTCAAAGTGGGGGAAATATTACTGGTATACACTGCTGGCATTGTGTTTCTAATACTTCTCTTTTATTCTTTCTCTAAAACATTTGTTCCTCTTATTTTTCCTTGAAACAACAACTTAAAAGTCTAAATAAGCCCTCTGAATGTCTTATACCAAATATTTTCTTCCTACATTCAGGGAAACGCAGGGGGTCACAGACTTTTTCTATTCTGGTATATTATATTCCAGAAATCCTATTTATACCCATTTTGCCATTTTCACTGACGTGTTTTATAACAGTCTTTAATGACCATTTCTCTGTACAACAGTAGGACATGTGGAAATCCTCAGAAGAGGCATCAGCATGCCAATGCACTGTGAACACAGATCACTGCTGAAAGTGATCTGTGAAAGGCAGTAGTGAGAAGTGAAAGGCAGTAATACGTTGAAGCTTTGTCTTTTAGGAAAGGAACAGCTTGTCCTGAAGCTGCCAACTTAAGTACATCAAGTAACTATGATTTAATAGCCTTTGTCATCTTCATCTATAAAAATATATTAAGTTGCATTAATTTTTATCCAAAACACGATTCCTATTCCTGATTTTAAAAAGGATTTTCAAAGAAGACTCTGCTTTAAATTCATAATCTACAGCATCCGTAATGTATACCAATGTACAGGTGCTATCATTAGCAAATTAAATCTCCAAAGAACATTTCCAACAGATAATGAAACAAATGTCATTAATAGAGCTTTTCATCTAGCAGGTCCTTCATGTCTCAAGACAGTATTTTTTTACAATACTTTGTTAGGGACTAGAACACAGCATAGTTAGACTTCAATTATCATATCAGGTGGAGGAAAAAGAATCCTATTTCTATATGAGCTGAAACAGAAATTGACTTTGAATCTCTGAACTGTCAACAAATTCTCTGGAAAGGCTTGCTTTGCAGAGATTATAAAGTAGGTGTCATCCTTGACACTTGTGTTCTATATTCATCTGGCAGGCCTGGAAGAGAAGTGTCGCATAATGCCGGGCATGATGGCAGAGGGCTCAGCTGTCACGCCGCCTGCCTCCCTCGCTTGCTTTGCAGGCAGAGACAGTGCTGTAGGTGTCAAAGGTTCTCTATTTAAACTCACTGACAAGCAAAGGAAGAATACTGGGAAAATATGTTAGCAGCCACTATGAACTCGACTCTAGTAACAGGTCATCCTGACACTTATTTCTGGATGTTAGAAACAAAAGCCCTGATTCTATTAAAAGTAATTTTAAAAACCCCAAAACAAAATTAAAAAAAAAACAAAATACAACAACACAAACCACCATTATACATACCCCCATCAGATTTACAAGTACAAGATTTACTCTGGGAAAATCTTCTGTTAAGAATACATAGAGCAAAGCCCTGCTTTCTGTCAGAATGACAAACTAGAAAGCCACATATGATTATGTTAATCTCGTTCTTTAAATCTGCCTCGCACAATCACATACCACTGCTTTCTGTGTTTGGTTTAAAAGTCACTGAGTTTACTAGCCACTTAATGAAGCTGCATTCCTTAAATCCCTGACAGATTATGTGTAGTTGTTTGGTTTAGAAACACGAATTTGCCATTCCACTACCCCCAACCCAATAACATCTTAGTCAAAACCTGGTGTGTTTGGGGCTGCAGGCAATGAAACACACATTTCCTCAAAGCAACTAATTCCACCAACCAGAAGAAAAGAGGAAGGTGAAAAAGCTCGGAGAGGAAGGGACGCACATGGCTTGCCTTTCTGAAAAATAGAAGCTGTTTTTCAATCAAGCTTATCTCTTTCAGTCCCTTATTTACTTTTAATTGGAAAGAAGGAAGTGAAGAACATGAAAATGTTTTGAAAGACATCTATAAGAGTGCTAGGTAATTGTCTGCATCAAAGATTGCAATTTGCTGCATGGATGATTTCATTTGAAAGGCTTTTCTGAATCTGTGCATCCCAGTGGCTGGCTGAAACTTTGAAAACAGATCAGGACAAAGTAGCCCAGAGCAGCACAGGACAAGAACGTGCCACCTACAAGTATCCAATTTGCAGACAGGATAACGACTCTGCTCCTCTGAAGCTTGAAAAGCCATCATGCTTAGACCCTGCCTCTAGGATTGTAGTGGGTCACACATTTTCTGGCTGGTGGCAGAAGAAGGAAAGCAGATGTGGACTTAATGATAGTCATGCCACCCAGCCCATAGTAGTAGCAGGAGAAAACCAGAGTACTAATGGCCCCAGATTCTATTTACCTGAGCAATGAACCAGCTTAGCATTTCTGATTAAAATCTCAGCACAAGCATCACAAGCATTAGCAAACCCAGGTGTGATGAACTTCCAAGTTTGAAAGTATACAGCCGACAGTTGTTTAAGCAATAACCTTCTCCTCTGTGTTCTAAGGTTTTTATGAGCTTGTGCCAGGTTTTCTATTAAATCCACCCATAAGTGTCATTCACCAATACAAAGTCCTATTAGCCATGCTTCCAAGGAGAATGCCACTATTGCTGCTTCTTAAGCTACTGAATGATGAAAATCAGACTACAGATTTTATTTTATTGAGTTTGAGGTATTTGCCAGTCCTGTTGATTAGGGTATAATTCACCAGTATTTTAAACAACTTAGATACCTTTTTGTCATGTGCTTGCCTAAAAGTCTGAAGGTTGTTATTACATGTAAGAGAAAGAAGGTAATTACTAAATCAATGGTATAGCTCTTGAGATTTGCTTTTCCTCTCCTCACAGACATTACGGTGAGAAAACTTAAATGAAAAGCAGAGTAGAGAATACAAGGAAATAATGTAGCAAGCAAAACTAATCCACCTAGGTTATTCTCCCAAATGCCCAGACAGAGGTCTGAGATGGCTCATGTGGTTGAAATGTGTAATTCAAAGCTACAAATAATATGTTTAGGAATCCGGACATGTCCAATGCACCTTGGAAGCAGCTGTGTGGGGAAAAAAAAAATCAACAGTATATCTGATTTCAGCTAAACAAGGTTGCAAACTAAATTATCTATTTCCAGATACAACACTGCAAAACTACCAGTAATCATTTTAAATATAATTAAATCTAATTAGGATTAGATTTTAATGGTAATTTGGGAATATTAGATTTGCATTGGCTATCTAGTGCACTGATTTACCCACCTGTATGCTACAACAGTTTAGAGAGGAATTAAAGATCAGTTACCACATGTTACAGCTTTCCATTTCTATCAGCATTACAGGCTGGATCTTGAAACAAACAGCCTCCAGTACTAAAAAACCTATGCACACAATTACTTCTAAGCATACCATCTTATTGCTTGACCTTCAACACACAGTGCTTATGTTCCCTATTAAAGTTCTGTTTAGGTGGGACTGAGGTATTCATTCCTACAGTAGAAAATTTACTTATTTCATGTAACATACTTATCCACAGTTGCTTCAAATTACATTACAACCATTACATAAGCAATCTCCAAAATGAATGCAGGTATTTTCTTGCTTAAACTCAAGGTGAAGACACAATGTGTATATCCCCATCTTTTGTTCTGCTCATCCGTTCCCCAGGTATACTCAAACATATCATTTATATTTGCAAATCCAGTTTTATCTGATAATACCAATGTCTACTTGCTTCAGGTTTTTATTATCAGGCAGCAACTGTCTTTCCAATGAGACAGCTTGGCCTCCCTATTCCCTTCCTCCTTTTGGATACCCAAAGCTGCTTTTTTCCCCTCCTTATTCTCAACATCTTGGTAGTTCAGTTTCTTCTAAATATGCTATTCCTCAGATGCATGCTTTCCTGAGACTGAATAATGGTGGACACAATTTTTCGAAAATAAAATTAGTGAGTGAGATTTCTCCTATACAAACTCTTCAGTTACAGTGTGACTACTTCCTTCCAAACAAGTCAAATTTCCCCCAAAAGTGGCATAATCACAGTGATGCCACTGTCTTAAGGAACGATGGTTCAGGGATGACTATAGAGGAAAATTATTTATGGCTTGAGGAAGCTGGGAAAAGATGTGGAGCTACTACTTCATTTGCCTACCCCCCATTAGTTCCCCAGTCAAGTTACCCATCTAGAAACTATATCTAAGCTTGTGCACCAGCAATAAACATGAATGAAGTAGAGGAATCATCAGTGATCAGCTGCACCACAGCAGAGTGTTATTTTACCATCACCCAAAACCTGCAAATAAAACCATTCACTATCTTACATCCCTTGCCCTCTTTACATCCTGAGGGTATCACCATCAATAAATGAAAATACCCTGAATGTGACAGAGGCAAAAAGGAAGGGAAATGAAGGTGGCACATACAATTTTGTCTTTCAGGACAGGAATGTCAAAGACTTGCACAATAGAAGAGCCCATCAAATTAATGTATCCCTACCAGCACTAATTACAGATGTGCTGTTTGAAGCTGTGAAGGCTCTTTCTTAAGGAAACACTAAAATTACTTATTTATCAACCGATCGTTTTTGTAAGGTTGATTTTTATCAACCTGCAAAATCTCTACTTAAAAACAAACAAAGCCAGGTTCAGAAATAAGTAAACATATTTCAAGATTGCACTTGGAGAAGCATTCAGATTTGTATCATCTTCTGATGTCAAAACACACATCCATTGAAGTTGCCTTAGTAGTGAAATAGAAAAACTAGTAGAACTTCCCAGAAGCTTTCCAAAATCTATTTGCTCAGCTGCCAGTGGCCATCCATGCACCCCCTAAATGCCAACAATGGAGAAGGAACTAAAAAAACTCCACAGCCTCTCCCTGCTATGGGATTAAAGACACAGGATGTGGTGTAAAATGTAATGAAGGGATAAGAAGGACGGGAATGATGCAACTCTTTAGGTAAAGCAAAGACATTCAGATGTAAGCAAAGCTCTCCATCACCTCCATCTCCCCCAACAGACCAATATTTTTGTTCAGCACTCCTCTAGGTCAACTTCTGCCCTGTATTCACCAGGAGACTTGTCAGTCAAATGACAAATATAAATCAATTATTCTATTGTTCTCTGAAATGTCATTTTGAAAAAAGAAATACACAGATGTTTGGACAGATTTACTTCACAGTGAGAAGGATGAACTTCCAAACTGTCCACAGTCCAATGTCAGAAAACTTCCTCTGGTAATAATGGAAATTCTGTGTGCCAGAGCCATGCAGGCTGCACCCTATGTTTTACAGTTCTTCTTCATTGTTATGAAGAGATTGTCATGTCAGTCCTCTTTACTGTGTTTGAAAAAAGCTGTAAAACAATGGAAGTGCTTAAAAGATTTACTTACAATTCTAACTTGCTATCACAATCATCCTGGGTTTTCTTAGAAATGATGACAAGATGCTGCAGGACAAATGCAACCTAGGATTCTCTGGAGGGAATTTCCATCTCACACTCCAGTTTAATGAAGATCCCAGTAGCAAATCCTAAGATTTTAACTGAAGGCAAGGAGACTTTTATGCATCACATGGATTCCACTTTACGAGCTACCAGTTTGCAAATATGCAATAAAAAGCCCCTTGGCTAAATACAGACATTGAAATAAAGTGTCAGTTAACAGCAATTTTATCCCAGCAATTTTGCCCATACAGCCTAATGAAGAATGATTATTTTAAGATAAAAAGAGAGCACTGAATAGGAAGAAAAAAGTTTAAAAAAGGAGAAAAGAACTACAAAGAAATCATAATGTTGCACAGAACCAAAACATCCAATTATGCTTTGATCATGGCTTGAATTTTAAATGTCATTCTCATCATTATTTCTGATTGCACAACTTTTTCAGTGATTACTTGATATCTACGATATATGTCAGCTGTACAGAAAAAAACAAAGCATGTTATAGGCAGAAGTAGAAGCTTATCTTGCAGATATAATAAAGCTCATCTTTCAAACATTGTTGAGAAGCCTGTCAGCAACATAAATTGCACTGAGTGGAAATCAGGAATAATGTTTAATTCCTTCAATCAGCATTTTCCTGCTAACTTAGGAGCACCTCTCTTGGGCAGGCTGACAAGGTGCAAGCTAATTTACAGATCCAGGAGGGGTCAACCCAATCCAGACAGCACTGCTTCCACATTAATTAAAAAGAGACTGAAAAGTAAATTTCTCTCAGAAATGGTAGTGAGTGAAAAAAATAGCTCAAGGAAACACAGACAGTTATGAAGAGCAAACAATGAAGTGACCATTAGATCTTCCTATCAGTCCAATTACTTTTGTTTCCAGATTAAAGATTTCAGAAGTGTTATATTAAGCATACAGACAAAATTAGTTCCTATTTAGCTGGGACCATCTGGTTAAAAATGGTATTATTTTCCACTTTCACATTCTTTTCCATCTAGAGCATTCAAACTGCAGGGAAACACCAGACATTAGGCTCTAAGGCTGGAGGGCATGGAGGAGGCAATGAGCCCTGCACTGAGCTGGCTCTCCAGAATGTGAAGACTCCTGTCTTTGGATAGGACCCTCTGCAAATCAGCCCTATGCCTGCGTACCAAAGCTTACAAAACCAAGTAACAATCTCACAGGATCTCTGGGAACATTACACAGGAGGAAACTGAGGACCAAGAAGCTGCCCAAGCTTCCTAGGTGCTGGAAATGTTTTCTGACTGAACCTATGAGATAGCACTCATGGTACCAAATAAGCTATTTAGAACCCATAGAATTTATCACATAAGGATAACGTAATAATAGTCCCCATGAGACTTGCAGAGGACCAGGCTGAAATGCTCTTCTCCTGTCTGATTACTGGGACTATATTCTATGACTCTTGGTGTTCTGTAGCATTTGCTGTCTAACAACCTGATATGATTTTGTGTTTACTAAACACATTTTTAACTAATATTTTATAATTAGCTACTTTTTTTTTTCTAATTAACTCTAATATTTTCTAACTAATAATTAACTGATTTTGTAATATGATTCACAGAGGCAGAACGACTCTCAAGAACTTAGGCAGTTACTACCTATGTTTTACAGGATGAAGAAGGTAACAGGATGAAAGTTAACTGAAGCTCCACTTACATGATTTCAGAGCAAAATCACTGTGAATAAATATTTAAAATAACATTGGGATCTCACTTCAAAATTAAATGATGAATCACTGCATATCCAAAGAAAACAAACACTGCCTTAATATTGTTTTTTCTTGGAAACCTATTTACCGTAGCTAGATAAAAGAAAGAATGATATTCTTGCTTCCTCACCCCTTCCCACAAGTGATAAAAGGTGTTTGTCACGTTTCACCATTTACCCAGAACAGCAGGGTGCCCCTCACCACTCTGCTTCTTTCAGATCACTTCTGTTTGTTGGAGAGACAACTCCTTTCAAAAATAGTCAGTAGTTGGTAAAAATCAGGTCTTTCACTGACCCCTTCTCCAGACTGTGAGTCCTCAGAGCAGACAGTCAGATCTAGATCTTGTTTTTCTTGAGAGGAGCATGCTGTTTTAAAACCTCAAACTGAATCATGTATTTCATATCATGTCTCCGTGGCACTAAAGTGTCTTACTAATAAAGCAAAGAAAACCACACAAGCTTTGGGTACAATATTAGGAAGAGCAGTATAAGAAATAAACTAAACCAAACATTGTTTGACCTGTCAAGGGATATGTGCACTACTTAGACATCACCAAAGACTCTATGCAAGACCAAGAAGTTTCTTGTTTAAAACCGGTTTTATCTTTGCAGCTCCTTTACTCTGCCAGCCATCTCCTTCTCTTCCATTCCTAGCTGCTTTCCATGCATGACAGCATTTCCAGGTTCAAAAATTGAGAGATCAGCCTATATGCATCATGTATATATTTGTATAGTAAAATATGGCCTCAGCAAATAGTCATAATATAAACTGATAACTAAAAGATGAAACTTCTTTTTGTAATTCCTTCTACGTTGGATTGCGAAGCACCTACCTGAACATGTCTCCTAAGCCTTTCAGCATTCCTTTCTTTGCCTTCATTTTATCCTTCTCTTTATCTCGATCTTTCTTCTTTTCCTTTCCAGCTTTTTTTCTGTCACCTTTATCTTGGCTTCCATTCATCTGTCTCTCCAATGAGTGGGATGGCTGGTCACTCGATGTGGACACAGATTCTCTACCAGATCTTGAGCTCTCCTCTGTGTCTTCCTCCACTGAAAGCACATATTAAGAAACATCAAGGATAAGAACAAACAAGAAAGGCAAGATTTTGTGGTATATCTCACAATGTATTTTGAAGTAGGATACATGTACAACACAAAATTCTCAACTTTTAATTTTTTTTTTCCAAAATCAGTGGGGATTTCCTTATGTGGGGATTGCTTGGAATGTTCATTTGTACTATTAAAACTCCTAAAAGCAAAGAATTCATCCTTGCAGAACACTCTGCAAAATGCCATTTGGGCTTTGTGGGTACTCTGAATAATGTGTGGATTAATAAAGAGGATTAGCAAAGTGATGTTAATTGGTCCATATTTTTTAAGGTAGCTAAATCATCTGAAGAGAGCTTCAGAAATACCTGCAAGAAAAAACAGCAGTGAAGCATGCTCGGTCAGTAAACTGTTAATAACATTCTCTTAAAAATATCCAAGTCATTAAGTACTATTAACCCTCAACACTAGCCTTAACAGACTTTTACTTATGCTTCAAGTAAATTAATGGTTTTGTCACACTACTTCATTTCATGTAGCTTTTCAAAGCACATTATGGACAATATTTTTTATTGTTGGTTGAGATGGGGCAGCCTGGGAGTCCTGGGTATGGACATTTCAAGTAGTGGAACAAGTAAAATCCTTTAAGAACAGATAGCTTGTGCCTTGCCTATTTCTAACCCAAGACCAAGACTGCAAGAACACTAAAGTATATCCAAAGTTAGATTTAGCAGAGTACATGTATTTCAGAAATTCTGAAAGCAAAATGGCCAGAAGAAACAACCTATTCAAAAGTTGAAAACTCCCCAAGCAGCATAGTGAGAAAGAAATAAAATACTTTGTCTGTGATTCAGAATCCTGCAATCAGTTTGACCTAACTTAAAACTAAATCCAAAAATTAAACTGCATGGCTGGTGAAGCTCAGACCTTCCAGGAGCTCCAGCATTTTATATCATAGCATTATAAGCAGGGCTACACCATCTCCCAGTTTTCCAACAGCCTGCATGAAGCAGCATTTAGCATGACAGATGTAGCTCTAATGAATACAAAGGCCCCAAACAATGTTTGGCCTTAAAAAAAAAACAAAAGTTTTGCTTTATATATACACCATCTATGCAAAATAATTTTCTCTCACTCAGTAAGTATTGCAAATGGCCATGGTTTATATTTACTAGTACTTGTTATTACTCCTTCTAATGTTACTGTTTCTAGATCTTAGCAACTCCTGTACAGCCATTAGAAGTGTGTCATTCTTTAGAAGGTTCTCATATATAGACTGCTGTAGAATATAAAGTTGCTTTTCTTTGTCATCATTCATATTCACCTTACAAAAAATTCATTGAACATGAAAAGCCTACAAATCACTAACTGAAACCTATTTGCTGTCATCTCCTCTGTCTTTCAGATACTTGTCTGCAAAATACTGTTTATTCATTAATATTGCAATGGACAGACCTGTCCAATAGACTTAGTACTTATTCACTGAGTATCCCAAGATTTCTATATATATTCTCCAAGCCTGTAAGATCACATAAATATACTTAAGATTTACATACCATGTCAGATAAATCTCAACATTATAACTATTTTTGAATCTCAACTAGTAGTCTGGAGTACAAATCATGAGGACAAAAATAAGGAAAATGAAAAATAAAAAAGGATAAGTCTTGGCATCTCATGTTAACTTGGCTTAAGGACTAAAATGAATTAAGCAGAGAATACAGCTTCTGAACTGTAGGCACAAATTTAATATTTGGATAATTGTACTTTAGAAAATTAATAGCCCTTTCTTATGCAGTCTCTGTACTAGCTGTACTTGTACTTTTTTGGTCACACTGTTTCCTAATCAATGTCTGGGATGATATTTAGTTATTATTAAAAGAGTAGTGGAGAACCATTTTGGAAGAGATGCTAATTTTCTGCAAGTTAATTTATAGCTACAATCTGTTCCAGCTAAAACCAACTAGACATTTAAAAGATTGTACTTTCAAATGAATATAATTAGTTTAAAAAGTGCATTAAATTTCTGACAAACTCAGAAGTCAAATGTTTACTTGGTACTTCATTACTAGACTTTTGAAGATGAATCAGTTTTGACCTATGGTTGTTCATATTCATATAACAATACATTAAATTAATCCTAAATATGTATTAAATGTACTGTGCTATGCTGAGCTGCTGAACAATTTGTCATAACAATGCTTCCTCATTATTTCTTTTGTATGTTTTATGGAGATAATATTGCCTCCTTTCCACACTAGAGCTGCAATAAATATCTGTCTATCACACACAGTTTCCTTGCAATTAACTCCATAGCTTTGACTGAGCCCCGTGAACTAGGGTGCCTGTTTTTCTGGAGTAAATGCTGGTGTGTCTAGTGAGGTAAACAGATTTCCCATTTTCTTAAAAGGACTTAACATAAAGAAACTTGTTTCACTCTTATGCAGCACAATCATTCTGCAATTAACATACACCTAATTGCTACTGTTTAGAACAAATGCAGATGCTGCTCAATTAAAATTCAAGCCTGGGCTACAAATGAAACTTCTAATTTTTGCTAAGTTGCAGTAATGCCATTAGGCTATTGCAAAACACAGAATTTATTTGTTTTGGTGTTGTTATTTCCTTCCTTGCTGGCAACCTCCTGCCTCCCCACTCAGGATGCTGAAGCCAAAAAATTAAATTGGAGTATACTTTAAACATCAATTAAACCTGAAAACCAGTGTCATTTCATGAAGAACACTGTACTATGGAGCACTACACAAACAGGTATTATGGAGCTGTTCTCCTAATTAGTCTATAAAATGGAAAAGATGCACATGAAGAATCAAAGCTACTTAATGTGAAGCTATTTTGCCACTAAGCTTCTAGGCCTCTTATTGTGATATTTAATACAGCCCTAGATTCTAGCAATTAAGATTCAGCAAAAGATTAGAAAGCTTTGTCGATCTCTCCCAATCCAAATGCCTTGCTCTCATTCAAGACACTGAAGATAAACATTTTGCTTACAGTCAGCTATTTCAAATATTAAAAAAAAAAAAAAAGTAAGAAAATGTATTTGTAAAAGCTGAACACCCACACCTTCCCACAAACACTGCTTCTTTATGGCCATTAAAACTCACCCGCATCTTCTCAAATACTTTTTAAAATGTTGACCAGAACTGGTCACTGCTATCTGATTTTCATTCTACATTTAGCAGTTTAGTAGCACGTTGTTTCAAGGACAGCAAGTACATTCAGAAAAAAAGCCAGCCCCTCTGCCACATGTGCTACCTTTTTCTTTCATAGCTTTTGCATATGGGGTGATGACTTGTTAAGAATTCCTCTGTACAATATATTGCAGTGCTACTATTTTTTACTCCAAAAAGGGTCACTGGAAAAAAAAAGCACTCTTAGCACTGAAACACTTGGAGAAGGAAAGGGAAAAAATTCAAGTAAGACAAATGGATCCAACCTCAAGGGCATCAGCAAATTGACCAGCAACATGTTTGCCTGGGTTTTATATTGAAAGAAATCCACATTTCAATTTCAAACAATTATGGAATAATTAAATGCAATTAAAAAAAAAAACAAACCCAAACTTAAGCAATGTCCACATATAATTTACACAAAGAGGAGCATAATTCAGTCCTTTCAGTTTTAACAAAAATACACACATGTTTTCAGAAAGACAGACCTGAGGATCTAGCATTTTGTGCTGCTTCCAGGCAACATATAGTTGGGCCTGCTCTTGAGCTCCAATGGCCACCATGAGAAGAAGATCACAAGTCTAATAAACTTACTGTATTTGTTTGCTACTCATCTGCTTTATCAATCTGGCACTGCAAATTTCTTGATTAACTTTTAGATATTTTATTATAATATATGGAAGCTGTTAAAACACAACTCAACAGAACGTGCACTTCTATACATGTACCTTGGTCACACCTTGCTCAGCCCTTCCTTAGTGTATAAGATTTGAGAACAACCTCAATTTTCCTTTCTCCTTACACTGAGATGGCTCTTGGTCTATCAGTGCTAGACAACTTGATCCAGAAAGAGAGATGTGGACAAAGTCTCCCTTCATGGCACTTTGATTTCAGCCAGAATACTTTGGCTTTTGCTATTCCCACGCAATGGATACAAAGACCACCAAATACTTCCTTGCTCTCTATTCATTGCATCAACAAAATCAAAACCACTTAAAGTAATCTCATAAACCTATACTCCGATAGAAAGCATTTCATAACAGTTTTCTTATATTTTTGACCAACCATAGTTAAACCATCTGTAACTTCTAAATAAGCCTTTGCTATCTCAAGCATCAAAACAGGGTATTACTTCAGTGGGCTCACACCAAGGAGGGCCTTTTACAAAACATGGTCTCATGTCCCAAAAGACCATAGGCATGCAGTCTGGGAAAATGATCAGGATCACTACACATTTTCTCATACCTATTCTTCTACTGGCCAGACACAGATTGACAGCCAGCAGCACCAGACTAGCATTTAGCCTCACTGCTGTGTGAAATTGGTAGGTGCTGGACAAGCAAAGCAGAATTAATTCTGTCCATAACTACCTTTGAGAAAACTGACTGGTAAAATGACCTCTCTTTCAGTCTCAGAACACTTTCAGAAAGTGTTTTTAAATTTTTTAAAAAGACAAAAAAAAAAAATTATTTTACTACCTCAACCTTCCCACCATCATCTTCATTCATAAACTTCTAACCAGCTGCATGTATTCTGCTGGTATGTGACAAGTTGAAAGTAGTACAACATGAAGGTTAAAAATTCAATGATTTTAATAAAACTCCTGATTGAGATAATTTACCATTGACACTATTTTCATTCAATATGAGTTGTCGTTTCACCAGCCCATTCTTACATAGTTCAGTAATGATAAGGCTAGCTTTGAAGTGATTCTTTTATGTTAATGACGTTCTCCACGTGTTGGGTCATACTTCAGGTTAAAAACTGAAAATGTAAATGAATGCCCATTAGGGTGGGTGATAGCTGATCATTAACTTTATATTTTATTAGATCTGCCCACTTTACTCTAATTAAAGGACAGTGATTTTTTTTTGCCCCCAGACACTACAAGTATACTAATTCAAAGTAAGATGCACATATTTTTGTAACATTCAGCATTTTTTGTCTTTCTGAATTATTTTTTTCTAATTTACATTAGTAAATTAATTAGCTGTCATACAGAACATTTTCAAGTAATTTAAGTAAACACATCCCTAATAATCTTATTTCCTTATTTTAGAAAGGAAGATGCAGTGTTGCACTCTGTTGATGCATATGAAGGGGGAAAGCCTGAAAAGAAATTGATGAAGAGAAATTAGTTCTATTCTTTTCAAACCCTAAAAATTATCTCTTTCTACTCTTAATCACTTTCTAAAGGAATCATTTTTTGAAAATTCTTTGGGTACAGATGTAGTCTACTTACAAGTTTCCATGCCTTCATCATCATCATCTGCTACAGGTTTATCATATGATTTGTCTATGGCAGCTCTGAAGCTTTCATTGCAGCCTCGTCCTCGGATAATTCGTGGGCGCGGGCGGTGGAAGGGAATATCACCATTCAGAGTCACCTCAGCCACGGCTGTCTGCAGACTTTCTAATGAGCTGGATTTCTTCAGACCTAATGAAGGCCCCACATCTCTGGTTGGGGAACCTTAGTGATTTAGGGGGGAAAAAAAAAAAAAAAAAAGGTAATTAGAATTAGTATTGAGAACTGCATGCTTGATTATGCACATCCATCCTGAAAGTCTTTGGGGACATACTTAACATTATTCACATCATCTCTCAATAATCTGCAGGGAATTCTTTGCAGATTCGTTGGTCTCAGAAGTGAATGAGCATGTCAAGTCATAGTCTACAAAACCAACAACGTTAGCAAACGTCTGGCTTTTCAAATCAGTGAAGAGAGACCAACATCCATTACTATTATTTCAACAATTTGGATGATAAAGTAATCACAGGGCTTTAAAAACATAGCTCATAAAACCAGCAGAGATATCTATCTACTGGCATCAAACAGAACTATTAATTTTTTTTTTTGTTTGAGCAAAATACTTCATCTGTACTATCAACTGATGAACAGAGTGCAGATTGTGGGCATGAATCCCATTGTGTTTAGAGTACAAGTCTTGCATAGCAGCCTGACTTGTGGCTTCAAGGAACATGCTCTTTGCTTTTAATCGAGTTTTAAAGGCTTACATCAAATTGCTAACAATTTCATAATTAAATGCTGCTCAGAAATATCAGTTGACTTCCTGGGATTTTGTAAGGCTGTTTAAAAATAATCTGTGGAAAGGACTCAATTAGTCAGGCAATACCAGTTATCCAGCTGGAACAGAAACTCATTCCTTGTAGTCACCAGGTTGATGTCTGGGCAGCACTACAGCTGGGGCTGAAGGCAGCTCTTATTGCTACAGCATCTCCAGAGGTCTGCCAAGAAATCCCCAGACAGTATTTTGCAAAACCTTTTCCCTATCCAGACTTTTCTTCTCAAGTTTGTATAACTTGAGACTAAATGTATACCCTCTTTTATAGATACACCCATTCACAGAGCAAATCAGCTGTCAATTGCACAATTAAATCTTTTATTATTGTTAAAACTGGGAGATATCTTTCACATGGAAAAATATCACTGCTTTTAGTTGAAATTATATTATTCAAAAGTGCAGTATAGCCTTGGGCATATTTTCCATACAATTTAGGGCTAGAGAGAAAGATGAGGTGGGACATCATCATCATAGCTGATTTCCTGCAGTTATGAGACCAGATCCCCCACGTGTTATGGAAACCTCACTTTTTCTCTACACAAAGGGAGCAGAACAGGGAAAGGTGTTGTGGCACCATGGCAGTATGTTACTCCTTTGATATCACTGTCCTCACCTGACAGAGGCATAGAAAGATAAATTTCAAAGCCAGTCAGCACTGAGAGACAGAGCCAAGAACTGAACCCTTAGGAATACCAAACCAATGAACAAAACATTTGTAAGCAAGGGCCGGAGTGAATAATGTGATAAAGAAAACCCATCTTTTTAATGTATTTATCTCAGAGTAATACCAAGCTCTGCAGTTGGTCCCTATCCTGGTAGATATTAGGAGGGAGAGGAGAGACATTATTTGTTGCTGTTCTTTAGCAAAGGCACGTGACGTTACCTTACATTGGGGAAAATTGCTACTATGCTACTAAAATAGTTTCTTTCTCTGTTCAGTAGTGGGGAGAATGGAGGTTGCTGGACCTACAGAAGGAACACAGAATAGCAGCATGGCAAGTCTTCTCTGTGCTCTTTGTTAACTTAGTATGAGATGGAGCACGGAAGAAAATACTTTCATTTTCCACTCAGCTATTAAAAGTCTGAGCAGTTAAGTTAAACTGGAATCCCTCAGACCAAAGTAATTTAAACAGCAGCTATCAAACTATTCCCCTTAATCTGCCCTACTGAAAAGACAAACTCATAAATAGAAAGAAAAAGGAAAAATCTTCTCTCAAGCTCTACACAACTCAAGCAGTTTGGTAGCCCCAGAAGTACCTGAGCCTGAAACAAACCTACCTAAAAAAATGAGAAATTTTATCCTGATAACTCCCATCTCTTAGAAGAAGCCACTCTCACTCACAGCCCATACTTGGAGGGATGAGGGTCATGAGGATGTCTGGGGGCACAGTGCAGCTGCTGGGGTGAACAAGAGCAGCCAGCTGGGAGAAGGGGGGGTTGATGGCCTCCCAGCTGTGCAAACGAACTGCAATCCATGTTCCCCAAAATACTGTCTATGGCAAGTACTTTGACATAGCACACTCTCTCCCAAATAAAAGAAGTGTAATTTAGGCAGTGGCCTATGAAACTGCTCACTTTCTAGCATATGCCAAAATCTGTTATTCCTACATTAATGTCTGCATCTCACAAGAAATTAGTATTTTGTTGTGTTTTGGTTGTTGTTTTTTTTTTTAATTCTGAGAGTGTAAAAGCAATCCATGAGACAGGAAATGTGAATGCAACATTTTGAAGAAAAAAAAAAGAGGAAATGGGACAACCATATATAAGCCAGCTGTTTGACAGATTCAGTTTCATATACAAAAGGAAAGGGTATCCCCTTACATGGCAACTTACTGTAAACTTCCTCATTCCAGATTCTGCTTTGCAACCTTGAAATGAAATGCTCATATGTCTTTTCCTAATTACTGAGTAGCTCTTTTTGTAAACAGTAATTATAAAGAAGGCATTTATGTGCCCATTTATGTTCATAGAGGACATTAAAGAATTTCCATTTCCTGCCAACGAACACAGATCTTTGTGAGAACTGGATTTATGTAAGTTGTGCTTTCCCAAAGGAAAACCTACAGGGATATGACCTCATGTTTCTTGAGTACTGCAAAACTAATAATGCATTACAGAAGTGATAGGAATACTTACTGAACTTGGGTGGCCATGAACATAAAAGTGGACAAGTTGCAGAATTTGAAAGGTGGAAGTGTCATTTTGCAAGCATTTTAAGCATTGTGATCATAAAGCTAAGTATACTTCACTATCAGGAAGTGAAGTTCTACTACAAGTTACTATTTTAAAAATATATAGTTAATCCTCACTGTAAACTGAGTGAATTTAGAATTTATTACTAGAATTCATCAGCCAGGAAGTGAGTTGTTTACACATAAACCTATGAGAAAGAGCAAACTTTCTTTCAGACGGATTCTGATTAAAATTTATGAGCCACATCAAAACCTTGTTTTCTAAATACAAAAATGTCAGCATTTTCTTCCAGCCTTTACAGCACTGGTGGTAATAATCATAAATGTTATCTACTCAGAACGAGTTCTACTTCTATTTTGATACCAGAATTTAAAGTAGAAAAAAAGGAGAGAAAAAAGACACATCTACCTAAAGTATCTTTATATGACTGAGGGATGAAAGGGATTCTTTTATCATTTTTTAAATTTGAAGGTTATCAAAATTTTCCTTTCCACTAATTTTCTTAACAAATATCCTTTGAGGTAGATTCATCCCTCTGCTGCACAGCAGTCCTTCTGCTGTGACTGCCACCAGGTGAGCAGCCTCCCCACACACACTGCTTACATCCTGAGCTGCACAGCTCTACTCGCCACGCCACACACCCCTAGCCATCTCTGAAGGGCTTTGCAGGATGCTCCCAACACCCCACCAAGCACAGCCCAGGCCCACCACACGTGTCACCCCTCCCTGTGTCCCCAGCTGTGCAGCCCTTGGGGACAATGGCCACGCCTTGCTCTCCAGGCCATGCAACCACCCCTTGCCCATGCTCCACTGTGCCAGTGTTGCGTGCATCTGCTCTCACATGGCACAGACAGCCCCCACCAACTAACTTCACAGCACATGCAGATCCAACAAGACATTTGATACGCATAGATCACACGAAGCCTACGTGCTGCTCCAAGCCCTGGGTTTCTCCCTTGTGCTGACACTGTTTAAAAACTCAGTACGCTTCTCCCGTTAGTGACACAAATCTGCTTGGGAGATTTCCAGAAGTAACAAGCATGTTGATGTTTCCATCAGTGTTTCCTTCAGTAACTACCTTTATAGTCTATAAAGCAAATTTTACATCAGCACTTTCTTTTAAATAATTCTAAATTATGACTTTGTTTCTCCCTGAAACGTTAGTTTTTATTCAGTCTGAAGTTAATTTAAACGCTACCGGCAGCTTATATCAAAAACTTCCTGCTAGTTTGATCAAATGAGCTTTGCATAGGTACAAAGCCTATTTTCTAAACACTTCCTTAAAGGACACCAAGCAGTGAGTATATTTATTTACTAACATCTGCTCCATTAGATTTGATAAATTCTTCTATTTCTGGTTCAATTTATACACAAAAAAGTTCAACATTTTGGTTGGGAACAACAGGGAAAGAATAGAGCAAGTAATAAAAAACAGTTTAGTTTTGGTTCCATTTAATAAAATATTTTATTTTAAAAGCATTTTGAAAAAAATATAAACAATATAAATATCTTTTTGTTTTGGTTTGGTTTTTTTCCACTTTCATATCATGTACATGGAAAAATAACCAGCTGGGACTACAGTATGCCTGGGATTCAGTAAATGAGCCATGCTCAATTGCTACTGAATATACTTCTAACCTCTAGAATGAACTGTAAACATTGCAAGGATTAGGCACTTCAAGTGAACTATAGAAAGAAAAATAATTAAAAATCTATTACAGTAACTAGTGATGGTGAGTTCTACACTCTCCTTTTCAGCCAATATTATTAAGTCAAACTTTGACTGTAACAAATTTTGGTTTAATTTTTTTCTAAAATAAATATACGATGAAGTTTTCTAACTTTTAGAGTTCATTAAAACATAGGTCACCACATATTCATAGCTTTTTTTTTTTAGAACCAAATGATTTTTAAGCCCAGCTACAGTAAGTGGCTTGTTTAGCAACCACATCCATCTTTGCTAATGGGAGAAATCCAGTGTTTATATACAAAAACTGCTTAAAAGCACACAAGATAAATAAAATAGAAGTACTGTAAAAGATGTTTTTCCTTTTTCCCAGCCACTAAGCTTGCCACACACAAAACATGTAGCTGCTTAGTCCAGATGGTTATGGTCATGCTCTTTCACCCAAATGGTCTGACTTGTCTCTTTATTGGAATTTAATCCAGGTGCTATACAGTGAGAAAAACTACACTCAGTTAACACTGCTCTCTATTAATACCACACCAAAACCACTATGCACCTTTAAACCTAAGAATTGTATTTTATGAAAATACACAGGTTTTACAGATTTCTAATCACATCCCATTCCAATAGGCAGGTTAATAGGAAAATGAAAAATAATATACAATAATTTTGAGTTTGATCTCTTTTAATGTGAAAAATGCTTAGCAGTGACAGCAGTTCCTAAGCACTGATTCTTACCCTAACCATTAACACAATTCATACATTCACACTCTGATGGCTTTAATTCTTCAAAAGACTCATAAATTTTAATTTTATGTACTCATTTTCAGTTTGGAAAGTTGCATGACCGTGCCATTTTCTGCAACATTTTAAGAGCAGAATTTTTACCTGCTTTTATAAAATTTTCAGTTTTATCACTTGATTTCTTACAGCTTTTCAGTATTCCTACCAATGTTGTAAAGCGTGGTTAAACAGCAATACAGTTGTGAATTATTAATTGTAAATTCTGCATGGAATGCCCTACTCCCCAAATCATGATAAAATAAATAATGTTTTCAGGTTAAAAAGGTGAATTGTTCCTAATTAGAGCTAAGTAATATTATGGTGTTCTCTAGATCTAGCCTAATTAAAAGAGCATTCGAAAGGTCAAAAGCTAATTTATATTAATAAATCATAAAGGTTCATAATTGCAGCTGGTGCATTATTTTAATTACTAATAAAAAATATGCTTTGAAAACTATTTCTCATTACCATTGTGTGAAACGGTACAATCAATGTTATATTTGAAAGATTCTATTTTTACATATTCTTTTGTTCTGTTACAGTGCCTGGGTTTCAGCACCATAGGAAAATCAAATTGTGCTAATAATCTTCAACTCAAATCACATGTATATGATGACCATTTAAGGTAAAGGTAGCAGTGTTCTAGTTAAAATAATTATTTCCATGCACTGTGTTAGCCCTGTTGTAGCCAAGCATTTGACTCTTCTGCACCATCTCTCTATATGTCAGAGTTTGAAGCCAGGAGATTTTCCAAGATTTTTTTGAAGGGGAAAAAATCGAAACAACTTAATGAATACTAATGAATTCAAAGTGTAGAAACAGGTGTCTACCTACAGTCCCATGTATGACCTGCTTGAATATACCACCATAGATCTTTATCTCCATAGAGAATTATTTTTTTTTTTCTGTACAAGCTGATTATTCACAACAATAGAAAGCAGCCATGCAAGTACTGGAATATTCATGTTTTCATGCAATTTGACTGGCAGTTCTGTAATTGTGGTAAGCTGCTTTGACCAAGGTTTCTATAGCAACAGCCTTACTGTCAATTCTTACCTGTTTTCTGGTCATCCATTGTACTGAGCTTAGTCTCGTCAGCTACTGTTAAAAGGTAAATGTATAATGGTTAGCCCAGTTAGTGCCCATGCCCCACATGCATCCAACATTCCTCCTGGTTTGCATATTGTTTTTTCAAGTTAGGGGACCCTAGCAATGTCATACTTCATGCAAATAAACTGCAACAGTAAGCAAACATTCTGGGTAGAAATGGCAGCAAACTAGTAACCTTCATGCAATGTCAGTCATGTTCATATCACAGGCAGATAACAGTATGTTATTTACGTTAGCACATCACAGCTAGTCAAGACAAGCCAATACCACCAACCTTACTTGTCCCCTGTTGAAGCTGGTGAATTAGGGGTTGTAGTTATGGTATTCACAATTATTATAAAGGAGTAAATGATATTAAATTTCATTATTCTGAGTAAGTAATTTTGCATGTTTAAACAATCAAAATTCACTGTTTAAGGTTACTAGATTCTGCACTTCAGAACCTAAATTCAATGGCAGAAAAATAAATGTGCTTGTTAGCAATTACTTACTCTCAGTTGTTTCACCAGTTAAAATTATTATAGTAATAGCCTGTCTTAGTGACTGCTACTTTATAGGGCTTCTGATAACAAATATTAAAACTCGGGTCTCAAGCAAATGTGAGACTAGCCCCCTTTTCTAATTGTGAGCAAACTCTTAAAAAAATGACCTGCTTTTTTAATATGATAATCAAAATCCATCTAAAAAATGAGAAATTATGAAGGATCTTTAAGGCTAATTGCATCATAATCATGTACTGAGCATAATCCTGTCTACCCATAACCACAGCATGGTACAGTTTTATGCAGTTATTCTATGTGGATTGGTAAATGCACTTTGCACTTCCATTTTAATCAGTATCATTTAGGTTTACATATAACCATATATCCAGAGGGCTACGATATTTAAATATATGGAAATCTACAAGTGGTAAAAACAATAGACAGGCCACTTGGCCATTCATGTTAAGAATACTTTACTTTCAGTAAGTAGACATTATGTGCAGTAGTACTGCATGTAGATGATGTGTATGGAATTACAAAATCTATATACTTACAACATGAAAATCAGGTTCAAATAAAATAATTGAAGAAATATCACTCACTACCTAGATCCATGCTTTTGGATTTTCGTGTTTTAACAAACTCCAACTGACTGGCATCTGAAAATTGCTTTGTACGCTTTTCTGACATGCTCTGGCGTCCAAAACCCTCTCGCTGGAAGGCAAGCACTGGATCAACATCTGGACTAAGAGTGCTGTAGGAAGGGAAAAAAATCATGCGAACATTTATCAAGATCACACGACCTTTCATTCTGCAGAGAAAAGCATTTATTTAGCACGTGACTTCTACAAGCAATAAAATACACATTTAAATAAACCACTGCAAGTAGTGAGTTACACACACAATGGATTTTTTTTTTACTGTATCAAACAATTCCAGTTATAAAGTATCAAGAATTTCATCTATGAGTTTTAATGAAAGAAGTATGTATTTGCTACAGTATACACATACTATCAGAATGGATACTTCAACACAAGAATAATTTGAAGGAGAATAAAACAGTTCTGTTTTCTTCATGAGAAATAAATATTTTTTTAATAGCAAATTATTAGATTTTTCTTCATCTGATAATGCTTTCAGTAAAATATAAATAGAATCTGTCCTGTCTGATGCCCACAGACCTTTAATAAACCTCTTCAATTACAGACTTTGCATTAAAATTTCGGTCCACATGTGAAATCACTTGCAATTTTTTCACAACATCTCCTGGTTTAAACATGGCTATGACAGACAAACATATTTTTACTCATTACTTCTCTACAGAGCAAACATTTGCCACAAAGGTTCCACCACTAAACAGGAACTGGAGGTAATTGGATTCAGTTTCGACCTCTTCTGCAGGTTTCTTGTATGACCTTGGCTGAGAGAGTCAGGTCTTCAGCTAGAAGTGATCAGCATTTCACCATGCTTCATCAGAAGACTGCTGAAGATAGATTTATTCATGTTCATCAAATACTGGTAGAATCACGACTGCAGCAATGCAGGCAAAATTTGGTGTGCATGCTAAACCCTAGGCTTGCAATGTGTCACAGTGGTCACAATGCATGTTAAAAACAACAAGAAAAACAACAAAAATGGAAAGATTGCTTACTGCTAATAATTAATATGAAAGGAACTTCACAGAGAGATCTTCCTACTCCTGGGAAAAGGGAAACTATTAAAAAGAGCCTAAAGACAAAGAACTTAAATTTCTACTTCAGCTGGCACAAATTCAAAAGCATAAAATAGTGAAAAAATTTGTATTTTGCATGCTTGCTATCTCTCCAATAGGAAAAAGATGCCTCGTTTAATTGAGGTTGTACTTCAAGATATGAAAGTAAATATATTATCACTGAGATCTCTTCATAGGCTAAATGCTATTCAAAATACTGTATGCATTCATGATACTATTCAGTAACATGTTTCAAAATAATTATTTTCTATTTTAAGAAGAAGGTATAAGACACACCTCATACCTACTGAGAAACAGGCAAATAACAAATTTCCAGAGAAACCAAAGTATACCTTAAGATTACATAACATGAAAATCTTTATGTAAGCCATGTACTATAATTAATAGAAACCTCTTTGATCAAGAAACACTTGAGTATTAGGCACAACAGTGAAGAGTGGAAAGGAAAACTGCCAAAGGCATCAAGTACTATGAAGGATGGAAATGCTATCTGCATTATCAGGCACCTTAGAAGACATTCAGTCTACTAGTAGCAGATTTACAAATAATAAGATATGTGCACGTGACTCACATATAATGCAGATATATATATAAGATTATATGCTCTCACATATAAGTCAGAGCAGGATCAGAGCTTCCATGAATAAAGTGTAAGTCAAGTGCCTTTTGACTTTAATGGCTGAGACTCATAATGTTTTACGTTTAATTACAGCAACTATTTCAGAGATGTCTGCACAATTTAGCAACGTCTTGAAGCATATGCTTAAAAGCTCTGATGAATCAGAGCCTGAACTCAAAAATAACTATTTAGTCCTCACATTCACTCCCACAAAACAGCGAAAAAATTATCTCCACATGATAGAAAGATAAAACAGACAAGGCCCATATACACTTCCAAACTTTACAGCAGCACGATATGTAGTTAAGTAAGAACTGCCCAAGTCTGAAAACATCCTCCCAGTGACTCAACTGAACTTACAGGGTTTCAACACCTTTCATAATCAGATCATAAATGACTTTCCCAAGGCCACACAGGAGTTTCTGGCACACTGCTAGTCAGTGCTGTCTCTAAAGGCCAGAAAAATGTGGTCTTAGTAAGTGAGAATTTTCTCTAGCAACATCTGCTAACACAGCTCATGTTGGTTAAAGATGACTGGCTTCATCTCACTAAAACAGTGTATCCTGTGACACCTTTTTCAAAAAGGATGAATTTCTAAACTCGTTTGTTTTGGCTGTGTGCTCCTTTTTTCATATGAGCTTGCTTTGATCCCTACATATTAAGCTTATAATAAAGATGAATATCTCTTTCATGTAAACACAGAATGCACACATATATTCAACTTCAAGTCCTAAGAACAGACTAAAACTCCAAAGTTAAAAACAGGAATTCTGGAGATTGAATCCCAGCATTTCCACTGACACCACCTTTAGGGGCTTTCTCTCTGTTTCCGTCATCTGCTCCTACCACACCTCCCTTCCACATACACTAATCAGGGGGATTAACAGTCCGTGTTTGAAGAGCATCTTGCATCCTAAAGGTACTTAATGAGGACCAAAAATTACCTGTTCTCTGACATCACATATCATACCTTTTTACAGTACAAATATCTAGACTTAAAGTAGAGTCATTAGTTTTCATGCCCTGGTTTATTTCTACTATTAATTACAAAGAAGTCTGCTTTAGTAATTAAGAAAGCAGCAGATCATAGGAACTTGAATGCATGTGCATTGTCTAAAAGTAGTCAAAAGTCCACACAAAGATTTGTAACCAGAAAGGCCAATGAACACAGAGGAGGAACTAATGCCCCTAGAAATGCCTCATTTCAATATTTTTCAACTACATTAATAAAAGACAGAAGGTGAATTTAGCACAAGTCATTAAGCAGTGCCAAATGCAATTTACTATATTCTAGCATACTTAACAAATAAGATTTCTGGAATGACAGCTGATCCTTAAAAGAATGTAACCGTCTTCTGACCCTCACTGTTATTAAAATTCCACTTATTAATCCTGTCTTATTGCCCCTTTGTTTTCATAACATTTTCATCAAGGATTAGGGAGATATTGTGAGGCTGGAAAAGCTTACATTTTCTTCTGTGATTCAGAACAGCTGCCATTCCTGTTTGGATAACCCTTCATCCATATTCTTAGTTTTACCCTTGTGCCTTCAAGCCAAATCATACAATGTACCTTCATTTTACAAGTCTTCCTTCATCCATTAGCAGCAGGAAATTAATGCAACAATCTAATTCTATTGCTATTTACTTTTTTACAAATAGAATACATTAAGTATTGAGGCGCTGCACTGATCTGCTCTTTTAAGTGCAATTGTATCTGAAGACCTTTACAATTTCTCATAAAGACACACATTTAAAGGTTTTCAGCATGATCAGTTCCACAACATCTAATCTCTATTTTCTTTACTGCTACTTTCATTTTCAAAGAAGTATATGAATAGCAAGACACACTGCAGAAGTAAATGTAAAAGCATCTGCAGGTTTCAAATGGGCTCTTACTTTATGCTGTAGGATTTTGCTCATATTCAGCCAAGAAAATTCCTTCAGCAATAAGCTGTTATGTGCAGCCTTGAGAACTATTCTATTTAAATGTCTCAGATTCTCAGCTCTAAAAGCTTTTACAAAAGACAGATGGACTTTTCGAGGGCCCAAATTACAGCTATGACTTGTCCAAGATAAGAGCTCCAGCATTAAAAAAAATAGCAAATGAGGATAAAAAAGAAAAAAGTTACCTTTTAATACAATCATTAAAACAGTTCTTAAAATACAGAACTCAATTTCTGGGCATAAGATGAAATAAACTAATATAAAGCAAAGAAGCAGCTGACAGGTGCATATCAGCTGGCAGGTGTCATTGCTGGTTTGTTAAGGTATTGCTGACACATTCATAACAGGCTTAAGAGACAAGAAAAATAAGAAAATTCATATACTTCACACCATTTGTGGTAATTATCTAGCTTCAAGAAGTGGCAGTGTACAGGGGTGGGCTTTTATTTTGTTATTACTATAGATAATTACAGGACTTGCAAATTAAACCTTAGATCTGTATTAATTGTACTAACTAAGCAATAAACAGTATTTCTTTGCTGGGAATCTGAGCAAGTCAATAATGAAGCTCACTGCATTTCTCATGAAGACTGTTGTATTAAAATATATTAAAGTAATTAGCCAGTCAACCTAAGATTCACATACATTATTTTTGCTATAGATTAAACATATAAAGTTACTTTTTGCAGGTTTAAATGCGGAACTACTAAAGTACACTGCCTTTGCATGATCATTACAAATCCTATTATGATCTTCACACATAATGAAGAAATGTTCTTGTTGCACAAGAAGTAACACTAGGGTGGAATAAAGACCTGCCTTGACCTCTAACCAGATTTTAATGTACATTATTAGGAAAAGTAAGTAAGCATACAGAAGTATTAAACGGATCCTAGATGTATATAGGAATGTAAAAATAAAATCTTTCTTTTATAGACCTGGAAACAAGTTCCAATAGGAATTATTCTGTTATCTTTCACAAACTCAAGTGCTTTAATATATCAAAGTTTTTTGCTATCTTTTTAAAAAAAGCACTAGCTCAGTTGGCAATTATATTAATATAAAATGATCAAATAAACACAGCTATATACTGATTTGGTTGTAATAACAGTTAGCAACATTTCCACTAATGTGCTTTGAAAGAGCATAAAACTGCAACCAGAAGTAGGTCTAAGAAATTATCTGTACAGACTTCCTGAAACAGAGACAATTATGACTTTGAAACTAGTGAAATCTAAATTAAATGAGAAAAAAAAAATAAAAAAAATTAGCAGTAGCCAAAAGTTAAACTGAAAAAAATACATAACTGCAGTTGTTTCTTTTTTCCTTCCACTAACCCCTGTTCTTACCAGTCTGTTGATTCATTAATTGCAGCTTTAGCCCATCCACCAGCATCAACAGTGCCAAACCCAACATCATCATGGGAACTGGATGACGACTGGTCAGAGAGATGAGGAGGGAGTACTGACAGCCTGTCATCTTCAATAATGACAGTGTCATCTTGGGGCATATTCACTGTTGGAGACAGCTGATATTTACCTGAACAATAAAAGGGAGGAAAAAATCAAAAAACTAAGTAATTGCAGAGAGCAACTTGGATAATATATAACCACAGATGATAAAACATTATGTCAAACTGCAATGCTACTGATAATGACACAGAAAATAAAATTAACTACATCTGATTTTGTACACATATTCCTATGGAAAGGTCTGGAAAATAATACACATTAGTTCTATCTGTAGCCTACTGCAAGCAGACCTCAGAATTGAACACGTTGAGCTTTGAAGAGACTTCTTATATGATCCAGCCCTCCCTGCTCAACCAGGGGCATTCACAGCAACTTGCCCAGGAACCTGACTAAACAGCTTTTGAATATTTCTATTCCACCATCTCTTTGGCCAACCTGTGCCAGTACTCAGTCATGCACACACAGTGAAAAAGTGTTTCCTGACATTCAGAGGAAACTTCCCCTGTTTCCCGTATGCCCATTGTCTCAGGTTCTGTCTCTAGGAACCATTGATTTGAAGCAAGATAAGACAGTGTCCCAGAAGATGCTGTCTTCTCTTTCATCAAATCATTTGGCAGAAAATTAATTCAACAGGGACTAACAGAGCTCATCACTTCTCCTGAACAATCTCGCCCTCATAAAATTTGTCTGACTGCAACTGGAACCCTTGAAACCCTTGAATAATGCCTCCACAAAGGTAAGAATTGTGAAAGATCATAATAACTCACAGCTAAAGACAAATTATTCAAAATTTTTATTCTCTCCTTAAAGAAAAAATCTGGAGGGCATAGGTGTAAAACTTGGGAAAAAAATTACTTAATTGTATTACCACTAAATTTAAAAAGTTTAATACTTTTGTTCAAATGCTTAAACTAGAGCCATCACATACATGGAAGAGACATAATAAAGACTCAAACATTATTTTTTGTTCAATAGCAGACTTCATTGAGGCAGTTTTTGACAGCAGTAGTTAAAGAATTATATTTAGAGAATTCTTACAAACTAGTAAAACACTGTTTTCCCAGTATAAACCACTTTTAATGTGCATACAAATATTATCAACCCACTGCTGCTACTGCTTTTACAGGGATGAATATATACACATAGTCATGTTTTCCAGTGATCATTTCAATGCACAGGATAATTTTCAAACTGCTGGCTAAAAAGCAGAAGCAAATTTTAACCTTTAAGAAACTTCATTCCATGAAAACAGACTAGAAAGCTGTATCAGAGAGAATATTTTCAATACAAAACTTTGTGACATGACTCTGGTTTCAACTGAATAAATGTGGGTTTCAGCATACATATATGAGGTAGAGTTTGTTGGATGGGGATTATATAATACTGTTTGGACAACAGTAGAAAGATAGATTTACCACCATGTAAATTTTAATTTGGAGCAAAGGTTTTGGTTTTTTTTTCCAGTATCTAGAAACATAACACTAAAATTTGGTCTAAGTAAAACACAGATTTGCAAACCTGGATGAAAATTATTTATTTATGTTGGGTAATGGCTAATTATTATGATTCTTTCATATTAGCTGCACATTATTTTTTGTCATAGAATATCTTTAAAAATATTTTTGCCTCCTGGATAGTGATGCTCTACTTAAAAAGATCTGTCATTTAAACTGTTTGCTTCTAACTCTCACTATGCACTACACTAATTCTAATAAATGATTATAACATTATGTGAATTTTATTCCAGAAAATGCTTTGTCTTACTAAAACAATTAGAAAATTGTCACATCTCATGAAAAGGAAAGTCCTAACTTAATCAACCATTAATCTGAAAACACTAAGTTATTCAAAAACTATGATGCACCACAGTAATAATATATAGCAAAACTTTTATAGCAATAACATAAACTGTTTCTATGGACACATCAAATATTCTCACACTTTATTTTTCCTACAGATACGGAAAAATTGGTAGAAATAGGGGAAAATAATTTTTTCCTCTTTTCTTTTTCTGGGAACATTCAGTTACCATCACTACCCATGCTTGTTAGTATTAGAAAACAAAAAAATAAAGTCTTATGTATAAAGAGGTAGCTAAAATCATTGTTGCACTAGATTTTGTATAGCTTTCTGAAGTGTGTGTGAAACTGGCTTCAGAAAAAAATAATTGAAGAAGGCTGAAGAAGTGGATGGAAGAAAAAGATACTGCATGGTGAACATCTCATCACTGTCAACCTAAAATTAATGTGTTCATTTTGCATAACAGCTGATACTTTGCCTAGCAATAGCTTCTTTGATGGACAGGTTAATGTTTAGCCTGGTAATGTACTTCTCTCCAAACATAATGCCTACAAGACTGTTAACTTTGTAGTTAATAACGTCTCCAAAGAATTGATTGTGGAAAGGTATAACCTTCTGGCATTCGGCAGATTGAACTTCCCATTTGAGAGGCTGCAGTAATTCCGTAACATTTTTTACTTTTCACTACCCTTCTTTACATCTGACAAGGGTGACGACTGACATTTTAATGGTTGCTTTGGAATTAAGGAGAAAATTCAGATGACATGCCTATGCTTTTCAGTGCAGATCATGCTAAAAACAGGTGAAAGGCTTCACCTCCAGCAGACGGCTAGGCAGACCACAGCAAAGGACTCCATTCCATAGTAGAGAGCTCAGCTGAAATGGACAGAATTTACCCTTGGAGAAAGCAGTTCTCTAACAGTTATGACAAGCCTTATAAGGAAACATCAAAGAAGCTTCAAACCTGTTAATCATTCGTATATTTGATGGATCTACAAATTTAAGACATTGCTCAAGCTGTCTACAAACCTCTCCGAGACAATAATTTTCCCTAGGTCCAGAAAAGTGCTTTAAAATTGAAACTATGAATACTGTTCAAGTCCAGTTTTGCATATATTAATTTAATTTCAGCAAGGTAATCCATAATAATGTGTAGTATTTTGGACAGTCTAATAAGGAAGGGAAAACATTCTCCCTTTCAAGTGTGTCTCACCTCAGGACAATGAGGCTCCAATTTCTTGAACAAGTAACCAATCTAAACAAGTGTAACCTGAGGGCAATAACAAACTAAGAAGAGTTGCCATCTGTCTCTGCTCAAAAGGAAGTCTGGGAGCTCCAGTACCAAATAGGTGGTTTCCAGGTCTATGAGGACTTTCAGCTTGGAAGGAAAAGCATGCCAAAGAGCAGCACTTCAAACCTATAATANGACAGCTTTTTCAGGAGAATGCTGTGGGAGATGGTGTCAAATGCCTTGCGGAAGTCCA